>CM042240.1:55027641-55758891 GCA_023566225.1 Romanogobio albipinnatus
CATTACTTTTTTAGAGTAACTTAACACTGTGTTGTTTATACTATATATATAATCAAATTCAAGGTTCAAGGAAAGTTTTTTTCTGTACTTTTTTTGTGGCTACACCACATGAAATGTTTAAATCAATTTATTGAATCAATACTTTTTGTAGAAAATGGAATAACTTTTTTAAACATATGGAACCAACATAAATGTACAGATTACATTAACTACATTGTTTGCATTATTATTATCTCAGAAATCCTTAGGTTACTTATTAAATTCCTTTAAGTCCAGCATGAAAAAGCAATTATATGGGTATTACTGATCATATACATTTTATTTGCATAACACACGAGAAATAAATAATGATTTCTGTGTTGTTGCTTTCATTTTTGTTTATTTAAAACTTTTAGATGCTAAAATCCTGTACATGCATTAAATAGCCTACAATATTCACCTGATTTTATTTTAAGCTGTTGAGTGAATAAAAATTAATGAAAGAAATAAAGATGATAGCCTAATACATGTTCTGTAACTGTAATATCAATACTAACACAATTTTATTCAGTAGCAACTTGGATCAATCTTTTTCTGTCAACCCTCCATCTCAATGAAGCGAATGAAGGTACACACGTAGAAGAAAATGGAGAACAGCTGACAAAAGCCACTGCCTCAGAACAACACGAAAACCTACAAATCTACACGCAGAAGCACATTTTCACGTGCTTAAGAGCCTAATGATAGTAACATGCGCTCTGGAAGCGTGTTGATAATCGCGAAATGCAACAAACATCGTGGTGAAAGTGGCCAGCGTTGAGTCGGAGCGCTGATCACGTGACTCCAGCACAGGCCTGCTGTCTGTTGTCAGCGGACGGAGAGAGAGGAAAGAACATGGCGGCTACGAGCGACCTGAAGCGGGGCGCCGGGCGTTCGTTTTGAGCTTTCTCTCGTTAACCGAGACCGGGGCTCCGCGGGACTAGTGCATCCTCGCCTGCACGGGATCAACTTTGCGGTGGTGACCGAAATTCCGGGTTTGGTGCGTGTAAAGTGCAGGCAAAACGCGAAACTGAAGAGAATAGATTTTTATCCATAATGAGGGGGAGACGAGGCAGGCCGCCCAAAGCGCAACTGATGCAGGAGCCTTCAACGGGGCCGGTGCGCGGTCTGAGACCCCGACGGGGCTTGCGGGCGAAGGTGAAAGTTACCTCCGACGATGATTATGTCACCCCTAAACGAGGGACCCATCACCATTCTACACGAGGCCGGAGAAAAGCGCGATCCGCGGTATCGAGGGGCAGAGGAAGAGGCAGGGGAACGGCCAGAGGCAGGGGGCGGCGGAGCACCGCGAGCGGGGTGGTTTACGACGACCACGAGAGCGACGATGATGATGAAGATGCGGTTAGTTTGAGATCAGAGGAGGAAGAAATCATCGAGGAGCCTCTTACGGATGAAGAGGAGGAGGAAGAAGAAGAGGAGGAGGCCATCAACGACGAGTCCGACTACCTGGAGGAACTGGACGAATTGGATGAAGACGATGCGAGTTACTGCACGGAGAGCAGCCACGGCAGCAACGCAGGTACGGAGCATCTTCATCGATCTCACCACCGACTGATCCGTGTGCTGCGAAGAGTGCCGAGCGAGGCTTAAACTAGCGCTCTTTTGTTGACCAAAACACTCAAAATGGATCCTGGTGCTTTTCTGTGCTGGCAAAGGCCGCGGGGTTAGCAGTTAGCTTTAGCGCGGTACCAATTTATTGTGTTGAAAGTGCAATTGCGGGACGTGATCGATATATTAGAAGCATTGGAATTAAATACTAAACTGTGACATGTCACGGTACACCAGTAGAGCGGTTTTTAATATCAACAAAAAGTTAACTTCACTCGTCAATTATGTATTTGCTAACGTTAGCCTGTTAGCGCATTACACCCAGACACCCTCTGCATTGTGCTTTAAACGCTATTAAACCATTTTTGTTGTTATTTGACTATACACTTTAACGGGTTTAGACTGTAACTGGAGCACTTTTTAACCTCACATATGAGCACACCAGAAGTTAGTTAGCCCGTCATCTTGCTAATTGGTTTCGCGCTGATAAGGTCATTTATTAATACAGTGGTCTGCACATTCCATAAAGCTGTTTAAAAGCGCGGTCGAGTGTTATATTCGGGTGTTTTACTTACTATCCACCCTCATTTGCATGAGGCTATGGTTGTCTGACTGGTGTTTTGGAGCACCAGAGCTGAAGTGCAGCTAATGACAGGGCAGCATGCGGCCGATTGTTTTGAAATCCAGCGCCAGTGCCTTCGCACCTGACGCGGGGAGGAAGTTTAATTTCGACCCGCTACTGTGTCATGTCCACACATGACGTCATGATGCCATTTATGATGTAGTTTATGAAGGTTTTGGTGCTGTGAGGATGATTTACCCGTCAAATGAGAGAGAATTAGGCCTGAAATATTTTTAGAGTGATGGATGATGTATTAAACATGAATTGCAAATAGTGGCTTTTTATTTGAGTATATTTTACAATGTAATATACTCCTTTCAGCATCATTACTCCAGTCTTCAGTGTCACATGATCCGTCAGAAATCATTCTAATATAATGATTTGCTGATCAAGAAACATTTCTTATTATCATTGTTGGAAACGGTTGAGGAAATCGTGATACATTTTTTTCACGATTCTTTTATTAATAAAAACGATAGACATTTATGATGTTAGAAATCCTTTGTATCATCGTACATATCTTTACTGTCACTTTTGATCAATTTAATGTGACCTTGCTGAATAAAAGTATTCATTTCTGACCCCAAACTTTTAAACACTACTGTGGATATTACAGGGGGTTTTTTTTTTCAGAGATTATAATATATTTTTTTATTGAATTTAAGTATACTGTATGCAGATTTCTGTGTTGTTGCTTCCATTTTTTATTTAAAACACATTTAGATGCTGAAATCCTGTACATGCATTAAATACAAGATTCCCTGATTTTAATTTAATATTTTGTCTGCATGCAACATTATTATATTTATGCACATTATTTTTATGGACTCTAACATGACCTTCTCTGATTTTTAAACATAAAATGAGTCAAAGTTTCTATATAACATGATATAATTTCCTCCCTGGAAAAAAAACATGTCTTTAATTTGTTCCTCATTAGAGCAGTCACATCCAGCAATCAAAACTGATTCTTATTCTTTCTGTTTTAGTAGGTCGTAAAAGGCCAAGACCAAGGCGACCACCTTCTCCTATTCTGGAGCAGAAGGAGATTCCTTCTCTGGAGCTGCCCAGTTCCTCCGAGGACCTTCTCATTCCCAACGAGCAGCTACTCAACGCATCAGCTATCTATGAGGTCCTTCGCAGTTTCTGCACCGTCTTGCGTCTCTCTCCGTTCCGTTTTGAGGACTTCTGCGCTGCTCTGGTTGGACAGGAGCAGTGCACGCTGATGGCGGAGACGCACATATGTCTGCTGAAGGCCATCTTACGGGAGGAGGACACCTCCAACACCACTTTTGGCCCTGCGGACCTCAAGGACAGCATCAACTCCACGCTCTACTTCATTGACGGTATGACCTGGCCAGAAGTGGTGCGTTCATACTGCGAAAGCGACCCCGAGTATCACCATGTGCTCCCTGACCTGGAGGGCGAAGACTACCCGTTCAGCCCTTTGGAGAGCAAAGTCAAGGTCTTGCAGTTCCTGGTGGACCAATTCCTCACCACCAACCTTGCCCGTGAGGAGCTCATGTCCGAGGGGGTCGTTCAGTACGACGACCATTGCCGGGTTTGCCACAGGCTCGGCGACCTCCTGTGCTGCGAGACCTGCTCGGCCGTGTATCACCTGGAGTGTGTGAAGCCTCCCCTGGAGGAGGTGCCCGAGGACGAATGGCAGTGTGAGATTTGTGTGGCGCACAAAGTGCCCGGCGTAACAGACTGTCTGACAGAGTTCCAGAAGAGCCGGCCGTACATCCGACAAGAGCCCGTTGGTTACGACCGACATCAAAGAAAATACTGGTTTCTCAACAGGAGGATCGTTATGTGAGTATTTGCATTTTATATGCATACAAACTTCAGAGGATCTGGTGTACAAAATTTAAATGATCATTTTCATTATTGACACATGTATTAAAGGATCTATAAATTGTGTTAACCTTAGTCAATGCATTAGCTATCATAAACTAACAATGGGCAATATATTTTTTACAGCATTTATTAACCTTTGTTAATGTTAGTTATATGGTTAGTTCACCCAAAATTGAAAATTGCTCCATGATTTACACACCCTCAAGTCATCCTAGGTGAATATCACTTTCTTCTTTCAGACTAATGCAAAAAAATGTCCAGGCTCTTCCAAGCTTTATAATGGCAGTGAATGGAGGATTTGTTTTGCTGCGTTCGTCAATATGTCAGAAGTAAATATGTAAATCGATGTCTATGACCGTCTGCCGGAAACTAGTTATTTTAGTTTATAAAGTTTTAAATATGTATATTTTTCTCACACAAACATACCGCTTCAGAAGGCCTTTATTAACCTTTATAAATAGATGCACTTTTTTGGGCTTCAAAATCAAATCCTCTATTCCCTAACATTATAAAGCTTGGAAGAGCCAGGGCGATATTTAATATATCTCAGGTTGTATTCATCTGTCCTTTACACCTAGGATGGCTTGAGGGTGATTTAAATCATGGGGTAATTTTCATTTTTGGCTGAACTATTCCTTTAAAGTCCCTATAAAGTCAAAACTAAACATGTGTTCTGAGTTCCTCACACCACAGATAAATGTTATTAACCACCCAGCCAAATTTGAATCATAAAAAAATCCGGCAAGTACATTAAATAGCTTATCAAAAACTTGAAAAAAATGAGCATTCTCTGCTCTCAAACGCTGGGGGTGTGTCCACTGTCGGGGCCGAAACCACGCCCACTCACGGGAAAGCTGCCGTAGCACACAAGACAACACTCACGTACTGATCACGATCGTCTATGATCACGATGCACCAGATGTCGGCGGGACGGGAGGATGAAGGCCGGGGCGGGGATAGTCGGTTCTGCAGCGGATTATCAGTGAATCCCAGTTGTCTCCGGTGAAAGTTTGTAAAACTATCCGGTGTAAAGTCACTTTAGAGGCAGGTGTCGGTGGTGATCCTCAGCTCTCCATCAAGGCAGCTGTTCACAAAATTAATCCACCTCTTCTTGATCATCTTTTTTGCTTTGAAAGCTGTTTTGTAAGTTGTAGGTTGTAATAACTAACAGTACTGACAGTAACTCGCGATCGAGCGGGCAAACTGATGTGAATGTGCTCTAGTTATGATAGTGTTAGGGGAGGAGTCAGGCTCGGTGTTAGTTCACAGTGCATTAACTAATGTTCTTAAAAGTATATTAGTAAATATTGAGATTAAGATTAATAAATGCTGCAGAAGTATTGTTCATTGTCAGTTCCTGTTAACTAAAAGTAACAAATTAAACCTTATTTTAAAGTGTTACCATAAAATGATCACTTAACTATATATTTTCTAAAGACTTGGTTCTATCGTTCATCATGCATTTGTATATTGTTGTTGACATAATGTGAACATTAGTGTTATAACTAGAGGCTAAAGTTTATGAGTAAACTTTGATGTTGGCTTGGGAAAGCCGGAACCTTGAAAGCGGGACTCGAATTTGGGTCGTTTTGTGTACAGCTGCGGCAAATGTATTATTTTGGCAGCTTTGGAATTCCATATCCACAGTGCTGTTGCTCTAACGGCTCACTTTCATCAGTTATTTTGTCTGTGGTCATAACATTTCTTTCCGCTCGATCTAAATTAGATGCAGATAAATTAAATTACAGCACAGTAAGTGTACATTTATTTGAACGAATTAATGAGAGAGCGATTGTGTCAATTATTCCTACTGACTCTATTGTGAAGCTGTGGGTTGTAGTAGTTACTTAAAAAGTAGAATAATCTATGTAATAACTGTTACTTTATTGATAAATCATAGAACAGCATTGACAATGGGTTTCATTATTGCTATAATCATTGAATAAAAAACGATTAAGTTACTTTTCAACTACTTCCACTTTTCTTTGAAGAAAGTTAACATTTCATAGTGATGTGCCAAATACATAAAAAAAAAAAAAAATCAAAACACCAAAAACTAAATTAAATGTACATTTAGCTGAAAACCAGACTCACCCTACATGTTGTTAATTGATATTACTCAGTACTAAACATATAATTCCCAATTCGCCTACTTATACTATGACCTAAAAGTATGTACTCTTTTTGTGGAGAAAAAGTACATACTTTTGAGTGTGTAGCAGAAGAGAATGCAAGCTTTGGGACATCCTACTTCGTCATTTTTAACGGACTCTGTCACTTGCATGCATCCCGTCACCATTTAAACTGCCCTGTCAATCATCGTCACAGTTAAAATCCTCCACATTCAATTTCATTTCCTACCGTATCAGAGAGAAATGTAGTAGCATGATGATTCGTGCCATTCGTCTTTAATGCTTTTAATGCGTCAGCAGCAGTCATTGCTAATCTAACAAAAAAAGACAAAGATAAAATCACTCACTGCTCTTGAATGAATATCTTGTTTTAAATAAGAATTAGTCAATATTTATTTTATACAGCAGTTATTTTTTTTTTTTTTACTTTATTCTATTTCTGCTGTGTATTACTCATCTAAATATCACTGTTAGTACATCTTCCTGGAAAACCTGTTTAATTTATTTGTATTTTCTGTTGTATTTTCTTGTTGGTTTTGTTAGTTTAACTAGTTTTTTTGTTTTTATTTTATTGAGGACTGTTTACTTGTCCTCTGTAGCTGTTTTGAGGACATTTACCCTACTTGCATTAATTAACCTAGTATTAGTTTTTGCTAAAGTATGGATAATTGTGAAATTTCACTGACATTTAAATTGACTCATATCATGAAATAAGATTTTGATCATATGACCCACCAATAATCGTGTTAAATAATCGTGATTTCAATATTGACCAATATAATCGTGATTATGATTTTTGCCATAATCGAGCAGCCTTACGTCAATCCATTCCCGACGATCTTGGTTTGCTTCTTATTTATTAAATATACAGGCAAATAGTGTATTAAACATTGATCAAAATTAAAATACAATTCATACAAAACAAAATTCATTTTAAAGAAAGACTTTCTAGAAAACACAACTCAATTAAGTGCTCAAAATCCATGTCCCCAGACATATGCACATCTGATGTTTACTCATGCTGCTCACTTTTCATAATCAACATATGCAATAAAAAAATTATAATATTTTAACATAGCTTAACTATATGAAATAAATAGGCTACATGTTCTTTAACCCTCTGTCCAACGAAGTCGTCGGCGCCTTCTGAGGGATTTTTTCCTTTATGACAGCGCGGAAACAAATCACAATACTCCATAATGTCTAGCCATACTACAGATAAGTGCAAGACATAATTATAATAAACAGTAAACTATCTACTTTTATCAAAGGTTGTGGATTCTGGGAACAGATTATTTTGCACTCCACTCCAAACGCTGTCTTCATTTCCAAAATATATTTTATTTATTAAACGCAAAGTTTTTCCTTTCAAAAGCATTTCTAAATTCAGTTTATATTTCCAACAAAAGAAATTCCAAGCCAAAATAACAAAGTGGTAAAAAAAAACTTTGAGTATCACCATGAAGATTCAAGCTTTTCGCTCGTCTCTGTATGTGGCAATGCGTCAAAGTGGATCATTCTTTACAGATGATGGTATGTTTGGACAGAAGACGAGTTCTTTATTAAACTCATAAAAAACAATAGAATATAAAATGCCACAATTTATCATAACACCTCATATGTGCCGCTCAAGTATAAGGTGCCTTCCTTGCAATCAATGCTTGGATAACACACACGTCTCTTTCCATTAAAAATAATGGCGCGCGGTGGCCAGGATATACATAAACCTAACAACATACGTAGCATCATTTTTGCAATGACTTATCACGAGAAGAAAAAAATTGTTTAGTCGCATAACATCAGTTAATGGAAACGCCGTCACTTCGCAATATTTTTTTATCGACCTTTAGAAAATATCGCAAAAGTTTTGGGCAAATCTGTAATGGAAACGCGACGAATGATGTATTATGGTGATGTAGCTCTCAGCTGTTAAAGCGGTCCAGCAGTCTGTAGTTAGAGCAATTCTCTCAGCTTTGCTCAGTTCTTTTAACAGCTGCTGCTTTCGTTCTTCGTAGTGAGTTTCTACCAGTCTGGTGATGGGACGTCGTGATGGAATTTGATATGCTGGTTCCAATAATTGTATCAGTTCTCGAAAACCATTGCCCTCAACAATACTTAAGGGCAGAATATCCAACTTAATGAACTTGCAGATGCCTTGGGTAATTTTCTCTGCTCGTTGTGGATCACAGCTCCGAGTCCGTGCTAACGCCGACTTGATGCACCGCCACCGACATTAACCAAGGACGGATGCACTTTGATTAAGCGGTACATCATTTGAGTCGTGGCCGTGTTGTACTTATACACGGCATCGCAATGTTTGCAGTGAACTTCACCACACAGTGAAATTAATTTAATTGCTCCAAGACTCACACTACGCAACACAATCTGTATTAGGCTAGATTAAAAAAAAAAAAATGCATTCGATTAATCGATAACAAATTAACGTGATAGACAAAATTCTAAACGATCAATTATCGATCGTCGATTAATCATGACCATCCCTAATTCAAATGTGATTTCAGTACATTATTGCTGTTTGAAAGCGACTCCCCGAGGCATGAGAATATCTCTCAATACGAACGCTATCTGTGTAGTTGTAACCATCTCTTGGCTCTGTATCATGCTTGAAGAAAAATTTGGTCTCTATTTGCACTTTGAATATTCAGAATATTGAGTATTTTGATTATGGTTGCACTTATTGTTTGCACTTGATCTATGATCAATTTGTGGGAAGGAGTTCAGTTAGGAGGTCAAAACCTTTTACAGTGCTTGAGTATTGCCTTTTACTGCATATGATCATTCATACTCAGAAAGTAGAACTGAAATGACATTCATTACAAGAGGATGAGTTCAAGTTAAAATATTTCAAATGCACCTGCAAACAATTTTTCTAGTCATGTATTTCATCATTGAGGATTACTTAAAAATACTATGTAAAAAATCTTGTCTCGTTCTCGTGAACCCAATCTCATGTCTCGTGTGATAAGTGTCTCGTCACACCCCTAATCCATAGGCAGCAACTTCATTGCAACTTTCAAGGCTCAGGAAAGTAGTAAAGACATCGTTAAAATAGTCCATGTGACTACAGTGGTTCAACCTTAATGTTATGAAACAATGAGTAAACCGCGTAGGAGGCTGACACCGATAAGAAGAAATAGTTGAATAAAGTTATTTTTGTTTGTTTTTTTGCGCACAAAAAGTCTCTTCATAACATTATGGTTGAACCACTGTAGTCACATGACTACTATTTTTAGACTATTTTAACAATGTATTTACTATCTTTCTGGGCCTTGAAAGTGTTAATTAAATTGCTGTCTATGGAGGGGTCAGAGAGCTCTTGGATTTCATCAAAAATATAATTACACCATAACAAGGACACCTTAAAATAAAGGGTTACACATTATTTTACAGTGTTCTTCTTACATATCTTACATGTACTTGCCATAATAACAGTAAATTATGCATAATTACATGCAACTTACCCTCAACCAACCCCTAACCCTATAATAAGTACATGTAGTTCATTAATATTACTCAGTACTTAAATATATAATTACACTGTAATGTTGACATCTTCAAATAAATTGTAACCAAATAAAGTATAACCAAATATGGTTAAAAGTTTGTAAAGTGCCTGTGTTTAATGTATGTAACCTGATGCATTTCAGAGAGGAAGATGGAGAGGATGAAAATAAGCAGACCTGGTATTACAGCACTAAAGTCCAGCTGGGGGAGTTATTGGAGGTTCTGGATAAAGGGTTCTGGGAGAATGACCTGTGCTCCGTGCTGGAGGAGATGAGAGAGGAGATCCACTCTCACATGGACAGTACTGAAGAGCTCACTAACAAGGCCCGTGGGAATAACAAGGCATACCTCACCGTTGCCAATGGTAAGAAAATATATTAATCAAATATATATATATAATTTTTATTACCATCTTGGAAAAACAAATCTTTTCAGGATGTGCAAAGACAACCACAAACTGTTGATAAGTTTTTAATGTACCGGTAACTTGAAATCAAGTTTGTTTCTTCCTTTTTTTGGTTAAAAAAAAGATGCTGATATTCTGTTCATGTTTATAATTTACAAATTTCCTTTGGGAATCATGAATACGATTGTTTTAATACAGCTTACACAACCACTGAACATTATGTTCTTCATTGTCTCATTTCTGAGTTGAGTTTTTAAGCAGATTCCTAATCATTCCTGATGTCTGACTAACTGATTGACTTATTTATGGACACACGTGTTGTCTGAATCAACATTATTATTATTATTTTTAGGAAACTAGTCATTTTAGCAACCCACACTCATTTTTCCCCTTTTCAAAATAGTACATAACACTTCTGGTCTCTTGTCTGCTCTGTTGAAGTGGGACTCATTTAATTTCTTTAAGTTAAGCCTTCAGCGTTCTTATGGAAATGACCACAGTTATTTTCCTTAATATATATATATATATAAAAAAAGATTACTGCATTGCATTAATGGATAATACCATTACACATTTTTTGCAAATGTTTACATTTATATTATTATTGATTTTTTTTATTATAATTTATCCTGGCATACAACAAGTAGCAGACATATTTAAAGTAGAGTACTAAATGAAATTAACAACATGAATGGATGATGTATTAAAAAAAAAAAAAAAAAAACGGAAACATGAATCTGGATTTTCATATACCCGGTTATGGTAAAACAAAATTTTTCACATGTCCCATTGCAAATAAGGACTTCCATTTCACAAATGTATTGTGATTGCCTGCAGTGTACTTTAGCAGTGTCAAAAAGAAAGCATTGTTGGAAAGAATTACTTTATTTAATTAACTAAATTGAGTTGCAAACTCAAAAGTCGCAAAAATCCTTCCAGAGAATACAGTGACTGTCTGAATAAATATTTAATGATGAATTCGGATGTAATTCAAATGACTTTAAGGTGTCTATCCACTCTGCTATTTTTAGCAGTGCAAAAAACGGCTCCACCTGCACTTGAGTGTGTGAAAGTATCTCACAAGCTGCAGATGTTTCATGCATATCTTTTACTTCCTGCATGCAAACTATGTTTTCATGTGGTACTTTGAATGCTTAGTTGGGACAGGTACGTTACAAGTAGTTTTTTTTTTTTTTTTTTAAACTTACAAAAAACTTGTAGGCCATTGTATGTAAGTGATTAACTAGCTTAACAAGTTGACATCTATAGGCTTATGAAATGTTGATGATCTCATTTGATGTTAATAGGAGTTAGGAAAGGATTTGTTTAGAGAAACACATTGGACAGCTGATGATGTGTTTTAGTGTTGTTAAGTGGCCGAGATCTTGAGAATATTCTTCTATGCATTTCCTCCAGATGTGATCCTGGACCGCCTGAAGACCAAGCAGGAGGCGGAGCTTGAGGAGGTGAAGCGGCGGGCAGCGGAGGAGGCTGAGAAGGCCAGACAGGAATCGAAATTGGGATCTGGTGAACCTGCTGTGACCGATCCAATGAACTCGAACGGCTCGTGTCCACAACAAGACTCCAGTAATGGGAATGCGATGAATGAGCAAACTTCTGCAGATGGTTAGCGATCTTTTTATGCCTCTATTAGCTGTGTTTACATGAATCTGTGTTTTTAATGTCAGTTTTAATTGTTTATAATAGAAGCAATTACGGCACACTTGTGATTTGTTTAGTAGTAATTACATTGTGTACTTTATGATTTTTGTCTTGTTTGAGATGGGCTATTTATCATATCACACATACATCATTTTCAATATATATATGAGTCCCACTGTCATTAAACAGGGTTCCCGCGGGGTCTTAAAATGTCTAAAATTTAAAAATCTAAATTTTAGGCCTTAAAAAGTCTTACATTCGCTGAAGTATAGAGTTCTAGGTCTTAAATCATTTTAAACAGGTCTTAATTTTCCTACGTCCATTGAACGCTACCTCTATTGCTCATTGAAATGTTCCCGCAGCTCTTTAGTGTGTGTGTGTGTGTGTGTTTATTCCGGCCGGGGTGTTGTAGTTTTTTCTTTCTCTAGTCCAACTTTAGTTCGCTGTATTACAACTACAGATGAGACAAACCATGCATCTTCTATTGCAGCCAATCAGCTTTCATGTTATTGGCGCGAGTCTCTTTCAGATTGTACCACAGACACATCAAACTGATTTTATTCTTCAGCTTCAGTTCTTCCAGTTTCGCGATCGTGAAAGCGAAGACGAATCTTTCTCATCTGCCATCTCGCATAATGACTAAATAAAAGTATAATATGCCTGGTAGCACTAAAAAGAGTTAATAAACCACAAACTCAGTTCGTCACTGACCGATGTCGGACTGACTGTGGATTCTGTGCACGCATTTGCCATCTGTCAGCGTTCACGCAAATGTGCTCCGTTTCTAGGCTTATTGCCCCTGAACGATTCAATACACACATTACACACAAATACGATTAAATACACACAAATACACACTAGGCCTGCTACGATAGTCGGTGTTGCCGGTGTTACCGGTGTCCAGACTCAACACCGGTTACATCACTTGCCCACCGTGGCACCGCCCACCGTCTTTTTGATTTTTTTATAGTAATAAAATAATTTAGTTCAGTTAGAGAACAGACAATACAAATAAAAACTGAACGTATCTGCTTAATAAAGCAGGATCCGACCGTGAGTCTCGGCAGCGGCAGGAGTCATTCATCAGATTTAAGAGTGAGGAGCAGACTGAGATGATCGCGGAAGATTTGGTTTCAAAGCGAAACGTAAAAGCGCCTATTTAAGGGAGTTTGTCATTTGTTTTGTTGTTGTGTTTTTCATTAAAAATAATAGGCTAATGAACCCACAATTCAAGCAACCCGCAGCCGAATTGGCGCTAATTCAAAACTGAAAGTAAAATGTGCACGGCCGCACAGAGCGCGCATTGTTTACTTTCGCCTGGCTCCGCGCATTTATTTTTTGCCGCGCGCACCCTCGCGCTCGTGCGGGCGCGTCGAGTATAAACAAGGGGACGAACTGTCATTCATTCATGGTGTGCATCTCAATCATAGACTGATCAATGCTTGATCAGTGCCCTGACTACTGAACTAGGGAACTGATTGAGACGCACCCATGGCCTCACAGAGCGCGCATTTACAGACGAGCTGTCATTCACGGTGTGCGCGCACTGGCGCGTTTTCAGTTCAGAGCGGTAGTGTGCATGTTACTTTAGATTTAAAAGCCTCCGCCGGTGATACCGGTATTACCGGTGTTGTCACACATCACTTAACCGGTGGGAAAATTTCCTCACCGTCACATCCCTAATACACACCCTTTACTTGATTACTTTGATAACTTTTTACTTATATTAAGCAATTGCTTATTGCTGTGGTTTACTTGTAAGATTTTGGTTATATTTCCCACTTTAAGCGATCATGTTATTAAAGCTAGATAGCGTTAGCTCACCACTGGACCTTTTATTGTCATGTGTAACTATTGTGCATCTAACATAATAATATGGTAAATGTGGCATCCTAATTATGGAAAAAAAAACATGCAATTTTCTGGAAATGACCACCACAAAATCAGTAAAAAAAAAAAAAAAAAAAAAAAAAAATATATATATATATATATATATATATAGGCAATTAAACAAAATATCGCCGTTAATCTATTCTCAAAGTTGGGTTGGGAGCTGGGTCTATACTATGCAAGCTATGATGACTTTCACCTTGATATTTTAGCGCGGATGTACACCTAGCCGAATTGCAGATTAATCCGGATTAAATGGCTCATTTGAATTCTGCCGAAGGCATTCAGAATATGTGTGCTCGTAAGTGATCGTTTGTCTTTTTGTAGTTTGAATAATAAATCACTTCTGTCCCTTTAAGACCTGACACACGCATGGATCCCAAACACTGTTCCTGTGAGCTGGTTACGACTGTGTTTACGTTAAAACTCACCAAGATGGGCATTGAGACATTTTTGAGTGTATTTGACCATTAATAAGATGGAAAAAGGAGCTATTTTTTGCACTTGTATGTCAGAGGCGGCTTTATTACGGTATGTGTGTGTGCGCTTCAAATGCGAGCGCGAAATCTGCGGGAATTAGTAGAATTAACGTTATGTGCAACCCACGTAAAAAAAAAAAAAACGGTCACACCAATACTAACAAAAGTCCAGCAGAACACCCGTTCGCAATGTTCAGAGGATTAAACGGACTGAATGAGAGGAGGTGCGTGTCACTCGCTGTCGGTCGGAGAGGAGAGTGCAGCTGATATCGATACTGTAGAAAATGAGTATTGTATCGTTTCAGATATTTCAGTATTGATACATAGCGAAATATGGATATTTTTGACAACACTAGTAGGCATACACACAGGTTCGAAGACTCTTCTCTCGTCCCCTACAGTGCAATTTGGATAGGTGTACATCCGCGCTAAAATATCAAGGTGAAAGTCATCATAGCTTGCATAGTATAGACCCAGCTCCCAACCCAACTTTGAGAATAGATTAACGGCGATATTTTTCTTATCGGCAGATAAGAGTCTCGCGTTAACGCAGCACGTTAACACTGATAACGGCCCACCACTAATATATATATATATATATATATATATATATATATATATATATATATATATATATATATATATATATATATATATATATATATATATATATATATATATATATATAAAAATATATATACACTCACCTAAAGGATTATTAGGAACACCTGTTCAATTTCTCATTAATGCAATTATCTAATCAACCAATCAAATGGCAGTTGCTTCAATGCATTTAGGGGTGTGGTCCTGGTCAAGACAATCTCCTGAACTCCAAACTGAATGTCAGAATGGGAAAGAAAGATGATTTAAGCAATTTTGAGCGTGGCATGGTTGTTGGTGTCAGACGGGCCGGTCTGAGTATTTTACAATCTGCTCAATTACTGGGATTTTCACGCACAACCATTTCTAGGGTTTACAAAGAATGGTGTGAAAAGGGAAAAACATCCAGTATGCGGCAGTCCTGTGGGCGAAAATGCCTTGTTGATGCTAGAGGTCAGAGGAGAATGGGCCGACTGATTCAAGCTGATAGAAGAGCATGATAGAAGAGCATATATATATATATATATATATATATATGTGTATATATATATATATATATATATATGTGAGGAAAATAAGTATTTGAACTAGGGCTGCAACGATGCGTCGATGACGTCGACTACGAAAATACGTCGACGTGCGTGAAATGCGTCGACGCGTCGGCGGCACATTATTTACGTTCTAGAATGGAACAGAAGATCTAGAATAATGGCAGCTTCTGCTCCCGGGCATAGTGAAAATGATCATTTATCATATAAAGCCAGACCGCGACATTCAAAAGTGTGGGAGTACTTTAAACAGAAGCCGAATAAAACTGTGCTTTGTTCGCTCTGTAACGCCGGTTTCACACTGCGCGCGGTGGCAGAGCAGGAGCTGTGCGCGTGGAGAGCGGGAGCTTTCACACTGCAGTCAGTGTTGCCAAGTCCGCTTTTTTCCGCGGAATTGGGCTACTTCTACACTGTTGCCGCGGGCTGTGTCTCATGTCCGCGGGTTGAAGCAAAAAAACACACATATTTAACCCCCCGAACGCGATGTTTACCAGAGAACCTCCCCGAAACGCGATTGGGCTTGTTTTGGGCTAGTTTTGAGTAACGAATGGGTGGGTTTTGTTGTGTAAACCTGGCAACCCTGCTGCCAGTGTTCTCTCGCGCAGCTGAACGCACCACGCGTGTATTGCAACAGACGGTCACATTTTCCTGGGTTCTTCTCCGACCCCAGTACGTCTCTTGCTTTTATTTATTATGGGCTGCATATATCTCCTGTATATGCGACCTGGTTCCGCTCTGTCCCAAACACATATGCATAATAACTTGCTGTATATAGGTAGTTTACATGATTAAAGTAACATTACAGTTAAGATATGCCTCTAGCTTTAATCATTTAAATGTGTCTTTGAAGTTTGGGCAAAAACTTCTGGCAGCTTTAGTCGTTGTTTATGCACATGTATCTTCAAAATAGACGACTAGTTATACATTAACACTATGCTGAAAGCTCCTGTATGTGAACCTTTTGCAGATAAATACAAGTGCATTTTCGTTTACTACTGACACAAATCAATAAGTAAATCATACTCGACTACTATAGTAAACAACTTTTCCTTATTAGGCCTACTCTGTATACATTTTATGATGAATAGTATCATTATATATTATGTTTAAAAAGCTTCTTGTGTTCATATATTTCATTATAAAATGGCATACTATGTACACTACCCTTCCTGAAATACTATTAATATTGTCATCATTCATTGATTTCATGTTAAAATAATATACAAATTCACTACCCTCTTTGAAATACAATAATCAGTAAAAAAGAATAATAAGATTAATCTGGAAAAATAATCGTTAGATTAGTCGACTAATCGAAAAAATAATCGTTAGATTAGTCGACAGAAAAAATAATCGTTAGTTGCAGCTCTAATTTGAACACCCTGCTATTTTGCAAGTTCTCCCACTTAGAAATCATGGAGGGGTCTGAAATTGTCATCGTAGGTGCATGTCCACTGTGAGAGACATAATCTAAAAAAAAAAATCCCGAAATCACAATGTATGATTTTTTAACTATTTATTTGTATGATACAGCTGCAAATAAGTATTTGAACACCTGAGAAAATCAATGTTAATATTTGGTACAGTAGCCTTTGTTTGCAATTAGAGGTCAAACGTTTCCTGTAGTTTTTCACCAGGTTTGCACACACTGCAGGAGGGATTTTGGCCCACTCCTCCACACAGATCTTCTCTAGATCAGTCAGGTTTCTGGCCTGTCGCTGAGAAACACAGAGTTTGAGCTCCCTCCAAAGATTCTCTATTGGGTTTAGGTCTGGAGACTGGCTAGGCCACGCCAGAACCTTGATATGCTTCTTACAGAGCCACTCCTTGGTTATCCTGGCTGTGTGCTTCGGGTCATTGTCATGTTGGAAGACCCAGCCTTGACCCATCTTCAATGCTCTAACTGAGGGAAGAAGGTTGTTCCCCAAAATCTCGCAATACATGGCCCCGGTCATCCTCTCCTTAATACAGTGCAGTCGCCCTGTCCCATGTGCAGAAAAACACCCCCAAAGCATGATGCTACCACCCCCATGCTTCACAGTAGGGATGGTGTTCTTGGGATGGTACTCATCATTCTTCTTCCTCCAAACACGTTTAGTGGAATTATGACCAAAAAGTTATATTTTGGTCTCATCTGACCACATGACTTTCTCCCATGACTCCTCTGGATCATCCAAATGGTCATTGACAAACTTAAGATGGGCCTTGACATGTGCTGGTTTAAGCAGGGGAACCTTCCGTGCCATGCATGATTTCAAACCATGTCGTCTTAGTGTATTACCAACAGTAACCTTGGAAACGGTGGTCCCAGCTCTTTTCAGGTCATTGACCAGCTCCTCCCGTGTAGTTCTGGGCTGATTTCTCACCTTTCTTAGGATTATTGAGACCCCACGAGGTGAGATCTTGCTTGGAGCCCCAGTATGAGGGAGATTGACAGTCATGTTTAGCTTCTTCCATTTTCTAATGATTGCTCCAACAGTGGACCTTTTTTCACCAAGCTGCTTGGCAATTTCCCTGTAGCCCTTTCCAGCCTTGTGGAGGTGTACAATTTTGTCTCTAGTGTCTTTGGACAGCTCTTTGGTCTTGGCCATGTTAGTAGTTGGATTCTTACTGATTGTATGGGGTGGACAGGTGTCTTTATGGAGCTAACGACCTCAAACAGGATAATAAATGGAGTGGAGGTGGACATTTTAAAGGCAGACTAACAGGTCTTTGAGGGTCAGAATTCTAGCTGATAGACAGGTGTTAAAATACTTATTTGCAGCTGTATCATACAAATAAATAGTAAAAAAATCATACATTGTGATTTCTGGATTTTTTTAAATTTAGATTATGTCTCTCACAGTGGACATGCACCTACGATGACAATTTCAGACCCCTCCATGATTTCCAAGTGGGAGAACTTGCAAAATAGCAGGGTGTTCAAATACTTATTTTCCTCACTGTATGTGTATATATATATATATATATATATATATATATATATATATAATGTATATATATGTATATGTATGTATATGTATATATATGTATGTATATATATGTATGTATATATATATATATATGTATATATATATATATATATGTATATGTGTGTTTTTTTATTGTGTGATATAGGTCTTAAATTTAATTCATAATGGTCTTAAAAAGTCTTAAATTTGACTTGCAGAAACCCTGTTAAAAACCTGGAAATATCAGGAAATTTTAAAATATATTTTTTCATGCTTAAAAAATATTTGAATTTCTATAATGAAGCCCCCCCCCCCCCCCCCCATTACTCTATGCGCAGATTTAAAAAACAAATTTTATACTTGCTTGCAAGCCATAGTGATGTCATATTTGTGATCGATTGTTGTTTTGATGAACTGGTTGTGATTGATTCATTAGCGAATTGATCTGAATCAAAGCTATTTTTGCTAATTACACTACCGTTCAAAAGTTTGGGGTCAGTAATATTTTAATAAGAAATTAATAGGCATTTATGTTGACATAATGTCAACAAAAGAGTTCTATTTCAAAACTTTCTAATTATCAAAGAATTATGAAAAAATGCATCACGGTTTCTACAAAAAATGAAGCAGCACAACCGTTTTCAGCATTGATAATAATCAGAAAGGTTTCTTGAGCAGCAAATCAGCAGTGTTGGTAAGGTTACTTTGGAAATGTAATAGGGTAATTTGTCATCTAGAACCTATTTAAAATGTAATAAGTAGTGTAACTATTCAATTACTTTATTAAAGTAATGTAACTGACTACATTTGATTACTTTTCTAATTTCCAGCACTGGAATGCATTTTTATCACTCGCCATGATGGCAAGATTGTAGCCTAAAGCTTTTTTGTCAATGTGGATTGATGTTGAATTGGCAGACGTGGTATGCTGCTAATTTAAACGAGAACCAATCAAAAT
Source organism: Romanogobio albipinnatus (assembly GCA_023566225.1). NCBI lineage: Eukaryota > Metazoa > Chordata > Actinopteri > Cypriniformes > Gobionidae > Romanogobio > Romanogobio albipinnatus. The sequence goes on from CM042240.1 coordinate 55,046,862, forward strand.
CATCAGAATAGCATCTCTTTACTAAACTGAATTTTGTAAAATTCATTAGTCAAAACATTTTGGAAACCCTGGATTTAAAATATATCGGAATAAGCTTTTCACCTCGTTGTATTCAAATGTGATGCACAGAATTCAATGCAATACTAATCTTGGCTACTCTTAAAAACGCAGCTCTAATTCTCATAATTTGCATTTGAAACCATAACCAATTTTTGCATCTCTCATCTGTTAGTGTTAAAACACTAAACATGGTCTCTTTTGTTAAATTTCAGCTTCAGTCTCAGCTGTCCCAGTTGGTGAGGTGGGCAGCACCAATGTTCCTGAGCTAGCGACATCCAGCTCAAACATTCAGACTAAAACTGACTCCCAGAATCCCACAGGGAATGCTGTGACATCGTCTTCCAGTGGTGAGGAGGCAGGGGATGGGACTGATGGGGTGAAAGAGTTGGCAGGTACAGCGAGTTCTTTTTTCAATGTTCAAGTCACATGCTGTTACATTATGACATTCCTAAATAGTTAGTTGGAGTTGATTTCCAAGTTAGAAACAGATCTTCCATTTTCTTGTTCTGAAACAAAGACCCTCCTGGCACAAGAGACCATCTACTTTGCCCAGCATCCTTTTCTCAACAGTGCCGTCTATAGAGCAGCACTGGATCTTTGCCATCGTCTTTGGTATATCATGTTTACTGAGAGTTTAGAGCCTGTCTAGATTGATTTGAATTGGATTTAACAAAGTTCATAACGGTGTACTGATTATGTACTGCAGTGTTAATGCTTTACTACAATATTATTTTGGCTGTGGTTAGAGTGAAATGTTAGTGTACTGCATTGTTTACTTAATGCTGCCTACTGTTTTTGCAAAAATGTTATGTGTAAAATGGGAGTATTCTACTCTCAACTAGTGCTGGGCGGTATGGCCAAAAATTTATATCACTATATTTTTCTAAATTATGCCGGTTTCGCGGTATATGACGGTATTTTTTTTTTCCCTTATGCATGACTGAGTGTTAACCACATTTCCTATTGATTGAGAGAGGAAATACTGCAGTAGATTGTAGAATGCCCTATTTTACTGTCATGATGAGTGAATATAGTAGAAAATTATTGTGTGGAATTTAACACAGGTTTGCAAAGCCCCACAAAATGATGCTGTGTGGACACACTGCAACATACTCATTACAGACACATGAATATTAAATATGACCATGGAGAGCAAAAAAGTTAAGGACTCCTTAAGCATTTTAACTCCTTAAGCAAATCTAACCCTATATAACAACAAACTGCCAAAACGAGGAAGAACATTTAAAAGGTCCAAAGATATTTTCGATACATTTATAATGCTGCGTTCACACCGGACGCTAATCGCGCGAAGGTGGACGCTTGAACATTTTGAGTTCACTCGCTTCATTCGCGCGTGTAATTCGCGTGAAATAGAGCAGAAGCCCCGCCCATGCGTTTATGAGCCTATATGAGCTTTTTTGTAAAATTAATGTTAAAAATTAATTGCCAAAATTGGAGACCTGGGCATCAACACTTCAATGTGTAACTGGATTTTGGACTTCCTAACTGACAGACCACAGAATGTTCGATCAGGATCCACCTGCTCCACGTCCATCACACTCAACACTGGTGTACCACAGGGCTGTGTGCTAAGTCCGTTTCTCTACTCCCTCTTCACCTCCGACTGCAAGCCTGTGTATGGAACTAATTCCATCGTCAAGTTTGCGGACGACACTACGGTGATTGGTCTCATCAGCAACAACGATGAGACTGCCTACAGGGAGGAGATCCAGCACCTGGCCACATGGTGCACTGATAATAACCTGCTCCTCAACACCACCAAAACGAAGGAGCTCATCGTGGACTTCAGGAAGGAGTCAAGAGGCACACACGACACCATCCACATCAATGGAATGGCTGTTGAGCGTGTCTCCAGTTTCAAGTTCCTGGGGATCCACATCTCGGCGGACATGTCGTGGACGACCAACACCTCCAGCCTGGTCAAGAAGGCTCACCAGCGCCTCTTCTTCCTGAGGACACTGAGGAAGAATCAGCTCTCCTCGGCTATCCTGGTGAACTTCTACCGCTGCGCAATAGAAAGCATCCTGACCAACTGTGTGGCAGTATGGTATGGGAGCTGCTCTGTTGCGGAGCGCAAGGCACTGCAGCGGGTGGTGAAAACTGCCCAGCGCATCACAGGGACTCCACTACCTGCCATCGAGCACATCCAGAGGAAACGCTGTCTGCACCGAGCTCGCAGCATCCTCAAGGACTCCTCTCACCCAGCCCACAGACTGTTTTCTCTCCTGCCCTCCGGCAGGCGTTTCAGGATCCTCCGGACCAGGACCAGCAGACTAAAGAACAGTTTTTTTCCCCAGAGCTGTCTCTTTACTGAACTCAAACCCCCGTTGATCCACTTCCCTCATAAACTGCAAACTCTCCTACCTCACACCTACATTCACTTTGTTATTTGCACTACCGACTGTTTATTACAGTAACAACTGTTTACTTATGCATTTTGCACCACCATATCTTAACTGGAATATGCTCATTTGCACTGCCGACTGTATTTATAGTAACCATGTTTACATTTGCATTTTGCACCGTACTTCTAACTGTAATATGCAACCACTTTCCACTGCACTTTTACACTTTCTTTCGGATAGCTCTGTCCATAATTTATTGCACTACCTTAATCCACTGCTATATTCCTCATATTAGCCTAACATATTATTGTATACCTCTATCTGTAAAATTCTGTTCAAAGTAATAGCCATCTGTATATTATATTCATAGTACATATTCACCTGTACATTCTGTTTACATTCTGTTTATAGTAATAGCCATCTGTATATTTATATTTATTCACTGTATATATTCATCTGTAAATTCAGTTCTGTTTATAGTAATAACCATCTCTCTACTTATACATATTTATATATATTCAGTACATTTTTATGCCCAGCACTTACGCAACCATTGTATATATCCTGCACTTGCTGCTATTGCACTTCTGGTTAGACCTAAACTGCATTTCGTTGCCTTGTACTTGTACTTGTGTAATGACAATAAAGTTGAATCTAATCTAATGTGCGACAAAACGTAGTTTAAAGACTTTTTCAGGCGATAATATAGTTGTTTAAAGCTCAAATCTGTGGTTAATTTATAAAAAGAGTGCCTATTTGAGCATTTTATCTGGCGTTTTCGGAGTTGTGAGATCCAGGGGATCGGCGGCGCTCAGCGCTCGTGTACCCGGTGAGACCCGCCTTCCCTCGGCTAGTCCTTCTCACATTTGCCGCTAGCTCTGGCTCTTTTTTTCTGCTCCTGTCTCGTTGTGAAATGGCTCACTTGGCTCACAATGGCTCACAATAACTCACTTTCTTCCAAGCAAGATCCTTTTATTCCTGTTCCTGTAGTGATAGGATGATGTATCATACAGCTCCGGGTATCCACATACGGCCACGATTATCTTGTCCTCCATTGTTGTTGGGATTTCTGCCTCCGCTTGTAAATGCGTCACTACTAGAGCAAGCTCGTGATTGGTTAATGCGGCGCGAAATATCCGCCAAAGTTCAGATTTTTCAACTTGAGCGATTCGCACGTTCAAAACGCTCAATTCGCGTCATTCGCGCCGCCTCATTCGCGCGAATCGCGCCGCAGAATGCCATTTCGCGTCTCTGCATTGACTTAACATGTAAATCACTCGCGCGAATCACGTCCGGTGTGAACGCAGCATAAGAGCACTACAGTCTCTGAACAAATGACACACGTCAGTCACAGATCACACACGTCACAGAAAGAATAAAGCAGTTACTTCTTTGCCCATTCTTCTTTGAATTGTCAGTATATTTATTAACTTACATTGTCTTCGGTCTAGCAGAATAACCCATCGTGTCATCGCAGTTGTGATCAGACGTACTGTAGTATCAGTGACTTTGTTTGCACACACAATTTATTTGAAGATGATGTGATGAAGTATGTGCGCATACACGCTGCTGGTTCGTGTTTAGAACACTAGAGTAAATTAAATATGTCCATAAAAACGTAAACGCGCTCATTCCGGTCTGTATTAGATCTATGATCCATGTGGTGAGCGTTGTTAATCTCATCACGGCCCTCCGTGCATAAACTGCTCTATTGCGTGCGCCGCGTGTTGTTTGAAATCTCCGCTGTAAGCAAGGGCTGAATCCAAAATCGCCCCCTATACCCTCAAATTGGGCATTATTTGAAGGGGCAGCCATTTGTAGTTGTGTCCGAAACGATAGTGGACGTTATTGAGTGCACTCATCCAATCTCACATTGCACCGCAATAACGAGTGTACAGTCCGAATTCACTCACTTGTTTTCATTCACTCCTTCAAGTGAACTATATTAGTGGATAACGTTGGGAATAGTGAACGAGGGTTTAGGGGGCGATTTCGGATTCAGCCATAGGCTGTAATGGGATCTCAGCTGTACTTACTACAGTGCAACAGTGAAAAGGCACTCCTCTCAAACAGTGTCGCGCTGCGCCGCGTTCCGAACGTTGTTTAAGCAACATATACCGGTATTGCGGCATGATCAAAATTCATATCATAACAAAAATAAACACTGGTTATCGGTATGAACCGGTAATGTATCTCATGTATCTTCTGTCACTGTCACTCCTTCAGATAAGAGCTCAGAGTCTGCAGCTCATGGTGATGGGGATTCTGTACTAGAGTCTGAACCTGCACAGACAGTGGATGAGAACAGCTGCAGCAGTCATTTCTCCATCTCTGAATGCCTGCGAGGTCCAGAAGAGCCCGACTTGGTGGACCGATCTTCACAGTCTTCTCTCAACAGCCAAGATGACACAGGTTTGTACGCACCTACATATTCACGCAGAATATATTTTTTAAAACAATTATAAACACACACAACTGTTCAAACGTTTGGGATTATTTACAGTATCTAATTGTCTTTCTTAGGTGAGGGTAAAGCTAATGGAGATGGTGCAAAGACAGGATCTTCCCGCATGATTACACGACTCCGGAACCCTGATAGCAAGCTAAGCCAACGCAAGGTCATGCAGGACAAAGATGGCAGCTCCCAGGATGGTAGCAGAGCACTTAAAGAGGTGAAACTGTTGTCTTTATTAATGGTGGTATTTTGTGAGGCCTGGAGGGCAAAACAGTCATAGAACTGCAGCACAAGCCTTTCAATTTTCTATCTTAAAAACAAAAATATGTAAACAAGATGCAAGTTTTTGGCACTTGTGATCCATATACAGCACCTGCTGCAGTATTTGAATCACTAAAAACAGTGGGACCTTCTAAAACACTTAATGTGAAAAACACTTAGGTTGCACCAATAAGGATTAAATTAAAGTTAAACACTAATCAAGGATTTGTTGATATGGGTTTTATTTTAAATCAAGTCGTGTTGCACCTTGTTAAACACAGATTAACTACGTAGAAAGACCGTTAATTAAATAATTAAAGGGCTGATCAAGCAGCATAGGGGGGAGATGAACCGACTCCAGGCTAAAGAATCCTTATTAGTGCAACCCACCCTTAAAGTGCCTTAATATACTAAAACAGTGATATTAAAAGATCAAATTCATTTCAGCAGATGAGCCCAGAATATGAACGTTTTCTTTTATAATGGATTTAGATGGAAAAGGCACTTAATGAGAAACCTTGTGTTGCATTTAATCTGTGTTCATCTGCTTACCTGTACAAAGTATGCATCATCAATAAGGTGTATATTGAATTTGGTATTTTAATATCACTGTCTTACTACGTTAATACTTAATAGGATGCTGGTAAATATGACTGGAGGTCAATGGCCTTTTTTTGCCCTCCAGATGACGTCATGTGAAAACTATGGATAGAGGTTGTTGATGTTTTGATGACAAAATAGATTTTTGGTCATTTGGTGGTGTTTACTAAGGCATAAATCAATATTACTATAAAGGTACCATAGCTCTTCAACAAAAAAAGTTACATAGTTGCTTTGAAATATACATATTACACTGTAATATTCTAAATCAAATCTGTAAATTATGTCAATGATATTTCAGACTCCCCCAATGTCGTCGTTTGGCTCCTTTAAGAGAGATTCAAATAAGAGCAGTGGCTTTTTCAAACTGGGCCAGGAGGGCAAATTTCGTGTCTACCACAACCAGTACAGCACTAACACACTTGCCCTGAACAAGCACCAACACCGTGAGGACCATGACAAACGCAGACATCTTTCCCACAAGTTCTGCATGACACCTGCTGGTGAGTTCAAGTGGAACGGATCGCTGTACGGCTCCAAAGCCCTGACTGTGTCCACTCTGAGATTAACCATCATCCAGCTGGAGAACAATGTCCCTGCTCCATTCTTGCATCCCAACTGGGCATCACACAGGTGAAAGACTTACAGTACCAGTAGGACTTGTTTTTATTTTAAATGTGCTAAAGTTTCCTAGAAGAAGCGTTTAACCGTGTCATTCTGTGACCTTTCCCATTGCTGTAGGTCAAACTGGATAAAGGCTGTCCAAATGTGCAGCAAGGCGAGAGAGTTCGCTTTAGCTTTGGCCATTCTAGAGTGTGCAATCAAACCAGTGGTCATGCTCCCTATGTGGAAGGATTCTCTGGGTCACACAAGGTCAGTTTAAATGATTACAAATATTAAAACAGCCAACATTGATGCTTTGAATTTTTATTTATACTGAATTATACAAAAAAATGCAATATGGTGACCTCCAATGCAGAGTGCAGACAGTGAAGCTCACACGATCTGCTTGCCTGTCAGAGATGGATAAGATAGAATATATAAAAAAATATATCTAACTAACAGTTTAGAAACTCATTCAATTTCTTTGCTATTAATTTTGAATGTCGCTTTAGTAAAGGCATCTGATGCTATAGCTGTTTTGAAAGTCTTCATGTAATAGCAGCCATTGCAAATCCTCTAAAAGTATAAAATAGTTAAAGGATTAGTTACAGAGGATTACACAGAGAGAGCTGACACATCAGATGCGTGTTTAAAACAGACAGCAAAATGGAATAACTACAGAACACTAAAGTACCAGTTGTCAATTCATTATAAAGTAATACATTTTTGACTAGATGCTGCATTAGCAGTGAAAGAACAGGAGTGTGTATGTACTTTGTAGGGCTGTCAAAATTGCTCAAAAAGGACGTTTGAATATTCCCTCTAAAAAAACATCTGGTTGCGCATTTTGTCAATGACGCGCATTACGTCAATAACAGGACAAATTAATAAAAAGAGACATGACTACTTGTATAGGCAGTCTATTTAAGTTTAAACATATTTGCCAACGTATTACCTACACACAAACAAGTAAATCAACTAATGACCAAGACCGCAGACCTCACTCTCTCTCGCCCTCACGCTCTCTGCGCATAACGGTTTAAATAAACAAACACATTTTGAGTGCTGATCAAGAGTTTTGTGCAAGCAATTTAAGGTCACGACTCTTGTCCCAAATAGAGCAGGCTTCATTCAGTGATTGAAACAAATATTAATTGAAGTTTTACAGCATATTGAACGCTCCGAGCGAGCTGTGCTGTGGTAAACATGGAGCTTTTCCTTGACATGAAACGGTAAATAATCAAACCAGTGGAAGCAGTGCATTTATCCTTTATTCATGCAATATCTTTTCAGTCAGTACCTCGTTTCCATTGCTTGACAGAACTCCCTGAAGCCTGCCCCATCCACGACACGGATCGGTCTCATGTCCTTACAAATGAATGAAATTAATTTCTCCGTTATGGCCTCTTGTCGTGTTGCAGACAAAGAGCTTGTGGCGAGCGATGCAAAGTAGTGGTCCAGTTTGCACATACAAATTAGTTGCTTATATTTAGAAAATGAGCCTACAAAAGCATAAACAAGCTCGTTTAATAAAGAAAAGTTCACGAAACTAAGTGAAAACTCACGAAAGTGTTTAGTGAAATTAGGAAACATTTAAGAGATCATACATTTAGTTGTATAAGTTAACGTTACATTTCTACATACATTTTGTTCTCATGTCACAAGTAATATCAAGGTTTATTTTGATCTGTTTTACATGATTCTTTTGTAGTGTGGTTTTCGGTGAAGTGTACTAAAATTAATATCGACACCTGTGCATATTAGCCCACTTCTTCTCGACGCTTTTTCCTGATGGTTTATAGAGCAATTACTCTTGAGTCGCCCTCTGTCGCTTCAAAGAATAGCACAACGGCGAGCGCGTCAAGTATAAACTAAACACCTCGTCTGTTTGAGGAGCAGTGCGCGCAGTTCAGCGGGGGCTCGCGCTGTGGAGCCAGGCGAAAGTATAAACAAGGCTTCAAGCATGCTAGCCATAGGCGCTAGTGCGCCCACTCGCAAAGCAGACAGCCACGCTTCTACTACCGTGGATGTTTTTTTCTTTTCTTTCATTTTCTTTTTATTTGAATATTAATTTTCACCTTCGAAATTCGTTTTTTAAAAACTATTCGAATATATATTCGAATTTAGAATATTCCTTGACAGCCCTAGTACTTTGTAGAGGCTGAGAGGACACTAATATTAGCAGTACCTCAAGCAGTTAAAACAATATGACAAAAATTTGGTCCGAACCAAATGTTACATATATAAAACCAGTGACGTGAGAAAACAAACTGTATCGTCATGCAGCCGACAGAAATATAAACGAATCAGAAACGCATTCGATTGCAATATATATTTTATTTTGATTTGAAAACCGTCAGGGGTTCTAAAAAAGCATGACTTTGGATTTAGATTAAAAGGTAACACTTTACAATAAGATTCCATTTGTAACATTAACTAAGGTTAATAAATGCTGTAGAAGTATTGTTCATTGTTAGTTTGTTAATTTCAACTAATTTACTAATACATTTTTAAATTTATTTAAATTTTTATTTTATCTGATAACCTTGCACTATGAACTAACATTAATGATCAAGGTACAAATGAATTGCTCAAATATTGATACACGCTGTAAAAATGTATATTGCATAATGCATATAGTTCATGAAAGCTAATACATCCTTGTTAACAAATGCCACTTGCAAAGTGGTAGCAAACTTATAACATTTACATGCATGTTTCTAGGTTATAACTATCTAGGTAATCTAGGTAATAATATTTTAATGTTTAAATTATTTTCTGTAGAATTTGTTCTGTTAGAACTCATTTTAATATATTCATATTTACATATGCATTTCATTTAGCACACTTTCATGATTCAGTACTGTTTGTTATGTTTAAAAAAAAGAACAAAAAGATCAATTTAAAAAACTATTGGTTGACGTAATCGGCAAGTACAGTCCAACCTAGTTATCGGTATCGGTAAAATCCACTCCCGGTCAACCTCTAATTTGGAGGTCATACAGGCCAGACAGATAGCAGTTTAAAGTGTTTGTGATTAAATTTGAGTTTAAAGTCAACGTCAACATTTGTCAATTTACATCTATGGGATTTTCAGAGATATGCAGTTTGATTAAAAATAATAATAAGATGAATAAGATCATAATAGGCTAAAGGATATGCTGAGTTTGGTGGATGAGGAAGTCTATGGAATTTTGGGCTTGTTTGGAAAAAATGTCAGATCAGTAAGGAAAGTCATAATAACCCAAGTCATGTCTAGGCTGTATTTTGTGGATGTAGCTTGAAAGATTTGTAGCCAGAAAGGGCTTAGGGATTTTGTATACTAAAAAAACAAAACAAAAAACAACACAGCCAAGTTTTCACAATAGCAGTATGTTGGCTTTGTTAAGCCAACACAATTGTGCAGTTTATTGTCAGGGAAATTAAATGCTTTTTTGCATGTGTGGATAACAATACCTTAATCCAGTAATATATTTCTGCACATTGTTGCTTCTAAACACAAAAGCATCCATGTGTGTACTTCAGCAAATCCTGTGCTGGAGGCTTTCCAAAAGTGTACAATGAGTCACCTTTATGTCCCAGTTTTGGTGATCTTTTTATTTTTTTTTGTTGCGCTTCATCTTTCCGCAGGCTTCATCGCATGACCTCTGTTGAGCGGGAAGAGAAGGAGAAGGTGAAAAAGAGAGAGAAAAAACTAGAAGATGAAGAGACTATGCAGCAGGCCACATGGGTGAAGTACACTTTCCCCATCAAACACCAGGTATGTCTTGCCAGCTGAGCATTTTATTTGAACATTTTAGGAAATAACATCAGCTTCAGCATTTGAGCTGAAGGCATTCAGTAACTGTTCAAACATCTTCTACAGGTGTGGAAGCAGAAAGGTGAGGAGTACAGAGTAACTGGTTATGGAGGCTGGAGCTGGGTGAGTAAGACGCACGTTCATCGCTTTGTCCAAAAGCTACCTGGAAACACCAACGTTAATTACCGGAAAGCACTTGAGGGTATGTTGCTTGCAGAATACTACAAAATGTAATTGAACAATCTGGGAAACAAAGTTTTTTGGCAGAATTCTTCTGATGAAACTTTTTTTTTTTTTTCAGCAGCTAAAACTGGAATGGACAATCAAGCATCTCTTTCAGAAACACCAAAACCTTTGGTTAAAACAGATGAAACGGATGAACAGATTTCATCTGAAAGTGTGCCTGAAAAGGATAACGTCCAGGACACATCACTGGATTCTTCTGAAGAAAAGCTATCTTTGAAGAATGATCATGTGTTAAAAGATGAAAAACTAGAAGAAAAAGAGAATGAAACGGTTAAAGAGAAGTGTGATGAGAAAAATGGATCGGTGGAAGAAATGGACACCAGCACTACTAACTCTGTAAATGATGAAAAAGGTGTTTGCAAAGTTAAACCTTCATTTTCACACCCATTTTTATGTACCAAGGACCGTACATCATAAATGATATAGCATGTATTGACTAGTATTTGAATGTGTAAAAATAGTTGCCTTATAATGTGGAACATAGATGCTAATGTGTCTGTTTTTTTTATGGTTGTAGCTAACATCACAAATGCCTTATCTGATGCCTCTCCTTTGAAAGGAGAACCTTCGGATAGTGAGGTGGTGAAGGATAGTGCTCCTAATCAACCCCAGCAATCCTTCTGGCATGATGTTGTGAACGTCAGTGAAGGCTTCTTGCTACGCACAGCATACAAGAAAATCAAGGCATCAAAGCTAGATGGCCTTTTGGAAAGGCGGGTCAAACAGTTCACCATAGAAGAGAAGCAGAGGCATGAGAAACTCAAGCTGGGAACCATTTCTAAACCCTCTACAGAAAAGATCATGGAAAATAAAGAGACAACCATTGCTGCTCAAGACCAAAAGGTTAAGATTGAAGGAACTATCTCTGAAACTCCAAAGGCTAGACAGACTGAGGGGGTAGCATGTCTAGTGATCCAAGAAAAAGACAATGTGGTCAAAAAGCTTGATTTTAACCAAGAGGATGAACAGGCGAAGACGAACACTTCAGGACAGAAGAACATCCTGGATGTCAGATTAAATGAGGGTGACTTGGCCCCTAAAGAACATCAGCAGAAGTTGACAGAACCAGAACCCAAGACCGCCAGTAGGGTAGCAATGTCTGAGCTTAATGGAAACTCTCAAAGTCTGGATCAAAGCCTTAGCTTGAACGCTAAACCTGATAAAACGGTTACAGAAGTTGCGTGTCCGCCTGAAGACTCTGAGAGAAAGGACATCATTGAAAACAATGAGAATGACCTTGACATAAAGAGAACTTTGCCTGTTCAAGTAAATGGGAAGGATGGTCCTGTTGACCCAGAATGTAAGAATTTGACTGATAATGTTAACACAAAGGAACTAACCGATACTGTTGTGGAGGAGATTAAAGCAATATCACCAAAGGAACCAGTGAAGTCGCTAATGAATGGTGACGCCACTCAAGAGTGTCTTAAAGAATGGACTAATAGCACGATTAGTCAGGTGAATTCGGATGAGGATAAAGGGGTTACCAAGCATGACCCTGATTATCCACCTCCTCAGAAAGTGGCCAAGTTGGAAAACAACATTGAAGAATCTATAGACTCCTCGGTTTCTTTTGCTGGTCCTGAACCTTCTTCTGTAGCTTCCAAGCTGAATGCAAAATCCGAGGTGCCTAGTCATAGCTCAAAGGTAGAGCCAATGCAAGTTGAGGAGGCAAAGCCTCCTGTTCCTTCTCCTGTCCCTTCAGCAGAAGAATCTAGCTTAAGTAGTGACCTCACTGAAAACAGCAGCAGTGTTGGCGAGACTACGACCATCATTACTCAAGTCACCACAACTACAACCACAGTGTCCACAGAATCCCGCATGGTGTTGACCTCACGTGACAGTCTTGCTTCCAATAACGGGATCAGTACACCTGTACCAACAGATTCTGTGGAGTCTGCCAGCTCTGTTTCGACACACTCAACAACAACTACCACTACTGTTACTAAGCTTACAGACTCATCCCAGGAAGCCACTCTAACAAAAGAGTCTTTGACCACTGTCACAAAAACATTGACTGATACCAAGTTGAGTCCTAGTGGTTCCACTGTCAAATCTATGACAGTGAGTCACGAATATTCCACCAGGGACAGGGTACGACTGTTAAAGTTCTCTCGCACCAAGAAAACGCGGTCCGGTACAGCCTTACCGTCGTACCGCAAGTTTGTGACCAAGAGTAGCAAGAAGAGCATCTTTGTGCTTCCTAATGATGAGCTGAAGAAACTCGCAAGGCGTGGTGGTATCCGTGAAGTTCCTATCTTTAACTATAATGCCAAGCCAGCCCTGGACATCTGGCCCTACCCATCTCCACGGCCAACATTTGGGATCACATGGAGGTCTGTATCTTCACTTTATTTTCCTGATTTTGGTCATCCCTGGAGGATGGTTTTGAATTAACTGATAAAGCAGTCATCACTGTTATTATTGCTTATACTTGAGGTTCAGGCAGGGGTGTCCATTCCTGCTCCTGGAGGGCCACTTTCCAGCAGAATTTAGGTCTAGACCTAAGCCCAAGCCCAATGTCCTACAACCACTGAAAACATCTTGGCAACATGTAGCAATGCACTCAAATCTAATTGGAACAACTTGGCAACCTTATCGCAGTGCCCTGGCAACCCCTTAGTAGTTTTGTTGTCAGGTTTCGTTTCAAGAACCACTCACTAGAACTACAACTAAGATCTAGTTAATCTACTACTTTCCTTAAAGTTTTTTGTAGCCTTTTCCTCTACTACTATGTTTTTTGGTCCCAATTAGTGTTCAGTTCTTTCCTCAAGGTTAATTTGGTGTCCAGAGGAAAGACCGGAATATTGATGCTAGCTGTCCATTTATATATTATACATTTTCAAGAACAGTACTAGTCACCAAAAGAGGCCCATGAGATCTGCATGAATACTAGGCCTGCACGATTCTGGGAAAAATATGAATCACAATTTTTTTTAGCTTAGAATTAATATCACAATTCTCTGCAACAATTTTTTTTTTCTCATGAAGTGTAATGTTTTATAGCATACATGAACCATGACAAAACAAATTGGCAGTACCAAAAATATTTGTTTTGGCACATAGAAGATTGCACATCACCACAAGCCTGGAAACATAGAGGCTTCAATTAATAAAAAAGAAACACTCTTTACTGCTTGCCTTTTGTACAATTAGCATTCAACTGGCATTTCAGTTAGGTTACCAAAAATAGAAATTTAATACACTGCACTGAATATGGCTCTAAATAGGCTAATTGAAATGTCATACAACATTCAAAATAGTTGCAGGATGGTATTGAGTAGCGTTTGTCTAATGTATGAATCGTCTTTAGAAATCCGTCACGTTCTACGTTGTATATTGGAACCATATCTTTTGCTAGATGGTGAGCAATGGCTTCTGTTATTTCCTTGCTCCTACTGGAGTTATGTGGGTATGGCATATTTTCTCTTTGCCTTTTGTTTGATTCACATTAATGGATCAATCGCCAGCAGGTTTATTAGACGCTGCCCCTTTAAGACCGAATGCAGCTCTAATAATATCATATTCTCCTATTTCTCCAAACCATTTATGGCCATTTAAGACATAAACTGTGTTTAAGTGACTGCTCTCCAATCCGGTCATTTTGACATAGTCTAAGTGTTGTGTATTTGATGGTTTAGACGCGCACATGAAGCCTAATGTATAATGTGCAAGTCGGTCCGTTTCACACACAGAGCGCGCGCACACACAAGCCACCTTAAAGTTGGAAACAGTGTCTCTTCTGTGGATTATTGTAATAGCAATAATAGCTTAATAGCTCTTTTTATCACCAAACACGTCCTGCATTTTAGCAACAGTAGACACTGCCTTTTACAACAATCACTGATTCTGACGTTAAGTTTAAGTGAAGGGAAGGAAGTTGCACTCGACAGAACACGTCTAGTTTCTAATAGTTTTACCGCAAATCTTCTTTTTATAATCCTTGGAATTATATTAACTGAGGGTGAAGCCCTGAACTGATGAGTGAAATGTGTGACTAAAAGGCGCTTTGTCATTGGCTGAGGGTGAAGCCCTGAACTTTGTGAGCGCGGTCCTTTCAAAATAAAGGGCAATTTGTTTTTTTGTTTTTTATTTATGTTTTTTTTATCGTGAACCGGGTGAATCGAGATCGTGATTTTTATAACGATTTATCGTGCAGGCCTAATGAATACCTTTTTTTTTTTTTGTGATGCTAATGAGCTGGTTCTTTCAAACAGATACCGACTCCAGACGGTGAGGTCTTTGGCTGGAGTGAGCCTAATGCTACGGCTTCTTTGGGCCTGCCTCAGATGGGATGACATGTCTGTGAAACCCTCACCCACAGGAGGGACAACGCGAACAGGTTGGTGTTTAACCGCTTTAATATCACTTTGGCATTCCAGAAGAACTTTAAAGAGCCAGTGCTCAACCCTTTTTGTGTAACTTGACAGAGACATCTGACACTGATATCACCACCACTGAGATCATCAAGCGGAGAGATGTTGGTCCTTACGGCATTCGTTCAGAGTATTGCATCAGGAAGATCATTTGTCCCCTTGGGGTGCCTGAGACTCCCAAAGGTAACAGTGACTCAGAAGAGTCCAGGACCGATTAGTCCTTTGTTTTCAGACATGGATAGTTTTCTATAATGCAAGGCTTGATTGACCAGAAACACTGTTGATATTTGGTCTGATCATCATTCTTTTGAGCAGAGACTCCCACACCTCAAAGGAAAGGCCTTCGTTCGAGTGCTTTGAGACCAAAGAAGCCAGAACCGGCTAAGCAGACAGGTCCTGTTGTGATCGAAACCTGGGTGGCAGAGGAAGACCTGGAACTCTGGGAGATTCGAGCCTTTACAGAAAGGTGGGAATTCCCTATTTGTCCTGTTGCATTTGTGAATTTGCACAGCCTCACAATGCAACATACTGATTCCTTGCATACTCATCTGTCAAACGCTCTCTAGTGGGAAAGATTTCGGACAAAGGATGGTTGCAGATAAATGCAATTTCATATATTAGCTCATATTTTAATGATAAAAAATTGTGGATGTTATTTCCTGTGGATGTTTACACATACCCAATGGTCAGTTTGTCCCAGTTCTTTTAAAGATTTTTAAACCTTCTGACTTCACAGGGTTGAGAGGGAAAAGGCACAAGCGGCTGACCCAACTAAGGTTAGTGTGCAGAAGAAAGCAGAGGAGGTCAAGGCCCAATTGGAAGCTCAGCTAAAGCAGCAGAGATTGGCAGCCCAGCAGGTGGGAATGTAGACATGTGCCCACCTGGGGCGCCCCTCTTAACTAGGGGCACAATGCTGAAAGAAATGAGTGTTCTTCCCAATGGGCCTTTTGATTGGTTGTTTCCTTTAATGCTCATTTAAAGGATTAGTTCACTTTTAAATAAACTTTTGCTGATAATTTACTCACCCCAATGTCATCCAAGATGTCCCTGTCTTTCTTTCTTCAGTCGAAAAGAAATTCAAGTTTTTGATGAAAACATTCCAGGATTTTTCTCCATATAATGGACTTCAATGGGCTCTGCAACGGGCAACGGTTCAAGGACCAAATGACAGTTTCAGTACAGCTTCAAAGGGCTTTAAACAATACCAGACGATGAATAAGGGTCTTATCTAGCGAAACGATGAGTTTCTGCGAGAAACCGAGCAGTATTTATGATATTATTTTACCTCTTATCATACGAACGTGATCATCTCTGAGCTCCGCCATAACTTCCGCTAAGTGAGGTCAAAACACGAGTGTGGTCATAGATATATCGATCGTAGATGCCTCATTCTAATGATCCGTGCAGACACTAATTATGCATCTACGTATACATCTATGACCACGCTCGTTTTTTGACCTCACTTAGCAGAAGTTATGGCGGAAAGACATGGACATCTTGGATGACATGGGGGTGAGTAAATTATCAGCAAAAGTTTATTTAAAAGTGAACTAATCCTTTAACTCTCAGTTTGGTTGGGTGTGTTCTTAATTTTGATAATCTTGTTTTCAAGAATCTTGTTTTGGCTGATTTTGTCTTGTTCATTTATCTTATTGCCTAGTCTTTTTTTATATTGTTGAAGTTTTCGATGATTATATTGCAGAAACGGTTGGAACAGCAAAAACCTAACAGCACCAGCACCCCATCCACTTTGACCAGTACCCCTACGACCCCTGGAACCACTACTCAAAAGGTGGTGGTGGGTTCTATTAGCGGTCAGGTAACTTCAGCGCCAAAAGTGGTCATGACCACTAAGCTGGGCTCTCCGGTGACATTCCAGCAAAACAAGAACTTCCAGCAGTCCTTTGCTTCCTGGGTCAAGCAGGGCCAACAAGGCAATACAGGTAAGTCTTTACAATGTTATGCAGATGCATGGTTAGTTACAGTGCTTGATGACTTTTTATTTTAGATGTGGTTGTTGTAATGTGTTTTTGCACGTTGGTGTATTTGATTGGAGATGAGCGTTTTTAGTTTTTTTTTTTTTGGTAAGCTTATTTGTGGTGCTGTGTTTAGTTTGACATCGACGTTCGTTGGCGTACTTGGATACAACCGATGCTGTATTTGCTGATTGAGATATATGTGTTAGGGTGGTGATCAGACCTGTGTCTTGCAGTCTCTACCAGTTCGGTTGTGACTGTGGCGGCGAGTAGCGCCACCACGTCTGGGCAAACTTTCCACATCGCTACTGCTGCGGGGTCGATGGCCGGCAGTGTCATCACCGCTAAACTACCTGTTCCAGCCAACAGCAAGATAGTCACAGTGAACGTGCCAACCACACAAGGAGGTACTGCAGGCCTCCAACATCATTGGCATGTGATTTTTTTTTTGTTTTGTTTTAAGTTAGGTCTGTCTGCACGCAGACTCGCAGAGAGGCATAATATCGGCACCATATTCTTAAATGAGTTTAAGTTGTAAATTTAAATGAATTTTTTTACTTCCGTTTCTAATGATGAACAGCATATGTCACTAAAGCACTAAAGGCAACTAAAAGGTTGTTCAGACTGGCAGCAGTTCACTGCAACCGAGCAGTTGAAAGTCATCCAGTGTCCTTGAGAGTTGAAGGAAACATTCAGTTTAATTGCTGTCATAGAGCTTGTCCCATATTTTATGGGATGTTCACAATGTCCTTTTTACGGCTTTAATTTCAACGTCGGTTGTCGTTGTTAAATACAAAGGATTTCTTTCTTTCTTTGCTCATTTGTTTGTTGTTCTGTTGGGCTAACACTTAAACATAATATTCCAAATCAAATATTCATATTCTGATATCAAAATACTTCCATTCAAAGGTTCGGGTCAGTAAGATTTTTTTTTATTTTAAAAGAAATGAATACTTTAATTCAGCGAGGATTAATTAATTAATCAAAAGTGACAGTAAAATATTTTCTGTTTCAAATTGAACCTTACTATTTACCAGTGAATCCTGAAAAATCCTGCTTTCCACTAAAATATTAAGCCATTTTCAACATTGATGAAAATAAATGTTTCTTGAGCACCAAATCATCATATTGGAATGATTTCTGAAGGATAATGTGACTGAAGACTGGAGTAATGGTGCTGAATATTCAGCTTTGCATCACAGGAATAATTACATTTTAAATAAATCTGAAATAGAAATGTGGTTTTAATTTTTTCACGGTTACTGTTTATACTGTATTTGTTGTCATACATTGTACCCTTGGTGAACATAAGAGATTTTTTTCAAACGTATTAAAAAACTGTTCAAAAGTTTGGGGTTAGTAAAAGTTTTTTATCTATGTAATGCAGTACTCTTGGAGCAAACTAAATCTACTCATGGTCTCAACAGGTTTGGTACAGGTACAGCAGAAGGTGGTGGGCATCATTCCATCAAGCACAGCGGGTAACGCACAGTCCTTCCCTCCATTCCAGCCCCGTACGGCCACCATTAACATCAGACCCAACACAACCACCTCTACACAGCAGGTATAAATGCTCACTAAAATTATCCACTCTGGTCAACTCAACATTTTGTGTTCCTGCAATAATGTTTTATTTAATTGTTTATGCCCAGGTCCTTGCAACTGGAACTGCTCTACGACCAGGGATGACTGTGATACGCTCTCCCCTGCAACAGGCCACCACCCTGGGGAAGACTATCATTCGCACACCCCTGATGGTTCAACAAGGTATTCTAAACATAATAAAATGATTTGTTTTTAACATGACTTTTTAATGGGTTTCTGTAGGATTGTAGATAAGAGACGGGAATTGATGGGGTCTTGTTCAATTATTGGTCATTAAACCATAATATTTGACAGCAGATTTCTACATTGTGACCATGTGATGTCCACAGTAACTTATGGCCAATTCTGTTGAATTCATCACAGACAATTCAGAGTGTACATGTGATTTATATCACACAGGTCAAGTGCAACAGCCAGTGCAAACAAGTTCAGGTGCTCAGGTGGTGGGCACTCCTCCTCGCCTCTCCACACCAAACCAACCCCAGACCCCACAGACGCCCTCTTCTCCCCGACCACAGCAGGGACAGGTCAAACTCACTCTGGCCCAGCTTACACAGCTCACCCAAGGGGCTCAGGTTTGTACCAGTTTTAAATCAGCATGCAATCCAAATGAACATTTATTTACTTCTTTTAATGCACACCCAATCGATCATCTGTGCACATTATAGAGTGTATTATTGTTGGCCAACCTAGAAGTTAGCATCATCATGGTTCCATCGACAAAAACCCAATAGGTTTTTCCCATTGGCTTTTGGATTATTTACTGAAAATAAGCTCTGTGACAAAATAAACGTTTATGATTTCTACATTATGCCCATTATGATATTCTTCATAAAAACACAACTATTAGAAATTTTGAAGCATAAATACAGTCCACAGAAGTAAAAAGCTAAACATAGGCAAAGTTTGGGGTTAGAATAGTTTGCAATAACATGATTTTAAAGACGATGAGACTGTGAAAGCAGACTAGTAAGTAGATGTTTACCTGTTAGTTGTTTAACTTCTGTAGTCGCATTTAGCCATTTGTTAGCAATTGCCTTTTTTAAGAAAAGTAAAAGCTTAGGCTGCACCGGTTATTGATTAATATTACTACTGAAATAAACTTGTGCTATTGCTCTTCAGGGAGGGAACCAGGGGTTGACGGTAGTGATCCAAGGGCAAGGTCAGACCACAGGCCAGCTGCAGGTCATTCCTCAGGGGGTGACGGTCATTCCAGGGCCCGGTCAGCAGCTCATGCAGGCAGCCATGCCCAATGGCCAAGTCCAGCGTTTCTTGTTCACACCCATGGCCCCTGCACCAGTGTCTGCCCCAGCTGCCCCCGTCACAACAACCCCATCGGGCGTCCCAGCCACAGCTGCACCAGCTGCCCCCACCTGCACAACTCCAGCACCCATTCAACCAGGTGAGACTTCATTAGACACTTTTCTGTTTTCACACACAGCATCAATATGGAACTTATCTGGCAGTGTTACTTGCAAGAGTTCAACCCGAAATATTTTATTTGGCAGAAAAGGAGAGCTTGAAGTGTCTGTGACAACAGGTTTACAAAAGCTTAGTTTTACAAAACTTGAAATGTTGTAATCATCTGTCTTACACAAAAATAGCTCATGTGTTTTCAGTGTCTCAGAGAGGCTCGGTTCACAGTAAATGTGAAAAAGCGTATATGGTGCACGATGCACATACAGAGATGGAGTTCGGTACATTCGCATAATTTACAACATTTTTCAGTTTTGTAATATGAAGCTTTTGGGCACATTGCAGGTTAGAGAGACCCCATGAGTCAATGTATAGAAAAACATACTTATAAATACGCTACTAAGGCTTTCTGGAGTAGTTTTTGTGAGAATTTTACTTCCGCATCTAAAAATGCCAAAAACGGAAGTGATGTAAGGGGGGGTAGTGTGGCCAATTTCAACGATAGGAAAACAATGGATCGCAATGACAGTTCGGACGCTGAGGAAATTATACATGTGTATTAATACTCATATGGCACACCACAGCCATACAATTATGACACACAATTAGGGACAGACCAGGATTAGACAGATCAACGATTAGAGGAAACAAATTTAGTTATGTGCGTTTATCATGAGTAAAATATTTACCTTACCAGCACATAATTCCAAACTTTTTTTGAAGAGTGTGAGACTGTATGCATTTCTGTTAATGTACATACTTTGTATTCATCAATGTTGAAATTGATTCACGTAAAAACAATGGCAAAGAAGCATCACGTGTGGATGTTTTCCATTTAATATCATCCTTTAAATGAGCAGGCTATTACAGTGTTAAACTCCATCATATTGCCGGGATGATAATCCTCCGGTCTAAAGTGAACGCCACACACCACCGTGTTTTTGCGAAGCAGATACAGAAGTGAAGTCCCGTCTCTTCACCCGCACAAAAAAAAAATTTGTTAGGAAACCTGTGGACTCAATGTCCTGACAGGCTGGACACAATAATTTACCATGACGATGATAAATTGAAATAGAAAAAATACAGAAAATACACGACTCCTACTGAAGAGAAGACCAACCTATTCTGCACTGAGCCAACGCAGAGCCCGGCAAACGACTGCCTCTCGTGACGTAATATGACGCGATGTTAAAAAAAACATCCGAACAGCCAACGAAACGGTCACTTTATCTACTAAATTTGTGCTCTTATGTCTTTTTAGAACATTTTAAATCCTGCATTACCTTTTCATATGGTATTTTCATACAAGGTTATATATTCATTTTGGAAAAAAAATTAACTTCCAATATGCCCTTTTAAAGGTCTCCTTTCCTGGCAAATAAAATATTTTGGGTTGAGCTGTTGCAAATGAAGAAATTAAGCTATGAGTTTTGAAATTGTATTAACTGCATAGTCTTCACCTGCATGATTAGATATCAGTTTATTTCTTAAAGTTACAAAAGTTATTCACTCAAAAGAAGTGAGTGAATCTTTTGTTGTTTGATTAACATAAATGATTGATTAACGTTAGATTGCTGTTAGTTTAAGAGCTAATGCACATACTCAATATACTGACAAACGTGCATTTAATGTCTCAGCTGTTCACTTTCACTTAAGACATAATCGACTGTGTTTACGAGGATGCTCGGCAAGATGGGCATTTTTAAAAGTTTTGTGTATTTGTCGGTTCAAGCACAAGATGACACAAAAGAGTTAAGGCGTTAAAAACGTGCAAGTGATAAAAAGCGGCATAAGCCTAAGGAGATCGTAGAACCATTGGCACCAATGGTCTCTATGATCAGCTTTGCTCACAATGCTTTTGAGAAACGCAGCCCTGAGTGTTTTGAGTTCCAATGCATTTTCTCTCTCTTTTTCTAGCTACTCGTCTTGCTCCCCAGCCCCAACCCCAACCCCAGCCCCAACCCCAGCCCCAGCCCCAACCTCCAACCACACTTCCTCCCACATCATCTCTCCCTCCATCACTGCCAGCCCAGCACACACCCACCCCAGTCCCAGCCGCAATCGTTCCCCAACCGCCTCCATCTCTACAACCCCACCCGCCCATTCAGCTCCGACCTCAGCCCCAAGTCCCTCCTCAAACATTGGTCCCGCCCCCTACACCTGTTCCCACCCCTCAGATAGCACAGGTAACGGCCACTGCACCTCCACAGCAGGTCACCACACTCCCTGTCACCCAGACCACCGTTACCAAAGTCCAGCCCCAGATCCAGCTCCCCCCACAGCTCCTCAGCGTCCCCGGGCTCCAGCAGCAGGTCATCTCCCACATCCAGAGTCAGGTAGCGGCCCAGATTCAAGCTCAGGTCCAGCAGGTCGGGACCACAGCCGGGATGCCCCAGCAGATCAAACTGCAACTGCCCATTCAGATCCAGCAGCAGGGCGGAGGGCAAGTCCAAGCGCACCAGATCCAGAATCTGGTGACCATACAGACGGCCAGCGTACAGGAGCAGCTCCAGCGTATCCAGCAGCTCTGCGAACAGCAGCAGCAGAAGAAGAAACAGCAGGAGGCAAAGAGAGAGCAGGCCCAACAGCATGTCAGCCAGAGCGACCTGATTCAAAAACAGGTCAGAAACCAAATATGACTCATGTTGTTCCACAATTTCATTTAGTTATAAAAGAAAAATGACCCATGCTGGCAAAATGAGTCACAATGAGCACATTTTCCAAAATGTGTTATTGTTGTTTCCAAAATTACTTAAAATATAAAATGATGTATGATTTGTTGGAATCAGACACAAAATGACTGAGCTACATCTGTTTGAAGTTGATAGTCAGCAAAGTCAAAGTCAAAATTATCCCTTGTGCATTCCGGCTCATTTTGTCACAAATTGCATTTAAGGCCACATTTACACTGCAGGTCTTGATGCACAATTCCGATTTTGTGACTATACAATTTTTTTGACGACCTGCTTGCATCATCGTTTAAAAGCGAGCCGTATCCGATATTTGCATTTACACTATACACTGGCGAAGCAGCCCAAGACGTTCTGACCTGGAAAAGGACGTAAAACGGTGCAATATGCAATGGATGCAGACGAAATTATTATTCAATTATTATTATTATTCCGCACTATCTTTAAAGGTCAGCAAAACATTGCTCTCGTAAGGCGGAGAAAAAAGAAGAGAGCCATTAATGTCATCTGATTGCAGTTAGTGTGAGTTGACGTCATTCACCTCCGTCCCTTTTTCAATGACGTACGACTGGGGAATATCCAATTTGACCCCGCTTACATGGCAGACGCAAACGCACATATCTGAATCGTATCGGATTTATTACCAGATATGAGTGAGGCCTGAATGCGATCTGAGGATATCGGAAATCATGCCTTTTTTTTCTTTTCTGTTTACACGTTCACATGTCATATTCCTTCTGTGCTACATGAGAAGGAAAAATCGGAATTGGGTCACTTGAACCATGCAGTATAAATAGGGCCTAAGAAAGATGTAAACCTTAGGCTACACTCACACAGCAGCAGTATACGGTTGTTCTTGATTGGAGTATTAAATATGGTTCTGTTCAAAATTATTTTGATCTGAAATTTTTTTAATTTGCAACCACATTTTGAGAGCGAGTTTGGTTGGATATTTGCTATCATTAATTCTCACTATGGTTAGAGGCATTACCCATGAGAGAAGTCGGACTACTTTGTTATGCATGTGTAAATGAGCCTTATTTGATTGAAACATTTAATTATTTCAATAAGAGGCAAATTTTATTATTGAATATATATTTAGTTTTGGCAAAAACCCCACTAAATTCAATAACATAAATATGAGAATATGTATCTAGGAATAATACATAATACTGTTTTTACACATAATAGACAAATTGTAATAAATATTACAATGAACTATCGGTAACTTTTTTGGTGTTTAAGCCAACTTTTTCAGGATTCCCACATTTGCTAAAGTCTTAAAATGTCTTAAATTCAGTTTGATCATTTAAAAAAAAATATATATCAGAAATTGTATACTGCATACTGTGATTTATTAAATTGCAAAAGGCGTTAATAACATATTAAAATATGTGAGTGCTGCACGTTTCTAAGTGAAAACAGGTTAGTTCACCCAAAAATGAAATTACTTGCCCTCAAGTCATTGATTACTTGCCCTCATGTTGTTCGACACCCGTAAGACCTCCGTTCATCTTCGGAACACAAATGAAGATATTTTAGTTGAAATCCGATGGCTCAGAAAGGCCTCCATTGGCAGCAATGTAATTTGCACACACAAGACCCATAAAAGGTACTAAAGACGTCGTTACAAAGTCCATCTCACTACAATGGTTCTACAATATTTTTATGAAGTGACGAGAATCAGTTTTGTGCGCAAAAAAAAAAATCTAAATAACGACTTTATTCAACAAGTTCTTTTCTTCCGCCTGGGCCTTTGACGTGAACTCACGAAGCATCATGATGCAAGCACGAGAATGACTTTCATTTTGCAGCTTTGATCAGGCACTTTTACGTGCACTTGTTAGTTTCTCACGGTTCGGGCATCCAGGAAATGCACACTTTAGCCCCATTTTGACCACTACGCCAAGACCTAACGCACTAACGCACGATCAATGTAAATGGTTAAATGTAAATGGACTGCATTTATATAGCGCTTTTAACAGACCAATGGCCTTCCAAAGCGCTTTACACCTTGCCTCACATTCACCCATTCACACACCGACGGCGGTGTCAAGCCATGCAAGGTGCCATCCAGCTCGTCGGGAGCAGCTGGGGTTAGGTGTCTTGCTCATGGACACCTCGACACTTGGTCAGGTGGAACCGGGTATCGAACCACCAACCTTCCGGTTTGTAGCCAACCTACATGAACCACTGAGCCACTGCCGCCCCCAAATGTAGAATTCAACAGCTTGGATACGGCGCATCTTCCTCTGCTTGCAAACATAGTTCCTCGCTTCCAGGTCATGTGTCAGAACGCCGGCTCTACGTCATAATCTTGCGTATGTGCATGCTCCTATTGCTGATTGGCTACAAGTGTGTGTTGTGGTGCGCTTGGTCTGATCCACTTTCAACAGTTCCTCAGAAATTGCTTGCTGCACCTTTAAATACATATGTAAATAAATGCATATTTATATATTGAATAAAAACGCATCTTGAGGGTTTTAAACTTGCAGTTGAATGTGTGATAGTGTGGGTTTGTTCTTTATAGACATACAGTATTCATTTTATTTGTGCAGGTAACAAACTCTGTCAGGACCGTTTTTAAAAACTCTGTAGATATGCTTTTTTTCTATCCAATGAAATCTTAATGGATTTGGGAGTTCAAGTTCTGCCCTACAGTAAAGATTGTAACTTCTGTAAATGTCTCATATTATTTAGCAATCATGTAGGGCAGACATGATTACTAGATAATATGAGAGATTTACAGAATGTTACAATCTTTATTGGTGCTGTTTCATGTTGTTTTGAAACATTTCCATCTGTATAGATAGTTAAAGATGTTAAGCACACTCTTTTTTTCCGCTTAGGTGGCTCAGAAGCAGAATGTGGCTATAGAGCAGTTAAAACAGAAGAAAACGTTGACTCCTGCTGAAAGAGAGGAGAACCAGAGGTAAATGCGGCCAATCTCCATTCTTTCCCATGTATTCCTTTCCAAGTTATTAAAATGATAGTGACTTTAGTGATTTTAAATTCCAACAAACATGAAGCATTATTCAGTCTCATTATATTTGTTATATGTGCACCACAGATAAACCATAAGCCACTGAAGCCGTATTTTAGAGTTCTTATTTAATCAACCAAATCCATTGTTTTTTTTGTCTGTCTGGGCAGAATGATTGTTTGTAACCAGGTGATGAAGTTCATTCTGGATAAAATCGATAAGGACGAGAGGCAGGCGGCCAAAAAGAGGAAACGGGAGGAGTCTGTGGAGCAAAAGCGCAGCAAGCAGAACGCCAGCAAGCTATCGGCTCTGCTTTTCAAACACAAAGAGCAGCTCAAGGCTGATATCCTGAAGAAAAGAGCACTGCTTGATAAAGAACTACAGCTGCAAGTGCAGGTGAGAGGAACAGGGTGTGCGGAAACTTTGCTGTTACTGATTTGCACTGATATGAGTGTTTGAGTTCATTCAAGATGTATTTAGGGGTTTCAATGGGGGGGTAATTTTATGTTACACATGATTTCTACTTCAAATAAATGCTGTTCTTTTGAAGAAAATGTTTGTTTCCACAAATATGAAGCGGCACGACTGTTTTCAACATCGATAATAAGAAATGTGTCTTGAGCATTAAATCAGTATATTAGGGTCATGTGACACTAAAGACTGAAAATTCAGCTTTGATATCAAATAAATTAAGTATAAAAAAAGTAAACTGTTATTTTAAATTGTAATAATATTTCACAACATTACTGTTTTTACTGTATTTTTGATCAAATAAATGCAGCCGTGGTGAGCAGAAGAGACGACTTCACAAACTTTTGAAACTAATAACTCTTTTGTTTTGCGTTTATGACAACAGTCAGTGTGAATCTGGCAATGAAGATGTGTGCTTTATTTCTCACACACATCTCAGCTTAGTCAGTCTGTTAACACCACATCAGTGTTGCCAAATGAAGCTGAAGCTGCACGGCGTATGTTGAGTAATTGACATATTTCTTTTCGTTACAGGAGGAGTTGAAGCGCGATCTCATTAAACTGCGGCGGGAGAAAGAGAAAGCTCAGGCTGCGGCTGCACAAGCTGCAGCTGCTGCCACGGCCGCCAGCACACACGTGCACAGTGGTCTCCCCTCGTACCCGCCGACGGTCACCTCACCCTCTTCCGCACCCAAACGCAAGCGGGAAGAGGAGAGGGACACCTCCAAGTACAAACGCAAAAAGATGATCTCCACTACCTCAAAGGACAGCAAGAGGGACATCAAGTTATACTGCATCTGCAAGACGCCCTATGATGAGTCTAAGTATGAGACCTTTACTGTCCTCTAATTTTAGGAGGTCATCAGTTGTTACTAGAAGTTTATCTTAAATATAAAATGTGCAATAAGATTTTAAAAGGAAACAATATCTATTTGCCAGGTGCTTTTATCTGTTAGGATTTATGTTTTCTTTAATTACATTTATAAATAATACACCTATTATGTGTTTTTTTTTTATCTGTTAGTAATTATTTATACTTTTCATTCATTTATTCTTTAATTTATATTTTTTTCTTTAGTTGCACTATTACGAGTATTTTGACATAATTTAAACAATACGATTTTATAAAGAAAACTACACCTATTTATCATGTTTTTTTATCTGTTAGGAATTACGGTAAAACTTAACAATAAGGTTTCATTAGTTAACATAAGTTAATATATTAACTAACATGAACTAACCATGAGCAGTGCATTTATTACTGTATTTGTTCATCTTTGTTAACGTTAGTTAATAAAAAATACAGCTGTTCATGTTAGTTCACAGTGCATTAACTAATGTTAACAAGATTTTAATAATGCATTAGTAAATGTTGAAATTAACAAAGATAAATAAATGCTTTATAAGTGCAGTTCATTATTAGTTCATGTTAACTAATGTAGTTAACTAATAAACCTAATTATTTATAAGGTTCTTTATTTATTTGTTTTATCTGAATTATTTATTTGTTTGTTTTCTTTAATTACATTAATAAATAATACTCCTATTTATCATTTTTTTATGTTATTAATTATTTATTCTTTAATTATTAATTTATTAGTTTTCTTTAGTTATTTATTTAGTTACTATTATGAGTATTTTGAATATTTACTTACAATAAGATTTTAAAAGGCAGGGATATCCCTTTTTCCGGTGTAAGGAATTTGTTTTTATTATTATTAGTTATTATTAGTTTTTGCGTACTAATTTGCGTACTAATATTATTATTAGTTTTTGCGTACTTTGCAACTATTATGTAAGAGAATTCAGTTTTAATTCACAGTTTTGGTCAAATAATACACTTGTTTAATTAGTTTCCGTAGCTCAGACAGCTTTTTGCAGAAATGTTAGAATTGTCTACTGAAGCCATACAAATATAACTATGGTTTTGAAAGATAAAAGACATAATTATAAGGAAATCAAATGGATGTGATATCAATCTAATGTTGCTATGTTCTTGATGCAGATTCTACATTGGTTGTGACCTCTGCTCTAACTGGTATCATGGCGAGTGTGTGGGTATCACTGAGAAAGAGGCCAAGAAGATGGATGACTACATCTGTTCAGAATGTAAACGAGCTCAGGAGGGCAGCACAGAGGAGCTCTACTGCATCTGCAGAACCCCATACGACGAGTCACAGTAATCACACATTTTCAATGGATTTATCTCAAAAGGTACATGTGGAAGTGTTCTTTCTGATATGATTGTGCCTGCTTTTACTTTAGGTTCTACATCGGTTGTGATCGCTGTCAGAACTGGTACCATGGGCGCTGCGTGGGCATTCTACAGAGCGAAGCGACACACATCGACGAGTATGTGTGCCCGCAGTGCCAGTCTACGGAGGATGCCATGACGGTCCTGACGCCACTCACAGATAAAGACTATGAGGGGCTGAAGCGAATCCTGCGCTCCTTACAGGTTTGTATGAAAACAAATACGGTTTCATGGCTGTTTTGAATTTTAGAGCTGGAAATGGAACACAATCCAAATTTATTTGATTGGTACATGCATTGTTCCCAACAGTTTTAACTCTTGTGATGATTATCTAACCTAACCACAATTAAAGCAAGTGACTTTGTTGTTGTAATCGGCTTCACCTTTAACCCTTTGTGAATAGAAAGTTTAGTGAGTCATGTGATCAACTGCTAAATTCAAATGTGCTTTCGTGCGTTGGCTGGAGCTGATCCAGATGCGATTCTCTGAATTGCAGCAAAAAATATTATGATCATTAAAAAGGAGTTTAAACAAAGAAACAAATTTACTTAAGCCCTATGGACGGGACTCATTTTCCAGGGGGACGTTAGAGAATTTCATGTTTCACAGGTGTACTTTGCAATTTTAATCCTGGCCAAATCTGCCAAGTCCGTGTTTTTCTCGCACAACCTCTATAAAAATTCCAGGGCAAATGACCTACTGTTTTTCTATCTGACGAAAAAATTACATATACAATCTATAAACAAAGTCAAATCACTAAGACTGCCCATTTTAATATCAGTGCCAGGTAAGAATAAGATTATTGTCTAGAGTTCTCTACTCACATATGCAAGTTTATTATAAATAGCTACTGCTATAAACTCATGAAGTTTACTTAAATAAGGTTTTTATTAGGGGTTTCCCTGACTAAGGATTTATATAATCGAATCAGAATTGTCAAGTCTTGCCTATAGTCAAATGATAGTCTAATCATGTTTGGGGGGGACATTGGTAAAACAATTCTGCATACCATTTTAAAGCCACAATGTACAGAACATCCACATATAGAAGAAAATATATAAAAACATTTTGGATCAATAAACCTAAAACATAAACAAATAACTACACAAATAAATAAAGGCCACACTGCAGATTTGCGTTTCACATGTCGCCAGTCTTTCACTCTGCAGTGTCCGTTTGAGTAATTTCTGATTTTGTGCGAGGAAAATCAGTAGTAATACAGTGAGGAAAATAAGTATTTTAACACCCTGCTATTTTGCAAGTTCCCCCACTTAGAAATCATGGAGGGGTCTGAAATTGTCATCGTCGGTGCATGTCTACTGTGAGAGACATAATCAAAAAAAAAAAATCCAGAAATCACAATGTATGATTTTTTTTTACTATGTTTTTGTTGATATAGCTGCAAATAAGTATTTGAACACCTGAGAAAATCAATGTTAATATTTGGTACAGTAGCCTTTGTTTGCAATTACAGAGGTCAAACGTTTCCTGTAGTTTTTCACCAGGTTTGCACACACTGCAGGAGGGAGTGGCCCACTCCTCCACACAGATCTTCTCTAGATCAGTCAGGTTTCTAGCCTGTCGCTGAGAAACAGAGTTTGAGTTCCCTCCAAAGATTCTCTATTGGGTTTAGGTCTGGAGACTGGCTAGGCCACGCCAGAACCTTGATATGCTTCTTACAGAGCCACTCCTTGGTTATCCTGGCTGTGTGCTTCGGGTCATTGTCATGTTGGAAGACCCAGCCTCGACCCATCTTCAATGCTCTAACTGAGGGAAGGAGGTTGTTCCCCAAAATCTCGCAATACATGGCCCCGGTCATCCTCTCCTTAATACAGTGCAGTCGCCCTGTCCCATGTGCAGAAAAACACCCCCAAAGCATGATGCTACCACCCCAATGCTTCACAGTAGGGGTGGTGTTCTTGGGATGGTACTCATCATTCTTCTTCCTCCAAACATGTTTAGTGGAATTATGACCAAAAAGTTCTATTTTGGTCTCATCTGACCACATGACTTTCTCCCATGACTCCTCTGGATCATCCAAATGGTCATTGGCAAACTTAAGATGGGCCTTGACATGTGCTGGTTTAAGCAGGGGAACCTTCCGTGCCATGCATGATTTTAAACCATGACGTCTTAGTGTATTACCAACAGTAACCTTGGAAGCGGTGGTCCCAGCTCTTTTCGGGTCATTGACCAGCTCCTCCCGTGTAGTTCTGGGCTGATTTCTCAACTTTCTTAGGACCATTGAGACCCCACGAGGTGAGATCTTGCTTGGAGCCCCAGTCTGAGGGAGATTGACAGTCATGTTTAGCTTCTTCCATTTTCTAATGATTGCTCCAACAGTGGACCTTTTTTCACCAAGCTGCTTGGCAATTTCCCCATAGCCCTTTCCAGCCTTGTGGAGGTGTACAATTTTGTCTCTAGTGTCTTTGGACAGCTCTTTGGTCTTGGCCATGTTAGTAGTTGGATTCTTACTGATCGTATGGGGTGGACAGGTGTCTTTATGCAGCTAACATCCTCAAACAGGTGCTTCTAATTTAGGATAATAAATGGAGTGGAGGTGGACATTTTAAAGGCAGACTAACAGGTCTTTGAGGGTCAGAATTCTAGCTGATAGACAGGTGTTCAAATACTTATTTGCAGCTGTATCATACAAATAAATAGTAAAAAAAATCATACATTGTGATTTCTGGATTTTATTTTTTAGATTATGTCTCTCACAGTGGACATGCACCTACGATGACAATTTCAGACCCCTCCATGAATTCCAAGTGGGAGAACTTGCAAAATAGCAGGGTGTTCAAATACTTACTTTCCTCACTGTATGTGAAATCAGACATTAGCCCATTTCACACAGCAATCCTGTGAAATTACCCGAATGACTTTAATGTTAAATACACAAATATACTGTTCACACAAGCAACGGCGTTCTGGCTTTTTACCGGTAAGAGACTGTTCACACATCAGCAGCGAATTGCCGGTAAATTCTGTGATATCAGTCATCTTTAAACGTTGCACCGTTGTCTTCATTCGCCTGCATTAGAAGCGCTTTAGTTTCACTGTCTGTTCAGTTTGACAACATATTTTGACTTCTGAGTGAAAGGCAAGGGGGTGATCAAATAGAACGCGTCTTTGCTCTTAAAAACACGAAAAGCACGTAATAGTATCAAACTGTAACGCTGATGAATGGAAAAGAAGGCAGGGTCTCAAGTGCGACACGTTGAAAAAGCTGCAAGACGCGGCACAGCGGTCAAAGATGATAATTTAGCATATTTAAATAGAAAACTATTAAAAACCTTACTGTAAACAGGACGGAGTAATCACGTAATCTCCATAAGGAGCTATTGAGCACTCTCATAATGGCATGATCCTCGTTTCATAACACCTCTGCGAAGATTTGACTGTGAGATAGTAGTCGAATCAGGCTCCTCCTATCGAATCTTTGACTATTCGGGGTCACTCCTAATTTTTATAATAAATGCTCGCAAGCACAGCACATGACCTTCTGTAACGCCCACGTCTAGGAAACGCACACTCCCACCTCTGTAATAAACACAGAGATGTTAGTCCTGTCCGAATCGGTGCATGAAATCACAGACGTTGAGTGACGAGAATTGTTACTCATACGTTGTTTAGAAAACTAGTCCTGTCCGAATATGGCTTTACACGTATTTGAGAATTAGAATATCACAGTTTGTGAATATTTTGAAGAATAAAGGAAAGATGAAATATAAACTATACATCAGGCATACAATGCTATCGTGGTTGCAGTTTCCATAGATTTCCATTGTATGGTCAAAAAATATAAACTCTTTGAAACTGTGTAATCATTGTAAATGTATGTTAGTCCCATAAGATGGCGTGGCCATTCCTGGAACCAGTGGATCCGAATGATGCTCCAGATTATTATGGGATCATCAAGGAACCGATGGGTATGAGTTTTGGTTCCTCCTTTTTATTATGACCAGAATCATTTTGTGATTTGTATAATATTCCCTATGTACAATTCTGTTTACATTTTAATAAGGTAGTTCTTAAATGATTATACTAACTTACGTCCATTGTGATCATTTTTAATCATATTTCTATCTTTTAATAATTGGTTTAATTATTTTGCCCTTACTTTGTGCCTGTTATCTGCAGATCTCTCTACAATGGAGGAGAGGATACAGAAACGCTTTTACAGCAAACTCACAGAGTTCGTAGCGGACATGACCAAAATCTTCGACAACTGCCGCTACTACAATCCCAGCGACTCGCCTTTTTACCAGTGCGCTGAGTTCCTGGAGTCTTTCTTTGTACAGAAACTCAAAGCTTTCAAAGCAAGCAGGTAACGTCTGCTCCCACACATAAAATAGAGCAGCATAGGATGTTTAAAATTAAAATTCTTTCATTTACTCACCCTCATGTTGTTGCAAATCCCTTTATGACCAATACCCAAATAGATTATTATAATGTTTGGGTGTATAATAACTGTTAAGCTGAACTGATTCTAAAAGTCTTACTTTTTAAAATGAATATATAATTGTAAATCATTTAGGGATGCTCAGTTGTATCTGCCAATTGTTGCATACTTTGTTGCTGGGCGTTTCATACTTTGCTACTATATCAATAAACCCAGCCCTCAAGACTGATTGACAGTTGACTGTGTTAGGCATCGCAAAAGCAAGTGCAAAGGGTATTTCAATTCCATTTGAATTTTTTGAGGGTTGTGGCAGGACACAGAGGAAGTGAAATAGCAAATGGGTGATTTTTCTATTCTTATTCCAAAATGGCAGGGTCATAACTTGTAAGACATTGTAAATGAAATTGCAAATGGACTTAGCATTTCCATTTGAAATTTGGCAGACGTTACATACACGGAAAAGAAAATCCAAACGCAATTGCAAATACAATTTGCTATTTATTTTGAAAATTGTCCGGAATATCATTCCATATATCTGAAAATAAATAGCAGTTGAATATAAAATGAGAGGGTTCCCTTGTGTAGTTTACAGCCTTAGTTGGGAGAGAGTTTGTCTATTTCTTTAAGAAAATCAAACTATTGGTATCTGAAGATATTCTGAATAATCTGCTATTGGTATCGATGGTATCTCTACTATAATTACAGTAGTAACATATGCAAAATCATCTTTGTTCTAATTACGCTACATATTTGGAGTAATTATCCAAACAATGCATTAAATATGTTACATTGACCAATCAAATGACGTGAAGAACTGTAGTTTGTGAATATCGCTTAAAATGGTCAAACCGATTATCGGTTGAAGCCACAAAAGGCTGTGTGTTACAGTGGATTTACTGCAGGTAAAAGAATGTTCTTAGGTGTTTTCTTGCCATGCTATTATTAGTTTTTCCGTGTAGTGTAGTGTAGTATGTAGTTTGCGCAAATTTTCCTTTGTCTTTTCCATTGCATTGGCTTCCATACATCCAGTTTTGTTTTGTGCCTGCTTATCTAGTCTCCGTTCACATTGATTTCACCATATGAATGATTCTGCTTTGAATGGATTTTTAATTCAGAAGCAGCAGTCATCATCTAACCTCTGTTTTCTCTGGCTGGCATCTCATCCTCTTATTCCTGTCCTTATTTCAACTACAGTATGCTGATAACATAACTTTTTGTGTTTGAGCTTCTTCATGCATGTCATTCATACAACCATTGTCCTTTCTTGCAGATTGTGATGTCATAAGTCATAGTGGCTGAAGGGGCGGAGTCATTCTTTATTAGAGAATCATGGAACTTGCTGTTTTATTAACAGCGGAAACCGGTGTACATTTAAGTGCAAACTGTTTGGAGATCGAAAAACATGTCAAAAAAGCCAAAACTCCAGTGAAGCCTTTGACAATCAGAGAGCGGCAGCCATGTTGAAGCACCGTGAACACACAAAAATCAAGGGAAATGCTGTCTGTGCATACATGAACCTGTTTTGTTTTTTGTTTTTTTGTTTGTTTTTCTCCATTACGTTTGCTGGTCACATGATGTTATTTATGATGTTTATGGATGCATGATCATATTTATCACATGGATTGGCTGATTAAAGACATTTTAATACTTCTGTTCAGTTTTATAGTAATGTGCTTGACAACATGCTTGTTTCAGCTGGTTCGCTGATATGTCCAGGTTTTCATTGAGAGTAATAATGAATTTGCTGATTAATGCATAGTTTTTGCAGAATGCAGCTTTATAAATGTGCAAATGTTGCGCAGAATCTACACCGTTTCAGTTGCTTGAGTATAAAGCGAAATAGAGTTTTAAATCCTTTTATTAGGATGTTGAAATAAAGGACCATGCTTTCAAAAAAAGTGGAAATGGCATGTTTTTTGCTTTGTTTTTCATCTCTTCTAAATTTAATCTGACACCAGCACCAATTTAAACCACTGAAAGGCATTCCCCGTGTATTACACCAACATGGCTGCCATTCCTTTTAAATGTAAAAAGGCTATTTTTCTATGTTTCCATGCTGCAGATTTCATTTCCCACTTTTTGCGTTTTATTTGTGAATATTCAATAAAACCAAAGGGCTCTTAACCTCATTCTCTCTGTATTCTCTAGGTCTCATAACAACAAACTACAGTCATCAGCCTCATAGAATACAACCACATGCTGTTCTAAATAAACTTTGAACATTTAATTCAAGATGGAACTCTATCCCAGTCAGCCAGCATCGCACATAGCCACAGTGTTTGGTGGAGTATTGGACTTAAAAAGCTGTGGGTTTGGATCAAGAATGGACGGTTTACATTTTTGATTGCTAAAGCAATGAGTTTTGACTGGGATGCTCTCCTAATGGATTTCTTTGTGGATTAAATGCCTACAAAAAATGTTTTTGTGAGTTTTTAAAACCCTCCGGAATCATGTTTGCATTACCCAGGACAGCAGGAGTCTATCATGGGTGCACCTGTTGTTGTTTTTTTCCCTTCATATGATTCAGCATACTACTTCAGAAGTGGAATGTGGACGCATTTGGCCAATTGGTTTTTAAGCAATGGGGTAGAACAAGTTACCTAAAAGAAGGTGTTGCTTTAAGAATGCGTTGAGGACTGATGGAAGTACTAGTTGAGAAGGCTTTCTGTTTGTATAACTTGTCTTTAACTTTTTTTTTTTTTTGTATTACAACTGAAGAAATATTGATGTATATGAAACAAATAAATGGAGGGGACAGGATTCTCTCTTCTACATTGATTAAGATGTCTCTGTATTCTCTTCATTTGAAAATAACATTAATGTCATCCTCAGTAGACGTCTAAACATCTGGGTATTTAGATTTTATGTTCATTTCATTTACGTTCATTTTTTATTTTAATGTTATGTTTGTGGATACATAAATGAGCCAACACAATTATTATATTTTGTCTATATAACTGTTAAAAGGCACAAAATAAAGCACACATTTTCTCATGTTTATAGTTAAGAATATACTTATAAGACTTGAGTTATATTTTTATGACAATAACCATGTTTTATTCCAATCTCTGATTTAAAATAATCATATAAAGTCTTTGGCCCGGTTTCACAGACAGGGCTTAGACTAAGCCAGGATTAGGCCTTAGTTCAATTAGGACATATAAGTAACTTTTATAAACGTGCCCAAGAAAAAAACATTACTGGTGTGCATCTTGAGACAAAACAATGCCACTGACATATTTTAAGCTTTGTCAGTGCAAGATTCTTTCAGTTAAAACAGCACAAACATGCATTTTAGTCTAGGACTAGCTTAAGCGTTGTCTGTGAAACCGGGGGTTTATTTTTCTTATTTGTTTGTATACTTATTTGTATACACTCTTGTCAGTTTAAATCTAGACTAAAAACACATCTCTTTACTGTGGCATACACATAAAACACTTTTTCAATGATTGCTAGGCTGCATTAACTAGGTCAGCCGGGAACACTTCCCATAACACCTGATGTACTCGTTACATCATCAGAAGAATGGCATCTACGCTAATGCTAGTCTCTCTGTTTTATCCCGAGGTTTACTGCAGTCAGCCAGATCCGGGCCGTATCCTAATCAGATGGTGGACCAGAGAAGACCAACACAGGACCCCGAAGTATCTGCAGAGACCGTGTCAATTAGCCTTCCCCTGCAACTGCCTCATCGACACGGCATCTAAATAAACCCGTCACCAGTGTGATGACTCCGATTGTTCGAATATTACAATTAAATAATACTTAAATCGATATGTCATCCGCAATAAACCCGTCTCCAGCGTGTTGCCTCCGATCATTCGAATATTGCACTTTAATAATTATTTAATCAACATCATCCTCAATAAACCCGTCTCCAGCGTGTTGCCTCCGGTCCTTTGAATATTCCGATCTATTATGACCTCTGACCTGTAAAGCAGCCAGAATAATAATAATAATACGCTGTTTGGTAATTGGCCAGAGGAGAACTGGCCCCCCGACTGAGCCTGGTTTCTCCCAAGGTTTATTTTTCTCCATTAGGTCACCTAATGGGGTTTTGGTTTCCTTGCCACTGTTGCCTCTGGCTTGGCGTGCTCAGTTGGGGACACAATATTTTTCAACTAAACATCAAAATAAATCTAATTAATAAACTAAATTAACCATATAAACTAAATTACTGATCTAATTATTGATCTAAAGCCCACACTGTCACCGTATGGAAATTGAAATGAACTGATGACATCAAATGGCTATACAGCTTAATAAAATTATTGCATTATTTTCCTGTTTAACACTGTAAAGCTGCTTTGAAACAATCTACATTGTTAAAAGCGCTATATAAATAAAGTTGACTTGACTTGACTACTTTGGATTTGTTTTCAAGACAACAATCTTACTCTTACTGTGATTTTCAAATCGTAGTCGTAATTAATTTCTTTAATGAATCAATTAAAATGTTAATTAACAATTTGAAAGTTGTGATTTTTATAATATAAAAATAATTTTATATTATAAATACGAGTAGCTTTACTCTAAAGACGGATAGTTTGATTTACAGAAATACTTAATGCTTTTTTTAATTAAGGCATGATACATCTTCCTCCGACTGTTTTCCTATGTTTATTTTTCAGCATAACGGATATATGCGTTCTGTATACTGTAACACGTGGTGTGATGGCTCCTCTTCCGTCCATTCTTCTTCCACCATGGATTTTAAATTTCAGAAAGCCTCGCATTGTCGCCATTGGCCAATCAGAATTAAACTTAGAGCTGTTTCACCCCGCCCCTTTGTCACTCGTCCATTCCTTTCCACAGATATATATCCATGTTGCTTTCTACCAAAGCACTTTCTACCGATTTATTTATGATTATATGCAATTTAACAGAAACAATATATTTAATTAATAATAATATTAAATATTTGTTTATACAGGTTTGCAATAATATTGTATTGTTTAAAGTTATGTAGAAAAATATTTAACGTTATATAAATATTTATAGAGAACATTAATTCAGATGATCAAACCAATAAATATATGTAAAAAAAATTATCTTTATATATTTGGTATCCATACGCATATGGTGATTTGAATTCCCAGCCATGGCATTTGGCATTCTCGCCAGATCTCGCGTTGATACGTAAGCCACGTCCCCACGCCAGCAGTGTGATTTTTCAAAACGGTCCAATGGGAAAGTGCTTTTGCTCGAACGGACCAATCAGATTCTCCATAGCGCGTGTTTAAAGGTCTGTTTCATACTTCCACCTTCACACTCACAGTCCTTTGGTTACAAGCGGTAAGTTCCTTCATTTCCTTTTTTAAAGTTAATTTATAAGGCCCGTTTTTATGGATGTAGTATTCGTTAGTAAAAATGTCTGCTTTCTGAAGTGTGAAGTGATTGCGATAAAGCTTATGTTGATCTTTTCACGAACGCGTTTCTTTATTTCAGGTATACTGTGATTAATCACGCGTCATTAAAATGTCTGCTGCAAACGAGAACACTGCACGACTCACTCAGTTCAAAAACAAAGGAAAAGATGCAACTGTAAGTCATAAACATGCCGATACAACAGAAAGTGCCGACATCGAGTGTTTTCTTTCAAATGTGTCAAATATAATTTTTTTTTTAAATACTTTTATGTAGGAGTTGAGACGTCGAAGAATCGAAGTCAATGTTGAACTTCGTAAAGCAAAGAAAGACGACCAGATTTTGAAAAGGAGAAACGTGAGCGTTCTACCGGATGAGGCCACCTCTCCCCTTCAAGAGAAAAGTCAGAACTGTCAGGTATGTAGATCTATCTTCTTGCATAATTGATCACAATTCATTTTTAGGTGTTACACATCAGATATGTGTTCTGTTCAATCAGGCTCCGCACTGGACTGTGGAGGAGATTGTAAATGGTGTGAACAGTAATATCTTGGACACTCAAGTCCAGGCCACCCAAGCTGCTAGGTAAATGCCTAAAAGATGCCATTTACATGTTACTGAAATGGGCAATAATCAAGTGTTTTTCATATGATCTGCTATTGAAATGCAGGAAGCTGCTGTCAAGAGAGAGGCATCCACCTATTGACCGTATCATCAGTGCTGGTCTGATTCCCAAGTTTGTGAGCTTCTTGAGCCTGGCAGACTCTCCTCCCATACAGTTTGAGGCAGCCTGGGCCCTGACTAACATTGCATCTGGAACATCTGACCAGACCAGCGCTGTGGTTCAGGGAGGGGCTGTCCCAGCATTCATCGGCCTCATTTCTTCACCGCATGCTCATATTAGCGAGCAGGCAGTCTGGGCCCTTGGAAACATTGCTGGTAATTGACCATTAGCATTTCAATTCAATTAGATGCATTCATTTTGCTAACTTGGTTGTATGAGGTTGAATTTGTTTTTGTGTTTTTAGGTGATGGCTCTGCGTACAGGGATAAAGTCATTAAGCATGGTGCGGTTGCCCCCCTATTAGCGCTGCTGGCTGTTCCTGACTTCTCTGTATTTCCTGTAAGTTTAGTTATCTATCTCTTACACGCACGCTGTGTCTGAAATTGAATTTGAAAAAAAGTATGCAAAAAGTCCCCAGATTACCTACTACTGGCAAGATTCTGAAGAGTGCCTACGGCGATCGCTTTACTATCCCATTAGGCCACTAGAGAGGATTTCTGATTGGAGGTGAAGGGACGCAACTGATGCTGATAGGTCACATAATAATGACAACATGGGGAATGTAGTACATCTGGATTGCATTCATCCTATATAGAACATTTATTAATTTTTTTTCTTTCTTTTTTTACAGTCACAAAGTAAGTTTAAATTCAAATGTAGTACACTCACAGAGTTTTTTATATATATATATATATATATATATATATATATATATATAATGTGTATGTGTGGGCCGTCCTAATTTTAACATTGGGCAACATGAATGCTAAATTAATTTTATATTTCGTTTTTGATAGTGAAATTATTTGAGAACCACTTTAAACCACAGATTGAATGTAATGGCTCAGCTTTAATGACCATCAGCTCATGAATGATTATTTATTGATGTGTATATCTTTTTTTCTCTCTCCCTA
Organism: Romanogobio albipinnatus; assembly: GCA_023566225.1. Lineage (NCBI taxonomy): Eukaryota > Metazoa > Chordata > Actinopteri > Cypriniformes > Gobionidae > Romanogobio > Romanogobio albipinnatus. Next base: position 55,086,493 of record CM042240.1, read on the forward strand.
TTTTAGGTTTAGCACTATTTGGTTTAAACTGCTATTTAACGTGTAGTGAGCATACTTCACCAGTAGGAGACATCACAACGTTAATATTTTGGCCTGACACCAGTCTGTTGTCTTCTGCAGTCTGGTTACCTGAGGAACGTCACCTGGACCCTGTCAAACCTGTGCCGCAATAAGAACCCTGCACCTCCTCTAGAGGCTGTGAAACAGATACTGCCAACACTTATCCGCCTTCTGCAGCATGATGATAAAGAGGTTCTGGTGGACACCTGCTGGGCCATCTCATACCTGACTGATGGGCCCAATGAAAGAATTGAGGTGGTGGTGCAGGCTGGCATGGTCCCTCGACTGGTGCAGCTACTGGGATCAGGGGAGCTTTCCATTGTGGTAAGTTGGTGGAAAGTACAGCTCATACAGGGAAGCTATAAGTGTGTGTGTATATACAGAAATTATTTTTCTTCTTCCACAGACACCTTCACTACGTTCCATCGGTAACATCGTCACTGGCACAGATGAACAGACACAGGCAGTGATCAACTCTGGTGCTCTTTCCATGTTCCCTGCTCTGTTGCGCCACCACAAGAACAACATTCAAAAGGAGGCTTCTTGGACTTTGTCCAACATCACGGCTGGCAGGGACTATCAGATTCAGGAGGTCATCAATGCTGGCATTGTACCTTACCTGGTGGAAATTCTCAGACGGGTATGTTGGCACAGTAGAACCCCATATAAGACTTGTCCATAAAGCTGTCTCTTATTTATTTGTATAACGATTTCTCATACTTTATGCAGGCTGACTACAAGACCCAGAAGGAGGCTGTATGGGCAGTGACAAACTACACCAGCGGGGGCACAGTAGAGCAAGTGATTTACCTTGTTCAGGCCAATATACTAGAGCCCTTGTTGAACCTACTCTCCACTAAGGACAGCAAAACTATTCTTGTCATTTTGGATGCGATCACCAATATATTTTTGGTATGATTCCTTTTGAAGTCAGCATGGAAGTAAAAATTCACCCTATCTATTTTCTAAATGCAGCTTGAGGTTTTCTTTTTGCTTCGTTATTGGACATTCAATCATTTAATCTGCTAAAATCCTTCCCTTTCATGCTCCTCTGCTTCCTATTGTTTTGTTCTCCCCCCCCCCCCATATTGTGACTGTTCATCACAATATGGCAAAAAGAAAATCATTTGCTACTCGTTTCATCGTGTGTGGGGTTTTTATTCAAATTGTGTTCCGTGTCAAACCTGCCTGTTATTTGACTTTTTAAAGGCTGGTGAGAAGATTGGTGAGGTGGATAAGCTGTCCCTGATGATTGAAGAATGTGGCGGTCTGGACAAAATTGAAGCTTTGCAGTCGCATGAAAACGAAATGGTCTACAAGGCCTCTCTCAACCTTATTGAAAAGTACTTCTCTGGAGAGGTCGGTTGAATGTTAACTCTAAAATCTTTAGTGACATATTTGGCATTGCGTAGGTTCGATAAATTTGTGTATTAACAATTTGCTTAATTATATTAGAAAAAATAAGCGTCTCACAACACCGCTTTGTTTTGAAAATGTTGTCTAGCTGTTCTAAAGAACCTGCTTTTCCTAAATGCATGATTTGTTTCCGTCTTGCAGGAGGAAGAGGATGAATGTGTGGCCCCTGAAGCTACAACTGATGGCTATGCGTTCCAGATCAGTGAAAACCAAAGCACTTTCAACTTCTAAATATCTGATCTGTTTGTTTTGCGTGTGTGACTGTTCTGATCGTTTCTGTACACCACTTGTCTTTTTCATGTTAGTCTTTTGTGAGGACCTCATGCTCTGAGTTGTACATACAAATCTGTTTCAATTTTATTTGTTGTAAATAAAAAATTTGTAAAAGAACTAGTGTTTTTGTATGCGTCTTCTTGAAGTAAATATTAATGACTCCAAAAGCCATATGTGATACAAGTATGGATTACAGAGCTCTATGAATAACAAGTGGGTCTGATGTCACGGTTTGGGCGGTTTTAGTGGCTCAGCAGATGCCAGACACCGAACAAACCACATTTCCTCAATTCAGTCGCCTGTAGCGATACAACTTTCCCTCAAGGTCTCCTTGGAATGGAAGCAGAGCACGAGTGCGGGTCGTTCGTGGAAAATGCGGAGAACTTCAGGGGGTCTCTGTAAGCGGATCTTTTTAGGGAACGTGGATTTACTTACCCAGAGAGTAGAAATACGCGCAGCACGTTAAAGCCGCCGCGCGAGCGTATGTATTATGTAGACATGGCAGCAGGGCTGTGCACATCCGGGCCTTAGGACCGTGACTCCATTATTTTCTGTTCACTTGAAACTGGCGTTGTGAGGAACCAAAAACGCAACCCTGTAGCACATTCGACTCGTTTTCAGTAATAGTCATCCTGGATAAGGGACAAGGACATGTCTAATCAAGGAGTTAGAAGAAATGGGCCCGTCAAGTTGCGTTTAACAGGTAAGGGATTTGCGACATCGTACAGTTTCATCTGAAACTGGCTAGCTGGCTAACGGCTATTGCTGTAAGTCATTGTGGTGTTGACTCTTCACATGTAGACTTGCATCTAAAGAAACACTATAGTGTGTTTCATTTTAATTTCATTAATGCTTTTTTACTTTGGCGAATATATGAGCGAAACTGGCGTTTTTGTCGCGTGTCGGGCTGGGTAGCGTCGTAAGGGTGCCTCAATGGAGCGCGAACGCAACAATTAACGCTATATTTCTTATGCATTCATTGTTTACCTTCTCAAAGTTGCGTTGCGAGTATCCCATATGTGCTGTTTTAATCTATTACACGGACCAACATAAGTATGTGGTTTTTTTATAAATACTTTGCGAATGGTAACACAAATGATATGGCTCATTGATAAATTCAGTGTAGTAATCCACATTTAACGTGTATTTTTATGCAGCCAGTTTACAAGATGCGCGTTTTAAGAAATCATGTTGCTTTAAACACATTAATCCTAGTCTGCAAATGTTTACATCTCGTTGTATTTCAAATTTTTTGCACCATGTGGCACTGACAAACTGTTTGACCATGGTCATTGCAATTGCCTTTTTAGCAGGGATTAAACAAACAACTTGCTTTTTGTAAAATGAAGCGTGCGACAGAAACTGTAGTATCGATTTTACTCAAAAGACTGTCAGCAGTAGGACCCCACCATAATATATTATCATCGTTCTTAAGACACGACACGATATTATTGCGATTATAAACATTTTACGATATGCTGAGTATTTCAATTAAATATTTTGCGATTGTATTTGTTCAATTGCAGACATCCCCAAAGAAATGTGTGGACAAAGTTGTTTTTTATGCAATAAGATAAAGTTCTCAGTCTGTTCAATTTACAAATTCACATCCATCTCCTTCATCCCTTTCTTGTTCAGTATTTTTCTCCCGGGTATTGTAGACATATATTTGAATAGAAATTACAGATATTAATTAAGTGTTTGCATCTTTCAATGTATGCAAACTTTTTACAAAACATAGGCTATTGTTTTAAAGGCACAATATGTAAGATTTTTGGATTAAATTATCCAAAACACACACACACACACACAGACTTGTGTACTTAAATTATCCCAAATGTTTCCATGAATGTTTAAATCCAGAGAAATAAGCTATTTTAACCAGGGCTGAGTCTGAAATCGCCCCCTATACCCTCAAATGGGGCATTATTTGAGGGGAAAGCCATTTGTAGTTGTGTCCGAAACCATAGTGGACGTTATTGAGTGTCATTCAATCCCACATTGCACCGTAATAATAAGTGTACGCTGATGTACACACAACGGCTGTCTGAATTCACTCACTCGTTTTCATTCACTCCTTTAAGTAAACTGTATCAGTGGACTAACGTAGGGAATGGTGAATGAGCTTTTAGGGGGCGATTTCTCACACCGAATGAACACGTGACACTTTTAAGTTCCATTTCAATTATGAAATGTAATTATGTGCTGAATCATATTTTTATTGTGGTTTTTTTTAGGAAGATGCATATATTTTCCATTAACAAATACTCAAAAGCGTGCAATTTAGACGATAGCTAGTGTTATGGGTTTTTTCCGTTGTGAAATATAATACACAATAACACAAGGATAATAAAACAAAGAATAGCTGGCTTGCAGTGCAGACGTGGTGTGATGGCGTTTGCATGTTGAATTAACAAATTTAATTCAGAAATATCAGAGTTCACTGCATATGGAAGAGAGAGAGAGATGCTGTAGTGCTGATTTACAGTCTGTGCTGTTTGTGAAATTGCAGTCTAAATGAAAGCCACTATAAGCGTGGTGTTTATGGTAAAATATGCACAATTTTCGCAATCCCGAGCTGAAATTCAGGCACTGAAAAGGTTGATACTTGGCGTCTGTGTATTGATACAATATCCCCATGAAAAATATCATGATACTATCCTCTGCTGTATTCCCCCACCCCTAGTCAATAGGCTACACTGTTAAAAATAACTTGATATATTGGCAGAATTTTTGTATTGATATTAATATTGTAACTTTTCATCAGTGTCTTAAATGTACAGTCAGCAATTTCTGAGAAACGCTGTTGAAAGTGGATCAGACCGAGCAGCACAACACACTTGTAGCCAATCAGCAGTAGGGGGCGTTTCCTCTCATGATGGGGAGAAGAGAGAGAGGGAGATTTGAAGAAAATGTTCTTGTTCATTCGTCATCTTCACTTTATTTTCCGTGGAGCATAATTTTGCTTCACTACAGCTATGATAAAGAGACATCCACTTGCACTGCATGTTTGTTAATTTTGGGGGCGGAGGAATGAAGGGACGGGTGTGTTTGTTTGGGTTGATTTCAAATATCAACAGTGTTTCTCAGAAAACGCTTACTGCACCTTTAATGTATAGTAGATTTACTGATAAATGGCAAACATTTGTTCCAAATCTCTGCTCAGAGCTTTGTCCACTTTGTAATCTAACCAGTTTTTGTTTATTTTTATGATTAAAATATCCATAATTCTTATGCTTTTATTGTTGTACTCTAATTTATCATTGTGTTAAAAAGAAGTAAAAATTAAAACAAAATTCTACGGTTCTACAAAATGTCTATTTGAAACTTAAATCTTGAAGAAATTGGTTTTGACATTTAAAAAAAGTTGATTGATCATTTGTAAAACGATTATTATTTACAATATCAGCAAAATATCTCTATTTAAATTTTCATATTTTATCAGCTATTATGATGTCCAATTTTTAATTATTGTTTCATTTATATTTTTGACATTTAATCAATAGCTTTGACTACATTTGACAACAACATTAAAGACATAAAACGCATTATGAATATTTTTATAATGAGCGCCTATATGTTTATCTGGCCTATGTCACTGTTAAGTTTAAAATGTTACTTGTTTCTCACATCAGAATGAATGGCTGCTACATAAAAAGATGAGTAATTTATGCAAACAATAAGTAAGTTGAGTTTCCTGTGAGCACTGCTGTTTCCTGTTGAACTTGTGTTGTTGAGTGGCATTCTTTAAAGACCCACCAAAATGGCGATGAGACCCTATGTTGAAGAACCAAAAACGTGAATATCGGTGAAAAATATTGTTCAACCTGATTATTATCATCAATCTGACTCTCAATAAAAGTTTCTGTTTGTGACCTCAGGGAATGCTTTCCACAATGAAGTATACTGTGCAGTGAAATCAACCTCCAAGTATGCAGCAGGATGTTGTAGTATTCATCATGACCCAGCAGTGTGGTTGTGGGAGGAAGCAGCAGTCTGCGAGACTGGAAGATTCGTCTGTGGGGCTCTGGAGATGTCTGGCTCTCACATATAGAAAGAGCTCATTTTCCTCCCTGGTTGCTGTTGCACCCTTAAATGAGCTATTTTCACTGCACTGTGGGTTGGAATGAGGATAGCATTTTTACAGTGACTGACCTGCTGTCATCTCACAGCTTTTTACCGGTTGCCAGTGCTGCACTATATAGGAGATTAACCTAGTTGTACCACAGTGCAACTCATTTTTCAGGAATCGAAGCGTCCTCTTTGGTTGAAAGCATTTTAATGTCTATGATGTTTTTTATTATGAAGACGGCTTCACAGTGGCTGCTGTACATGCATATAGAATGTTTCCCCATTCATTGTAAGCCATTTCAGTGGCAATGGCATCAAAAACTGTGCATTACAGTAGGCCTGTCACGATAACAAATTTTGCTGGACGATAAATTGGCCAAGAAATTATTGCCATAAATGATCATATTTAGTGATGCACCGATCATGATTTTACATGGCCGATTCCGATACCGATTTTTTTCAAGAAAACTGGCCGATTCCGATACCGATTTCCGATTTTTAAAAATTTTTTTAACACAATTAAAGAATGAAAGTATACATGAACAAGATGTTTATTTGGTATTTAACAGGCTTAATTGGCTTTTGGCTAATGAAAACAAGTCCGCAATCTGAAATTAACAAGAAATTTAATTGGAAATTAAAGGCTGAAAGGTGAAATTAAAGGCAACAACTGCATATTCTGCAATCCAAACAAAGATGTTACTTAAATCAGCATTTGTTTTTAAATTCAGTGTAAAGAAAAAAAGTCTTTACCAGTGAAATTAAATAAAACCAAAGTATATAATTGTTCCAAAATGTTAAATCAAATAATGTTTAGTGCAACGAAAAAAACTAAGATGCTACAGCAGGTGCTTTTTAAATCAAATTAAGTCAATGAATAATGTTCATTAGTTAACATTAGTTAATGTATTAACTAACATGAACTAACCATGAGCAGTACATTTGTTACTGTATTTGTTCATCTTTGTTAACGTTAGTTAATATAAATCCAGCTGTTCATGGTTTGTTCATGTTAGTTCACAGTGCATTAACTAATGCTAACAAGATTTGAATAATGCATTAGTAAATGTTGAAATTACCATTAACAAAATTAATAAACGCTTTATAAGTGCAGTTCATTATTAGTTAATGTTAACTAATTTAGTTAACCAATATTAACTAATGACCATTATTCTAAAGTGTTACCAAATAAAAATTATCATCCTATAGCAGGGTTTTTCCTGGGTCAAAAATGGTCTTCGGTGGTTTCTGACAGACATGGTCATCCACACACACAGTAAAGTCCTCTACCTACGTGATCTGTGAGCGCAACACTGACAATACATGTAAAATAAATGCAAAGAAACTTTTGTAATTTTTGCTTATCTTATTTTGACATCTGATATTATGTATGATCTCTACCTTGATGTTTGTTTCTTTTGATCCTCATTTTTTACACTATTTAATGATAATTGTTTTGGTATAATCATATCAATATTAAAAAGTAGCATAAAAAATTAATAAATAGCCTAATTTTCTACCATATACAATTTAGTTAAATTATCAGCTAGCTAACAGCTTTGTTCTGGTCTCACCTAACTCCAGTCTACACTAAATTATATTTCACTACACATTGTCAACATAAATAAGCTGAATGACTGTGGATGATTAAACTAATTCTTACTATTCACTCTTGCTGAATTGGGTAAGCACACTTGTGTTCTCATTTCAGAGGAGTTCTGAGCAAATTAATAAACTGGTTCATTAGTTCAAGTGTTGGACGGATCAGCTGTTCTAACCAGTCGTTAAAATGATTCGGTTCAAATGAGTCATTGATTCGCGAATCGGACATTAGCAGACGCGTTGTGTGTGCAGATGAAGCTGAGCTGAACAAACGCTCACTATCTGCGCTTGTGCAGGGCGCGGAGAGGTAGGCTCGCGCAGGAAAGCGGCTCTTCCTCAGTTCTCCAGGTTCCGTTTGTAACACACAAGTGACATGTTCGCGAATGATTGCAATATAGGCGTATGTGCACGCGGGCGCACTTCCGGATAAATCGGCAAAAAAATACAAAGAAAACCGGTTTTTGGCCGGTCAACCGGTGCATCCCTAATAATATTGTCGTTCTGAGACCATTTTCATCTAAAATAATGATAATGGCATAATAATGCAGGTACACCTTTTCAAAGATCAATTAACTTTTATTTCTAAAGACTATTTAACACTGAAAACGGAAAGCATTTTAAATATCCACAATAAATGAACAAAACAACCAAAACAAAAAAAGCAATGGACTCTCAGTCTGTTAACAAAAAAATGCACTTGAATAAACAGCTGGGAAAACTGCAATGGATGATTGTGTTTTAGGTAGTGCTGGGAATCGATAAAAAAAAATTAACTACTTAATCACATTTTTTTTCTGTAATTAATCACGATTAATACGTTTTTAATGTTTTGATATTGTAATAGTTTCAGTTACTCTCCAAATTAATGTAGAAACTATTTATTGACAGCATATTTTAAATATGTATTGTCATGTTTTTATGAATGAAGGCCAGTATCTCATTCCACACAACTCTTTAAGTTCATTTAAGACGTTATTTAACTAATTTAAGACTCCTAATATGAGAATACTCAAAATTCTCTGTGTTGTTGTTATTGTTTGTTCATGAACAAAAGAGAACTCGATGTGAGCAGGAGACTGACGCGAGTCTGTCTGCGTCGAGTGTGTGTGTGTGTGTTTGTGTGTGTGTGTGTCAGAGTGTCCCTCAATTAGCTGACATGAGACACACCCACACAGACAGGGCATTGACATACAGCGCATTCTCTTGTGCCTTGTTGCGCTTAGAAGCATTTACATGTATGAGAGCGTGATCATATAATGTAACGCTCGGCAAAAAGGGATATAATAACGGACGCTGGAAATTATCGCGGCCGGAAAAATTATCAAGCTCATTTTTTTTATTGTGCGATTAATTGATTTAATGACTATCGCGAGTTTCGCGACAGGCCTACATTACAGTGACCATGGTTTGCTTTACATTGTGCCTAAGAACACCTCTGAGGTAAAATCTCTGAAAAGCATTGGCTAATGAACCCCTTTCACAGAATGTCAGAGAACATTTGCATAGTTATTAATGTCGTAAATCTAGCAAAGTGTTCTGTTTTCATTAAAAAAATAAATAAAAAAACACTTTGTACAATTTAGTCATTATGCTTTATTAAAAGGTAGGGTTGCCCCCCTAATAGTGGACTAAACGTTAGTCGACAAAAAGAGGCTTAGTCAACCAAATTTGAATTAGTCAGTAGCAAAATAAAAGCTCCACGGTTCATTTACCTCAAACATGGCAAATATGTTAGTAGTAGCCAAATGTTAGCCACTATACACAGCCGCCCACTCAAAGTTAACATTAAACTAGATAAATGTGTGCTATCGTTTCATACTGCATGTTTAACTTAACGTCTATTTCTCTCTATAGACGCATCCACTATACTGAGCAAATGAGAGTCAGTGTCTTTGCAGCCGACATTGACTCAGAAAACACTAGTTTATCAATAAATTGTTGAAATGTTCAGACAGTCTTCTTGCAGTTTTTTCCAGACACCTTCATAATCACTACTTAACATAATCACTACGTCTTTAGTCTGGGGCAGACCTTTTTAAAGGATAGTTGACCCAAAAATTGAAATTCATTTCAGAAGGTTAAGCTCAAACGCAGACATAAATGCAAAAAGAAAAATCCCCATAATGCACCATAAAAAGTGACTTCTGAAGCCATACAATAGCAATAGAAATTTAAGTCATCATTTACAGAAAGTTTTACTTTACAGTCATGGTCATAAATAATTTACTTTGAATGGAAAAGAGCAGATTGGACATTTTCCTGTAAAAATCTTCTGTTCCACAGTCATAGAGTTTTTGATAGAGTGAGTGAGAATCTGATGACAGAATTTTAAATTTTGAGTGAGCTAAATCTTTAATTAAACATTATTGAAACAGTTAGGAACAATTTAGCTTGTTCATTTTTGTTTACTGAGTCATGTTGAAGGTGATGAAGATCTCATGCTTTCTGAACCCATCTTGGTCTTGTTGTTGCTCGACATACAATCCTCTAGGTCACAGTTATTTAGTTTGAGTGGTTTCGATACAAACAGTTAAACAAACACGATTGGACGTTGAGGCAGATGACAGCGACCATGTTTGATGTGCCTCCAGGATCAGCACTCCGGCAAATTCCAAGTATTTCCACTTGTTGCATTTCCACACTTTGAGCAGCCAAATTAAATATTTAAGATCACACTGTGTCTGATGGAATGAGCTAGAGAGGAGAGGACAATTAGAGCTAAAGTCTTATGTTTGCGGAGACTACTGTTCAATGTCGGTTTCTGATGTTAATAAGCGTATATCATTGCTTGGTTATCAATAAATGTGCATGGATCAAATATACCATTATCAAGTAAAACTCTAGCAGGATCGAATGATATTCAGTTCTTTGCAGACTCAAAGAAAATGTATCAAAACAAAATTTCTTGTGTGGATTCAGATTCATCAACCTGCTTCTGTCGGCAGCCTTTATGTAGACTGGACGATGATACACCTATTGAATCGTAGGCTACAAAGATAGTATAGAAGAATGAAACGTCATCAGCATGCGCTAGTGGTAAACAGAGCAAGATGAATCGCACTTTGGCAATTGTGCGCTTAAAAAAAGAGGAGGAACTAAAAGAGGAGAATATGGATGTAAATTATGGGTAGGGAAAAGAAGCCAACTTGGCATGCAATCAATCTAATTTTGCAAATGGAGCTTGAGAAAGTAGAGATGTTCCGATACCCTTTTTCCCTTCCCGATACCGATTCCGATACCTGGGCTCAGGGTATCGGCCGATACCGAGTACTGATCCGATACCTGGGTGTGTATCTGTATATACAGCTGTATACACTACTAGCCCTGTATGAATTGCTAGAATTATTTTATGGTGTGCTTCAGACTTATCCCTTAATAAAACATGAACAAATACATGGTGAACTACTGTATTTATTACAGTATTTTTATTATCTGACCTGCATTTGACAGCTGTATATTATTTATTTTTCCTAAGCGAAAAAGAAGTTCAAATGCAGCCACAAATCTAACACTGCAAACTGAAAAAGGTATTTTAGTTGTACAATATAACTGTATAAAAAACAGTGCAACAGATAAATGTAGGAATATTATATATTATATATTAGGGGTGTAACGGTACACGTATTCGTATTGAACCGTTTCGGTACAGGGCTTTCGGTACGGTGCACGCGTGTACCGAACGGTTATGAATGTAATCTTTAACAGTTAACAGTCGGCTTGTTGTAAGCACGGAACACACTTCAATCCGAGTTCCCACACGAACATTTTAAGTATTCAGTCCATTTTATCACGAAATTCAAACGATAAATACCGTTTTAACGCTCTTTAATGTGACGTGACTGATAGACGCGTATCAGTTCAACTTAAAGCGGCAGCGCGCGAGTCAATGCGATCATAGACGCGTATCAGTTCAACTTGCAGGCAGCGCGCGAGTCAATGCGATCATCTCTTCCTAAAGAATAAACATAAATTAATACATCTTAAAGTATGTTGAGGATACATTACAACTTACTGAAATGTATCATATGTCGTGTAATCGCTCCATCTGTGTTTCAACCGCGGAAAGACAATAAAACGGCTTGTAAACAATGTCATGCAGAATCACGTTTACTCAGAAGTCATTGAGTGTCCACAGCTGTGAGCTCACTAGATAAATCAACTCTTTCACTGAATACATGCACTATATTAGCCGTTATATTCATTATATTAGCCTATATATACTCATTATATACTACTAAGCCTGTTAGTGATGTCTTGTTTATTTAATGTATGTTTAAATAAACCTGTCATGAAAATTACAGCCACTAAATGATTATATTTCAACAACGAATAAAAATAATTAGATTTAGAAGTTAATGCAAAAACTGCCTTATGTGAAGCTTATGAGTGTTGATTATTATATCTAAAAATAAATAGCGACAGACACAGACACAATTTTTTTCATTAAACCACTGTTGAATAAAAATTAATAAAAAGCAATTTTGTAAAACTGCTGTACCGAATCCATACCGAACCGGGACTTCAAAACCGAGGTACGTACTGAACCGTTAGTTTTGTGTACCGTTACACCCCTATTATATATATATTAATCAGAAAATAATCTCTACAACAAAACAAGTGAAAAATAAGCAACCATCTAGGCATTATTATTATTAGTAGAGACATATTATTATTACATAGAGACGTAGCTAAATCTACTGTACAGCAGTAGCTTAATATATTCTGTCAATTTAAAATGTTTTACACCGAACTTTTATTTTGACGGGTTGCCATGAAGATATTTCAGTGTCTGTGTTTTCCCAAATGAAACAGTAAATTCTCATGAAGTGACAGTTTATGCATTCGTGTCCTCATATAGTGACCATAGACTGTGAATATGGACGTAGAGAAACTGGGGGAGGTTGCCGCTTGATAGTGACACACGGCAGAGATTACAAAGATAGCGAGCGAGTGTCACGCGCGGGCGCCCGCCATCCACACAGAGACGAAATACTGCTAAACAGCCAGTAAACAGCAGACATAGCCCACTGCTAACGCGTTTTCATTTCTTCTTCGCTGCTCTAAACAATGGTTCCTTGTAGCAAAACAGCACAACTTCCTGTGTTTGCAATGCATTCAGAGCACCGAAGAAGAACCGCGCAGTGGTTAGGCAAAGCTCACGGTCATAACTAGGTCTTGTTTAAGAAAATGGTATCGGTCGGTACATGGGTTCAAGTACTCGCCGATACCGATGCCAGAATTTTTTGTGGTATCGGTGATATTTCCGATACTAGTATCGGAATCGGAACAACTCTATGAGGAAGTAGTTTTCAATCAATACACCATTTCATGTTGCATTTTTATTGGCTAGTCTGTAGGCGTAAGTTGTAGCAGCAAACATACTCTGAGATGATCGTGCTAAATTTCTGACACTATCTGAAAATTATCGCAGGCTATCGTTGGTCGTAAGACCGTGACAACGGCTGTCTTTGAACCTCTCTCACTTGTACGATGTAGGACCACCATTTGGGAGCCACGACCATGGATATCACCACGATTGCTCATCTTTTTGGGCAACCCAAAATCATACCAGGCATTAGGAGTAACCATGGTCATAGGCCAGGATTGCAATCTCAGGATATCTTCTTAAGTTCTTCAGTTAAGTGTACTTGCCATTAAACTTTTGCATTTATGTAGTAGTTTGACATTTAGCACATACATCATGGGTGAAAGTCACAACCTGTCTAGATTAAGTCAATATTTAATACCAAAATCAAATGAGAAAGGAATTATATTGGGCAAAAAGGAAATGAAGCCTATTTTCTAGAGCTATTACAATTATTAGCATTTTTTACCTATTAACTCTCATAACTCTAATGTAAAATAATTATGGATTGGTCCTTAAGTATTAGTCATTTTGGCCTATTAGATTTCTAAAGAGTAGCTTTCAAATATAATATTAAATGGCTATAATTACCCATTTTGTCCTCAGAAACTACTAAAAATGTCAATTTAATAGCTTTATCAGTAACGGTATTGATGTTTGTGATATTGTCCTTGTTAGTAGTTGGTATCAGATTGCAAGCAAATTAAGTAATACAAATAATTGTCATTACTGCAATTCATAAAAAAAATACATTTATATATTATTGAAATTATCATACACCATTGAGAATATTCGGATGAATTATAGTAATGAGAATTTGAGGAGAACATGTGCAATGTAAAATGTTCTCAATGAATAGGCCTAATTTACTTTATGCGAAATATAATTTCTGAAAAGTCTCTTGTCATCTAACAGAAATAGAAGATGCAGTAGGAAAGGACTTATCCGTATGCAATTCCCTTGAGTTATCCATCACGTCTCTCATGCATTCGATGTGACTAACTTTGCCATCATTTTTTCTGTCAGGGAAATGCCCTTTATCTCATCTTGCTGTGTGACTCACCGTGTGGTTTGGCATCTCCTCGTTCTTTTCCTCTCTGTTTTTCTTTATTCCCTTTTTCAATCGTATATCTCAATAACAGTTGTCTGGACATGCTTTAGCGTAAATATGGTCCTTCTATTGCTATTCATAGACTGTATAGAAAGGCGATACATTTGAAATTAAACGTTGATTCCGTTTTCTTTCTTAATGCGCATTCCTTGTCATGTTGTGCATGTTATTCCAAAGACAACCAGGCTAATGCTGCACATTGGTGGTGGTTATTTATAGGGCTTTGAGTAACCAGAAAACAGCTATATAAATGTAACAAGTTATTAATTATTATAACATTTGGCTACATGTTCTTTCATCAAAATGTAATAACCTGCTCCACCTCTGAAAAACTATCCTTGTTGGCCCCAGTCAAGTCCAACACTACTTTTTTTTTTTCTCATTGAATATCCTGTGTCTCTCAGAAATGTCATCTTGCTGAAGTAAAATGGGTTATGTTGACTGTAAGCATGCAAATGCAATGCAGTATTAGTCCAGCACAAAATTTCTCATCCATAGCTGGGGTTCAGACATTGACTTAGTTACATAAAATTCAGAGTAAAGTGTTTTATTTGTTGGCATCAGACAGTTGTTCTTGTCTAATTGTGATGTAATAATGCCATGTGGGCCTCCAGACGGAACGGCTGGTAAAAAACACCATGTTTAGCTGCATATGGCTGTCGTCTCGGCTGCCAAATTTCCGAATGGCATTCTAGCAGAGAGTTTAAAGGGCAGGAGGGGGAAAAAAAACAACAAATCGAAAGCAGGCGAAAAGAAAGTGCAATAAATTCACACCATTTGTAAGCGTTTTTCTTCTCCGACTGAAAGCCCTCAAATGATTGAAATTGTTCCACCAATTAATAGACTGAGACTGGATTTCCTGTTGGTTCAGCTGCTCTGCTGGAAGGCAAAGGCCGAGACGGTTGTGCTTACGAGCCACTGCATCTGAACTGCAACGGCCAGATAAACAGGACAGCTGCGACAGAAACGCAGACACAGGCTGTTTTAAATAAGAAACCCAACTGCACTGACTGCTGCCCTGTGCAATAGTTCAGACCAGGTGTGAAGATGTTAGAAGCGTTTTGGTGTGTTTTTCATGTCCCAGAGCAATAATGCTGTCTGTGTTTCTTTTTGCCTTTTTTTTTTTTTTTTTTTTTTTTTTTTTTTTAAACCTTGATTGACCAGATTGGACTGGGGGAAATGTGATCCAGGATCAGAAACTGGCTTGTGGTCCGATGCCAGCTGAGACAAGTCTGCGTATGACTTCCACCGCATGTCTGGCTGAAAACGAAAACATTTGGCTAGACATTCCTCATTAGCACTCTTTAATTTTGTAGATCAAGAACAGCTTTCAAGAAAATTCACATGATTTTGTGGTCAGGCAGGACGATTTTTAATGAATGCATATAGGGACTCTGATAAAATGAACATGGGATAACATTTTTTGAGGGGGTCGTTCTTTGTTCAGGCTGGGACTCTTTTTCATTTTTCTCTTTTTGCTGTCTCGCCCTGGTTGTTTGTACCAATATTAGACGAGACCAGTCCAGCTTGTGGAGAAAGAACCGCTTTATTGTGTCAATATGATATATTCGTAATATTATGTTTTAGCTCTTCATTTTGTTTGTGCACATTATAGCTTGCATCTTACAGTGGCAGAAATGTCTTTTAATTATGCATTCAGCGAGTTTGCCGATTTTGACCAGTGAGTGACACAACTGTCCTAGAGCAACCCAGTTCAGTCCCACTTTGTACAAGTTGTTAAAAGCACATTGGCAAAAGCACATTTTTAGGAGGAAAACAGAATATTACAAATATTAGAAGGTGAGTTTTTATTTACAGGTCTCCACTGAGTGATTATTTAGGCCCTGATATACTTTAAAAAAATAGAACGAGAAATCGAATGAATGAACAAAACAACGTTTCGGGAGTTTGAAAACAGCTTTCCAAAGTGATCTTTCCGGTAAAGAGCCACGTTATAGTAGAAATCAAAGTTCTAATTCTAAGTGAAAAAGACACAGACAGTTTTTACTCCTGTAAAGCAGCTTGCTTGAGGACATTTTCACACCGGTTTATTAACCTTTGACAACACTGTTATTACCGGGGTGGTGGGGGGTTTGTTGGGTTGGGTTAGGGTATGAAAGCTTGCTTGCAAATTCGTAATCACATATACCTTGTGTATATCTGGCTTTATAGGTATATAGGTCCATTGTCCATCTGAATCGAATGGTTTTTATTTCTATAAAAATGGAAAACAATAGTGGCGGCACTGCCGCAGTGGGCAAGTAATGTAATCGGTGTGTGGCCAAACACCATGTAACACCAGTAACACAGACTGCCGCTACAAGCCTAAAGCCGCATTCACGCTAGCAGAGTGGGCAATTTCCACAAGCAACAGGGAGCGAATGAAGAGTGACTTTCGGAAGCGACAACCAATAGGAGTGAAATCTGTGGAACGCACGTGATCCGTCGTTCTTCAGTGCCAAAGCTAGATGGAGAAGCTCATTTTAACGATCAGCAACTGTCTTATTATTTATTATATGTCTCTGTGTACATATACGGTGGTAGTCGCCGTTCTGACTCCGAGCCTGAATGGTTTCTTGAGGCCACATAGACCGGCATTTGCCCTTTTGATGGAGATAAATTGATGTGTTGGTAAAGAACACTCACTGTTTTTCATTCATCTTTAATATTAGGCATTTTATGTACTGATTCAATTCATATTTAGACTTTTTCCTTCCAAAATGTTTGTTTGTAGTGGCAAGAAAACTGATTTGTTGTCTACAACATGGAGTAACATCTGTGAATGTCATTCACAAACGTTATTAGAAAACCAGTTGTGGGACCTCACTGCCAGCCACTGGTGACATGCAGCGACAAAGTCATTGGTAGTGTAAACGCAGCATAATGTGAATCATTCTGGAGTTTACTAGGTCCAGACAAGCAGGTGTCATGAGTACACACAGGTTAAACGTGTTATTTTATGGTGACATTTTGTCCAATCTCGCCCGGGTTTAACACCCATGCTTTAAGATATGACATCATGAAACGTCATGCCAACTAATATAAGCACACTTAATCTAATTGTCTGTTTGACAGAGTTGTGACCTCTGCCTGATCTCCTAACATGCTCACCTCAACTGAATGTCTGGTTCTCATCTTGTATTTAGACCTACAGCTGTGTTGGAGGTCACATTATTGATTTGTTAGGAAATATTAGCCTAATTTCATATTGCAACCTTAGACTCATTTTCAGAGAATATATCAAGATGTAATTTTCTTTTTTTACTCCATTTAACAAATTGTTCTCTTTTTTTGCCAATTGCTAATGTTTGAAAATCAAACAACAAATAAAACAAGCAACTCGGAGCTGTGATCCACAACGAGCAGAGAAAATTACCCAAGGGATCTGCAAGTTCATTAAGTTGGATATTCTGCCCTTAAGTATTGTTGAGGGCAATGGTTTTCGAGAACTGATACAATTATTGGAACCAGCATATCAAATTCCATCACGACGTCCCATCACCAGACTGGTAGAAACTCACTACGAAGAACGAAAGCAGCAGCTGTTAAAAGAACTGAGCAAAGCTGAGAGAATTGCTCTAACTACAGACTGCTGGACCGCTTTAACAGCTGAGAGCTACATCACCATAATACATCATTCGTCGCGTTTCCGTTACAGATTTGCCCAAAACTTTTGCGATATTTTCTAAAGGTCGATAAAAAAATATTGCGAAGTGACGGCGTTTCCATTAACTGATGTTATGCGACTAAACAATTTTTTTCTTCTCGTGATAAGTCATTGCAAAAATTATACTACGTATGTTGTTAGGTTTATGTATATCCTGGCCACCGCGCGCCATTATTTTTAATGGAAAGAGACGTGTGTGTTATCCAAGCATTGATTGCAAGGAAGGCACCTTATACTTGATATGAGGTGTTATGATAAATTGTGGCATTTTATATTCTATTGTTTTTTATGAGTTTAATAAAGAACTGTCTCGTCTTCTGTCCAAACATACCATCATCTGTAAAGAATGATCCACTTTGACGCATTGCCACATACAGAGACGAGCGAAAAGCTTGAATCTTCATGGTGATACTCAAAGTTTTTTTTACCACTTTGTTATTTTGGCTTGGAATTTCTTTTGTTGGAAATATAAACTGAATTTAGAAATGCTTTTGAAAGGAAAAACTTTGCGTTTAATAAATAAAATATATTTTGGAAATGAAGACAGCGTTTGGAGTGGAGTGCAAAATAATCTGTTCCCAGAATCCACAACCTTTGATAAAAGTAGATAGTTTACTGTTTATTATAATTATGTCTTGCACTTATCTGTAGTATGGCTAGACATTATGGAGTATTGTGATTTGTTTCCGCGCTGTCATAAAGGAAAAAATCCCTCAGAAGGCGCCGACGACTTCGTTGGACAGAGGGTTAAAGAACATGTAGCCTATTTATTTCATATAGTTAAGCTATGTTAAAATATTACAATTTTTTAATTTCATATGTTGATTATGAAAAGTGAGCAGCATGAGTAAACATCAGATGTGCATATGTCTGGGGACATGGATTTTGAGCACTTAATTGAATTGTGTTTTCTAGAAAGTCTTTCTTTAAAATTTATTTAGTTTTGTATAAATTTTATTTTAATTTTGATCAATGTTTAATACACTATTTGCCTGTATATTTAATAGATAAGAAGCAAACCAAGATCGTCGGGAATGGATTGACGTGCAACTGGGCTGTGCACGCCCTTTGAGTAACGCTGAAACTATAGCGTCTTTCTGTCAGAAAGCCTGCCAGTTTTGAGTTAGTACATGTTGACAAAACCTGTCAGATCTAAGTATTATGTTTTTTGTTTAAGTTATTGTTTAACATGATTCTTTTATATTATTATTATTTTGGAACAAATGAGGTGTCGCAGCTGCAGGTTCCGCTGCTTTAGAGCACCGCATATCCACGCGCATATGTTCTGTTTGCCTAATTGAACGTAGTTTAACTGTCTGCCACAAGTTGATCTTATAATAAAGGTCTCATCGAGGAAAAACATGCTGTATTTTTGTATTCATTGAATTTTTTAATTATAAAGTTAATAATTAATTTTATTATAAAAATATTAAAGATTAATCGATAGTCGATCGTTAATTCTCCCGACGATCGACTAAGAAAATTTAATCGAATGCCCATCCCTAATTGAAAATGAAATCAGAGGACTTTACTATTAATACTCCTATAATTATTACTATAATTACTATGACTTCTTGTGGTCATCTTGTCTGGACGATTGTTTTGTACACTGTACAAAATGGATTTATAAACAGGTAAGATTTAAAACATTAATCTCAATTCAATATGTCCCCGTAATTATCTATGTGGTAAAGAAAATCTGTGTAATAAGTGTACAATGATTGTATACATTGTATGTATGCAATACATTATTATCCCTTAGATGTCACCCTTAAAGGGATAATTCACCCGAAAATGAAAATGTGATATTTATCTGCGTGCCCCCAGGGCATCCAAGATGTAGGTGACTTTGTTTCTTCAGTAGAACACAAATGAAGATTTTTAACTCCAAACGTTACAGTCTGTCAGTCGTATAATGCATGTGAATGGGGTCAAAATCTATGCGAGTAAAAAAAGACAAGCACAGACAAATCCAAATCCCACAAATTAATGTCTTAAGACACGAAACGATCTGTTTGTGCGAGAAACCGAACAGTATTTATATATAATTTTTTACCTCTAATACTCCACTATGTCCAACAGCCTTGAGCGCGTTCTTACTTCCGGTGAGTGAGGTCTGTAAACAATCTGGCGTAATTTACAAATCATGTACAGACCTCACGTATCAATTTTTCATTTTTGGGTGAACGATAATATTTTTTGTGTTATTTGAACTTGTTCGTTCATCTTTGGCTCAAAGCCACTTGCTGTGAACTTTTCTAAGCGGAAGCTTCACGTTAAGTTTCGAGCTAGTGAGCTAAAATGTTTAAACTCAACTTTGTGTTCAATTATTTCCCAGACGTAGTTTTGGTATTGAGGTCAATGTCCACTTGCCTCGCTTCGCTATACACTGAAGACGATGCAGCAGATTTGAAGTGTTTCCCCATATTGCAGTGACTTTGTTTTTGCATGTTCTGCAGACAGGGTGACCATCTTCGATTAAATTTCCCTCAGGACTTTAGTAAAAGCCAAAATATGACCACACCTCAGATTTGGTCCTTTTAAAAGGCTGAAAAATCTCCCAGCCCAAGTGCTGTCACTGCCTTCTACAATTTCTTCTCATTCAAAAAACAACGTTGCGCACTGCGGACAGGATTTACCGTGAGTTTTTAAAATCGTGATACAAATTTTTAATGATATTACTAACCATCAGTACATTTTATCGTGAAACCGGTAATCAGTAGCTAAATGTCAAGAAACGAACTAAGCAGTTTTAGCCAGTTTCTGTTTTAAGAATAAACCTCAGTAAATTTAATCAGATTTGTGCTTAAAACAAGAAAATTAAGCATTTGCCAAATGTGGTATAAAACAAAAATATAAATATTTTTTAGTTTATCGGTTGTTGGATGAGATGTTAACCATCTTGAGACCCTAGTGCCATTATTAGCCAAATATTGGTTGTTTGTGGTCAGTATGTTGCTCTTCTGCTTTTTCATTGTATTCATAGGATCTTTAAGAGCAGTGCTGTTTATAGTACACGACACTGATGGATTATTAGGAAAATGAACTCAGCTAAACTACATGCTGTTTATGGGCGATTCAGATGGGAAAGTACTGCTGTTGATCAGATAGAGGCGCTTAATGGTTTACAGTTGGAAAAGCATGCCAGGGTTTGTCTCTAGTGGGAATTAAATTGACAAATGGCAATAGACTAAAATACACGTCTTCTTCTGACACACAGTAGATTTTATTAAACCTTCCCTGCCGGAAAATCCTACTTATCTAGTTGCTTTGGAATATGTAAGCTGTTTGCTAGTTTTTCTAGCTAATTAATTGTTTTTTTTCTAATAATTATTCGTTTTCAGTTATTCATTTGCATAATATAGTAAAAGTGATGCAAACCTCATATTCATCTCTTAAACTTCTCAGCTCATTTTTCAGTATGACGTTGTCCATTTCTAAATTATCTTATCACAGACTTTAGCTAACCACAAAGCTAGCTAATGCCATGGCTATCAGTGGAAGACCGCTAACATTAATGCGCTTGGAAATCACAGCAAACTTATTCTGCCTAAATAAAGTAATGAGTACTGTATTTATAACTAGTATATTTGTAGTTCCAGTCCCTGCATTGTAAGTTAGACACACAAGGAGTGAACGGAAGTGCGTTGCAGCATTAACGAGTCACATAATGGATTTACTGCATTTTAGAAGGCAGGCAGCTTATATTTTGCTGTTGTTATTAATCAGAACTTAACTGAACTTCCAGTCTTTCTCAAAGTTATATTTATGAAGCTTACCACGTCTATTAATACTGGTATCTTTGAATTGCTTTTTTATTTTTTATTTTTTATTTTTTTGTTATTGTGTTTTCGTCCAAAGGACTTTAAGTTTCACATCTTAAGTTTGTATTTTTAATAAATTTTATTTATCAGAATTTGAATATATTTTTATGTCCCTCTGTTCTGTTGTGACAAGAAAACAAGTTTATTTTTAAACTGCATTATCATATTATTTTAGAGATTCATGAATAACTACAAATAACTAATGTAAGGTTGAGTTTTTTTTACGCGTTTCTGTTTTTATATATATATATATATATATATATATATATATATATATATATATATATATATATATATATATATATATATATATATATATATATATATATATATTTACAGTGAGGAAAATAAGTATTTGAACACCCTGCTATTTTGCAAGTTCTCCCACTTGGAAATCATGGAGGGGTCTGAAATGTCCACTGTGAGAGACATAATCTAAAAAAAAAAAATCCAGAAATCACAATGTATGATTTTTTTAACTATTTATTTGTATGATACAGCTGCAAATAAGTATTTGAACACCTGAGAAAATCAATGTTAATATTTGGTACAGTAGCCTTTGTTTGCAATTACAGAGGTCAAACGTTTCCTGTAGTTTTTCACCAGGTTTGCACACACTGCAGGAGGGATTTTGGCCCACTCCTCCACACAGATCTTCTCTAGATCAGTCAGGTTTCTGGCCTGTCACTGAGAAACACGGAGTTTGAGCTCTCTCCAAAGATTCTCTATTGGGTTTAGGTCTGGAGACTGGCTAGGCCACGCCAGAACCTTGATATGCTTCTTACAGAGCCACTCCTTGGTTATCCTGGCTGTGTGCTTCGGGTCATTGTCATGTTGGAAGACCCAGCCTCGACCCATCTTCAATGCTCTGAGGGAAGGAGGTTGTTCCCCAAAATCTCGCAAAAACATGGCCCCGGTCATCCTCTCCTTAATACAGTGCAGTCGCCCTGTCCCATGTGCAGAAAAACACCCCCAAAGCATGATGCTACCAGCCCCATGCTTCACAGTAGGGATGGTGTTCTTGGGATGCTACTCATCATTCTTCTTCCTCCAAACAGGTTTAGTGGAATTATGATCAAAAAGTTATATTTTGGTCTCATCTGACCACATGACTTTCTCCCATGACTCCTCTGGATCATCCAAATGGTCATTGGCAAACTTAAGACGGGCCTTGACATGTGCTGGTTTAAGCAGGGGAACCTTCCGTGCCATGCATGATTTCAAACCATGACGTCTTAGTGTATTACCAACAGTAACCTTGGAAATGGTGGTCCCAGCTCTTTTCAGGTCATTGACCAGCTCCTCCCGTGTAGTTCTAGGCTGATTTCTCACCTTTCTTAGGATCATTGAGACCCCACGAGGTGAGATCTTGCTTGGAGCCCCAGTCCGAGGGAGATTGACAGTCATGTTTAGCTTCTTCCATTTTCTAATGATTGCTCCAACAGTGGACCTTTTTTAACCAAGCTGCTTGGCAATTTCCCCATAGCCCTTTCCAGCCTTGTGGAGGTGTACAATTTTGTCTCTAGTGTCTTTGGACAGCTCTTTGGTCTTGGCCATGTTAGTAGTTGGATCCTTACTGATTGGATGGAGTGGACAGGTTTCTTTATGGAGCTAACGACCTCAAACAGATGCATCTAATTTAGGATAATAAATGGAGTGGAGGTGGACATTTTAAAGGCAGACTAACAGGTCTTTGAGGGTCAGAATTCTAGCTGATAGACAGGTGTTCAAATACTTATTTGCAGCTGTATCATACAAATAAATAGTTAAAAAATCATATATTGTGATTTCTGGATTTTTTTTTTAGATTATGTCTCTCACAGTGGACATGCACCTACGATGACTATTTCAGACCCCTCCATGATTTCCAAGTGGGAGAACTTGCAAAATAGCAGGGTGTTCAAATACTTATTTTCCTCACTGTATATATATCGGCCGATATATCGGAATATCGGATTTTTAAATCACCAAATATTTGTATCGGTATCGGCCTTAAAAATCCTTTATCGTTTGGGCTCTACCGTCCGCAGAGCCACACACAGCAGTGGTCTCATTTGGGAACAGATCTTAATGTTTACCTGACACAGCTCCAAGTGCACCTAGGCAGACGTCCAGGCTTCCTGAGGTCTGTGTTGTTTAGTCTGAGCCCACTACCCTAGACCTTCCTCCACCGGTGCACAACGTCTTTTTCCTTTTTGTTGAAGTGTTAAAGGTCTGGGTTATATGGCCTGGATCTTTGGGTTTCCCCACCACATTTTTCAGCCATATACCTCAGGAGGCAGAGAGAGATATGTACGATATGTCTTCTCATTGTTGCCTCGTTTCTCATTTTCATGACATGAATATGAGAACAAAGTGTGTAACCTTTTGCACTTGAGAGAATTAGCTAATAATTTTGTATTATTATTGGCAGCCAAAGGGCATTGCTGTGGGTTGGGTGGATTTAGCTTTCAATTTGGCGAAGTCCTTCCTTGGTGTGATTAGATGAAACATCCACATACCTTCATTAATTAAGGTTATCAAGTTAATCATAAGGGAACTACACTTAAACTTTCATTCAACCTGAATGTGAACAATCAGGCAAATATCTGTTTTGTTTTGTTTTGTTTTTTCAAAATTTCTTGTGTACTCCTCCCAAAATGTTTTGGTTCAGTGAAATCTTGTTCCTGGAGGTTTTGCTTCACATAAAGTATAAACGTTACCAACAGTTAAGCCTTTCAAGAAAATGTGTGCGGCCGTTTTTTTGTTGTTGCTGAAAACAACCATGTGCTTGTTGATTTTGATTTCTCCATCAAGATGGAGGAACACTGACCTTAGATGATTTCTCCATCAAGATGGAGGAACACTGACCTTAGATGATTTCTCCATCAAGATGGAGGAACACTGACCTTAGATGATTTCTCCATCAAGATGGAGGAACACTGACCTTAGATGATTTCTCCATCAAGATGGAGGAACACTGACCTTAGATGATTTCTCCATCAAGATGGAGGAACACTGACCTTAGATGATTTCTCCATCAAGATGGAGGAACACTTGTCTCATAGGTCATGCAGAGAGATTTTTTTTTTTTAATTGTTGATCAAATCAAAGGGATTCCTACATAACTTTTTTGTCCACACTTCAAAAATTTGGAAAGTATGTAAAAGATGAAAAAGTAATGATAACTTGCAATTCAGTAAATTAATTGATTCAGTTAAAGATTTGTCTTGCTTTGTCAGTCTTTTTGAGTGATTCATTAAAAGGAACCAGTTCATATGAGTTGTTTGTTCATGAATCGGACTGTGCCGGTTGTGCATTGTTTTATGTTTATAACTTATGATTTAGTAAAAAGAACCAGTTCACAAGAGTCATTAGTTTGTAGGGATGCACCGATATGGAAATTTGGCCAGTTATGATAACCGATAATTCTTTATATTTGATAGCCGATAACCCATATATTGGCAGATAAATCTAAATGAATCCAAATGTTTATATAATTTTGAGAGCCTGATTACAAAAACAAAAGTCTCACCATTAAAAGCCATGATCCAATCACACAATTATAATGTTCTCATTATATTTTTATGTATTCTATATGACAGACTTGCACAATACGGAAGTGACTTAAACTGCAATTCATCGACTGGCCCTAGGGACAGGCCCCAAAAGGGAGCAGAATCTCATGTTAAAATGCCCAATTTTGTGGCAGAAAAAAACATGTTTACAGCCTGGTACAATTTGTGGTTTTGGTCTATACAGCTAATTTTGCCCTTCATGACATTTGTGAGGGGGGTGAATTTTTTTTTTATAACTCATTCGTTTACATTATATAAAGCCTTAAAGTTCTGCATAATTAAGGGCGTGGCCACTTTGAGTGACAGGTGGATAGCCATTTATCTGCTGTCTGTTAGTCGTCACATCACCTCAGCTCCACCCACGTCCCGCCTCTTTGCCCATTTTCTGTTATCCGGGAGTGACGCACTGCCAAGATGGCAACGGCCAGGTTTTGAGGCTTCAAAACTGTTCTTCAGATCCCTATGGGTGACGTCACGGACACTACGTCCATATTTTTTTACAGTCTATGATTTCAAGCCATTCAAATCCATCATGGCAAACAGTCTGTATCTGAAATGTCTCCGTTGAAGGAAATAATCCTTTAATTATTTATTGGCTGTAATATATCGGACAAATTTTCTTATCGGGCCGATAATGATAACATTAAAAATGAACATATACCGATATAGTGGTTGACATATAGTGCATCCCTATTAGTTTGTGAATTGGACTACATTGATAGCATTTTTTGTTTGTTTTTGCATGCAGCACAAAGACAACACAATAAATGATTTAGCATTATGTTGCCATTTATCTTGTCCAATTCAATTCAACTACAAACATGGATCTACAACTAATAAAAAGTCGAATTTATTTTTGGCGCTGGCTATTCAAAGCAGTTTGTAAATTCAATTTTATGTCTCTGACAGTAAACTATAGTTTTAAATGGTAAATTGACATAATTCAGACACTTCCCGCAGGTAAATTATTCACTAAAGGTGTAAATGTTCTCCATCACGCAAGCTTTCAGTATCAGCACAGGCCAATCCCTTGATTTGTGACTCAAAATAAATGATGCACAGTCTGAGGTGGCAACCATGGAAGAATTCTGGGATAGCCACTGATGGTCCTTAAGTCTTCTTTCAGTCTAATGTGGCCTACAATTTGTGACTAAGAGGTCTCTCAGACTTATGACTAAGAGATTGACCTAGACACTGGTGGTGGAACATTGATTCCAGAACTACGATCCGATCCGATAATGTCTTTGCACTTATGGCAGCAGTATCTCAAATGGTCATTTGAGTTCACCGTTGATAAGTGCACGTCTTAACTCAGATGTGAGCTCAGCCAAACAGGATGCCAAGACACGGCCTAATGAATGAGATACCAATCCAGCGAGTGAGAAAGCAAAACTAAATCCTTCCTTACTCACGAAAATCACGATAGGGGGGAAACCAGAGAGTGCGGTAGCAGGAAGCGAATTTGAGATTACACTTAGCTCTCCACTAACACCGAGTCGACCTCTCCACCCTACTCTCCTTTCCTCCGCCGTCTTTCCCGTGCTGTTTTAAGAAGTAAAGGAAGGAGTGGCGGAGAGAGAGGAAGCCTTTTGTTTACAGACGAACAATGCTGTGAATAAGAGCTTGTGGCCCAAGAGCTGGAGACAAAACATGGCTCAGACAGGCAGGGCAAGGCAAGGCTGGGCCGGTCCGCAGATAGTGTGAGGGGAAGCGGGGTAAGAGAGAGAGAGACGGGGAGGAAGGAGGCCTGCATTCCAGTGAGATGCCTCAGCCTGTTTGGAGTGACTGGATTATACATTTCGAAAGTCGTGGATGAACTCACAGGCAGATATTTCAGTAAGGCAAGCTTTTAGTCAGTCAGACCATTTTGTTCCACCACAAAAGAGCCCATGAAAATTTTTACATTATATATTGTACATATATATATATATATATATATATATATATATATATATATATATATATATATATATATATATATATATATATATATATATATATATATATACACAGTGAGGAAAATAAGTATTTGAACACCCTGCTATTTTGCAAGTTCTCCCAATTAGAAATCATGGAGGGGTCTGAAATTGTCATCGTAGGTGCATGTCCACTGTGAGAGACATAATCTAAAAAAAAAAAATCCAGAAATCACAATGTATGATTTTTTTTTTACTATTTATTTGTATGATACAGCTGCAAATAAGTATTTGAACACCTGAGAAAATCAATGTTAATATTTGGTACAGTAGCCTTTGTTTGCAATTACAGAGGTCAAACGTTTCCTGTAGTTTTTCACCAGGTTTGCACACACTGCAGGAGGGATTTTGGCCCACTCCTCCACACAGATCTTCTCTAGATCAGTCAGGTTTCTGGCCTGTCACTGAGAAACACGGAGTTTGAGCTCTCTCCAAAGATTCTCTATTGGGTTTAGGTCTGGAGACTGGCTAGGCCACGCCAGAGCCTTGATATGCTTCTTACAGAGCCACTCCTTGGTTATCCTGGCTGTGTGCTTCGGGTCATTGTCATGTTGGAAGACCCAGCCTCGACCCATCTTCAATGCTCTGAGGGAAGGAGGTTGTTCCCCAAAATCTCGCAAAAACATGGCCCCGGTCATCCTCTCCTTAAAGGGTTAGTTCACCCAAAATTGAAAATAAAGTCAGTAATTACTCACCCTCATGTTGTTCCAACCATGTAAGACCTTCGTTCATCTTCGGAACATAATTTAGTATATTTTTGATGAAATCTGAGAGCTGTCTCACTCCTCCATAGGCTTTCAGAGGGAATGAAACTTGATGGCCCAGAATAGTAAGTAAAAACGTCATTTAAGGAGTCCAAATGACTACAGAGAGTTTGCGGGAGTGCCACGACGCATGCGCGAGAACTGAGATTAGTAGTAGTAGAATCTACTACTACTAATCTCAGTTCTCACGCATGCGTCGTGGCACTCCCGCGTACTCTCGTCAGAGGCTCAAATTGAGCAACAATAATAGTGGGATAAAGTCGTTATTTTTGTTGTTTTTCCGCTCAAAAAGTATTTTCGTCGCATGATAGAATGTTCCGAAGATGAACGAAGGTCTTACATGGTTGGAACAACATGAGGGTGAGTAATTACTGAATTTTTTTTTCAATTTTGGGTGAACTAACCCTTTAATACAGTGCAGTCGCCCTGTCCCATGTGCAGAAAAACACCCCCAAAGCATGATGCTACCACCCCCATGCTTCACAGTAGGGATGGTGTTCTTGGGATGGTACTCATCATTCTTCTTCCTCCAAACACGTTTAGTGGAATTATGACCAAAAAGTTCTATTTTGGTCTCATCTGACCACATGACTTTCTCCCATGACTCCTCTGGATCATCCAAATGGTCATTGGCAAACTTAAGACGGGCCTTGACATGTGCTGGTTTAAGCAGGGGAACCTTCCGTGCCATGTCTGATTTCAAACCATGACGTCTTAATGTATTACCAACAGTAACCTTGGAAACGATGGTCCCAGCTCTTTTCAGGTCATTGACCAGCTCTTCCCGTGTAGTTCTGGGCTGATTTCTCACCTTTCTTAGGATCATTGAGACCCCACGAGGTGAGATCTTGCATGGAGCCCCAGTCCGAGGGAGATTGACAGTCATGTTTAGCTTCTTCCATTTTCTAATGATTGCTCCAACAGTGGACCTTTTTTCACCAAGCTGCTTGGCAATTTCCCCATAGCCCTTTCCAGACTTGTGGATGTGTACAATTTTGTACAGCTCTTTGGTCTTGGCCATGTTAGTAGTTGGATTTTTACTGATTGTATGGGGTGGACAGGTTTCTTTATGCAGCTAACGATCTCAAACAGGTGCATCTAATTTAGGATAATAAATGGAGTGGAGGTGGACATTTTAAAGGCAGACTAACAGGTCTTTGAGGGTCAGAATTCTAGCTGATAGACAGGTGTTCAAATACTTATTGCAGCTGTATCATATAAATTAATAGTTAAAAAAATCACATATTGTGATTTCTGGATTTTTATTTATTTTTTCTAGATTATGTCTCTCACAGTGGACATGCACCTACGATGACAATTTCAGACCCCTCCATGATTTCCAAGTGGGAGAACTTGCAAAATAGCAGGGTGTTCAAATACTTATTTTCCTCACTGTACCATCATCTGTAAAGAATGATCCACTTTGACGCATTGCCACATACAGAGACGAGCGAAAAGTTTGAATCTTCATGGTGATAACTCAAAGTTTTTTTACCACTTCGTTATTTTGGCTTGGAATTTCGTTTGTTGGAAATATAAACTGAATTTATGGAATTTTTTGAAAACTAAATTAAATGTACATTTAGCTGAAAACCAGACTCACCCTACATGTTGTTAATTGATATTACTCAGTACTAAACATATAATTCCCAATTCGCCTACTTATACTATGACCTAAAAGTATGTACTTTTTTTGTGGAATATTTAAAACTTTATAAACTAAAATAACTAGTTTCCGGCAGACGGTCATAGACATCGATTTACATACTGTAATTGAATTTTCAATTCAGTTTCTGTATATTTCCTACCTATTAGATCAAATATTTAAAATAAATTGTCTTTATGTTGATTCTACACTAATTTGGAGATTAAATGTGAAATGAATCAATATTTTTATAGATTGACAGCACTATATATGCTAAAAATAAAAATGTTTAAAATATAATCTGAAAAAGTTAAAATTTTATTAATTTGACGTTATTACTGCTTCATTGTGCTTTCTAAAAAATGACTGGAAAATCACAATTATTTTTATTCTATTGATAACCATAGTTTTATGGTTCTCCTTTGGTGGGTAGATTTTTGTTAATTTAATATTTGAAACATTTTTTTTGTATTAATCTTTATACATGAAAATATATAGCTGCCTTTATGTTAGAAAGGGGTGGGATCATTATATTTGGAGGTCTGTGGCATAACGTTTGGAAATCTCTCAATAAAACTTAAAGATAGAGCTCCATCTCAGATTGTATACCAAAGTATTAATTATCTGAACAATATTCATTTTAAGGTGCCTTCTCTCTCACACCCACACTTCCTCTCCACAGTTGTGTTCCATTACGCAGCTTTCACATTATTTAACCACTAACCACCTCATTTTTGTCAACCCCCAAATCTTCTCACAATTCCTTATGGCCTTTCCCATTATCAAACCTTTATGGGAAAATGAACCTTTATTGGTGGTTGACAACTTTGCAATTGTCACCATCAATGTTTTAAGTATTGTTTGTGAGCTGTGTGGTTGGAAGTTAGATTTGAGTTTGGTGGTTTAGTTATTAGCTATTTGACACCTTCATAGCATGGTAGACAAGATGATCATATATCAGGCCCTCCATTTTCTCTTTTGGAAGTGCAGTTTTTCATCAAACAGACACTAGAACAAATTTACATCGCACTAAACCAGTTGAGCTTGTTGGATGTCAAAGCTTTGGGAACCCTTCTCAAAGAAAAGATGGGATTTAGTGTATTGTGGCATGGCAAATTCCCAGACATTTGTGAAGAGAATTGGGATTAGCCAAGAACAATGACCATTGTGCCATATTTGTCATGATTGGTGTGTTTTGAAATTGTACAAAAGAGTTTTTGACAGCTAATATTTGCTCAACCGACGGGTCCAATCATATCCACTTCACCTCTCCTCTTTTATACATGCATTCACAGAAAGCATGACACAGGACTCCCAGCAAGACCAATAAAATATTGATGTGCCGCCCTATACATGTGATCACTTATATTGTCTTTTTCCAAAGAAAGTCGTGATCTTCTTCTCAGAAAATTATCTAGTCATTCACAAGACGCAGACACGAAGAGTGATAACATCTGAACTTCAATGCTATTTTGAGCTCCCGGTCTGCCAGAGAGAGAGAGCTGGCGACTCGGTATCTGGGTTAAAATGAGTTGAGTACGTCCTGTTTTTTGTTGTTGTGTTTAAATAGTCTAGATGGGAAGTTATTTGGACATGGACATGTCTAGATGTTAACTCTCTCAGAGTTTCTCTTTCAAGAGTTTTCGCTGCATGATGGTATACTAGACCTTCATTTTGGTTTCGCTGTCACGTTTGGGCTTTGTTAAATTGGGTTTCACTCTCATGTTTGCTTTTGTCTCATTTCAAGATCATAAAACATCAGAAAAGCCGTCCTTTCGCCACTTGCAGAGTCCACATGTGATTCAGAGAATAAGAATGCACGGACGTGACACAGAAAAAGAAAAGCAGAATGGAAGAAAAGGGCCACATGTCATGGGAATGATAATGTATGCATCCTGTAGAGCTGGAAGCTCATCATCTGTGGGAACGAAGCCCTTTAGAAAGTCCTTACTTTTCCAGAAGTCCTTTGAGACTTTGCAGAAGAGCAGTACTTGAGCGCTTCAGCTTCTTGCTGTCTATCTGCGTGTTTGTTTCCAAGCCTTCGTTTTTATCAGTGCTTTCTGGATTTTTTTCTCATTTTCTGTCTCCATTGAGCTCTATGGATCACATCTCAGTCCTATCTTTGTCTTTCAGCCATTCTTGACGCAAAGAAGGTGTTTGTGACGGACACAGATGCACATTGCAGCTGCTTTGTCCGGCTCTTCCAGGCCCCTTGATAAGGGTAGAGCGACGGCTGCTGGTACTGACCGTGTCACTTCCCTTTACCCATATCAGACTGCTCTCTGTCACCCTCAGACTGCCGCTGTCTTTGCTTCTACAGCCTAAATTAACTACTATCTTGCCCTCTGGAGCTGAATACACACACACACACAAAGCCACACACAGTTGGACCTGAAAATGGCTTTTTTGACTAATTCAGTGAGTCAGTTACGTTGAGTAGCCTAATCATCTATCCAAGAACTGTGAGAAACCTGGGACTGTAACAATTTATTTTTATCATTCTGTTCACTGTGTATTAAGTACATTTTGTTAGATTTTTTTGTTGTTGTTGCTAGATTTATTGTTTAATAAATGGTGTTTAGTAAGGCAAGCATCTCTATTACTGTTGTTCCATGTATTATACTTAATTTTTGGTTATTTAAAATGTTGAAAATGTATTATATTTTGAAATTATCATCAACTTAGGTTGATAAATTCTGTAATTTTCTTTGGGATACTTAATGTTAACAAATTGACAAATTAAAGGGTAACTAAACCCCAGCTCAGAGCTTAACTCCACCCACTGGCAATATTTGAAAAAAAGTGGGCAGAGCCCATCGGAGACAGAGGGGATGAACCGAGGGCGGGACTTATCAATGCGAGCCGCTGGCTCAAACTGCGTTAACTCCTGATGCCGACGATGCTAGTGAAGCAGCAGCGCAAGAGAGAATGTGACACCTGACCTAATCTATGAACAGTCAAATCCTTATACTGAATGTCACTAAAAATAGATCAGATACATACGATGTATTTTCATTCAAATTAACTGAATCAAGCAGCACAGCACCAATAAGTTCAACCCTAATAGTCTATTATAAACAGATTTCCTCAAATAAAAGTTAGTCTATATATGCCAGCACTTTGCGGTATTGTTGTACTTGCGTGTCAGGGTTTGAAAGTGCGTCTCATGTATGAAACTTATCTGTACACATGATGGGCGGCAATAATATCGCAAGAAAATCCTGACGTGTACTGACAACTGCATTATTTAATCGCATTTTCTTCATTACAATGTTAAAGCAAGTGTCAAGTAAGTTTCATTCATAATGTTTCTACTTCATGTAACATGAGAGTTCATACTGGAGTGAAGCCGTTCTCATCATGTGATGGGGGAAAACATTTCTGAGGGCGTGGTGAGCTCATGCCAGGGCCGTGGGTAGTGAGCCGTTGGAAGAACCATCATACGATGACCCACAACGTCCATTAGGAAAATTCAACTGCAGTAGCCACCATTCAACCTTAAGAGGGCAGCACTCAGACGGTTTTACACCATATATTATAGAATTAAAACACATTATACCCAAATGTCAAAAAATGTACTCGAATCAATGAACAGCACTAATAAAGCCCCAGTCTTGCAGATTATTAACTAAAAAAAGTTGGTTTAGGGTTTAGTTACCCTTTAAGAAAATAATGTTAACAAATTGAACCTTACTGAAAAATCTTTAAAATATTTCTTATGTTCAGTTCAAAAGTATTTATTTGGCTATAAATTACACTTTGTCAGTGCTGTTTCTTAAAATGATTTTTAAAAGTCCTTCCAAGTGACTGAAAAAAAATATGTAAATTCAATAGTCAGAAAGCGTTGCAAAGCTCTCGAATTTTAACAAGGTGAGAAAATGTTAATTGCGAAATGTAATAGTTTAGGAACCAGTTTTTAGTCAACATTTTTAAATTTATATTTGGCAATATTACAACGCCAAAATTGTTTTTTTTTTCTTCTCTGCCACTCCTAGTATTAACAATGAAATTAGTGTGATTTGTTTATTTTTTTTTATTTTTTATCTTTAGTTCAGCCACCATCTTAAAACTGTATAGCATTTGTGTTACAGCGTTCAGTTCTGCATGTCCTTTCTTTACTCTCAGTAGGTAAAGTACTGCTCTTAAGTGTTTGGTGTTCTTGGTTTTTAGTAGCTGATGTTATCTGTCGTACTAAACTAGTGTTGCACATTTCGAGAGCGTCACAAAAACCAGTCAAACCTTTTTTTAGTTTGCTTTGAGACAGGAAAGAGATAAACATTGACAGAATTTAAGCCAGGTTTTTATCTGTGGTTCGCTGCTAGTGCAGCAGTGTCTTGTCTATTTATATGAACTTAGGCATTGATGTTTCACGTCTGATGAATTGATAAGCATGTGTTGGTGGCTGTGAATCACTCCATTCATAAATTAACATCTGTGTTGGGGCAGATGCTGTTGCCTGGAGGAAAGATGTGTCAGAATTTCACTTTGCAAGTGATTTACAGCCAGTTGATTTGTAGG
Organism: Romanogobio albipinnatus; assembly: GCA_023566225.1. NCBI lineage: Eukaryota > Metazoa > Chordata > Actinopteri > Cypriniformes > Gobionidae > Romanogobio > Romanogobio albipinnatus. Next base: position 55,120,342 of record CM042240.1, read on the forward strand.
AATGAAGATTAGCTACATTACATGCTGCAAGTTCACTATTCGTCTCACAGAAATATTGGTCTGTCAGTGCAGACCATGAGGAATGGTGCTTTATGAACTAGATTGATGGTGTGTTTTGTTAGCTTGAGTGCATTTCACTCAGGGAATTTGGCATTTGTTCCTGATCTAGGAACCTCTTCAATGAATAAATGACTTTAGTCAGAAGGGATGCTATATTTAAAGTCAAAATTAAACTAAAGTTGACATATTTATTTAATACACTATATTTATACTAATATGGTAATCTTTGGTCCAGGTTATTCCAAAGAAATTCAAAATGTTTCATTAATGGATGAACAATTGTTAACAAATCTTATTGTAAGTTGTTACCAAAGTTTCTCTTATAGGGTTATTTCACCCAAAAATGAAAATTCTGTCATTATTTACTGACCCTCATCTTGTTCCAAACCCGTAAGACTCTAGTTTATCTTCGGAAAACAAATGAAGATATTTTTTGTGAATTATGAGAGATTTCTGTCCCTCCATTGACCGCTAAGCTGCTACCACATTGACGCTTCAAAAAGTTCATAGAGAGATGTAAAACTAATCCATATGAATAAAGTCCAAATGTTCTGAAGAGACACGGCCACTTTATATGATAAACAGATTGAATTTAGGAATTTATTCACATACAAACTTTGATCAGCAAACATAAACAAAACCTGCTTGACACACAATAACAAATGTGCTGCGTAACACGAGAATGAATCTCATTCACTTGCAGTACTTGTACAATCTCTTAATTAACTTTTTGTAGCTTCAAAGTGGTAATTGTGTGGACTGTCAATGGAGGGACAGAAATCTCTCAGATTTTATTAAAAATATCTTCATTTGTATTTCAAAGTCAAACACAAGTCCTACGGATTTAGAACGACATGAATATCCTGTTTCTCTCGGGAAATACATCAGATTGCAAAGTAAAATCGCTCAATGTACTAATTACTTTGATATAATTTTCACTATTTTGCTAGTAAATTTTACAAATAATTAATAACAACAGCAAGTAGTACATTCGGTTAAATTAAATGTAAAATCTTTAAAGACTGAAATAGTTATTTTCTTCTAAAACATACTCCAGTAGTGTTTGTTTTATTTATGGCATTAAGCTGTTTTTTACAGTGTAGTTGTATACATGAGTGTTGATTGTTCAGTCGACAAAACTTAGAAAAATGTCTTTCACATTTCAAGTGGACTAAGAACTTTTAGAAAACATGCATCATGTTAATTAAGATGAGACAGGATAGTGAAAGTAATGTCCTTCAATCCTCAGTCTCAACTTTTCAAATTAAGAATGGTGTCTATTCCGAGTATATTAAAAGGCCGGTTGCTACACATACTAAATGCTACTATGCTCTTAATTCAGTTGTTTTCACTCACAGTATTTGATTTTTAAAATTGTATTCTTTCGATGTTTGTACTAATTCCTAAATGCTCTGTCACTAGTTCTTGTAATTTGTCTCTAATACAGTCACTGTTGCTTCATGTCAATAATTAATGGTGTTGAGTGCAGACGAGGTGTTGAAGACCGAGTGTGTGTGTGTGTGTGTGTGTGTCTGAAAGAGAGTATGAGTGTGTGTGTGTTGGTGTGGGTGTGGGTGTGAGTGTGAGTGAGACTTCCATACAGAGAGAGAGAGATACATTCCAGATGGTGGAATGATGAGGTGGGTTTCACTGGAACGTTAAACATTTCCAGGGATGTTTGCAGAGAGAAATTCTTCCTTGACTGCGAAGCAAGCATGTTTCCTTTTTATCCGATCCCTCCCTCTCCTCTTTCTCTCGCCTTTTCTTGGATTCAGACCGTCGCTATCATCACCTGCTGCGAACCCTTCACACAAGTCTCTTCACTTTTCCTGACACAGTGGCTTGATCATTTTTATTCTTCTATGTTTATTTCCCCAGCTAACATGTAACCAAATCACCAAATATTGGATTCAATCTTTTTGTGAACTTGTTTTCTTTTAATTAGGACAGGTTTTGTATTTATTTTTTATATCTGAACCTCATTGATCTGAGGATAAAGTTCATCTCTGTCAAAAAGAAAGCCTGTAATACTCAAAATGTTTTGTGTACATGAACGTGTGTGTGTGTGTGTGTGTGTGTGTGTGTGTGTGTGTGTGTGTGTGTGTGTGTGTGTGTGTGTGTGTGTGTGTGTGTGTGTGTGTGTGTGTGTGTGTGTGTGTGCGCGCAGCAGCGAGTTCCGAGGCCTTATTCTTTGCAAGCAGCGCACGTAAATATGTGAACATGAACATGATTAACATGCTCCTGAACATTCAATGATTCTCATATATTCTATCTCCCCCTTTTGTTTTTAATGGTTGGTCATTTTGGATCAATATAAGCTCAGATCAATAAGGCCTACAATCAGTCAGTTTTAAAAATAAATACAAAACCTGCCCTAATTGGAAAAATGCAAGTTGACAAAAAGATTGAATCCTATATTTGTTGATAATATCACTAGACAAGAGATTTATAGGCTATTTTTTTTTTCAGGAACATTACAAGTGTAACAAGGTTTGATTCTCAAAAAAATTTGGGGAAGTAGTTATACCCTAAGTGAGTTAAGTTTTAGTCCAATGTGATAACGTTAACTAGCATTTTCGGGAAAAAAGAAAATCCTCTCCGGGTCAAAATGACCCGAACACTTAAATGACCGCTGAAAACTCAGCTTTGCCATCACAGGAATACATACAAATTTCTGTGTAAAAAAGACAGTAATATTCTGTTTGAGAAAAATACATGCATGCCTAGGTTGGGGGAAAAACTCACTTTCTTACATTATTTGCATTTATTATGTGTATTTTTTCATATACGTGTCTGTATATACTAGTATGTATAATTGTCATGGTGCATGTGTGAGTTGAGGAATAGCCGTGGTCGTGCCACAGACAGAATCAATAGCAGCCTCAGTATGGGTGTTTCCAAGTCTGTTTGGATTTGCTAAGTAAAGTCTGCGACTCACCTGCACATGAACATTTTCTCTGCCCTTTAACCTCCTCCACACATTCCAGTTATTCTTGCCATCTCAGCTTTCATACATCTGGAGGGTGAACTGCTTTAGTTTTAGAATACCTTGAATGTGGTCCTCCTGCCCTCTAGTTGCCCTTCATTCATGTCTACACGGCTTCTCCTGGAGTCTGTCTAGCTTTTCGTCTCGCCATCAAATATCTGCCCTCATTTACATTTTTTCTTTCTCTGAATAACACACACACACTCAGTCTCTCTCTGTCTCTCTTTCATTTCTTACTTGTGGACTGTTTTTTTTTATTTTTTTTTTATCGATATTGCATATGTGTATCGGATATTTAGCTAATTGCCCATGCTCATTTTCCCATTTTTACATTTAGATTACATTTTCTTGTCATCTGACGATCACTTAGTTAGTTCATCTTAATTTTATTTACATCTTATTTAATTACACTGTTAAATATAATCCTGTAAATGTAATTACTTATCTCTAAATACATATCCTTTTTTGTACACCCATTTTTATACTGCACATTATAATTTAGTAATGCCTAAATTCGCTTTTCGCATTTAAATTGATGGATTACAATTTGTAATATTTTGAAATAGCAAAGAACTTACACAAAATAGCATAGAATTGAAATTTTCTTCAGTCCATGGTAATTGTCTCCAAATGCACAATTTTGGATTGTGTCTCATAATCAGTATTGTCACAAATGATACATTTCTCACCCTCAGTCCATGCAATGAAGCTCACGAGTTGATCATTTTGATCTTAAATGCTCTTCAGCTTTGTTATTCTACATAAGTATTTCTCAACCTTTTGACATTCTCACAGTTGTCAAAGGAAGAATAAAGATCTCCCGGCATTTGCCTGTGGTATCGTACGGGAAGCTTTAAACTCAATTTTCTTGTGTTAGCTGACAGCTCAGCGCTGCATTTCCCAAAAGCTATGTGAGCCCAAGTTGATTGTAAAGACCATTGCCACAAATGTTCTCTGGGATCAACTTTGCTCATGATGCTTTTGGGAAATGCAGCCCAGGCCAGTTTGAAATCAGATGTTTGAATATATATATATATATATTGTTTTTTTTTTTTTTTACTCTCTGAGTTAAGCTGAATGTAGGCCAGCAGTGGGATGAGGATCAGAGGGCTTTTTTTTTTTGCTTTGCATCTCTAATACATTGTGAGCTTGATCTGGGAGTACTGAGCGCCATAAGAGCCATGCTATGGATTGAAACATTTTCTCGGCGGTTTAAACACGCTGAGATCCTAAAAATACAGAACTTGGAAATTAAAAACATCTATGCAGCACTGTCCTGTCAGCCATTACGAGACCTAAATCCCCCTGAGTTTTGCACCAAAAATTTTTTTATTTATCATTTTCTAAAATAGATACATTATTTGTTGGGGTACACTGACATTTCGGCTGCCGAAAATAAAAAAACAAAATAAATAAACACCCGAAAACGTAAACCTGAAAATGAATGTCACCCGCCCCACCCATCCGCGCGCAAGCGCTTAAGTTTCACTCAAGGTCGAGCTGTTATCACGCGATGCGTTTGCATATCAAAGATTAAGCATGTCAGCGGTATGAGAACAAATAGAGACGTATCCAGCTGAACTACCCATTGCCAGAAGCGACAATCCCGGTCCGTGTACGTTTTGATAGTTTGTTTTCCAATTTGAAATGAAATACGCAGAAACGAGAAAACGGTCGTTTCCCGTTTTTCCGTTTGAAAAAAAAAAAAAAAAATTGGGAAAACTAGATTTTGGCTCAATTTTCGTTTTTTCGGGTCACGGATAGAAAACAGAAACACGACTTCAAATCTTGTTTTCCACATGTGGGCAGTCATTACACGCACCTTTCAGCCGATTGGTGAAATCTGAGACAGTGACGTCATCATCAGTTCGTTCAAAATAACAGTCCTCTGCTGCTATATCAGAATATCGTCTTTGTGTAATCTAAAGCGTATTTCACAGAAATATGAATGCACAGATAATACTTTTTTTTTTAAAACCTACAGTAAATTTAATAAAATCTGTTGTTAACATGTATAGGCTAAGTACGCTCTCATTCATGTGTTTTACTTTATATTTGAAGACTTCAGATGAAAAAATTGCTATCTGAAATTTTCTTCCAAAATGTGCAATTTTGAAAAAAGCTCATATGTTTATGTCCGGTTATTTCACTTTAATGGCAATGAAAATGGCAATGCCTTAAACAGCTTAAGGCATTGTGTTTTTAAATGTAAAATGTAAATGCCTCTACATCTGTAGCCAAAGCACATAACAGGCTACTACCACCGATCTATAGGCTATATATAATGATAGGCTATTCTCTATTATAGATCAGTGGCTACTGCACTCAATTTTTTTTTTCTTCTTATTTTAATGTTTTGTTTACATTTAATACATTTCAATTAAATCATTTAGCAGACGCATTCCTTGCAGTATATAGTAGGATATGCAGTCATTTATAATAATTACAAAATAGGCTATCCACTAGGTGGCGTACAGGGACAATCACCATGGACGCGTCAAAAGGCGATCGCGATCCTTTGCCCCGCAGTAGCTTTTTCATATTTTCAGTGTTTTTAATGCAATACTTAATTGCTGCGAAGAGTGTGTGTGTGTGTGTGTGTGTGTGTGTGTGTGTGTGTGTGTGTGTGTGTGTGTGTGTGTGTGTGTGTGTGTGTGTGTGTGTGTGTGTGTGTGTGTGTGTGTGTGTGTGTGTGTGTGTATGTGTGTGTTACATTTGTTTTCACCATATGTAGCCTATAGACCAAAACAAACAAAACCCCATTTGAAATATAATAAGGCTAATGAAACTGTTATTCCTATTTGACATCTTTTAAATTAAACATTTCCCTAGAAATTGAATTAACATAATGAACATTATTATATGTCACACTTTATTTGCTATCCTCACTTTTGCTGTCTTTCCTTCGTTTTTAAATGAATTGGCCGTGAACATTTTACTTTCAATTTTTAATGGCAATTAGTGATTCTGCATCAATTGCTTCAATGGAAAACAGCAAAACAAAAACTCTCGTAGGCCTATATTAAACATAGAACTTTTATTAACATAATGAACAAAAATACCGCTGTAGACCAGGCCTGGCGCTGTGGGGATGAGGAGAGGAGTAGGCTATTCACATTCAGTTCGCCTATAGTGCTCACAAAATCGTGCCTTTTTAAAAAACTATTCATATAACATTACTGCTACAGCATACTGTCATAGCCTATTATCAAGATAAAACTGATAAATGAAAGTTGGCAAAAGAGGCACGTTATTATCACTTTCCAGCATTGTAATGTAAATTATGTTTTCAACAATATTTTATTGGCCTCGATGAGCGTCAGACTCCCAGCCCTGAGATTGTCACAGACGGAATTAAATAATTTGTGAATCTTTGTAAATATTAATAGACGGCTATACATCGTGAAAATTTACTGTAATGCAGTTCTGTGGATGTTTTGCCCGGACAGGATTATTAAAGTTAGGCCTAATTAAGAAATAAAAATTATTTAAAACATTTATGCTAATCGAAATAAACCTAAAACAAATGAAAATATAAATATTAGTTGAAAAACTTAAACGAAAATTAGTGTTGCCTTTTCAATATCATTTTCTGGGTTTTCCCCCTGACTCTCAACTGACACGATCATCTTTAACCGACAAGATTAAATTAGAATTGATATGTGTCTGTGAATCATAAAAAAAATCCCAGGGGTTTAGTTTTGGCCTACATGAACAATAGCAGAATAAACAACAGAACATGAGAGTTCATCATCATCACGCACCTGCTGCGCTGTGAAGGAAATAAAATAGGATTAAATTATATGAAAGGAATAAATAGCCTTTATGTGCGTGAAATTTATTTTACCTAATTAATTAGGCCTATTACCAAAATGAAAGGCTAAAAATGCAATTAAACAACAAACAGCATTACAAACATTGCCTGCGTGCTGATTAACTTTTCTGAAATAAATATTTATGTGAAATACGCTTTAGATTACACAAAGACGATATTCTGATATAGCAGCAGAGGACTGTTATTTTGTGAACGAACTGATGATGACGTCACTGTCTCAGATTTGAGTCACCAATCGGCTGAAAGGTGCGTGTAATGACTGCCCACATGTGGAAAACAAGATTTGAAGTCGTGTTTCTGTTTTCTATCCGTGACCCGAAAAAGCCAAAATCGAGCCAAAATCTAGTTTTTCCGGGGTTTTTTACAAACGAAAAAAGGAGAAACAGCCGTTTTCTTGTTTCTGCGTATTTCATTTCAAATTGGAAAACAAACTATCAAAACGTACACGGACCAATCCCCTTAACTACTGGCGCGCGAACGAAGGCCGCTTTCCACAGGTATTTATCTGCCCCAAGCAGTCTTGCCAAGTCTGCAGTTTTCCCGCGGGATGTTTTTCCATGTCCTAAATTAATAAACAATGAATTAGGTTTATTGTGCCTATCCCACTGGCAAATTGTCATTATAAGCATAAAACCTAAATAAAAAAAAGGAAAGGTTTGTGACAACAATTCTTTGTATCTTACGGTTTTACTTAGTAATTAAAATAAATCTTGTTTTAAGAATTTTTTTATTTTTACAGGAAAACCTTGTAAACAGAAATATTTTTGCAGTCTGACTCAAAACTGTATTTCAACTGTTGTGATTTTAGATGTTTTGCAAATATCTATTTTAAAACGTCCAGGTAGTGATGTTTTTTCCCTCTTTTCTCTCTGCAGTTCTGTGCGCAAAGAACCTGGTGAAGAAAGACTTCTTCCGTAAGTATCCAGCCTTCATAAATACTATAAATAATGTGTGTGAACTGCGAGAGCGCGCTATTCCTGTCACTGTGTCTTAAGTGTGGTGTTTTAGCAGGGGTTCATCTGTTAAAAGTGCAGAGAGAGAGAGATAAGTGCTCTTCCCCCACGAGACAGCAGAAATGTGGGTCAGTTCGGGGAGACAAAGCAACCGCTGGTTGACGCATGTATACTCACCATGATTTCTCTGCCTCGATTCTGTCTACCCCGACAATCACAAACAAGCAAGCCCACATCTGAAACTCTCATCAGATATCAAAGAGAAAGAGAGACAACGATGGGAGGTGGAAAGATGGGTACCAGGCGAGTCTGATGAAAAAGAGGAGAAAGTAAAAAAATATAGGAGCAGAAATGTGATGTTGGCAGAGGGAGGATATTTGGCAGACTGTATGGAGTTGAATGAAGACTAGAGATTCTCTTCTCTTTGTAATCCTTCATACATATCTTTCCCCTCCTTCTCACGCTGCAATTTTCATAAAGCCACACTTTTTTGTGTTAAAGATTTTACAAAAATTACATAATGAGAATGAGAATGTACAACATGAATCCATTTTCCAAACAGTGTTTTTAACTTGCCCTGAATCATTATGGTACACTTATAATAAGTGTTTATATTGGGACTATTTCAGACCGGTCTGGTAGGAACCGCTGCGGAGGAGCACAGTCCCTGCGTGACTCGCCATAGACATAAACAGAGAGAAGTAGCTCCGGCTGCAATGTTCTTCCACAAGACGCATGCAGTTCTGTTTATTAACCGTTAGAGCGCAAAAAGTTATGGACTGCAGCTTTAAAAAACCAAAAATATAGCAGTATCGTTGCATAACTGGTTATAAAAGTAATCAGGCTCATTCATTAAAAAGAAAAAACTGAAATATGACTTAAAAATGTTTATTTTTCTAAAGTATTTTAGCTGTAACATAACAAAATGTAAAAACATTTAGTGATCTAAATACTTTCTGAATTCACTGTAAATCGTATATAATATTGTGTGGGAATAACACAATCCAACACATGATTTGACAGTATCCATTTTTAGTGCGTCTGTAGTATTTGGAGCTTTAGTATTTTGGATTCTGCTGCAACATTTACAGGTTTCGTCTTCCGTCTTCAATTCCAGCTTAGAAGATGTTGTTTCTGTATTTTGCAGGGCTGCCAGACCCCTTCGCTAAGGTGGTGGTGGATGGTTCAGGGCAGTGCCACTCAACGGACACAGTGAGGAACACTCTGGACCCCAAATGGAACCAACACTATGACCTGTAAGAGCTCTTCCTGGTCTGATTGCATTCAATGGGTTTCTCAGTCTCACACACACACTGTCACACCTTGATTTCCTTTAAACTTTATACTTTATAATGCACAGATCCAGAACATACTGTTACACAGTATGAACATGCGTCTTTCTCGACCGTTTTACTCAAGACATAACCTACTATGTTTGCCAGGGAACACACACAAATCTTCTCTCAGCGTGTTTGAGTTCTCTTTGACGTCTTGTTCTTGAATATTTACAAGGCAAGGCTTAAATGAGTTTAGTTTAAACAAATAGCATCGTGTGCTGTTCAGGTTTCTTCTGCGCTCGCACGCTATTAACACCCGGTGATGACCAAACGGCACTCGCATCCAAGAGCCAGAATGTGTATCCATCGACAAAAACATGCCTGTCTGTTTTATGTGTTATCTTCAACAAACCATATTATAGATGTGTCATCAGATTTTAGATTAACCGCGGTGCAAGTGTGTGCCAAACCGTGGGTGGAGAACGTTATGGTTAGTTTTTTTTTTACCTGAGAAAAGTTACACCCCTAGTGCGTACGCACATGAACATGAAGTGTTTGTCTCGCTCAGCTGAACCGCGGCTCGTGTATTGCAAATACAGACGAATATTGTCCATTATGTCACATTTTCCGGTCTTCTCCTCCGACCCCTGTCTGTCTCGTGCTTTGATTTATGATGGGCAGCATACATCTGCTGCAAATGCGACCTGTTCCCCTCTGTCTCATACACACATGCATATAACATGTTGTATGTTAAACGCACTGCAACGCACCCCCATCCCTAGGAAGGCTGAACAAAGTGGACCTGCAATCCGGATGAAAATAACAGTGTTTCGTTGGCATTGCAGCAACAACACTCCAGCCTACTAACTATACCACAACAACGCTTCCCCGCGGCGATACAAAATGGCCTCGCCCCCCCCTTATTTAATATTCTCGGAGGAGGGGTTTATGTAAATATTGGGGCTGGTGATGTCAGAGACCCTGGAGGAATGTGTAGTAGTCCCTAGCGGCCGTTTGCTGTAGTCCTTAGAAATTGATTTCTTTAAAAGCAAATATCTCCCTTTGCTTTAAACTTTGAACGTTGTAACTTTGCAGATGTTGTTTATGCTCAAACAGCAACATTACACACTAGCTAAAGTTAGAAAAGTGAAATCGTGGTTGATCACCCCTTTCAATCGCCGCCCTTCACCAGGTTCCCAACTGGTGTGGGTGAGAGAGAGAGGAGGGGCGCTGGAATGATGAGAAATGGCGGCGAGTGATGAGGCACACCTGAATATCATGAAGCCTCATCACTGCCGCTGTTATATGCCGAGTACGCCTCTCCTCAGGAGGCTATAGTCTCTCTCTCCTTGTGCATGCACACTGGTGTCCTCATAGGTCCAGGAATGGAGAGTGGAAGGTCTCCCGCGGCGCCAAAAATGTTTGACGCCGGACCCGCGGTCCGGAATGGAGATGCATGTGTAACGCCGCTGACGGGCTAGGATGTCAGGCCGCTATTCCCCTCGGTTGCCGTTGGAACTATCCTATCCATTCACTACCCTTCCTTCATGTTTCCCGAGCACGATGAGGACTCCAGATCCCCTGTTTTGTTTGACACTTATTCCCCTTTTTGAACATTTTATGTTCATTTATGTTAATAAATCCCTCTTCAAGGCATGACGTCACACCCACTGTGTCCTCCCGCCCCCCCTATATATATATATTAATTCTGGGCAATCGATCAATTGCTATTAATCGTTGTTGATGAATCATGATTTGTTCGCGAAAACATTCATACGCTGATTTTGTGCACAAATTTGTGTGTACGCACAGTTAGTGAATGAGACTCATTGTTTGGGTGGACCACTTTTATGGTACTTTTTGTCCTTGTTTATGCTCAACAATAAATGTACCTATTTGTTGTATGGTCATCTCCGTTCAAAATATTGTGTTTAACAAAAGAGAGAAAATCATTAAGGTATGGAATGGCATGGCATGAGGGTGTGTAAATAAAAAAATAATGGCAAAATTTACTAACACATTGACATGCACTTGTAAACCCAGGAGTTTTTCTTGAACCAGTGGTGTACGATTTCTTCCGATCTCTTAATAAATGTAGCCCATCAGTAAAGCTTCCAGCATCCTTCAGGCTTTGAGGATTTAGGTCACCTCCTTTGGAGTCGACGGCTCTGAGAGCGGATTTCCATGGGAGTTTGGGCATAGGAAAAAAAATCCCATATCCATTAGTTATACCCTACGCTTCTAGCTCTATTTACATTTTTTAAAGAGGTTTTATTAACAACTACGAGTATCAACTGGAGTAAAAATAGAAACTTTCCCACCACGCAGGCCTGCCACTTTTCCCACAGACCAAAAGCTAAATGTAAGAGATGATGGAAAGCATAAGAGAGCGAGATGCAATGAAAAAACTATGATTTCCAATACTTGTCCCCTTCAGAGAAAGCACACGTCTCCGTTTGTTTGGTTGCCAGGGCAATGGTTGACTAACCCTCACCCCCCAGGACGACTGTTGAGTCGAGCCAAACATGTCACGTCTGTCAGCGGAAAATAGGCCGCCTTTTCCACAGCCCTCCCCGCAAACCAGAATAATGGGTGGAGAAGAGAAAACCATGGAGATATTGCTTAAATCCCACATCCTAAATACTCAAAGTACACTGGGATTTCTGTTCACAACCATGGTTTTAATAAGTACTTTTTAACTTTTTGTTGAATGTCAGGACAAGCAGAATGTCAAAGTCATTTAGATTGACAGGACTGAAAACCTCCAAAGGCTGCATGTTGAACAGAAAGATAACTGCTAATGTGCATAATGAACATAATGTGTCAGTCAAGCTGGACGAAAACTTTTGATTAAAGCATTAACCTAGATGTAAGGAAACCATTGAATGCAAGAGAAGATGCGCTAGATATTTAGATCAGAACCACTTTTTAGAGATCCTCGTCTGTAGAAACTGATCAAAGTTATGCAATAGACATAAGCAGTACTTCTGGAAATTTTATTCGAAACACAAATTAAGATATTTTTGATGAAATCCGAGAGCTTTCTGACCCTCATAGACAGCAACATAACGACCACTTTCCGTGTCACTCTCTTACATGATTGACGTAAGCACCACAACGCATGCCTGTGGTGCTCAGCCAGTAGTTAGCCGGCGTTCTGCCGTAGAAGCCGGAAGCGCTGCACTGTGTGAATAGCCCAACAATGTGAATAGCTCAAGAGAGTGACAGGGAAGAGAAGAGATTGTTGAATAAAGTCGTTATTTTGGGGGGGGGTTGTGCATGAATCAGTGTTGGGTGTAACTAGTAACCAGGTAATTAGTTACTGTAATTTAATTACTTTTCCCTTGAAATTCATGTGTAATTGAATTACAGTTACTTCTGATATAATTGAACTAATAAATACTGTGTATATACTGTAGAGCAATTATATATAATACAATAGTGGAATTAACATCAACATTTAAAGTCTAACTTTAAAATGCATGTTTTTATGTATCCCTCTCACATTTGTAATACTTTGGTCAGTTATTAAGAATAATTTATGTACTTTTATATTATTTATTTGAATAAATTAAAAGCCGTTTCATGTCTATCCTTGAATCACTAGTCAAGGTTGATATAGGATTTAGAATGTAACTAAATACTTTTTGAAGAGAGTCATTTGTACAGTAATCTAATTACACTATTGAAGATGTAATTTGTAACTAGTAATTCATTACTTTTTTAGAGTAACTTACCCAACACTGCTTGTGATATATATTTTTTTAATATTACACTACGTTTTTAGACATGTGAAATCAAGGTTTTTGTTAAAAATGTTTCCCAAAAGTTAATATGAAGATTACATTTGTATAAACTTGGCACATATGTTTTAAATTCAATTGTACATAAGTATATTTTCATTATATTGGCCATACCTTTTTGTCATTAACTCCATTAGAGGGTTAAGGTTATTGGTATTTCCTTGGAAAGTTCAGAAACAATCACTCAGGTTTGATGAAGGGTTATCAGAGAAACTTAAAATGCACAAAACCATAATTATCTGTTGTTAAGTGCTGACAGCATTGGTTTTGGGTTTATTGTCTTGACTTTTGCTTTGTTCTTTGGTCCAGTTGGGTCATTACAAGCTCTTTTCTGGTATAGGTCAAATTTGGCATTAAGACTTGCATACATATTGTGAATAAATAAGGGCTGTTATGAGTTTAGACTTCAGAGCTGGTGTTTGGCTCTGTCGACGGTTGATAAAGTTTCTCCAGATCAGAGAGAAGTGCATTAATTGTTTGGGTTTGGTTGAGCTCAATCTGGTCAGAACATCCACTGAGTCATTGGCATTCTGTCGTCTTGTTTCTTTCATCTCTACCCCTTTTACTGCCCTTTCACTCTTTACTCTTCTATCACTTTGATTGGTTTTCAGTCCAAACAAGATCTTTTGCCCAGGGATTCTGTCCCATTGGCAGGCTTACAGAACATTCAGAGTTTGCTTGGATGTTTTTTGACAGGCTAGCTCCTTTTGATGTCCAGTTCTCGAGGTGTTTCTGTTCCCCGACTTTGAGGGAATCATTTGTTTTGTCTAACGCCATGCCAAAACATTCAAACAAACCAGCTGAGTTTTTATGTAGGACTTGATGAAATGCAGACAATGGTAAGAGAACAAGAGAACTGCATTGGATTGCTTGAAGTTCTTGAACTACTTCTTGGTTCATCTTGCTGAAATTCTGAAAAGATTTGGGGTGTTTTTCCCGTTCGAGTCTTCTTTAAGAGAACCAAACCGAGACTCCTTTAAGTGGACCAAGACGTCAATAGAGTGAAAAGGAACCCAGTTCTTTTATGTTTCTTCCTCGTTGTTTTCATCTTCATCTACTTCCTCTTTGTCACCTTCTTCCTTTCTTTTTGTAATCTTATTCTTCCTCACCTTCTTCCTCTTCATCATTGTTTTCATCTACTCTGTCTCCCTCTGTCATCTTGCTCTTCTTCATCGTCTTCCTCGTCTTTACGGTATTTTCCTTGACATCATCTTCATCTTCTACCTCTACCTTTTATTTATTTTCATCCACTTCCTCTTGCTCTTTGTCAGCATCCTTTTCTTCCTCCTCTTCTACTTCTTCATCGTCTTCCTCCTAATTTTCTTCCTCCTCTTCTACCTTTGTCATGTTAATCTACTTTGACTTCCTTTTTGTCATATTCTTTTTCTCCACCACTTTTCTTCTTCCACCTCTTCATTATCTTCATCTTATTTATACATTTCCTGTCATTCTCCTCCAGTTTTCTTCTTATTCTTTCTCCTATTCATCAACTTTGTGTTCTTATTTTTCATCATCTCACTCTTCTTCAGTCATCTTTCACTTCTTTGTTGCCTTTCTTCTCTTCTTCTTTGTCAATTTTACTTCCTCTTCCTGTTTGTCATTATCTTGCTCTTCTTTGTCTCTCTCTTCATCACTTTTTTACTCTTCTTCATTGTTTTCATCTACATTGTCTTCTTCAATCTTTTTGTATTGTCTTTCTTTCCATGCAATCTTCTTTCTTTGCAAAGGGGCTGGAAAATGTAGGTACAAAAGTTTCTGAAAATTTCCCAAAAAATATCCTGGAAAGTTTCCGAAAATCCTGGACATTTTCTGGAAGCTTTGCAACCTTACATAAAACTAAAATAAGCAGCTGATCTTCTCCTCTGAGCCACTGCATGTAATCAAATGTACGCTCTAAGCAAACTGAACCATGGCCTGTCAAGACTGAGATGGTCTGAGTTTGGTTTGCTTTAAAGGCATCGTAATAGAGCATTTGTTTGAAGTCTGATTTGAAGTGACATCTCATGTTATTTCTCCAGGTATATCGGGAAGTCGGACTCCATCACCATCAGCGTGTGGAACCATAAGAAGATTCATAAGAAACAGGGAGCAGGATTCTTGGGATGTGTACGACTCCTCTCCAACTCCATTAACCGACTCAAGGACACAGGCTGTAAGTGTGCGTGATTTTGTTTGTTTAATTAGCTCAGAAAATAAGGCTCAGGCCGATTTCAAGTGTACTTGTGTGTGTATAAAAGTCAGGATGTTTAGGGTACGAGGGCCCCTGTCAGAGTCTGTCTGGCTGTGTTCCAGCTCCTCAGTTGTGTTTAAGATGATTTTAAAAGCAGGCTTTCCCTAGAAACCCTCCAGCATGACCACTGTCCTGGATAAGCACAGGAAACCCACAGCCGCTCCCACAGCTGGAAGTGATTCAGTTTACCATTTCCTGTTGCACCCCTCTGTCTCCCTGCCATCATTCTTTCTTTCTCTCTCTTTCTCCCGTTCAGTCTATCGCTAGTAATTAAGGTCTTAAATAGGATTTTTTTTTATTTTTAATTTAATTTAATTTTTTTATATAAATTCACACACACACACACACAAAATATAGTCACAAAAAAAACAATTCTTCTTGCTCTTGGGCTTCCTCTTCATTTTCATCTACTTCCTCTGCCTATTTATCTTCATCCTCACTCTTTTTGGTCCTCTTCCTCTTCTTGCTCTTCCCCTTACTATTGTTATTATAAATTTACAACGTGTGTGTGTGTGTGTGTGTGTGTGTGTGTGTGTGTGTGTGTGTGTGTGTGTGTGTGTGTGTGTGTGTGTGTGTGTGTGTGTGTGTGTGTGTGTGTGTGTGTGTGTGTGTGTGTGTGTGTGTACAAAATTGCAGTGTATCTGTTTCAGCTAATTTACTACTAGTATTTTTAGTATTTCTGATGGCTATATTCTAGTAACTTTTAAAACAATGTGTATTTGACTATCTTAACTGTATCATAACTGGCCAATATTTATTATTTTAAAATTATGATATGATGTGACCACTATATTGGTATCTGCCAATATTATGATAAATGTACAATAATCTATTACGATAAATGTATGTGATGCATAATATATTGACGACAGCTGCATTATTAAATATTTGTGGGGCGGCAGTGGTTCATGTAGTTTGTCTACAAACCAGGTTGGTGGTTTAATCCCCGGTTCAATCCCCGGTTCCACCTGACCAAGTGTCGAGGTGTCCATGAGCAAGACACCTAACCCCGAGCTGCTTCCGACGAGCTGGATGGCGCCTTGCATGACACCGCCGTGAATATGTGGCAAGATGTAAAGCGCTTTGGATGGCCATGGGTCTGTTGAAAGTGGGCTCTACATAGCGACCATTTCGGGTGCATTTGCGCCTGAAAATGACTGCGTGCGACTGCGGAAAAATATTTAAGCTCACCGATGCGAGTGACCCGATCAATTCTCATGAATAGATGTATAATACAACCGGAATAAAAACTACAACTGCCAAATTGCATCAACACTGACTGAGCAACTGTTACGTTTCGTGCTGCAATCAACTGCTTTTCATGCCTTCTGTCAGCAGAGCATGTGCAAAAAACATGTGCGACGGACTACACTTCACAGATTGTTTACAAGGTGAAACCATGGTCTATGGGTGAAACGGGTGTGACGCAGCCATGCTCACTTACCAGATAGCTGATGTTTCTTTGCAGCCAAGTCCAAATTAACTAGAAATACCACATTTGGATGATCATAAACAAGGTCGGAGGCTTGGGGCAAAAATTCCACCAAAAATAAATTAATAGAAAATAATTTAAAAACGCCCCTGTGTGAGTTCTTGATTTAATCTTTATCAGCTGCAGTCCATAACTTTTATTGTGTTTAAAAAATGACTAGATGTGTATATTTACGAGTGAGTACATAATGAATAAATTTTCCAAAACGTGTTTTTATCTTACCCTGAATCACTACGGCACACATATAATAAGTGTTAATCATAGACCGTAAAAAAATATGGACGACGCGACTTCATTGACTTCCGCTGACCAGAGTTGAAGCTTTCGTAGACCCGCACACGGCGCTGACATCTTGGGACCGAGTCTGCGCACTAGTGATCTCAGGACCGGAGTTGCGCAATAGAGAGCAGGAAGTAGAGGCGCGATGAGGAGCACAGTCCCTGTGTGACTCGCCATAGACATAAACAGAGAGATGTAGCTCCGGCTGCAGTGTTCTTCTGCAAGAACTTATGTTTATTATGCGCCAGAGCGCCAAAAGTTACGGATTGCTATTGCTCCGAGTATTGGCATGATTGCAAATATGATACTGATCTTGTACAAAAGTCCAATAGACAAGTTGATATTAAGTAACAACGTTTTAGCCACAATACTGTCTATTTCGTGAAAATTAAAACTACACCAGATCTGTTGCGCATCTCCAAGCGGTTCGATTCGAATGAATCTGCGTTTGAACGATTGAATGAATGACTCCCACATAGACTTGACGCCACCTACTGGCTGTTTTATTTTCATTTATACTTTGCATGGACTTTTTATTTAAAATATAAATATTTTAACTAAGTTTAAATTTAACTTGTAGGTACATAGCCTATTTCTAAATTCAAAAACTTATATTTAAAACATTCATACAAAATTATTTACCCATGAGCTGCATTGAATCTATGTAAATGTGTCTAAACAGCACTTCAGATAGAGCTGCTGTGCCACTTCTACAGTGCAAAGATTGATCTTTTGATGCTGATTTAATTAGATTGGTAACAGTCTGGTTGTGTCTTATTGCTCTAATTTAATTTATTGTTTAAATTAACATTTTAAAAACAACTTTTCTATTTTAATTGAAGAAAAATTGACAAAAGATGATGCATACATTTAATAAGATTAGAAAACATTGCTCTTATAATGGTAAAAATGCCCCTGGACATTCATTTAAAGGGACAAAGATCGTCCTGTAATGGGAAAGTTATAATTGGAATGCGTGTTATTGATCAGAAAGTGCTCCTCAAGAAAAATGTTAGCGTAGAGCCCTGTGCAGTCCATTTACCATTTAAATACAAAATAATTATTTTTACAAATATATATATTTTTTTCTTCACGTTTTTAGTCCAGTTACTGTTATTATTTCTATATCAGTGCATCCCTAGTCTTCAGTGAAAGTAATTTTTTGCAGGTGCTTGACCATATGAAGGGGTTTTAAATGTGAGTGTTTTGGGATGGGTGAACAATCATCCAGCCAGCCCTGGTTAGTCTAGCTGTGCATCCTGATCTGTGTGTGTGTGTGTGTGTGTGTGTGTGTGTGTGTGTGTGTGTGTGTGTGTGTGTGTGTGTGTGTGTGTGTGTGTGTGTGTGTGTGTGTGTGTGTGTGTGTGTGTGTGTGTGAGAGAGAGAGAGTGAGAACAGATAGTGGCCTCTCTAATGTCTGCAGGCTACTTGTTATTCCTGTCTCCCTCTTTCCGGCAATGACAGAGAGCCCCAGCGTGTTTCTGGAAGCCTCACTCCTATCGGCACATCTACAGTCTGAGAGGAATAAAGCAGCCTCTGTGTACACACACTGATATAGAGCGCTGTCATGTATGTGATCTCATACATGAAATATGGAGCGTTTTAGGATTTTTTTTATGTCTCAGATGGCTCACCAAATGAGGAGGTCAGAGGTTACAACACAAATGCCATGCAGGGTCTTTGGTTTCTCACATGAACTTTTTCTATTTCCTGACACAATTTTTTCTCTTTCCTTCATTTACAGATCAGCGTTTGGACCTCAACAAATTGGGGCCCAATGACAGCGATACTGTGAGGGGACAGATAGTAGGTGAGTCACAAGCTTTGCTCGTTCGAGAGAATGACCTGTCAGGAATTTGGAGAGCTCCTCCATTTCCTTTCTTTGCCACGTCTGCCATTTATCCCATGAGTCACACCAGCGCTAGAGCTTCAAAGTTTTTCATTAATGATGGTTAAACCCAACGCCCTAAAAATGTCCCTTGGTTGGGAGCATAAGAGGAAAAACGGCCCCATTCTGCCTGATTTATCTGTTTCTCTTTGATATTTCACTGCACTTTTTTCCTTTTTGTCCTTTTTTTCCTTTTTTCCTCGAAGAGCCGCATTGTTCCTTCATGAGTTTTGTAGGGTGGTGATGTATTTGCGCCCTGGTTTGCTCGTCCCATGGCCACACCACAGGTTTTACAAGCAGCCATTCATCAGAAGATGAATGCTTTCCCATGCCTGAGAATTCTTAAACAACTCTCTTATATTCCTGTATGTCTTCGTCACATCAAGTTTTGCGTCACATGTGTTTTGATGAGTCACAGTTGCCGGTTGATCATGAATGTAAGCAAGTAGTTATAAACTCCTAAGTTACCCTAAGGCAACCTTTATATTAAACACTTTGAACAAACCCCTAACCCTAAATATATATCTCCTCACACGCCATATGTAATAGTTTAAATTATGTTTTTATGTGAAGGAACTTGCAAGTTCAAGGTCACTATAGTGATTTTCTTTTGTGGGGATCGAAACTACAATCTCGCGGTTGCCAGTTCTGACTTTTCAGTTCTGCCACACCACCCCCAAATGGCAAAATATCCATGCTACACATATCTTACACTCACCTTGGCTGTCACATATTCTCGTCAATCCATGACGCACAAACCTTTCACAGATGGGACCCATCTAACAGCATGTTTTTTGTGTTTGTGTCAACAGTCAGTCTTCAGTCCAGGGACAGGATAGGCACAGGAGGGCCAGTCGTCGACTGCAGCCGTCTGTTTGACAATGACCTGCCTGATGGGTATGTGAAATAACTCCCCAAAAAACTCCCTAATGAGCTCTTATATATAAAACATTGTTTTATCTTTAGAGGATACTGAACAGCCACTGTTCTTATCCGACCCCGTTGTTTGTTCCTGAGCCATGTGCGTGTGTGTGTCTGCCTATCTGTCTGTCTGTCTGTTTGTTTGTTCGTTCATCTGTATGAATGTCCTCTTTGTGTTCTGTCTGCAGATGGGAGGAGAGGAGAACTGCATCTGGCCGGATCCAGTATCTCAATCATATCACACGCAGCACCCAATGGGAGAGACCTACCAGGTGGGGTCAGGTTTACTTTTAAAAAAAGGTTTAGGTCAGGTTTATATATATATAAGATATATATATAAAAAAATTATATATATATATATATATATATATATATATATATATATATATATATATATATATATATATATATATATATATATATACTTTATTTTTAAGTATACTTTTATGTATTTAGTTTTTTGCTTTATTTATATGTATATTTTTTTTATCTTTAATCTTAATTTCATTTTAATTTATCTATTTTTAATATATTTTTTAATTATTTGTTTATTTTTAATTTTAATTTTTTTTTTTAAATATATGTTTTTTTTTTGTTTTGTTTTTTGAGATGTGAATGGTAGTGTTGTAGTACTTGAGACCGGTCTTGTTCTTGGACCGGTTTTAAGACCATTTTTTAAGGTCTTGGTCTTGTATCGGTCTCGGCCACATTTGTATTCGGTCTTGTCTCGGTCTCAGGACTCTGGATTTTGTTTCAAGACCAGTCAAGACCACAACTGCTGGGATATTACTAAAATGCCAGTGCATTGTCTGATTTATTTATTAACATAATTAAAATTAATATGTTAATAAATATGTAATTTAATTTGATTGGTAACAGCTCTATATGTGTCTTATTCTAATTATATCTATTGATTAAAAATAAGTCATTTCTCAGGCGCTAATGTGGATCTTTATGAATTTAAGGAGTGCTGGTCTCGACTCGGTCTCGCCCTGCCTTGGTCTTGTCTTGGTCTCAACCCCTCAAAGTCTTGTTCTTGTCTTGGTCTAAACACACATTGGTCTTGGTCTCGGATTAGGTGGTCTTGACTACAACACTAGTGAATGGTTTGCAGACTGAACTAAAATCTTGTAGATTTAAGGCATTTTGGCTTACCCAAATTAGTGTCCAGGTCATTGGGTTTGAGGTGGTTTTGTTGGATAGAAGGATGGTCATTTTGTGTGTGTGTGTGTGTGTGTGTGTGTGTGTGTGTGTGTGTGTGTGTGTGTGTGTGTGTGTGTGTGTGTGTGTGTGTGTGTGTGTGTGTGTGTGTGTGTGTGTGTGTGTGTGTGTGTGTGTGTGTGTGTGTGTACGCGTGTGCTGCACAAAAGGAAAATGGGCGTCAGCTACATTATGTCTCTTCTGCCATCTCAGACACTGACCCAAATTTATCCAGAGTACAGCTGAAAGATATAAAGCCATGTCAGGGAGCATCCCCACTTCATGAATTTTTAAGGAAACACTCAACCATAAAGACCAAGAAACATTCCAGGCAACATTCCAAGACGAAGATCTAGAAAAACACTGGTCTGGTCTGCATTTCCCAAAAGTTTTGGTCTCTACAATCTACTTAGGCTTACGATTCTTTTGGGAAACGCAGTCAGGTCAGCAAAGACAGTGTAAGTTTCCAACAATAATGAATATACCTCAAATAATAGAAGGTTTATATAAAAAACAGAGCCATAAGTACCCAAAGTTGGAAAAAAATTACCCATGTACTCTTTTGTTTCTACTCTACAGCCTTTATTTTTCTAATCTTTCCTCAAAACGTTACTTTATGCCTTTAGAGATTTGGTTCAATTCAGCCACAAGCACGTTAGTGAGGTTATGTATCGACATTGGCCTTCTAGTCCTAGTTTGTGAAGCACGCATTACAATTCACAGCCACGGAAGCTCTTAAAAACATAATTTTCGCACTGACATTTCTTCCAAAGGCAGTTTTGAACCTCTGAAGTGTTGAAACGAGTGGAACAGAGGGAATATTGAAACCGAGTACAGGCTGTGTTTATGCGCTACATGATTCAGCACTTTGTCCTCGTTCGGTGAGCTTGTGTTGCCAGCCGTTTCATGGCTGAGCTGCTGTTGCACTTAGATGTTCCCACTTTACAATAACAGCACTTACGGTCGACCTAGGCAGATGGAGAAGGACAGAAATTTCACTCCCTTGTTTGGAGAGGTTGCAGGTCTGTGACTTCAGTCCCTCAGCTCATCGCAGTACTCCATTCTGCTTGCCAGTGTTTTTCTACAGAGACTGCATGGCGCTGACACTGTTACATTTTTAATTTAGTATCCAAAGCAACTGTATATTTTGTACCATAGAGATTTCAATCTCATATCAAAGGGCACACTATTGTGTGCTTGGGTTTCCAAAACGAATGCCTGTTTGTACTGTTTTAATATGGATCTAACCTAGAAGAGCCACCAAAGTCTTTCATGATCATTCTCAAATAATTTTTTTTTTATAGATGCTTGCTGGTCTTAATCTGGCTGGTTTTAGAGGGATTTTGGATGTTTGGATACCAGCTTAGCCAGACTGAGAGACCAGTTCAAACCAGATTATTATTATAATTTTTTTTTATTAAATATTTTTGTTTTTTTTCTAGCTTTGTTAGACTCAAAGTCTTGTAGGATCAAGGTATTTTGGCTTGGATAGGGCTGTCCGGTCTAGGACCAGACTAAAATGGCTAACTGGTCTTCGTTTGAACCAGTAAGTTGGATTGGATGGTTTTAAAGGGAACTTGATTGATTTTTCTGCTGGTAGACAAGCTGGCCACCCAACTAAATTGGAGGCCATTTTCAGCAAGATCAGCAAACCAACTTAGGCTGGTTTAAGTGGAAGTCCAAACCAAATGGAAGGGGCCATAGTTGCCTGATATTCTGGGAATTGATCCCATGACCTTAAAGTTGTTAATGCCGAACTGTAGGAATGCTTAAACCTTTTTAATGTAGTCTTTCGTCTCATACTTTCTCATTTCTTCTTTCACACTCACAGGCCTGCGTCCGAGTACTCGAGTCCCGGCCGGCCACTCAGCTGCCTGGTGGATGAGAACACGCCCATCATGACGCCCAACGGGGCAGCGGGTGTACCCACGGATGACCCACGGGTGCAGGAGCGGAGGGTTCGCTCTCAGAGACACAGAAACTATATGAGCAGAACTCACCTACACACACCGCCCGACCTGCCCGAGGGATATGGTTCGTTCAAACACAAACAGACACATCATTTATTTCCGTTAATACTGGCCAGCTTGCAAAGGTCAAAAATACACCCTGCAACATACATTTCACGCACACACATGCACTTGCGATGGAAATTTGTGCTGCAGCAGGAGTAATTAAAACGTCTCTTGAGCTGTAGAAAAGGAACTCGTCTGAAATATCTCCGACGTGCCGTCAGCACCAGCTGCAGGGTCAGACGGATGACCTGGAAATCCCTCTGTCTGTGTGCGTGTGTGTAAGTCCGTGGAGAGATTCAGAGGGCAGAGGTTATAGACACAGGTTAAATAGAGCTCTGTGTGCTCTCCTCTGCTCAAGTAGTTAAATGTGGCTCTATAGACATGGAGAGAGGTCAAGTACATGTGTGGTACAATGAAAGACTGAGATGAGATGAGACTATGTGATAAATCAATATATATAAAATAAAATAAAAACAAAAATCAAATCCACAATATCACTAATAAACTTTCTATATTTAGCCAACTCAAAAGTCTCCTTAATTTGTTATATTTAATTTTGTTTTAACTTGAAAAGAACCAAGCGGCAACCTCCTGCAGTCTCTCTTGAAGCCAACACGGAAGTGCAATTCATCGACTGGCTGCTAGAGACTGGCTCTAAAAGGGAGTCAAATCTGTATCTCCCCCATGTTAAAATGGCCAACTTTACAGCAGAAAAAAATATGTTTACATCCTGGTACAAAAAGTGATTTTGGTTTATATAGCTAGATTCATAATGTCCTCCTTTAATGCCAGCATGATGTGGGTTTAATTTAGGAAGGTTAATTCGATCTTTGTGCTTTTTTAAGCTATATATCATGTTAACGTGAATTAAAAATGAATTTGCTTGTTTATATTTAGCCATTATTTTCCCTTAAAGTTGATTTGCTTGTGTAAAGAGGGACATAGAGTTTATAGTCATGGACCAGATGAGCATACAATAAATCAAACTGGAAGTGAAAGAATGAAAGTATCTCTACTATACACACATGAACACAAAAACATTGATAGTATTTAACCCTCTTATAATTTTTTTCACATTGTAAATGATGGATGGTGCCCCCTGGTGTTTGTTCACAGAGCAACGGACAACGCAGCAGGGCCAGGTCTACTTCCTGCACACGCAGACAGGCGTCAGCACATGGCATGACCCCAGAGTGCCCAGGTACCTCCTTTACCTTTGTGTCTTTGACATGTTTAATATTATTAAAATTATTTAACTAATATTTTATGCTGAATATGCTTGGAAACCTGCACCTCTAACCAAATGCAACTCTTTAGTAGAATGTGGTTTTTGACCAATGAGATGTTACTGCGAGCGAACGTTATTCTTCAAAATTCCTCAAAGCTCAATGATGTTGACGGTTGCAACTGGTTAGGGCAGAAACTGAGAAGACATGAACTTGGAGAAACTCTGAGCTTTATGAGGGGAACGTTTATTTTAGAACTACATTTGAGGCCGCATGTCATTTATCAGAGAGCGGAACATGATTGAAAAAATTAAATGTGGTTATGGGTTGACATTAAGCATTTTTGCAGTGCTGCACATTTTTTGCTCTGTTAGTTTGATGATGTTTGGCCAACTTCTCTAAAGTTTGCCGTTTTTATGTTCTCTCTTTTTGACCTTTGTTTTATCTGTTGTCTTGCTTTGTTCTTGTCTTTCTCTCAGACGGCTCTTTCGAAGGATCATGTGACAATATATTTAAACTGTTTTAGCTTTTTTTGCATTGATTTTTCATCATGAACAAATTTAATTTCCATCAAATCACAATCATCATGACATGTTTTTTCACTCAATAAATATTGAAATTGTGTGTGTGTGTGTGTGTGTATATACAGTGAGGAAAATAAGTATTTGAACACCCTGCTATTTTGCAAGTTCTCCCACTTAGAAATCATGGAGGGGTCTGAAATTGTCATCGTAGGTGCATGTCCACTGTGAGAGACATAATCTAAAAAAAAAAAATCCAGAAATGACAATGTATGATTTTTTTAAACTATTTATTTGTATTATACAGCTGCAAATAAGTATTTGAACACCTGAGAAAATCAATGTTAATATTTGGTACAGTAGCCTTTGTTTGCAATTACAGAGGTCAAACGTTTCCTGTAGTTTTTCACCAGGTTTGCACACACTACAGGAGGGATTTTGGCCCACTCCTCCACACAGATCTTCTCTAGATCAGTCAGGTTTCTGGCCTGTCGCTGAGAAACACAGAGTTTGAGCTCCCTCCAAAGATTCTCTATTGGGTTTAGGTTTGGAGACTGGCTAGGCCACGCCAGAACCTTGATATGCTTCTTACAGAGCCACTCCTTGGTTATCCTGGCTGTGTGCTTCGGGTCATTGTCATGTTGGAAGACCCAGCCTCGACCCATCTTCAATGCTCTAACTGAGGGAAGGAGGTTGTTCCCCAAAATCTCGCAATACATGGCCCCGGTCATCCTCTCCTTAATACAGTGCAGTCACCCTGTCCCATGAAGTGGTCCCAGAAAAACACCCCCAAAGCATGATGCTACCACCCCCATGCTTCACAGTAGGGATGGTGTTCTTGGGGTGGTACTCATCATTCTTCTTCCTCCAAACATGTTTAGTGGAATTATGACCAAAAAGTTCTATTTTGGTCTCATCTGACCACATGACTTTCTCCCATGACTCCTCTGGATCATCCAAATGGCCATTGGCAAACTTAAGACGGGCCTTGACATGTGCTGGTTTAAGCAGGGGAACCTTCCGTGCCATGTCTGATCTCAAACCATGACGTCTTAGTGTATTACCAACAATAACCTTGAAAACGGTGGTCCCAGTGGTTTTCAGGTCATTGACCAGCTCCTCCCGTGTAGTTCTGGTCTGATTTCTCACCTTTCTTAGGATCATTGAGACCCCACGAGGTGAGATCTTGCATGGAGCCCCAGTCCGAGGGAGATTGACAGTCATGTTTAGCTTCTTCCATTTTCTAATGATTGCTCCAACAGTGGACTTTTTTTCACCAAGCTGCTTGGCAATTTCCCCGTAGCCCTTTCCAGCCTTGTGGAGGTGTACAATTTTGTCTCTAGTGTCTTTGGACAGCTCTTTGGTCTTGGCCATGTTAGTAGTTGGATTCTTACTAATTGTATGGGGTGGACAGGTTTCTTTATGCAGCTAACAACCTCAAACAGGTGCATCTAATTTAGGATAATAAATGGAGTGGAGGTGGACATTTTAAAGGCAGAATAACAGGTCTTTGAGGGTCAGAATTCTAGCTGATAGACAGGTGTTCAAATACTTATTTGCAGCTGTATCATACTAATAAATAGTTAAAAAATCATATATTGTGATTTCTGGATTTTTTTTTTTTTGATTATGTCTCTCACAGTGGACATGCACCTATGGTGACAATTTCAGACCCCTCCATGATTTCCAAGTGGGATAACTTGCAAAATAGCAGGGTGTTCAAATACTTATTTTCCTCACTATATATATATATATAAAGGGTAAAAAGTTGAAACATGTTGAACTGATGAAAATATTTGTAATACAAATATAAAGTTTCCATTTAGGGGAATCCTCCTACTTAAGTATAAAAAATATACTCCAGATATTATCTTGCACTATGTGCATTTATACGGTAATGTCCAATTGTGAACTGGTTATCTACATATATCATAACAATTTCGTATCTCATCAGGGACAAAGCTCCAGCTAGAGCTGATAAACGGTTCTCCCTCTTTCTCTCTGCAGGGATCTCAGTAATGTGAACTGTGAGGAGTTGGGTCCGCTGCCTCCTGGCTGGGAGATAAGGAACACCGCCACAGGACGGGTGTACTTTGTGGACCACAACAACCGAACCACACAATTCACGGACCCGCGTCTCTCCGCTAACCTGCACCTCGTCCTAAAGTGAGTCATTCAACCTAGAAGCCGTTCAACCTAGAAGCTACTATAGACATGAAATTGCCCTCAAATGTGCAAGACATATTGCTGAAGTCTCATCTCGTTGTGTCTCACGTTTACCCCAACAGTCCCAGTCCGAATGGCTCCCGTGGTGCCGTTGAGGCTCAGAGCAGGTGAGAAATTAATCAGATTCTCTGCAATTTGGAGCGTTTTATCGATTTTTCATCTGCATGCGTGTGACCGTGCATGTGTATTTGTGTGTCGTGTGAGCCAGAGGAATGCTTAAATGGAGAGAGATCGAGTTTCCCTTTTCCTGTCCTGACAGATCAAGGGACGTGTCCCACATTCCGTCTTCCCACTTCACGTTGTTCTTGCAGTAACAAGAATATTCAGTGGGGTACGGCATGCATGAATGGCATCACACAAGTCGGGGAATATCAGTTCACGTAGGATCTCGCAAATTAATCTTTGCACCTGCATAGTATCTTCACGGCAATGTGAAGCTTTCACCTGTCAACTGGGATGTTTGGATTGATTTTAATCAATATGTTTTTTTAATGGCCATTGTTATCATTTTGAAGTATTTATTCAAAATGTGCCTAAAATTCTCACTTTAAAACTTAAACATCTGTTAATCACCCAATGGTATGAAATAAAGACTACAAAATAAAGATTAACAAAGTAAAACTTTAAAAGATAAAGTTGAAAACAAGAAATAAAGTCACATAGTGAAATAGAAAGTCAAAGTTGTGAGATATGATTATGGCTCATAATAATTCATAAAAATAGTTTATTTTTAAATAATGTAAGCAGTGAAGAAAATTTTTGTTTAGTTAGGGTTAGTTTATTAACATAGTAATATTATATTTAAACTAGTGGTGGGCATAGATAATTTTTTTTTATCTAGATTGATCTAGATTAATTCCAAAATGAATCTAGATTAACCTAGATTAAAATGGCTCATTTGAATTCTGCCGAAGGCATTCAGAATATGTGTGCTCGTAAGTGATCGTTTGTCTTTTTGTAGTTTGAATAATAAATAACTTCTGTCCCTTTAAGACCTGACGCACACATGGATCCCAAACACTGTTCCTGTGAGCTGGTTACGACTGTGTTTACGTTAAAACTCACCAAGATGGGCATTGAGACATTTTTGAGTGTATTTGACCATTAATAAGCTGGAAAAAGGAACTCATTTTTTTCACTTGTATGTCAGAGGCGGCTTTATTACGGTATGTGTGTGTGCGCTTCAGATGCGAGCGTGAAATCTGCGGGAATTAGTAGAATTAACGTTATGTGCAACCCGCGCAAAATTCAGACCGGTCACACCAATACTAACAAAAGTCCAGCAGAACACCCGTTCGCAATGTTCAGAGGATTAAACGGACTGAATGAGAGTCCCAGCGTGTCACTCGCTGTCGGTCGTAGAGGAGAGCGCAGCTGATATCGATACTGTAGAAAATGAGTATTGTATCGTTTTAGATATTTCAGTATCGATACATAGCAAAATATCCATATTTTTGACAACACTAGTAGGCATACACACAGGTTCGAAGACTCGTTCTCTCGCCCCCTACAGTGCAATTCGGCTAGGTGTACATCCACGCTAATATATCAAGGTGAAAGTCATCATAGCTTGCGTAGTATAGACCCAGCTCCCAACCCAACTTTGATATAGATTAACGGCGATATTTTTTTTTTATCACCCGATAAGAGTCTCACGTTAACGCAGCACATTAACGCAGATAACGGCCCACCACTAATTTAAACAAAAGAAATCCATCAAATCAAAGTCAGTGTCACATGCAGAAAGCCTTGTTTTGGTTTTTTAATATTAGATATTGACCTTTTAACAAGATCAAATGGAGTAACCCTAAGAAAATTACATAATATTCATGACTCAAAAATACGTCTTTTGTTGATGGTTTTCACATGATTATTTTATATTTTTGTGAAACAAGTCCAAAATGCACTTTAGCTTTAGGTCAGCACACACACACACTAAATGATTTCCATTTGACCAAAATCTAAACTATGAATGAGCTATGAGTGTAATGCAGATAATAGAGCAACAAATAGTAAAAGTGTGCAACATATCACAGCTTTGAATAATTATACTCTAAACATTAAAACCACAATATTATCATATAATTACTTACATATTGATTTAATATTGTAGCGCTATGTTTGCCATAAAGAGATACCAGACATCAGTCCAAACAGATCATTTGCATTAAGACATCATCCCTCAAGCAAACTAGCTGTCAAAGCGAGTCAGTGTAAACGTTCCTGGCGTTGCAGTTGTCTAACTTTTGGAAAAGGCATCAGATAGATTATGTGGATATCTGTCGAAACATCTGCCTTATATCAGCGCAGAAATTCTCACCTCTCTGTCATCTGGCAGAAATCTTCTGTGCTGTGTGCTTTCCACTCAGCCTTGATGGCTTCATGATCTCACGATCAAGTGCGTGATGGGAGCTTCGGGCTTGTGGGTGATTGTCATGGCTGTGCGTGTGTGCATGCATGAGCTGCTGTTGTCTTTCGGTGGATACACCCTCATTATCCACATCCAGAATTTCAACGGTCACTAATGGATTACATTAAAAAAAAGTTTTTTTCTGCTTGAATCTGTTCAGTTATTCAAAGAATACATTAAATATTAAATTATACAGATAGTAATGAGTAAATCTCTTATTTAATGTAGATGTTTTAACTTCTTAATATTTTTGTTGTCCTTAAAGGTATATTTCACCCAAAAATTTAAATTATCCCATAATTTACTCCATCCTAGGTGTATATGACATTCTTTATTCAGCCAAACATAGAGTTATATTAAAAAACAAGCTTTATAATGTGAGTGAATGGTACCTTAGATTTTGAAGCCCAAAAAAGTGTGTTTATCTATCATAAAAGTAATCCATACGGCTCCAGGGGGTTAATAAAGGCCTTCTGAAGCGATGCGTTTTTATAAGAAACATATCTATATTTATAACTTTATAAACTAAAATCACTGGCTTCTGGTAACGGCCGTATGTAAGTCTGGTTCCAGCAGAAGAGTGACCTCTGACCTGACGCATAACATGGATGTAGGCGTACCGTAAGCTTAGGTGAGAGTTGAAGCCTCTCGTGGTTCAAATAAATAGGGCTGGGAAATAAACTCTAGCTCCTCTGACATTTCTCTTAAAAAACTCTTTTTTCAGGGGTCACTAGTTCCGACAGAACTAGACTCGTGTACAGCCGTTACCGTAAACCAGTGATTACAGTTTATAAAGTTATACATATGGATATTTTCTTATAAAAACGCATCGCTTCAGAAGGCCTTTATTAACCCCCTGGAGTCATATGGATTACTTTTATAATGGATGGATGCACTTTTTTAGCTTCAAATTTTGGGCTGCCATTCACTGTCATTATATTGCTTGGATTAGCCAGGACTTTTTTTTATATAACTCCGATTGATTTCGTCTGAAAGAAGAAAGTCATATACACCTAAGATGGTTTGAAGGTGAGTAAATCATGGGGTAATTTTCATTTTTGGGTGAACTAACTTAATGTTAAAAAACTGATTGTAAGATATTTAATGACAAATGATTATCTGAGATTATAATGACAAAAAAGGCTGTAATGCTTGTAAATAATATTTGGTGCAAGTAATTTGGCATGATATTTTATTATTGTTGTTTGTTTATAAATAATGCAAGCAGTGAAGATAATTTGGAAATATTTATTACTTGTTTTCTGGATAGTCACTCCACCACCTTATTTTTTTTTATGAAAATGGCTTCAACATGATCAAGAAGTTTAGATTCTAAGATTAAGGGCCCTATCACACACCCGGCGCAATGCGACGGCAGGCACGACGCAAATGTTTTTTGCTAGTTTCAGCCAAACGCAGTTATAATTTTCATGTCCAGCACCACGTTGCACTCAAGCATTTAGTCTTTCCGCTCACAATTTCCTCCATGTAAATAGCGAATCCGCCAAGGTGCAGAGGGAATGGGCGATGACACTTTGATTAGTTTATTGCACGTTACGCCCAAAACACACCCATGACTGATTAAGAGACTAAGTACAACCCTTTTGGATCATGCGCCTGGCGCACCGACCGTGTTTTCCGTTGTTAAACTAGCAAAAAACGATTTGGACACGCCCTAAGTGAACCTGCGCCATGCGCTACATACCATGTGCTCAGATCGTTAAAATAAGGCCCAGAGGATTCTAAGAACTTGTTTTAAACTATATTTTTCTCTTTTATATCTTCTCAGACATCCTAATTTGTCATTGACCCATGGAGTATTGTTGCTTGTATATTATAATGAACATCAGACAAAAGTAACACAAAGAGTTTTTACAAAGTAACAGCGAGAACTGATCTAGGCTGTTGATTCAGATTCACACCCGATTTTAGATCAGTATAGTGCTGTAAATGGAGCATGAAGCTGTAAAACTGCAGGCAAAGAGAAGTGAGTTTCTGCGTGTCAAAGAAAAAGAATGGGAGGAAGGGAATATTTGAGGAATGTGGGTCACGTGCAGACGGAGAATGAGCGTAAGAATCATGGTGTCATAGATAAATGAGCCTGAGAGTGGCTGTGAAGTGTGTATGGAGTGATATGTGAAGTGAGTGTGTGTTTTCATTTAAAGGAATGTGTTGTTTATAGATGAATGTATGCACACTTCGCTTCATCTGTACATATAAACACACCTCTGCCCTCTCACTCCATCTTTATTTGTCAAGCACTGAAGTTTGTGAAGTCTGTTATGCTCAAGCAGTATTTGTTTGCCGATGCCTCATTGTTTGACATTCTGTATTCTAATGACAAACATTTTAAGTGTGCAAAAGTGTCCAAATTCTTTTGGAGCCGGCTGTGTATTCAGCATTATATCAGTTCAGGACCATTTTGGAGCTTGTGAAGTGAACTTTTGTCCTCATTTCCTGTATTTAGAAGCTCATTTTGTTCGGCTCTGTCGTGACATACCTGTGAGATGGCACTGAATGGGCGACGCTGCTCTGGCATCAAGGGTGAAGACGGGGTCAGACATCAGTGTTAATTCATGCATGCTGACAGAATGTTTCATCTCGTTTTATTCTCCCCGTTTCTCTTTCCCCCCTCGCTGTTTCTCCACAGCCGCCCCGGACAGCTGAAGGAGCAGGCTCAGTCTGTCGTGTCTCCTGGAAATGTCCCCGAGGACCCTGAATGTCTTACAGTGCCCAAGTACAAGCGAGATCTGGTGCAGAAACTGAAGATATTGAGACAGGAGCTGTCCCAGCAGCAGCCTCAAGCGGGACACTGTCGCATTGAAGTCTCGCGTGAGGAGATCTTTGAGGTGAGAATGGACATCCGTCCAAACAATCCAAACTCATACTGATGTATGGATTCTTTTTATTTAAGGAAGATACAGCAGCAAACACTGTTCCCCTCTCCCCCCTCCACTAACGCCACTAACTTAATCCATTTAGTATGCACACTATCCACCAATTGCAATACCTGAGAACTGGACTTTGCATCGCTGCAGTATACATATTCACACACACTTTTTCTTCATATTCCCCACTCTCGGTCTACTGTATGTCAATTCCCCTGTTATGTTATGACGTGTTACTGTTGATCTCTTGCACTTTATGAAAATGCACTGTCGATTGATGCACTTATGTAATCTCGTTGTACTAACAATGACAATAAATTATTATTATTATTATTATTATAAATAATTTGGCAACATTAATCTGCTTATAATTAGTATGTAGTTATATTTCTGCTTTTTGACAATATCCAATATGTATCTCTACACAACCATTTAAAAGTTTGGGGTCAGCAAGATTGTCTTTTTTTGATAAAGTAATACTTAATATTCAGCAAGAATGCATTAAATTGCATTAGATCAAAAGTCACAGACATTTATAATGTTACAAATGATTTCTAAATCAATAAAGGCATCACTATTCATAAAAGAATCCTGAAAAGATTTTGAAAAAAATCCACAATATTACTGTTGTTACTATTTTTTACTATTGTGTGGGCGGCAATGGCTCAGTGGTTCATGTAGGTTGTCTACAAACCGGAAGGTTGGTGGTTCAATCCCTGGTTCCACCGGACCTAACCCCGAGCTGCTCCTGGCGAGCTGGATGGCGCCTTGCATGGCTGACACCGCCGTCGGTGTATGAATGGGTGAATGTGAGGCAATATGTAAAGCGCTTTGGATGGCCATGGGTCTGTTGAAAGCGCTATATAAATGCAGTCCATTTACCATTTTTGATCAAATAGCCGCAACCTTGGTGAGCATGAGAGACTTCTTTCAAAAACATTTAAAATCAGAGGAACAATCATATCAATCCAAGAGCCATTGTAGCCACATACTGTAGATTCAAAATGTTTCATTTTGGAAGTAGAACACAATAAAAATCTAGGTAAAAGTAAGTCTTTCACAGTGGAAGGAATATTGCAATATTTGCCTACCAATATATTACCAAAACATTTTAATATATGAACAATATCATTTAGTGATATTGTGAACTTCTGTGAACATTTTGGTGGTGATGCAAATGAGTTTTGAACCAGTTCACTATAACATCATACGGTTGGCAATTTCTGAGTGGCTAGCAATAGCAAGCTATTTTTGAAAACATAAGATCTCACCCTCCCTTCAGAGCATCTCCAAGGCCACGCCTGCTCTGAAACACATAAACGCACACAATCTGCAAAGCATCACAAGATACAGCGTTAAACCACCTCATGTCTCAAAGCACATGACATTACAATAATAATGAACATAAACAACTTACAGAGTTCTTACTTGAACCACATGACTACTGCAGATTAATTTCGGCTTTGATAGTGTTGAAATAGTGACGCATAAATCTGAGTCTGAGGACGTGAACAGCTCCGGGTAGAACGTCACAGGTTGCAATTTCGTAATAACGGCTACGACATGGCGCGAACGCAGCATAAGCCTGTTGTGTTGGTTCAGGAGGAACTGTAAAAGGCGACTGCTGTTTGTTTGTGGCACTCGGTGACATGAAATGCACTGATGACGTGATGTCTGCGCAGACGTACATGTGTTGACAGGCACATGTGTTGTCGGACTGAATGCATTGATTGGACAAACATTTTTGGTCCTGAGACTTCCACAGAAGATATACACTCACCTAAATGATTATTAGGAACACCTGTTCAATTTCTCATTAATGCAATTATACAATCAACCAATCACATGGCAGTTGTTTCAATGCATTTAGGGGTGTGGTCCTGGTCAAGACAATCTCCTGAACTCCAAACTGAATGTCAGAATGGGAAAGAAAGGGGATTTAAGCAATTTTGAGCGTGGCATGGTTGTTGGTGCCAGACGGGCCGGTCTGAGTATTTCACAATCTGCTCAGTTTCTGGGATTTTCACGCACAACCATTTCTAGGGTTTACAAAGAATGGTGTGAAAAGGGAAAAACATCCAGTATGCGGCAGTCCTGTGGGCGAAAATGCCTTGTTGATGCTAGAGGTCAGAGGAGAATGGGCCGACTGATTCAAGCTGATAGAAGAGCAACTTTGACTGAAATAACCACTCGTTACAACCGAGGTATGCAGCAAAGCATTTGTGAAGCGACAACACGCACAACCTTGAGGCGGATGGGCTACAAAAGCAGAAGACCCCACCGGGTACCACTCATCTCCACTACAAATAGGAAAAAGAGGCTACAATTTGCACGAGCTCACCAAAATTGGACAGTTGAAGACTGGAAAAATGTTGCCTGGTCTGATGAGTCTCAATTTCTGTTGAGACATTCAGATGGTAGAGTCAGAATTTGGTGTAAACAGAATGAGAACATGGATCCATCATGCCTTGTTACCACTGTGCAGGCTGGTGGTGGTGGTGTAATGGTGTGGGGGATGTTTTCTTGGCACACTTTAGGTTCCTTAGTGCCAATTGGGCATTGTTTAAATGCCACGGCCTACCTGAGCATTGTTTCTGACCATGTCCATCCCTTTATGACCACCATGTACCCATCCTCTGATGGTCACTTCCAGCAGGATAATGCACCATGTCACAAAGCTTGAATCATTTCAAATTGGTTTCTTGAACATGACAATGAGTTCACTGTACTAAAATGGCCCCCACAGTCACCAGATCTCAACCCAATAGAGCATCTTTGGGATGTGGTGGAACGGGAGCTTCGTGCCCTGGATGTGCATCCCACAAATCTCCATCAACTGCAAGATGCTATCCTATCAATATGGGCCAACATTTCTAAAGAATGCTTTCAGCACCTTGTTGAATCAATGCCACGTAGAATTAAGGCAGTTCTGAAGGCGAAAGGGGGTCAAACACAGTATTAGTATGGTGTTCCTAATAATCCTTTAGGTGTGTATGTTTTATACATGTATACATGTACATGTTTTACTTTTAAAGCAGCACTAGGTAACTTTTCAACCTTCATAATATATTTTCAAGACTCTTGTGATGATACATCGACTTACAATAGGTTGAATGACACGTCTGCCATAGCCTGACGGGGTCTGTATCGTTTTTAATCGTACTTTTAAACTTCGGGTTTCGGGTAGTAACCTGAGAAAAAAAAAGAACTACAAAATTCGACTGCTTTACGGCATATACGTCACTTCCTTAAATTCGGACGTGCGAGGGTTAGGGTTAGCCTATGTAAGCCTATGTCTAAACGGCGTGTACAAGTTTGGTAGGGGCTACATTCTCGCAAGTAAATACATAAGACGTACAAAATCATATTTTAGGATACTGTAACGCGTGTGTCCGGGTGAAAAATACGTATAGCTCACTCAACGCAACTGGAGTGGATGCAAACACAGAGGCGATTGACATCAAACAGCCCGCACTTTATTCCCCGCGGAACCCCCACAAGAGTCCGGCACAAACTCCACTTCCGTCCACAGCATTACCCACCAAAACAAAAATAAATTAATGTTTGCAACAGAAGACAGAAAATAATCCGCACACATGGGAGCTCGAGGCGCAGTGTTCACACACACACACACACACACACACAGAACGCAGGCGCTCCAACCGGGGCGAACGCTCTTAAAGGGGCCACACTATTTTCCTACTCGTTACAATACCTAACATGTCTGTGATATTTGTTTATTTGTCTTGCCTCAAGCTATAATGCAAATCGACTTTTCAAATTTGAAGATTGATCTATGGTAGCTTGATATTATATTGACGATATATGGTTATTACCTACCACTCAAACATTGAATTGAAGTATCATATAGATTCTGTAAAACGGTAACCAATAGACTAGACTACTATAATGACGCTGGCTTGTAAACGTGAGCATCCCGATCATTTGGCGTTTGAAAAAAAAAATTAAACCCATGAAATTATATTCATATGACATGCTTAAACATATGCCACTGTACCTGGGATGAAGACATTTCACACACGACGCAAGCAGAACACCTGCATGGGAACTCCTCCTGCAGTGTTCAGGGCTATCATAGTTGTCATGTCAACAAATGCACATGCTATGCATCCCCTGATGTAGGATGACCAGAGTTTACGACAGTAGTAGAGGACAATACTGTTTCCCAACTGTAGGGGGACCCCGAGAGCAAAAGTTACCTAGTGCTGCTTTAATATTTAAACCACTTTTATTATTGATTGCTATCAGGATGTGAAGAGACTTTCGATCAGAATACCCAAAAAATCAGAACAACATACATGTTTATCTTTAAATAAACAGTAAATGTAAAAACTTTTAAATCAGTATTTTTATCTGTTCTTGTAAAAAAAATATCTCAGTATTATTAAAACAAAATACATTTACTCACAAAGAAAAAAGACATCAAATATTTTTCTTAGAGTAATCTATATCAAATAAATGTTTTACCAACTGAATTAAGTTTATTTTTTATCCCATTGACAAATAAAAAATGTGAAAATGCATAAACTTTGATTCATCTTGTCATTTTGTTTCTCAAGTAAATGTAAAATGTTTAGATAATTTTTACTGTAAAACAAGGCTAAAATACTGAGAAATAAAATGGTTTCATATTTATTTATGCTCAAGTTATCATCCATATGGCTAAAGTTTAAATCCACCTCATGATCTTTTTCACCGTCCCATTCCTGCTTCTTTTCACCAACATTTTTATTCTCTCTACTTAGGGCTGACGATTATTTTGATAATTGATTAGTAGGTCGATTATTTTTTCAATGAATCGGATATAATAAAAATCTTTTCTTCTTTTTTTTTATTGTCAAAACACATTTCACATCCTGCCCAATGCCCAAACATGTCAGCTGAGTGCTATGAAAACATACATAATGAATATACTGTACAAAACTTAACCATGGTTTTACAACAAATAAAACAAACAAAATAAATAAATAAAACAGGGTTATTGTAGTTGTAGCGAAGGCGTGCTACTTTATAATATGCTGATTGAGGCGGCCAAATATGGACACGATTCCGGTCAGAGAATCAAGGGTCGGAGAATAGATTCCTCACAAAGATGTATTTATTAATAGTCTTTGGTTTGCCATCTGTATTAATGGTCTAAAGGAACAATAAAGAAATATAATTACAATATTATTCTGATAATAATTTACGCACTGGCATTATAGACAAACAAATACAATAAACAAGGATTAAACACTCAGGTCTGCATCTCTAACAGTAATAACAGTATTATCAATGCAAATAGTCATAATAAACCGAGCAATGATGCATTATTAGTGTAAACACATTGGTGAAGCAGTTTAGAATACTGACAATGCTAATACTGATTAGCGTCTTTCTCTCGCGGCAAATTACGGCCGCTACGGCGCTCAAAACTCGCCGATGATAACCACAGAATGATCGCGGGACATCAATAACATATCCAATAAACATACATAAGCAGATGTACTTACATCAAGGCATAAACGCATTAAACAGAAGCTTAAACAAGCGTGAAGAGATGAACATTCACCACATTGACTTCCTGCGTGTAACACTCTAATCTATCCGTGTGACAACAACTTTGGTTCCTAAGACAGTCTTTCGTACACAGCCGCCCCCAATTATCTGACGGGATAATTGTAAACACCAAGAAAGTCTGTCTAGTGTCTAAGACTCTTCCTCAAAGTGAGGAAGTGGAATCAGCCTAACCACTGGGCGGGTGTAGGATTTTCCATTAACACTGACACGAGTAGTGCGAACTTTCCCGTCAGGTCCAGCCAACGTCTCAGTCACTGTG
The DNA here is from genome assembly GCA_023566225.1 of Romanogobio albipinnatus. Lineage (NCBI taxonomy): Eukaryota > Metazoa > Chordata > Actinopteri > Cypriniformes > Gobionidae > Romanogobio > Romanogobio albipinnatus. The sequence continues at coordinate 55,158,391 of CM042240.1, forward strand.
CCCACAGGCCAGAGGGCACGAGGAAGTTGGGGATCAACAATGAGAACCACTTGGCCCACAGTTAACTCTGCCATCCTTTCGCCATTTATGCCGGTCCTGTAAACTTGGGAGGTAATCCCGGATAAAGGCAGTCCAGAACTGATCCGCCAACACCTGACTGTGTCTCCATCTGCGTCTTCCTAGCATATTGGAAGAGTCGAAAAAGACTTGAGGTAGAGAGGAATCACGACGGCCCATAAGGAGCAGATTCGGAGTCACTGGGTCAACGTCTGCTATGTCGGAAGATACATAGCCGAGAGGCTTGGCATTTAGAATACCCTCAACCTCCGCGAATAAAGTCCGTAGCACTGGCTCTGGCACTGTTTGCTCTCGCAGGATGACCCGAAGTGCAGCCTTTAAAGATTTGACTTCACGCTCCCAGGTTCCTCCGAAATGAGGAGCATTAGGTGGAATGTGACGGAATCTGATCTTCTGTGGAGCAAGCAGTTCTTGAAGCTTGGGTGCCATGGCATCAAAAGTGTCACGTAGTTCTCGGCCTCCTCCTACAAAGTTGGTACCGTTGTCACAGAGCAATTCCATGGGCTTACCTCGTCTTGCTATAAAGGAACGCAGAGACAGCAGGAATGCATCAGTGTCAAGATGGTCTAATAGATCAAGGTGCACACATCGAGTTGTCATGCACTTGTAAAGGATGCCCCATCTTTTTTCGTGGCGACGACCAACTTTAACTGAAAGGGGGCCGAAGCAATCTACCCCAGTAGAATAGAATGGCGGCTGGTGAAGTTGCAGCCTGCAAGATGGAAGATCGGCCATTTGGGGGACTTCAGGCTTGGCTCGCCAGAACTGACAATCTTGGCATTTGCGTTGTTGCTTACGGATGGCTTCCCTGCCCCGAAGTATCCAATACTGGCGACGCAATTCCGCTAACACCCTTTCAGAACCAGGATGCAGAAGTCGACGGTCAGTCTCCTTAATTAACAGCTTTGTTGTAGAATGACCAGGATCCAACAGTATAGGATGGATGGCATCAAGGTCAAGGTCACTCGCTCTTCGTAACCGTCCCCCTACTCTGATAAGACCTGTGTCCTTATCATACTCCGGTGCAAGGGATGCCAAACGGCTAGTAGCTGAAATCAGCTGTCCAGTCTTCAGAGCTTGGACTTCTAATGGGAATGAGTCCTGTTGAGCTTGGGCCAGGATAAGTTTCTCTGCTTCAACATAGTCATCCGCTTGCAGAGAAGAGTCATCGTCTGCAGTAGCCGCCCCGTGTAGGGACCTGACAGTGGCCTCAACAAGCTCTTGCCATGTGTGGAATTGATCAGGGTCCACAGGTAAATGATTGGAGACTTTGACAGTGCCGATGAATGCAGTTTTCCTCAACTCACTGATCTCCGATTCTACCTCAGTGACGGGTGTAGATGGCCATTGGTCAGAAGGTTGAAAGAGAAAGTCTGGTCCTGAACTCCACTGGTGGGGTCCTGCGATCTGGGTCAGTGTCAGGCCTCTTGTGATGTGATCAGCAGGGTTATGAGCTGAATCGATGTACCGCCATTCAGCAGTGTCTGTGAGGGTCTGGATCTCTGCTATGCGTGTCCCTACAAATACCTTATAACGACAGGACTCCGAGGTGATCCAGTTCAACACGGTTGTGGAGTCAGACCAGAGGGTGACGGTATGAAGATTAAGAGACAACTCAGTCTGAATCACTTTGGCTAGCTGGGCGCCAGTCAGGGCTGCACTCAGCTCCAAACGAGGCATAGAGAGGCTTTTTCTGGGAGCCACTCTGGATCTGGCCAGAACAAAGGCGACATGAACATGACCTTGATCATCAGTAGTACGCAAATAGGCCACTGAGCCATACGCTCTTTCTGATGCATCGCAAAATACGTGGAGTTCCCGGATGACACTCGGGTAATCAGCACAGGCCGGGGCATAAGGTCGAGGAAAGTGCATCTGAAGGAGATTAGGAATCTCTCGTATCCATGCTAGCCACTTCTCTCTTAGCTGTAAAGGGTTTATTGGATCATCCCAGCCCAAATTCTGCTTCCAGAGGTCTTGGATGAGAACCTTAGCCCGGGTGGTGAACGGGATGATATACCCCAGTGGGTCGTACTGGCTGGCCACGGTTTTGTATACGTTCCTCATAGTAGGCTCTAGGGACTCGGTTGATCGCAAGTTATAACCTAGGGTGTCATTGAGACAGTCCCACCGTAGGCCCAGAGTGGGTTCTTGTAGGTCTGTACTAGCTTTTGTCAACCACAGTTCACTGTTAGCAGACCTTGCTTCGGCGGGAAGGTGTTCGATGACAGAGGGTACGTTGCAGGCCCACTGTCTCAGGTCGAAGCCTCCCTCAGACAGTAATTGACGAAGTCCATCAACTACCTCCTTAGCTTCATCAGCGTTTGAAGTGCTGTACAGGCAGTTATCAACATAGAAGGAATTCTCAACTATGTTAACCAGACTGGCCTGGTCGTTCTGCTGGATTTGAGCCCTGCGCTGGAGGGCGTAAATGGCGCAACACGGGCTGCATGTAGTTCCAAACGGAAGCACCTGCCATTCATATATCTCAGGCTCCTGGTCTCTGCTCATGTTCCTCCAAAGAAACCGTAACAATGGTTTGTCCCTGGGCAACAAGCGTACCTGATGGAACATGGCTTTTATGTCCCCACTCACAGCCACTGTGTGTTGTCGGAACCGCAGGAGCACACCTAACAGCGAGGATCCCAGCATCGGCCCAGGAAGCAGCTGACTGTTCAATGACTGGCCCTGGTGTTGGAATGAACAGTTAAAGACGATCCTGTTCTTGCCATTATGTTGCACAATATGGTGCGGGATAAACCAGGACTCTGAGGTATTGTGTGCTTCTTCTGTGGTTATTTTGGCTACATACCCAGCAGATTCCAACTTGCGGATTTCAGTGCAGTAGGCTTTTGCTAGTTCTGGATCTCGTGCCAATCTGCGCTCTGTACTGCGAAGACAAGGAAGAACAGCGTTCTTGTCGGTATGGAATATTGTCATGGGCATGCGTCGGAGCAATGGTGTGGCATAACGTTGAACACCATCTACGTTTACACTGGTGGTGGCGTTTTGGAGCATAGCAAGAGCGTCTTTGTCTTGCTTGGACCTGGTGACCATCTTCTCATTGTATGGGAAGGTGTCTAGCTGCCAGAGACGTTCGACGTGCCGAATCAAATCATCATGAAGTGGAGTGGTGGTGATATTAAGGCACTGCTGATAACACCGTGAGGGCTGCTTGGGGCTCATTGGACCCTGAAGAGACCATCCCAGCTGTGTTCTGATGGCTATTGGACCTCCGTCTGGTCCTCTGCATACAGGCTGTATCGGCATTAAGAGATGCGGCATGTCAGAACCAATGAGGAGTAGTGGTTTGACTCTGTCAACAGGAAGAAGAGGAAGATCTCTCAGATGACGATAAGCTCGTTGGAGTGCAGCCACTGGGTAGTTATGTTCTGCAAGACTCAAACCGGGCGCAGTAAAGGCATTGGAGATAGTGAACCTCTGCATGGGTTTGGTGACCGCTGAAACCTCAAAGGAAACGGACGAACCGTTAAGTTCTGCATGAGATTGCTGAACAGTCTGTAAATGAAGTAACTCTGGAGTACAGAAAAGCTTGAGCTGCTGCACGACTGGGGAAAGCACGAGTGTTCTCTCTGATCCATCATCAAGAACCGCATATGCCTCCATCGTGTGATGTCCATTGTGCAGGAGGACCTTGACGACCATGACCTTGACCATGACTCTGGGTGTACGGTTCGGTCTGTCCAAGTAAACTCGGGTCGATGGGAGGCTAACAGTGAGGACAGCACTGGTGGTGTCTTTGATAGAATCGTGTAGAACTGTGAGATGTAGCTCTTTACAGATTCTACATGGACGTTTGAGGTTGCAAGACTCTACAGCATGTGACCTTCCACATCTCCAACATCGTTTACCATCCTTAATCCAAGATACGATCCGAGAGGTAGTCAACTTCTTAAACGCCTCACAAGCGTTAAGGTAGTGATCCCTGTTGTCACAATGAGGACAGTATGGCTTGGGCTTGGAGCTGAATTTAGGGGATGTCGACTCAGAAGTCCTAGCTACACTCTCACGTGTCAGAAGAACTGGCCTTGGCTGCCCTCTTGGATGAGGTGGTATTCTAGCTCTACCAGGGGGCTTCAGAGCTTCACTTTGGAACATAGCTGCAGCTCTGCTCGAAATTCGTTTTGCTTGGGATTTAATCTGGAGCCAGTCTGCGAAATCAGGTAGTGTGTAAGTCTTGTCGGTGCCAGTCTGGAGAATACCCCGATTTAGGCAGTATTCGACAAAACTGTCGCGATAAGCTGGTGGCAGTTTACTCAAGAGACGGTCTACATGTGAGCCACACAAAAGCTCGTACCCATTCTGACCTTCAAGTGTACTCAGCATACCCACTAAAGACTGTACTGACAAGGCGAATGAGTCAAAGGCATTGGCATCACCCAGCTTAAGAGGTGGGGTACTCAAGATGGCACCCAACTCAGACTGAACAAGCTGTCTTGGTTGTCCATACTTATCCTGAAGTGCCTGCAGAGCAGCAGTGTAAGGCTGGTGATGATACATGAAGGATTTAGCGAGCTGATGAGCACTAGGAAGTTCCAAATGACTCAAGAGAACATGATATTTATACTGTTCACTGATATGATGGTGCTTACTCAACAAATTGTCCAATGCTAACTTAAACAAAGCAAAGTCACTCTCAGCACCACTCGCAAAGACTGGTAACATGGGTCGTGGAATGCCATATGCTGATGCGAGCAGAATCTCTGGACTCAGTTGAGGTGAGTAGGCAATTGAGGGGGAAGGCTCAGATACTTTAACGTAACCAGGAGCATGACGTGTTGTCGTTGATGCTTGGTGACTGAAGACAGGGAACTGCGACAGACCTGGAAGTGTGGTCACCGGCGTTGTGGCTGTCTGTTGTAGCCTGTAGCGAAGGGTAGGTAATGTGGCAGTAACAGGCTGCATGTTGCTGCTCATGGAGTAAGCAGCGGAGGTCGGGATGGTGAACTCTACTGCCGACTGAGAGGCCACATTCGATGCTAATGACACACGGTGTACTGGAACCGCAGTAGAAGCCCTTGGTGCTACATTAGGGACTGACGGTAAGAATGCTTGTGGTGGTCTAGGTGACGCTGCAGTGACCTCAGGATCAGGCAGTGCCGTAAGACAGGGCAAAAGCGTTGACGATTGAGGTTCGGAAGGCATGAGCTGTGGTGAACAAGCCTGGCTCCGTGCTGCAAGCTGTGGAGCGTTTGGAGAACCAGAGTCTGTAGGAACTGGAGTGGTTGCTCTAGAGTCTTCAGAAAGCATAGAGGATACAAGCTTAGCTACTTCGAGTTCAGACTCTGCATCTTGAAGCTTGCGCTGTAATTCTAGTTTCCTCAACAGAGCCTCCTTCGCGGCTATCGCTTCCTCTTGCATTCGCTGAGCCTTTTTAGCTTGTGTCTGCAGTCTCTGATATTCCAGATCAATCAATGAGTCCTCTTCTACCTGCTGCGTAGACTGTCATACTGTCTTTGTTTGATCTTCTCCTCCAACATAGCAGTCTGGACGCTAGAGAGCTCTGGTGGGATGTAAACGCCATCGGATGTAACGGAACGCCTACTTGTCTTGGATTGAGAGCTGGCACCACTGCGTGACGTTTTCCTCGAGCTGCTTTGGGGATGACTAGGACATTGAGAGGAAGCTTTTGGAGAAGGGTCACCAGCAGGATGGTAGCCAACCTCGTAATCATCCAGATGTGTAGGCAGATTAATCTTGCGTCGAGATCTGGACATTGTCTCTGATAGGTCACTTTCCGCTTTGTCCATATTGGTTCGATCTTGCTCTCAATCCGGCTCGAAGGACCACTTTTGTAGCGAAGGCGTGCTACTTTATAATATGCTGATTGAGGCGGCCAAATATGGACACGATTCCGGTCAGAGAATCAAGGGTCGGAGAATAGATTCCTCACAAAGATGTATTTATTAATAGTCTTTGGTTTGCCATCTGTATTAATGGTCTAAAGGAACAATAAAGAAATATAATTACAATATTATTCTGATAATAATTTACGCACTGGCATTATAGACAAACAAATACAATAAACAAGGATTAAACACTCAGGTCTGCATCTCTAACAGTAATAACAGTATTATCAATGCAAATAGTCATAATAAACCGAGCAATGATGCATTATTAGTGTAAACACATTGGTGAAGCAGTTTAGAATACTGACAATGCTAATACTGATTAGCGTCTTTCTCTCGCGGCAAATTACGGCCGCTACGGCGCTCAAAACTCGCCGATGATAACCACAGAATGATCGCGGGACATCAATAACATATCCAATAAACATACATAAGCAGATGTACTTACATCAAGGCATAAACGCATTAAACAGAAGCTTAAACAAGCGTGAAGAGATGAACATTCACCACATTGACTTCCTGCGTGTAACACTCTAATCTATCCGTGTGACAACAACTTTGGTTCCTAAGACAGTCTTTCGTACAGTAGTTATCCCATGGTAATCATAAATTAGCCATGGGTTTGCTTCAAATCCATAGTTTAACTATGGTATTTGTGTGGTTGTACAAATGGTAATCAATACGCCAAAAAACATGGGTTAATGCAGGACGTCAGGACGTGCTTTCATTCAAAATTTAAATACTCCCGTGAATTAGTAGCATTTACAGATGAGGATATAACCTGTAAAATGAAAGTTTTGCCCTAATGACACACACACGCATCTGTCAAAGTGCATGACAGGGTATGTTAAACACTAATGCATTAGCTTGAAGCTTAAAATAATGAATTCTCATGTTTTGGATGCTTGGATCACGTACCTTTCCCGCAGCAACTCACTCTGTTTACACTCTATTTTTAGATGCATTACGTCCATATAAATGCTTTATTCAGTGCTGTATTTTGGTGTGACTGGTGGAAGTGTTTGCGGGGTGTAGACCCGACTAATCAATAATGGGAATCGTTGTCGATGATTTTCATTATCGATTTTACCGATTAATTGTTGCAGCCTTATCTCTACTGCATGTCTATCCAATAGAGTCAGGTGACCAAAACAAATAAAACCCACATTTATCTTTTGGAATATTTTGTTTGTTTTTTTGCATACACCGCAACCTCTCAACCAATCACAAAGCAGCAGAATCCAACGTCACAGTGACTCAGTTGTCAGCTATAGGACTTGTCGTCAGCTGGGATCTCTGTTGTTGTTCGTCTGAACCAGCCTGTGATAAAGGTTATGAAGCCCAAAGGCCCGGTTAACCTTTAGCGTATAAGGCCTTTGAACTCTGCTGGATGTTACCCACAAATCAATTTACGCATGGAAAAAGCCATAATGCATCATACATGATGTTAAACTTCATTACCATGCAGCAAAAACCATGCTGAGTTCAGCTAATGCTGTGTGTCATGTACTGCACACACTTCTGAGCCTCATCTCAGGCCTGGTGGAAAAAAAACTTGGACTGAACTATGTGTAGTTTTGTCTGGGGGGAGGGGGAATAGCAGCTGAATGTTTATTTTCTTTTCTTTTCCTTTTTAAATTCTTTATCTAGTGTGTTTAAGTACCCATGGGTTTATACTGATTGTTATTTGTGTATATGTTTAGTGTTTTATTATTTTAATACTTTTGTGTATATGGCATTCTATGGTTGGCCTCGGCTTGTTCAATTGGTACAGATCTAGGGTGGAGCTAGCCTTATAAATAGGGAGCTGTAGAGCTTAAGGACCAGTCTTGGTTCTGTTAATGGCCTATGGATAGACCTGTTGTAGATTGGGCCAAATTACTTGGTATAGTCTTTCTTTGCACATTATTGCAGTTTGGTTTTGTTCAGGTTTTTTTTGTATTTCAATATGTGACCATGTAGATATATATATTTTTTTCATATTAAAGGTCCCGTTCTTCGTGATCCCATTGTTCAAACTTTAGTTAGTGTGTAATGTTGCTGTTAGAGCATAAATAATACCTGTAAAATTATAAAGCTCAAAGTTCAATGCCAAGCGAGATATTTTATTTAACAGAAGTTCCCTTTCAAAGCCTACAGCGAACGGCTGGCTTGGACTACATCCTGGTACTTCCTTCATAAATGACGTCAGTAGAACAGTAGAACAGACTAACCTCCGCCCACAAGAATATGCGAAAAAAGGGGGCGTGGTCTTGTTGCTGTCCCACGTGGAGAAGAGGACGGTCGCGTTGAGAAAAGGAAGTGCTGCGTTTCAGTGTGTTGGTCGCCATGTCGTCGAGACGCTGTTATTTTCATCCCGGAGTCAAATCACCTTTGTTTGGCTTTCCCAGGGACGCTGTAGAGATCATTGAGCGCATAGCCGCATACATCTCCCGTTAAGAGGCGTGACCTTTCCGTACAACTTGCGCTAAGCTGCTGTCGAATCACAACACAGGAACCGCTGGCACAATCAGAACTCGTTACGTATTTCTGAAGGAGGGACTTCATAGAACAAGGAACTCATCAGCCCGTTTTTAGGACAGTGAAAACAGCGGTATACAGATAAGTACATTGTGTGAAAAATACTGTGTTTTTTTACATGCGAAACATGAACACATGTTATATTGCACACTGTTAACACAATCAAAGCTTCAAAAACACACGAAGAACGGGACCTTTAATAAAACCACATTCTTTGGGATCCACCGAACCTCTGTCCAGCTTGTTAAAATGTATTTCCTATGACCACTGGGCCATCTCTTACAATAGTTAACTCAAATTTAAAAAACAGTTTTTTAACTTGAAATAAAATAAACATCAACTAAAATGAAATAAATTATTTAAAACATATTAAACTTGTTCTATTTCAGCTAGTTGCCAAGGAATCATTTCTCATTTTCATTTAGTTTATTTTGATGTACTAAAATAACTAAAAATGAAATAAAAACTATATAGACATAGACAACAATAACTAATAAAAATGACAAAAAATAACTATTAATAAAATCTATAATAGTATGTCAGTGATACTAAAATAAACAGGCATTATACTCAAAGAAAAGTTTGACAACAAAGTATTTACTAAGCCTATAGTGTGAACTTTCTCAGTCATGACTGGTGCATCCTTATATAATGCAGTAGGGAAAGATTTGTGACCTTTCTGTAACTCTTCATACATTTCACCTCTGTCTCTCTACTATTTTCTCAGGAATCATATCGGCAGGTGATGAAGATGAGGCCAAAGGACCTGTGGAAGAGGTTGATGGTCAAGTTCAGAGGAGAGGAAGGTCTCGACTATGGTGGAGTCGCTAGGTATGAGTTTGACTCTCAAAAACATCCATAGGCTATGTAACTTTTGGCCCTCTAGTGGTTAGAAATTACAACATTTTCACCATCTCACCAAAAAGCCAAGCCAATGTTGATTCTGGTATCAGTAAGAGCTGTCGTGTTTATTTATTTATTTATTTTTATGCCAGCAGACTCTCCTCTGTTCTGTTTTTTTTTTTTTTTTTTTTTTTTTTAATGGGTGATTTGCCAGATGTTCAAGAATGATCTGCTCCATGTCAACTTTTCTTGACAACAAGCCTATGCCACTCCTACACCGTACACACGTCAAAGTAGTCGGAGCTTTTTACTATATACAGATATGACGAGACACGCACAGGCGAATGACGTATGTTTGTTCCCTATGAAAACCATCCAGCACGGTCTAAAATATAACCACTTATAATAGACTTTCTATAGTGAATCAGGGTAAGACAAAAACATGGTTTGGAAGAAGGATTGATGATGTATTGACTCATTATTTAAATTGTTAATTTTTAACAAATAAAAAGTTAAAGCTGATTGTGAACAATACACGTTAATACACGTTCCTGGTCTCATTGTGAATGATTCATCTGTAAACTTTAACTCAAAAGAAAAATGTCTTTGTAATTTTGATGAAAGATGTTCATTTGTAACTCTGAAATGACTTTCCTTTTCCGTTGATTAACCACCTGTTTATCACTTTCCACAATCCAATCAATTCCAGATGGATAAAATCAACTCCCAACATACTTTTTTGAATGGTATCCTGTTCAACTAATACATGTATCACAGTATGGCAGTAAAATGGGTTATGAATGCAGTTTCCTGCTGACTTTTAAAGCTTGTGTGTTCATCTAGTGGTAGAATTGGAGTATAACAATGTTACAGTGGGCCATGTTAGACTTGATGTTTGTTAATAGTTTGTGCCAATATGTGTGTTTGTGTCATAGGGAGTGGTTATACTTGCTGTCGCATGAGATGTTAAATCCATACTATGGACTGTTCCAGTATTCGCGGGACGACATCTACACGCTACAGATCAACCCGGACTCTGCCGTTAATCCTGTGAGTGGACTTTGAGCCGAGGCCAGATATTCCTTAAATGCAAGCACTTTACAAAAAACGCTCATCTTTTATTTGTTTTTGTTTTTAGGAGCATTTGTCCTATTTCCACTTTGTGGGGAGGATTATGGGAATGGCTGTTTTCCACGGCCACTATATAGACGGAGGCTTCACTCTGCCTTTCTACAAACAGTTGCTAGGGAAACCCATCACTCTGGATGACATGGAGTCGGTGGATCCAGACCTCCACAACAGCCTCGTTTGGATCCTGTCAGTGTGCTTTATACGTCCATTACTAGGGGTGTAACGATACTCTTGTGTCACGATTCGAGACAAATTGTGATACTAAACTCACGATACGATACTTAACACAATATTTTAAGCCAAAATAAAGAGTTTTTTTATTATTACTTTTTAAAAAATAATATTATTGTTATTATATTATATCAGGACCCACATATATTTCCCCATTGCATTCTTACACATTATATCCAAAATTAGTTTAATGTAGTAATGTTACTAAAACTCCATAAAAAATGTTTTTTTTCTATTAATGCACTATACACATATACGAATAAACCCTCTAAAACGCTTTGAATATTCATACTACTAAAACTAAATGTGATCTGGTGATTTAAATGATGTTTACGCTTACATTTATGTTTACATTTAAATGAGGGCACGCTTCAGATGATCAATAATCAACCACAGTTCTAATCGCAAGAAATCATGTCAAAATGACTATTCCCAAACTGTAAATGATTAGCTCATCCAAAAATTTTAATTCTGCATTTACTCACTCTCGCGTTGTTTTCGTGCTTTTGAACGTCCGTGTTTACAGTAGCTGAATCTGTTCATCATACAAAGCCATCGTGTCTCTTCAGAAGACTTGGATTTGGATTAGACCACTCAATTGATTATTTTTATGATTCTCTTTATGACATTTTTTGGATCTTTGAAGTTTTAGAGGAATGGACTTTAAATGGAGGGACAGAAATCGATACAAAATATCTTCATTTGTGTTTGGAAGTTAAATTAAAATCGTAGAGGTTTGGGCAGAATTGACATTTTCGGGTGAATTATACTTTATAAATACAGTACGCTGAGCCTTGGATAAAACTAATTCTATATCACAAATGATATCGTTTGCATCAACGATACATATCGTTGCATTTATATATCGTGATATAATGATGTATCATTACACCCCTATCCATTACAATATGCACTCAAAAATGACCTGTAATACAATTATTACTTGCTGTATTTTCAGCAGAAGATGGGCTGGAATGATTTGTGAGAATAATATGACTGTACTTCGTAGTAAAATAATAGTACATTATAATTATATATGTTATAATTATATTATATGCAGTTATTTAAATTCAACTACATACATGGGGGGGGGGGGGGGGGGGGGGTTAGGGTGTTGTTTCTTTAATGGAGAGTTGATCCCACATTATATTAGGTGTCTTTAACTACCATGTACCTACGTTAAAAAATTAATTGTTAGGTACTTATTGTGTTCATATTTGTAATGCAAAACACATTTTCTGCTTTTGAGGTGGGATGTGGTTATAGGTTTTGTGGTATGCTATTTACAGAAATTAATTACAGATTTAATTACATGCTTGTGTTTTTAATATTAGTAAAAACATTTACATTTGTTTATAGGTATATAGATAGTTGACAAAAAACAACCCTTTTATAAAATTGTATTAATATTAATGTACAAGGAAAAGTTTCTATTTTTTATTTAAAATACAACTGATCATTTTAATCGCCAGTTTTGATCACATTTAGTCGTATTTTGTCAATAAAAATAATTATCCGTTTTTTCTTCTATGTATGTATTTAGAGATAATGACATCACGGGGGTGTTGGACCACACGTTCTGCGTAGAACACAATGCGTACGGAGAGATCATTCAGCATGAGCTGAAGCCCAACGGCAAGAGCATCCCCGTCACCCAGGACACCAAGAAGGAGTATGTGAGGTGAGCATGGGGTCCTCCTCCCATTGTAATCCCGTTCTGAAGATGTCATTAAGCTTGTAACGTCTTGTGCCTGTTTTTGCACAGGCTGTATGTGAACTGGCGGTTCCTGAGAGGCATCGAGGCTCAGTTCCTGGCCCTGCAGAAAGGGTTTAATGAGGTCATCCCACAGCATCTACTCAAGGCGTTTGATGAGAAAGAGTTGGAGGTATGAACACATCAGTCCTTCAAAATTACGGTTGCCAACCTTAAAGGGATAGTTCCCCCAAAAATGAAAATTAGCCCATAATTATCCCTTTAACAATGAGCAGGGTTCAAGTGTTTCTCTTACTTTCAGCTTATTGTGTGTGGACTGGGGAAGATTGATATCAACGACTGGAAGTCCAACACCCGTCTGAAGCACTGCACACCTGACAGTAACAATGTGAAGTGGTTCTGGCGGGCCGTGGAGTCGTACGACGAGGAGCGGAGAGCCAGACTACTGCAGTTTGTCACCGGCTCCTCCAGAGTCCCGCTGCAAGGATTCAAAGCCCTGCAAGGTACCTGAGGTCACCCGTTTCTCATTCAGGATCTGGAAAGGAAGTTCAGACTTGTGTAGAGTTACATCAATTTGATATATCAATTACAGTTACTTCAATTTGATATATGTACGGATGGATGGATAGATAGATAGATAGATAGATAGATATGGCTTAGGGTTCGAATCATATGTTTATTATCCCAATGTTTTGTACTAGAGTCTATCCTGGAAATATGGTCAAGTTCAAAGTGTCGTAGTTACTTGAAATCACACATATGTATTTGTACTAAAACACTGTGTGAACAGGTGCTGCTGGACCTCGTCTCTTCACCATTCACCAGATTGACGCCAGCACCAACAACCTGCCTAAAGCACACACTTGGTAAGCACATTTCTATAGACTAGTGGTCAACTAATATGGGTTTTTCAAAGGACAATGGCAATATTTAGAGAGCAACGCAACATTATAGAACTGTTTAAAGTATTATACACTACCATTCAGTCAAAATTCATGCTTTTATTCAGTAAAGACATTACATTTCTCAAAAGTGACAAGACATCTATAATGTTACAAACAATTTTTATTTTAAATAAATGGGTTTTTTTTGTGTGTTTTTTTTTAATTCATCAAAGAATCCTCAGCAAAATGAATCAATGTTTCCTTAATATTAAGCAGCACAACTGTTTTCAACATTGATCAAAAGAAAAAAAATTTCATCATATTAGAATGATTTCTGAAGGATCATCTGACACTGAAGACTGGTGCTGAAAATTCAGCTTTGCATCACAGAAATAAATTACATTTTATAATATATTAACATAGAAAACAGTTATTTTAGTAATGATATTTCACAATATTACTGTTTTTACTGTATTTTTGATCAAATCAGTTTCTATTGAAATGGTAGTGTACAAATATAAAAAAATATTTGAAAACAGATATTGACATAGCCGTCTGTAGATTTTGAAGAGGTGCAAGGAAGAGCTAACACTTGTGTTAAATGATTTCACCTGATACAATAATCTCAAATGTCAAATACTAAACCGTAAATAAACCAGTCATTTTCTGCACGCAAACATACTAATTCACCAATTTTTTTTCTTCTTTTCAACTTTGCCTCAGCTTCAACCGGATTGACATTCCTCCATACGAGAGCTACGATAAGCTCTACGACAAGCTGCTGACGGCCATCGAGGAGACCTGCGGCTTCGCTGTGGAATGATGGTCCACGGCTGGCACTCGCAGAGGAACCTTTCTCCAGGCGGGACAGACCTGTCAGTCAGCCGACAGACGTGTGGGCCTCACAAGGAAGCTCAGACGAAAGGGTGGATTATACCGCAGCACTCAACGCCTGATGCTGCTATACAGATCTTTCTGCATTATTTGAAAAGAAGAGAAGAAAACAGTGAATCTTTTCAGCTGCTAGTAACTCTTTTTCTCACTATTTTGGAACCTCCTCTTCCTCTTTTTTTAATTTTTTTTTTAAAGTCCATACTTTGATTTTTAGCATTAAGACAACATATTAACAGTATTTCATGTAGCATTTTCACAGACTTGACTTTAGGAGAGGCCGAACTTTAGCGGGGCACGCAGAGCAAAAGCGTTCCGGCATAAGCTAATGTAGAAGCACTACTGTCCTTACCGAAGATGAGACGAGAGGAAGATGCCAATGTCAACATAAATACTGCAAAGTTTGTCATCTGGGACTTGAAACTTTTCTTGTTGCACAGGGTGCTGATCTTCGGCCCGCTTGGACTTTAGCAAGCCGCAAGATGACCTTCCTCTCGATCAGGGAACTGGGCTCCGCTGGCCTCTTCTGGGCTGCCCTACACCGGACACCATCTTGACTACCTGTGCTCCATTACTGGAGGCCGGTGGCATCCACAGTCTGACTCATAAGCTTGTTGAAAATGAACGAACGAATACATGAATTCTTAGGTAGGTAGGTAGGTAGTTTAGCTTTATTTTTATACAGTGTGAGAGGACAAGGTTAAAAGGATAAAATTATACAGATATAATATATTGGCAACGTCGCAGGAACCGTTGCCGATGTTTCCAGAGCAAAAAAATGAAGTTTTAAAAAAGGATGTGCCCATTGAAAAAGGCTTCAGTGACGTTGGCATTGGCTTGCTTTGAATGTCAGACAAATTCCATCTTTTTTTCTTTTTATTTTCTTTTTTAAAGAAAACTAAAAATTGCGAAGAAAAACATTTTAATATGCATTATCGGTGTCCACTTTTTTGGTAATAGGATTCTAATTAGTCTCAGATGTCAACTGAACCCTTTAAAAGATTTGCATATGATGAATATGTATGGGCATGTTAATGAGATGTGAAATGTCTTCCTTTTCACACCTTCTCATTATATTCTTACCAGTTTTTTTTTTTTTTTTTTTTTTTTTCATAAAAGAAGTAAATGCAATTGTTTACCCCTCATGGAAATCAAGGGAAATGAGTGTCTGTATCAACATGTTATTTTTGTGATTTATTATTAACCAATTTAAGTAGTACCAATTTATTGAACTTTTTACCATGCAAAAATGTCACTGGCCTTCAGTGAGCATTACAGACGAACTGCAAGGAGGATCGCTGTACTAAAGAACAAGAAGCAATTCTATCTTTTATAGAAATACGTCAACTTTAGGTGTAAATCTAGCAGAAAACAGCAAAAGCATGTTTAATGTGCTCTTTGTAAGCCTCCTAAATGCACAGCTTGAAAACCTGTTTCTTCAGGATTATTAAAAGAAACTGCATAAATAAACAAATGCAGTTTTATATATATATATATATATATATATATATATATATATATATATATATATATATATATATATATATATATATATATATATATATATATATAATATATATATATTGTTGAATGTTTCTGAGATGCTGCCTGTCTATAGCAATCCTCTATGACCATGGACTGTTGTTAAGAGTTTGCATACGCTGAAAATGAGCTATACATCTTTTGTTACTTTTTTTTTTTTATAAATTTGAGTGTGAAAGAAGGTGAAAAAAAATAAATAATAAAGCCTCTGGATGGATCAGGTAAATATTCTGAGATGGTGCTTTGTATAGTTATAGAGTATTGTTCATATATGTGGGTCACTGGCTGTCATTTATCTTTAATTTAAGTAGATTTAAAGAAACAAAATAAATTTTTGCACACACACACTATATAATGGCTGTATATAATACGCAAAAAATATCTATTTACCAAACTCTTTATGGACTGAATGATTATATATTTCATTTAAATCTGGTGCACACACAAAGATCTCTTCGGTTTCTCTTCTTTTAACCTTTTTTCCTTTTTTTACTGTATAGGTAAATAGGCCTCCATTTGAACTGGATGCCCTGTTGACTTTGATTGAGAGGGTCGTTCCTTTATAGCATGATTTACTAGCAACACTTTTAACTTTCATAGCTGACCGGTGCAATTTGCTAAATGTAACACACACTATCATTTTTTGTAAGAGTGTTTTATTTTTGTGTGTCATTAGATCTGATTAAACTTGCCTTCCTGATGGGATCACTGTGGCCGCCTGGTTCTCTATGACTGTGTCTAAATAATGCAAAAAAAATACATCATCCTTCATAATTTCAGTAATTGCGTTAAAGAGGATTCTGTGTTAAAATGGGTGACATTCTTGTAACTGCAATAAGAACGATTGCAAATGCTATAGTATCAGGTTTGGTATTGTGAGGAAAGAGTATCAGAGTACTTCACAATCTTTTTGTGACACCAAAGTGGGCTTTTAAGTGTCATCTTGGAACAAAGGGACCTGATGTCGCTATTAGAATAAGAAAGAAATTGTTCTCCATCTTGAAAAGTGGGGGAAGGTGTAAACATTCCCCTTTTAGCAAGTATTCTACGTGTCAGACTTGATTTGTCCACAGACTTTTTACCTTTTACTCAAGGTAATGCAACCCGCAATGAGTGCATTGCCAATAGAGTGCTTGTTTCTTGCTATAACATAGCTTACATTACCAATAACACGTTTGTACACACCTACTTTTTGTTCACAAATGAACACACGTGTATGAATGTACATGTAACCATATTCAGTATTTGTGAACTTTACTCCGCTTTATTTATTCTCTCAAACAACTCTCAAAATATCTCAAAAAAGTATAAAATTAACATACATAGGGCCAATTTATTTAGTCTACGAAACTAAGAGTTGTTTAGTGTGTAGTCCTAAACCTGGAAAAAGTCTTTCATTCCCTTTGGATTTTTTTAATAACCGTTTTGCATGTATAAATACGATAGTGGCTGTGGTTGGAGAGACTTTCACTGGGTTTAAAAGATTGTCTAAAAGCTCAAGAGCCAGCTCAATTCAAAGTTTTGCATTATTAACTACTTTTCCCTAATAAAAAAGTGCCATCATGACATGTTTTTAGACATGTAGCATAAGAGTTCAATGTAAATACCATGAAAGTATGATTATATAAATCGTGCATTACCATCTGATACCATCATTTTATCATGGTACCATCAGCATAGTTTTTCTAGGGGTTTAAACAACAAATCTTATCCTAAACCACATGCATCTTTAAGTCTAATCTCCAAACGCGCATGCGCAGCGACGAGGGCGCGCGAACGTCAGAAAGACGTCAGCAGTTTACCGGAAGCCACTTCCTCTTCCTATAAAGCTCGGCGAGTGCACGTTCTCATCGGCGTTCGCAAGCACCGTCACTGCGCATAACTGGGGAAAAAGAACGTCCGAGTATTTATTTTTTAATTTATAATCTCAGATTACAATATGCCTGGATATTCCGACAGAGACCGCGGTCGTGACAGAGGGTAAGATGTTTTTCGTAGGAAGATTTGTTGTCGCTTAAAATATAAATCCGTTGAGAATTGTGTAATTGGTTTGATTTTTGTGTCTGTTAATCGATTGGTTTCACGATGGATCGAATCCGTTTACTGTCTGTTTCGTTATGGGATTAAATTTTACCGACTGTGTTTTCGTGTATTAGGCGGTGCGTAGGTCGGTAACGTTATCCGTTTTCACGATATAAATGTAGTGTAAAAGGCGTTTCTGGTGTTTCTAACTTGTAAAATATGTCGTAAACGTCGAAGAGAGCCACGTTAATGTTACATTTAACATGAATCCGTGTATTTATATCGATAAAAGGCCTCGTCGGGCCATGTGGCTGTGATGTTTTAAAATGCCGGCCGGTTTTTTCCTCTTTGTCTCCTGCCGGTAGGAAATAAAATGGCAGCGGCGTTCAAACGTGGCGCAGACAAGAATTCACGATGTAAATCGAAACCAGAGCTTTTGTCATCTTTTATTCAGATATTCTGTTTGGCTAACCGGTCATTTGTTGTTTTTTTCTCTCGGTAATTAACGTTAGAACAAGTACTTATATTTTTTAAACGTTATCATTGTGTACTAATGAAATGCTACCTGACTTGTGTATGGCGTATTTATCAAGTGACACGGAAAGGCCATTTGACATCACACAACTATGGTTCTTCCATATTTTTGCCTTTTAAATGTAATGCACCATAATCTCCGTGGTTTTGGGGGTATTATTTAATGATGTCACCACCCAAAACACTGAAAAGTGTATCACGCCTAACGTTAAATTATTGGTGTACTGGGAGTTGGGACCATGACGACGGCCATTTCCATCGTGTATATACATCTCTCAGACAGACATGCACTGGTGTCCACCAATTAATTTATTGAGCCAAAATGTTCTAAAATGCCCTTTTTATTTGCTAGCAGCTACAGCAGTGGCCCCCCACGCTTTGGAGGCAGCAGAAATGGACCTCCTCCGGGCAAGAAGTTTGGCAATCCAGGTGACCGCCTGCGGAAAAAGCACTGGAACCTGGACGAGCTCCCCAAGTTTGAGAAGAACTTCTACCAGGAGCACCATGAAGTTTCTAGGAGGCCACCTGTAAGTAAACACGCACACTTTTGTGTGTGTGTATATATATATATATATATATGTCTATAGCGATCATTATTTGAATATTTTAAAGATGTGGCTTGTCTTGTATTGCAGCAAGATGTTGAGCACTACAGGAGAAGCAAAGAGATCACAGTGAAGGGTAGAGATTGTCCCAAACCCATCATGAAATTCCATGAAGCAAGCTTTCCAAGTAAGTTAATGCTGAGTGTTATATTATGACTGTTCAGTATTGAATTTTGCAAGGTTAAACTAACCATTTGTTCTGTTTTATGCAGACTATGTGATGGATGTGATCACTAAACAGAACTGGACTGATCCAACCCCTATCCAAGCTCAGGGGTGGCCAGTTGCACTTAGTGGCAAAGATATGGTCGGCATTGCACAGACCGGCTCAGGAAAAACCCTCTCGGTATGAACCATCCTGTCATGTTTTCTCGTTATGAGTCATTTTAGCAGGTTTTAATGAGTTTTCTTCTACAGTACTTGCTTCCTGCTATTGTTCACATAAACCATCAACCATTCCTGGAGCACGGAGATGGCCCCATTGTAAGTTTAACAATCTGTCAAGTATAAATTTGAATTGGTGTCTCAATCAGCATTTTAATCAGGTGTTTCTCCCAATAGTGCTTGGTGTTGGCTCCCACCCGTGAGTTGGCACAGCAGGTCCAGCAGGTGGCGGCAGAGTATGGCAAAGCCTCTCGTCTCAAGTCCACCTGTATCTATGGAGGTGCTCCCAAAGGACCACAAATCCGGGACCTGGAACGGGGTATGCTGCTTGAATCTTTTCTTTTTTTTCTTTTCTACACACGGTGTGCTAAATGTATTTAACTATTTTCTCCCCCTCTCTCCAGGAGTTGAGATCTGTATTGCCACACCTGGCAGGCTTATTGATTTCCTTGAGGTCGGAAAAACAAATCTGCGCAGGTGCACGTATCTTGTGCTGGATGAAGCTGACAGGATGCTCGACATGGGTTTTGAACCTCAGATTCGGAAAATCTTGGACCAAATTCGAGTATGCATTGCTTTCATGGATTTTAATCTACTTGTAGCTGTTACTACTTTGAATTTTTTTTTTAATTTTTAAATCGTTTCCTCCTGTAGCCAGACCGACAGACTCTAATGTGGAGCGCTACGTGGCCCAAAGAGGTGAGGCAGCTGGCTGAGGACTTCCTGAAGGAGTATGTACAGATCAACGTTGGTGCTCTGCAGCTCAGCGCCAACCACAACATCCTACAGATTGTCGATGTTTGCAACGATGGCGAGAAGGAGGACAAGTAAGTGTTGGGAACATTAGGCATGACCTAAAGTTTAGTTTTGTGTGAGGGGAAATGCATGACGACGGACTCATTCTTTTCCAGACTGATACGTCTGCTGGAGGAAATCATGAGCGAGAAGGAGAACAAGACCATTATTTTTGTGGAGACTAAAAGGAGGTGTGATGATCTTACTAGGAGGATGCGTAGGGATGGGTAAGATGACCTCCTTTGCTTCAGTTACGATTTGCTTTGTTTGGATTTCAAATGGAGTAATTTCATTGGCTTTTTATGTTGCAGGTGGCCAGCAATGGGTATCCATGGGGACAAAAGCCAGCAGGAACGAGATTGGGTGCTCAATGGTACGTGTTTGCCATAAAGGTCTCGGATCATCGACTCGTTCTTTAATTCACTTGATTTGACTTGTTTTCCTACTTCCAACAGAATTCAAATATGGGAAAGCGCCCATCCTCATTGCCACAGATGTCGCCTCCAGAGGACTAGGTTTGTTACTAATTCTTAATATGTCCTCTAACATTTTCATATAGTGTTTTCTATGAAGTTCTGCCGTTTCCTTTTAACTGCTGTGCCTTTCTGAGCCCCTCTCACCTGAAGGTGGAGTCTTGGAGGCAGGACCTTGGCATGACGCGTCCAGGTTCACCAGGAGGGGGTAAGGAGCTCCTCTGTGGAGTTCTGCCTGTCTGCCAGCCAATCAAATTGCATTCAGAGGTGGTCGGAGCTCCGTGATTGGGGCGTAATCCAAGGGGCGGCATACCATGGAGGAGTGCGGCGCCGTTGGGTGGTCGCACTTGCGTCCTGCTCGCATCTGCTCTCGCGCAACAGCTTGAACTGTTGAACTTTTAAGTTAAGGACTGGGTGTTTTCGTAATAGGACGTGTCTTGTATAAAATTTTAGTGTTTTGCCATCGAGAGCAGTTGCTTTAATCTACATGCCTCCGCACTGAATGCGATTACCCGGCTGGTCGATGCGTGCCCTCCTTTTGCTGGCTTCAGTCATGTCGAGTCCTGCCAAAGAGAATCATATATTCTTTCAAGTGAGCACCGGTTGGTTGGAAAGCTTGCGTCAGCCTTAAATTTAAGCCCTTAATCGGTCTTGTTTTTGAGCAAGTTGAGTCTTGGCAAGATGCAGCAGTTTGTCTTGTCACTTTTTAATAGAGGACAATGTTAATTGTCATTTGGATCCTTAAGTCCTGATTTTTAACCATCCTTTCCTCAGCATGGTAAGTCGATGACCTATCATTCATTTGGTTCCCTTGCTAACGTCTATTATTCTCGCTGCTGTGGCGGTGTGCACTCGCACTCCTCTATTCCTGCCATGGCACATCCATTTTCTCTTAACAGATGTGGAGGACGTGAAATTTGTCATTAACTATGACTACCCCAACAATTCCGAGGACTACATTCACCGCATTGGCCGTACAGCTCGCAGTCAGAAAACTGGCACGGCGTACACTTTCTTTACGCCCAACAACATGAAACAGGCTCATGACCTCGTCTCTGTCCTCCGGGAGGCCAACCAAGCCATAAACCCCAAGCTCATCCAAATGGCCGAAGACAGAGGAGGTAAATCCAATTGGTGAGATACAAGAACTGTGGTTTACCTGCACAGTTTTGTCTTTCATTATCTCTCTAAAAGGGTACGGCTCGGACTTAGCTTCTGATCTGTTTGCGAAGCCTAGTTTAACTCCTTATTTCTCTTCCAGGTCGTTCAAGGGGAGGGCGAGGTGGGGGGTATAGGGACGACCGCCGGGATCGCCACACCAGCAGCAGGCGGGACTTCAACAGCTACAGCCAGGACAACCGTAATGGTGGTGATTCTTATGGGCAAAAGAAGGTGTTTGGAAACAAGACTCAAAACGGATCTAGTGGCTACAACAACAGCAGCAGCAGTAGCAGCTTTAATGGGGGTTACAGCAATAACGGACAGGGTAACTTTGGCAATCAGTCTGGTGGTTATGGTAACCAAGGCTATCAGAACCAACAGTTTGGTCCCAATCAAGGGAGTGTTCAGAGCAACATGAGTCACCCTCCACCGTTCCCCTTTAACCCCCAACAGATGCAACAGACCATGCCGTTCCCTATGGCCCCTCCTGCGTTCCCTCAGTAAATGCAGTTTCATTTAGCTCATCTTAATCTTTAATTGTTCCGTTCTCGTAACTTTATTTCTTCAAAGCAGGTTGTAAAATGTACATGCTGTGCAGGTTTTTTTTCCCCCTGCCCTCCCCCTTTTTGTTAGTTGTATTTCTTTTTTTTTTAGTAACTTAAAGTTATTTTGTACTATGTAGAGGTAATGAAGGATCTACACTTGTAAAAATGTCAAGGGCCATTAATGGCTATTGCATGGTCCTCAAATAAAATATTAAATTACTTTCTTGTGTCTGTCCGTTAATGCTCTCCTGCTAGCTGCAACTTTTGTGACTTTGAACTATCAAATGTTTTAATGGATTTTATACTGCCTGAGGGTAAATATTGGACTCTTATAGGAGACATAATTCTTGTTTTGATACATTTAAAGTGATTAATGCGACCGACTTGATTAATATTTCTTATCAAGGCCTAACTTTTGCTCTCCAAACAAAATTCACCTGAAGTGATTTCTGCCATAACTCGGCAATTATTGGGTTCTTAAACATTAATCCACAACTTGGTTTTTCGCATGAACGCAAATGAAATAAAGGAATACACATTCTTTCAAGTTATTTGCGCACTTATAGGACCTTCCACTGATGTTTAACCTGGAGAAAAATGGTCGATTCCACAAACACATTAAGCATATTTAACATTTTGGTGCAGCTGTTGCAGAAGTGGTATACCAGATGAAGAGATTTTATCAGCCTCCTGCCAAGTTCAGCAAACCTTGCTGTCGTTAATTTGCATTACTTGAAATGTCATTTATATTGAATGATGCCTTTTATGTGACGTTTCTTGAATATTTGAATTTTCACGAAAAGCCAAAACACATTTACGAAAGTCTTGACTGGTCAATGACCACACCCATTGTACATTGACGTAATGCTGATTCGTACAGGCTCATGAGTGACGGTGCTAATGTATGGAGTCGAAATAATGCCACAGATTTGCAGAAGAACGTAAACTAAAATAAGGTGGTTTTCAATTGCAACGCTCCTTTTACTCTGCGTTTAAGTCAAGTGTGAGTTTGCGATACTGTTTCCCCTTTGCGTTTCACTTCATGGCACTGGGATTCGACCGTAAGTGGACTGCGAAGTGGACTTAGTATTCCGCCATCTTAAGTGAGATTCCAATCCAAAGAGAGCGAACATGTTCAGTTCGAAGGGCACTACTGCGAACGGCGTAGGGAACAGCGTTACATCACTTCACAGGAAGTGGAGAGTGAAAATCACCCCATTGCGCGTCGCAGTCGCATCATGTCCTGTGTTGCCAACTCTCGCGAGACAAATAAGCAACCGCAGCTTCAAAAACAAGCCCTATATTATTTATTATCATCAATGTTATTTATAATAAATTATTTTTTATCAATAAATGAGCCTGCAACATATTAAACTGAAACCTCTCGGTGTTTCGAAAAGCTAAAACAGATGTGATTTTACAAGAATCATCAAATTGCAATAAAGGACACGCAATATCCTCCGATCAGCTGTGAACAGAAGAGGTTTGGAGATGGATGTGTACACTATCTTCCCTAAATACTGAAAATTACTAATGTCACACTATTTAGGATGGATAGAATGCACATTGGGACACAGGCAAGCACTAAGGGGGAGCGCTGCAATATAGTCACATTTATAATAAAAATAAATTCGAACCATACCTACTGTTATTATTAGTAGACTTGTTTTTTTATAATAGCCGGTAAAATTACAAAAATATTTTTTTATTTAAATTAGGTGCCTGTCCTCCCTGTTTCCTCTCCATCTCTGTACATCTCTGCTGGTGGCATTGTTTGTAAAAATGTAGCTATACGTCTATTTAAGTCTACTAACTATCATTACGTGCATTTATAACGTCACATACATGCACGTTGAACGCGATTTTTCTTCAATGAAGGGGAGAAGGAGGCGGGATATAAAAGGACGGATTACTACATCTATCGTTGCACTGAATGCCTAAGCTGTGAGAAGACAGTGTCAGGCAATGTATTGGACAAAACAGCGACCATAAATGTAAAGAAACGAAGAAACGAACTTAATAAATAAATCAACTTTTTGATGATATTCTAATTATATGACCAACACATGTATCATCTGTCTATCTATTAGGGGTGGGAATCTTAAGGCACTTAATGATCCGATCCGATTCCGATTCTGGGAGTAACGATCCGATTCCCAAAACGATTCTTAAAGGTCCCGTTCTTCGTGATCCCATTGTTCAAACTTTAGTTAGTGTGTAATGTTGCTGTTAGAGCATAAATAATACCTGTAAAATTATAAAGCTCAAAGTTCAATGCCAAGCGAGATATTTTTATTTAACAGAAGTTCCCTTTCAAAGCCTACAGCAAACGGCCGGCTTGGACTACATCCTGGTACTTCCTTCATTAATGACGTCAGTAGAACAGGCTAATGGTGCGTTCTATTATGGTCAACGATCCGACTCGGCCCTCGGATATGACGTCACTTCCACAATTCAAGCGTTCTGGTATGTTTTGCGCGTCCGAGTCGGAGAAAAACATGGACGCCACCCGGAAAGCTGTTGCTATGGTAGCACTGGCCGCTCCACACTCCGCACACACACTTGGTTATATAATAATAGCTAACAATAATCTAGGTTAACGTTATCAAATCAAATCATGCATTTTCTAACGTTACCTACCGCGAGTCAGCGCTGCGCCAGTTTGAAAAAGGCGGGTACAGGACCCTTTTTAATGAACGTTTGTTGTAGGTCTACTAGGCATAGAGATATCTGAACATCTTTGCCAAATGAACATTTAAACAACTAAATCGGTCCAAAAACAATGAAAACAATTCGTACTTAAAGTCACACAGGTCGCAGCCATCTTGTATTCCGATTCGGAATTCTTGCTCGGTGTCCTCACGGTTGTCCAAACTTCCGAGCGGCAAAATCCGAGGAAAGGGGGCGTGTTGGTGCGTGTTGCTAGGTAACGTCTGTCTTCCTAGTCGGAGCTCCGACACGGATAAATAATAGAACGCAGCATAACCTCCGCCCACAAGAATATGCGAAAAAAGGGGGCGTGGTCTTGTTGCTGTCCCACGTGGAGAAGAGGAAGTGTCGCGTGGAGAAAAGGAAGTGTTGCGTTTCAGTGTGTTTGTCGCCATGTCGTCGAGACGCTGTTATTTTCATCCCGGAGTCAAATCACCTTTGTTTGGCTTTCCCAGGGACGCTGTAGAGATCATTAAGTGCATATATATCTCCCGTTAAGAGGCGTGACCTTTCCACGTGCGCTAAGCTGCTGTCGAATCACAACACGGGAACCGCTGGCACAACCAGAACTCGTTTCGTATTTCTGAAGGAGGGACTTCATAGAACAAGGAACTCATCAGCCCGTTTTTAGGACAGTGAAAACAGCGGTATACAGATAAGTAAATTGTGTTAAAAATACTGTTTTTTTTTACACGCGAAACATGAACACGTTATATTGCACACTGTAAACACAATCAAAGCTTCAAAAAGACACGAAGAACGGGACCTTTAACATACTTTTTTGGGAACTAATTATCCTGCTGTGCAAATACATGAACTTTACATTTTAACCAAAATTGGAGTTACTATACTTTTTGTTTATAGTTAGAATATCTGTTTGACAGTAGCCTATTGCCATATTAAAAATGATTATGAAGATTTCTTTCAAATACTTTTATTTTATTAACAAAGTTATATTCAGGATTAATAAGCTTGAAACATGGTAAGCCATACAATTGCAAAGAACAACCATTAAGAAAAACAGTTCTCAATTTACAACTAAGTGTGACTATTTTTCAGTTTCTTTAAAGCAAAAAAAGTTTACTGTCAAGTCAAATTTTATTTATATAGCACATTTAAAAGCAACAGAGATACGCCAAAGTGTTTTAACGTTATAACCTGACGTTGTCATACTCAATTCTAGTCAGAATATGTTGTCAAATGTTGTGGGCAGTGTTGCCAATTTATAGCCTGGATGCCAGACGAACTTAGCCCCGCCCACAAAAAAATTTGCACGGGCAGTTCGGTCTGGACTTGATCCATAGAGAGGTAATTATGCCCAAACAGAAACTGTTCGGACCAATGAAATTGTCAGGGCGGGCTTTAGACGATGATGGACAGATGATAAACAGTAACATAATCATCCACGTCATCAAAGGCGCTTGGGTTGAATTTGTTCTAATCCTAAACGGAGAACTTGTTCGTATATGCGTTCACCTTTACTATTTCTCTCAGAAATGATGATCGTGTTGGTAAGTACTCTGTGTATCCTTAAATTCTTTTTTTACAACTCCGGCAAATATCGTTTACACTCATCTTTTTCTTCTAACCTTAGGCTACTTATTCCGGGCTTATACGTGCAGACAGGGTTGCCAAGTTTTTACAACAAAACCCGCACAATACCGATTGCTACTCAAAACTAGCCAAAAACAAGCCCAATAGCTTTCCGGGTGGGGGGGGTTCTCCGGGAAAAATGGCATTTGGGGGGTAAAATATGTGTTATTTTGGCTGGATTGCCTGCTAAATTTCACATTCCTGGGTCTGTATATCACATAATTGGGGTCGCTTCAACCCGCGGACTTAGCAACACAGCGCAGTTGATTTCTGTTGACATTTGACAACTAACATTATGCGTCGCTCCGTTGCCAATTTGATTGGTTGTAGGTCTATCCAATTGAGGTCTTTCCTGGTTAGGTTTAAACACGCCCCATAATCAAATCAAATCAAATCAAATCACTTTATTTGTCACTCTACATATGCACAAGTGCAACAGTAGGTGAAATTCTTAGGTGCAGTTCCGAGCAACATAGCAGTCATGACATGACATGTACAACATTTAAAGCAGCATCAGATTACACATCTGATGCGCACACAATTACTCACAGCACAGTAAACTCTACAATAAACAATAAATAATTTACACAATGTGAGTGTAGTTCTCACAGCTTTAAACAATATACACATACTTACAATATACATATACTTTAAACAATATACACTAAACATACACTAAACAATATACATTACGCTATAATAGTAATAATAATATACAATGTATAGTATAAAATATTATTCACAGATTGAAAAATTGAAATCCAAAGTGCAATAGATGCTGTATGATAAATAAATGTGTATATAATGTGTGTGTATCTACAGTGGGTTGTGCTGAGTGATATTCTGTCCAGAGTGTGTTATGATCCTGATGGATCAGGAGTTAAGTAGTCTGATTGCTTGTGGGAAGAAGCTGTTCTGGAGTCGGCTGGTGCGTGTTCTAATGCTGCGGTACCGTCTGCCTGATGGCAGCAGTGAGAGCAGCCCATGGTTCGGGTGGCTAGAGTCTCTGAAGATCCTCTGAGCTCTCTTCACACACCGCCTGGCGTAAATGTCCTGGAGGGAGGGAAGCTCACCTCCGATGATGCAGCTGGCCGTGCGCACTACCCTTTGCAGGGCCTTACGGCTGCGGGCGGTACTGTTGCCGTACCAGGTGGTGATGCAGCCAGTCAGCAGACTCTCGATGGTGCAGGTGTAGAAACGTGTGAGGATGTGGCGGTTCATTCCAAACCTCCTCAGCCGTCGCAGGAAGAAAAGGCGCTGATGAGCCTTCTTCACAACGGCCTCAGAGTGGACGGACCATGAGAGTTCCTCTGTGATGTGGACACCGAGGAACTTGAAGCTGCTGACTCTCTCCACCGGTGCTCCATCGATGGTGATGGGGCGGTGTTCTCTCTCATTCCTCCTGAAGTCGACCACCAGCTCCTTGGTCTTGCTGACGTTGAGGGAGAGGTTGTGCTCCTGACACCACCGTGTCAGAGTGTGCACCTCCTCTCTGTAGGCCGTTTCATCATTGTCGGTGATAAGACCTACCACCGTCGTATCGTCAGCAAACTTGATGATGGTGTTGGAGCTGTGGGTTGCCACACAGTCATGTGTGTACAAAGAGTACAGGAGTGGGCTGAGAACGCAGCCCTGAGGGGCTCCAGTGTTGAGAGTCAGTGATGAGGAGATGTTACTGCCCATTCTGACCACCTGGCGTCTGTTTGACAGGAAGTCCAGGATCCAGCTGCATAACAGGCTGTTTAAGCCTAGAGCCCGGAGTTTCATGTCAAGTATGGAGGGCACAATGGTGTTGAATGCTGAGCTGTAGTCCACAAACAGCATTCTCACATACGTGTTCCTCTTTTCCAGGTGGGAGAGAGCAGTGTGTATAGTGGATGAAATGGCATCGTCAGTGGAGCGGTTTGTGCGGTATGCAAACTGCAGTGGGTCCAGTGAGGGGGGGAGAACAGAGCAGATGTGGTTTCTGACTAGTCTTTCAAAGCATTTGCTGATGATGGGGGTCAGAGCAACAGGACGCCAGTCGTTTAAGCAGGTGGTTTTTGATTGCTTAGGTACAGGAACAATAGTGGACGTTTTAAAGCATGTGGGGACCACAGACAGGGAGAGGGACAGGTTAAAAATGTCCGTGAAGACTCCAGCCAGTTGGTGCGCGCACGCTCTGATCACACGGCCGGGAATGCCGTCTGGACCCGCAGCTTTACGGACGTTCACCCGCCGGAAGGATCGGGTTACATCCGCGACAGATACAGAGAGTGCACTAACCTCTGCATCTTCAGCCGCGAGCGCTCTCTCCGCGAGGGCGGTGTTAGTTCCCTCAAAGCGAGCATAGAAGGTGTTGAGCTCGTCCGGGAGAGAGGCAGCGGTGTTCACGGTGGAGTTTGTGTTCCCTTTATAGTCCGTGATGGTGTTAATTCCCCTCCACATGCTTCTGGAGTCGGTGGTGTTGAACTGTCCTTCAATCTTGTCCCTGTACTGCCGTTTTGCTGCTCTGATGGTTTTCCGGAGGGCATAACTTGCTTGTTTATGCTCCTCCGCGCTACCGGAGTTAAAAGTGAAGGTCCGCGCATTGAGTGCCGCGCGAACATCCCCATTTAGCCACGGCTTCTGGTTAGGGTACAGCCGAATTGTTTTTGTCGGAACAACGTCATCTACGCACTTCCTGATGAAACACGTTACGCTATCAGCGTAAACCTCGATGTCGTCATCAGAGGCCGACCGGAACATCTCCCAGTCCGCGTGATCAAAACAGTCCTGTAGCATAGAATCTGATTGGTCCGACCAGCACTGGATGGTTCTGAGGGCGGGTGCTTCCTGTTTGAGTCTTTGCCTATATGCGGGCAAAAGTAGGATGGAAGCGTGATCCGATTTGCCAAATGGTGGGCGCGGGAGGGACTTGTAACAATCCTTGAAGGGGGAGTAGCAGTGATCTAAGACGCGGTTCCCTCGCGTGTTGAAGTTAACATGTTGGTGGTATTTGGGTGCGATGCGCTTGAAGTTGGCTTTGTTAAAGTCCCCGGTCACAATAAACGCGGCCTCAGGATGCGCGGTTTCCTGCTCACTCACTGTCCTATACAGTTCCTTTAGTGCCCGGTCTGTGTCGGCTTGCGGGGGAATATACACAGCTGTGATGATGACCGCGGTGAATTCCCTCGGTAGCCAGAATGGTCGACACAGAACCATGAGAAGTTCCAGATCAGGAGAACAGAAAGACTTGATAGAATGTACGTTCCTCTGATCACACCAGGATCGGTTAATCATAAAACATACACCCCCGCCTTTGCTTTTCCCGGAGAGATCTTTTTCTCTGTCCATTCGATGCACGGAGAACCCCGCGGTTTCGATGGCCGAATCTGGAATCTCAGCGGACATCCAAGTTTCTGTGAGGCAGATAATGCAGCAGTCCCTCGTCTCTCGTTGGAAAGAGATCCGTGCTCTCAGCTCGCAGAGTTTATTGTCCAGAGACTGAACATTTGCCAGTAAAACTGGGAAGTGGGGGTCGGTTTGCGCGGCGTCTTACTCTGATAAGTACGCCGGCTCTGCTTCCCCTTCTCCGGCCGCGTTTGCGTGGTCGGGCCGTCCAGACAAAGAGCTCCGCTGCTGTGTTTGTAAACGGCGGTTCGTCACTGAAGAATTTAAAGTCCGGTTTTCGGAGTGCGATAGCCGAACCAATGTCCAAAAGTGTCTGTCTGTCGTACGTAGTAAGGCAGACAACATCCAAGACAAAAAACACAAAAACTATAAACAGAACAAACAAAAAACTACAATGTTTCAGCAGAGCTTGCGACGTAGCGGCCATCCTCGGCGCCATCTTGACTCAACTTGACTCAATCACAACCCAACGGAGCAGTATCAGACTCAAATTCTGACTAGAATTGAGTATGACGACGTCAGGCTAGCCAATTTAGCGACTTCGTCGCTATATTTAGCGACTTTTCAGACCCCTTTAGCAACTTTTTTTCAAAAAAGCGATTAGCGACAAATCTAGCGACTTTTTGGACAAACGTCAGCTACTTTAGTGTGAAGTCTTGCTTTCTCCTGCCGCCACACCTCTCTGCGTCTCAGGGCCGGCCCTGACCAATTTGCTGCCCTAGGCAAGATTTGACTTGGTGCCCCTTGTATGAAGGTTTAGCACTACATGTTTTCAGTCTAAGTTGCGGAAACACTGGTACTGTTTTATTTTTTTAATGCATTGATGTTTTTTTAATTTTTATTGTTTTATATGATGTCCAGTCCATTCTACCCCATCATTATGTTCATGATATTATTATTATTTAATTTTTTTTAAAGGCTGATGATAGTTAAACTATACAAAATTAGCACCTACGCCACATTACAGCCTAAACACAAATAACAAGTAATTGCATATTGCATTCATGCACAAACTATTGAGAACTAGCAAAAGTGTTTGTTTTCCAGTAGATGGCAGCAAACTTCCACTAATATGCACATTCATGTTTTCACCATGAATTAAACTGAGAAATTTAGATATTTAATGTGAAATTTACATAAAATGTTGCTATTTTAAATAAACCTGTATATAAATATCATTACTAATCTGGGCAAATACATTTTAAAATGTCCATATGTCCCCTTAAAACTGCACAACTCTAGAGTAAAAACATTAGGCTATTAAAAAAGTGATATTACATGCGTTTAAAAAAACAGATATGATTCTTTTTGACAAAATACACTGTCTGTGGCCACTGGAGAACCCAGAACAGCTGCTTGCATATAGTTTAAGGTAAAACTGGAATTAATTAGCGTACATTAGTATTTTACTACTATGCAAATAAATAAACTGTTCATTCATTACACCACTTTACCTCTGTCTTTACACTGCAAAAAATGCTCTTCTTATTAAGTAATTTTTCATTGTGTCCAGTCCAAACATCAAAAAATTCTTAAATCAAGATGTATTTACTAGTAAAATGACATTAGATTATTTTTTTCTTGTTTTCTGGGGGGAAAATCAAAATGAAGTGAGTTTTAGCTTAAAACTAGCACAATTATCTGCCAAATGGGGTGAGAAAAATGATCTTATTTCTGTTTGGGACAGAAACAAGAAACAAGATTTCAATCAGAAACAAGATGATTTTTCTCACCCCATTGGCAGATCATGTAGCTTGTTTTAAGCATAAACTCACTTAAGAAAAAATATAATTTTACTTATCTAGTAAATGCATCTTGGTTTAAGATTTTTAGATATTTAGACTAGAAACAAGACAAAAATACTAAATAAGAAGAGCATTTTTGCAGTGTTTCCCTTATCTTGCCTGCATCAGAGGGCTTCTGTTTTTATGACATTACAATTCGGCCATCCGTCATAAATTATCAGGCAACTTTCACCGTGTCTACACCTGGAGCGAGCGGCCAAGCACCCTTAAAAATGAAAGCAATCCTGTCTATATTAGATGCGGCGAGAGGTGACGCGCAGGGCCGGCCCAAGCCCTTATGGGGCCCTAAGCAGAATTGTATTTGGGGGCCCCTCTGTGCCACCAATACGACTGACTATTGTCAATTCTTGATCATTTGCAAACCCAGTATAAATTGTATTAGTTGTAGTTGTGTTGGTTACATCATGTCTGCCTGTCATGTTTTTATCCTTATAAGGTTTTTAATTGTACCAGTAGCAAAACCAGTAGCAAACTCCTTTGAGTAGCAAACTCAAAGGAGTGAGTCAAGATGGCGCCGAGGATGGCCGCAACGTTGCAAGCTCTGCTGAAACATTGTAGTTTTTTGTTTGTTCTGTTTATAGTTTTTGTGTTTTTTGTCTTGGATGTTGTCTGCCTTACTACGTTCGACAGACAGACACTTTTGGACATTGGTTCGGCAATCGCACACCGAAAACCGGACTTTAAATTCTTCAGTGATGAACCGCTGTTTACAAACACAGCAGCGGATCCTTTTGTTTGGGCGGCCCGACCACGGAAACGCGACCGGAGAAGGGGGAAGAGAGCCGGCGTACTCATCAGAGTAAGACGCCGCGCAAACCGACCCCCGCTTCCCAGTATTTTACTGGCAAATGTTCAGTCTCTGGACAATAAACTCTGCGAGCTGAGAGCACGGATCTCTTTCCAACGAGAGACAAGAGACTGCTGCATTATCTGCCTCACAGAAACTTGGATGTCTGCTGAGATTCCAGATTCGGCCATCGAAACCGCGGGGTTCTCCGTGCACCGAATGGACAGAGAAAAAGATCTCTCAGGGAAAAGCAAAGGCGGGGGTGTATGTTTTATGATCAACAGATCCTGGTGTGATCAGAGGAACGTACATTCTATCAAGTCTTTCTGTTCTCCTGATCTGGAACTTCTCATGGTTCTGTGCCGACCATTCTGGCTACCGAGGGAATTCACAGCGGTCATCATCACAGCTGTGTATATTCCCCCACAAGCCGACACAGACCGGGCACTAAAGGAACTGTATAGGACAGTGAGTGAGCAGGAAACCGCGCATCCTGAGGCTGCGTTTATTGTGACCGGGGACTTTAACAAAGCCAACTTCAAGCTCATCGCACCCAAATACCACCAACATGTTAGCTTCAACACACGAGGGAACCGAGTTCTGGATCATTGTTACTCTCCCTTCAAGGATGGTTACAAATCACTCCCGCGCCCACCATTTGGCAAATCGGATCACGCTTCCATCCTCCTTTTGCCCGCATACAGGCAGAGGTTGAAACAGGAAGCACCCGCCCTCAGAACCATCCAGTGCTGGTCGGACCAATCGGACTCTATGGTACAGGACTGTTTTGATCACGTGGACTGGGAGATGTTCCGGTCGGCCTCTGATGACGACATTGAGGTCTACGCTGATAGCGTAATGTGTTTCATCAGGAAGTGAGTAGAAGACGTTGTTCCGACCAAAACAATTCGGCTGTACCCAAACCAGAAGCCGTGGCTAAATGGGGATGTTCGCGCGGCACTCAATGCGCGGACCTTCACCTTTAACTCCGGTAATGCGGAGGAGCATAAACAAGCAAGTTATGCCCTCCGGAAAACCATCAGAGCAGCAAAACGCCAGTACAGGGACAAGATTGAAGGACAGTTCAACACCACCGACTCCAGAAGCATGTGGCGGGGAATTAACACCATCACGGACTACAAAGGGAACACAAACTCCACCGTGAACACCGCTGCCAGTCAAAAACACTCTGCTTAAACGACTGGCGTCCTGTTGCTCTGACCCCCATCATCAGCAAATGCTTTGAGAGACTAGTCAGAAACCACATCTGCTCTGTTCTCCCCCCCTCACTGGACCCACTGCAGTTTGCATACCGCACAAACCGCTCCACTGATGATGCCATTTCATCTAGAATTCACACTGCTCTCTCCCACCTGGACAAGAGGAACACATATGTGAGAATGCTGTTTGTAGACTACAGCTCAGCATTCAACACCATTGTGCCCTCCATACTTGACGGGAAACTCCGGGCTCTAAGCTTAAACAGCTTGTTATGCAGCTGGATCCTGGACTTCCTGTCAAACAGACGCCAGGTGGTCAGAATGGGCAGTAACATCTCCTCATCACTGACTCTCAACACTGGAGCCCCTCAGGGCTGTGTTCTCAGCCCACTCCTGTACTCCCTGTACACACATGACTGTGTGGCAACCCACAGCTCCAACACCATCATCAAGTTTGCTGATGATACGACAGTGGTAGGTCTCATCACTGACAATGATGAAACTGCCTACAGAGAGGAGGTGCACACTCTGACACGGTGGTGTCAGGAGCACAACCTCTCCCTCAACGTCAGCAAGACCAAGGAGCTGGTGGTCGACTTCAGGAGGAATGAGAGAGAACACCGCCCCATCACCATCGATGGAGCACCGGTGGAGAGAGTCAGCAGCTTCAAGTTCCTTGGTGTCCACATCACAGAGGAACTCTCATGGTCCGTCCACTCCGAGGCCGTTGTGAAGAAGGCTCATCAGCGCCTTTTCTTTCTGCGACGGCTGAGGAGGTTTGGAATGAACCGCCACATCCTCACACGCTTCTACACCAGCACTATAGAGAGCCTGCTGACTGGCTGCATCACCACCTGGTACGGCAACAGTACCGCCCGCAGCCGCAAGGCCCTGCAAAGGGTAGTGCGCACGGCCAGCTGTATCATCGGAGGTGAGCTTCCCTCCCTCCAGGACATTTACGCCAGGCGGTGTGTGAAGAGAGCTCAGAGGATCTTCAGAGACTCTAGTCACCCGAACCATGGGCTGCTCTCACTGCTGCCATCAGGCAGACGGTACCGCAGCATTAGAACACGCACCAGCTGACTCCAGAACAGCTTCTTCCCACAAGCAATCAGACTACTTAACTCCTGATCCATCAGGATCATAACACACACTGGACAGAATATCACTCCGCACAACCCACTGTAGATACACACACATTATATACACATTTATTTATCATTTATTATTTATCATATAGCACCTATTGTACATTGGATCTCTACTGTGAATAATAATGTATACTGTACATTGTATATTATTATTATTATAGCTTATACTGTTTAATGTATGTTTAGTGTATATTGTTTAAAGTATATGTATATTGTAAGTATGTGTATATTGTTTAAAGCTCTGAGAACTACACTCACATTGTGTAAATTATTTATTGTTTATTGTAGTGTATACTGTGCTGTGAGTAATTGTGGGCGCATCAGATGATGTAATCTGATGTTGCTTTAAATGTTGTACATGTCATGTCGTGACTACTATGTTGCTCGGAACTGCACCAAGAATTTCACCTGCTGTTGCACTTGTGTACATGGCTGTGTGACAATAAAGTGATTTGATTTGATTTTGATTTGATTTAACCCACAAGAGTGCTCAGGCGTTAATATTCAAAACCTAACCCCCAATTTCCACCGGCTGCATTACGGCTGCGGAACGGCTCCGCTGCGTGACAGCTCCGTGTTCCGTCATCCGTCAATACCCACCAGGTCCGGATTTGTTGCGGACCGGC
Organism: Romanogobio albipinnatus; assembly: GCA_023566225.1. Taxonomy (NCBI): domain Eukaryota; kingdom Metazoa; phylum Chordata; class Actinopteri; order Cypriniformes; family Gobionidae; genus Romanogobio; species Romanogobio albipinnatus. Next base: position 55,193,877 of record CM042240.1, read on the forward strand.
TGCGGTCATGACTGACAGCTGACGTCAAGAGGCCCCATGTAATCTCGCAAATTCTGGTGTGATCGCGTGATATTTAACCTGTATAGCTATATAACTCCTCATTACAAGTACATAACTAGCTATTTGCTTTCTATCTTTATTTCTTGGACAAAAATAGTGACTTACCATCCACACCAATCACTTCTGCTATAGTTTTCCACGCCGCATCCTTTTTAATGTTGTCCTTATAAAAAGGATGTGAGGGGTCATAGATGATGGGTTGATTCTGTACCTCAATAATCAGCATTTCTTCATCCATCGTGTCAACGGGGTTAAAACAAGCCTGTCTCCGCCCATTATGACGTTTTCAAGGTGTAGTGTAGGGAAATATGAGCGCGGTGTATTTTATTTTGAAAATTAAACGGATCTTTTATTTTGTTTCTGGCTGTTCTGTTTTGTCACTCGACTTCCTGTCCTGCGTACTCTGCCCTGTAGTGCTGCGGAGCGCTCCGGCATCCGGCAAAAATAGAAGCTCTGCGTATCTGATGCGGAGGGCTGCGGCTCGCCGGAGTCGGAACGCGGCTGTAAAGGCCAATTTATACTTCTGCGTCGAGTGCACGCAGAGGGTACGGCGTACCCTACGCATAGACGCGTTGGTTACGCCGTACCCTACGCCGTAGCCTGACGCGCACCTCTCCAAAAATGTAACAACGCGTCAATTCTACGCGGACCGCAAGCGCTCTGATTGGTCTGCCAGAACCCTTCCCTCAGGTCAATAAATAAATAAAAAATCTGCGATAGGAGTGTGTGTCCAGAAATTGGATGATAGTTCCTTACGTCTGCTATAACACAATATTTTGCAGTCCAGCGATTCTTAATGGTAGTAAATAAATACATAGATCCGCTGAGTATAGTTTATTTATTTTCTCATTAAAACCGAAGATGTTAATCAGTAATTGTATATCAAGAACAGGGACACATTAGGGTATATTTCGTGAATGAAGTCTCCGCAACAGCAATCGATTGCTCGAGCTACCGCTGCTGAAAACAGCGCCACGAGCTCCGCATGATTTCACAAACACATTCCAGCGCCAGATCGCCTTAATTAACTTTACTAATCAACTAGAGATGCTTCATTTGTATTAGATACAACAACTCAAGCTGCAAGAAAAGCCGCTCTCTCACTGCTGCTGATACTCCGACATGAATACAGATTCTCCACACGAAGCGGCTTCTTCTTCGGCTGTTCTCTTGATTACACCAACATGCCCGAGGACACTGCCTACTAGCGTCTGCATGTGTAACTGCACATTGACGCAGACAACAGCGCAGAAGTATAAATGCTCACGACGGCGTCGGCTACGCGCGTAGCCTACGGCGTACACTACGGCGTACACTCGACGCAGAAGTATAAATTGGCCTTAACGCATTCAGTGGAAATACACTCATTGACTTTAATGGAAACCTATTGACTCCGCCGCCGTGACGGAGCCGTAACGCAGCCGGTGGAAATTGGGGGTTACAGTACTACAGTTCACACTGGGATCTGTACTTTTTTTAAGTAGTCTCTTATGCTGAATATGCTCACTTTTCCCCAGGATTCTTTGATGAATAGAAGGCTCAAAAGAACAACATTTCTCTGAAATAGAAAGCTTTCAAAAAAAATCCTAAAAACATTGTTCAACACTGATAATCATAGATGTTTGTTGAGCATCAAATCATCATATCAGAATGATTAGTGAAGGATCATGTGACAATGAAGACTGGAGTAATGATGATAAATTCAGCTTTGATCACATGCAGGAATAAATTACACTTTACTATATATTCACATAGAAAACAGCTGTTTTTACATCATATTATTTTACAATATTTCAGTTTTTACTGTATTTTTGATCAAATAAATGCAGCCTTGGTGAGAAGAAGAGACTTATTTTAAAAACAAGAAATGTTGATTTCTTTCAAACATTAAACAGAGCTTTTATTTTGGCGGAAACAAAATGTAATTTTTTTGGATTACATTCGACTGTGTAGAAAGAACCTTTTTATTTTCTAAATAAAAACTTCCAAATTGTAGATTACACAACTTATAATTTCAAGGGAGAAACTAAAAGCTCTGCTGTCTACTCTGTCCAAAACATGCAGCACGTCAGACAATATATTCGCACTAAACCATATAGCGCATTCTCAAATCCATCCCATAAAAAGGTTAGCGGGCAACTGACATTTAGCACCGATTTTTGCTCTTTGGACTTGATGAATCCTGACTAACAAGCGAATAGTGTCCAGCCGATGGCGCCGAATCAATCCGTGCATATATTAGAAAACATTTTGCAATTTATTGCAATAATTGTTTAAGGCCATTTCGCGATTTCAATCATCATAAAATAACTTTGCCGGAGAGTAATTTATTGTGCTCTTGGGGGCCCTCTGGTGGCCAAGGGGGCCCTAAGCAGCCGCTTAGTTCGCTTATGCCTTGGGCCGGCTCTGGTGACGCGACACAACAAATTCCCAACGTTAAACTGATCACGCGTTATATTTCGGACGCACTTCAAACTCGGCGGGGGAGATTGATGAGGCGGACTGGGAAGATGCGGGGGACTTAAAGTTTTTTTTGCGCTTTATTTGGTGGAGAGCACCTGGGCCCGACTGCAGAATCCGATTTTTGACACACGTCAGCATGACATCAGAGCAAGTCGGACCACGCTCGGACACATTTCTAACCGGCACGCATCTCGCGGTGATCACCGGTGATCGGTTCTGCGCAGATTTTGCTCATCTCAAACGAGCCTATTGACGGCGTAAAAAGCGGCGTTTTCGCCCCATTAAAAGGCGGTAAGACCTGTGTAGTAGAATGTCGATCCACCTCAAGAGTCCTGTCTTTTAACGCTATTGCGACTGATATTTGGACTTTCATCATGTGATATTTGTATTTTTTTAATTGGGCATATGCCCACATGAAAAAATACTATAGACGGTTTCAACGGCAACAACATAAACAAACGTTACTGTGCATGCGTGCTTTTGTGGCCCAAACTTAACTTCCGGTAGACGTCCGCAAAGAAATCGGCTGAATTTCAGGCGTGGCACATCTCAAACAAGTAATATGGAACGCCAAACGGCGAAATGAACGGCGTTTTGGATCGGATCAAAACCGCCGATATTAACGGCGTTTCTGCGGTGAAAACGCCGTTGTTTACGTCATTTATACTACATAACGCCGTAATTTGCTATCTATCTGTCTGTCTATCTATCATCTGTCTATCTATCATCTGTCTATCTATCCATCTGTCTGTCTATCTATCATCTGTCTATCTATCCGTCTGTCTATCTATCATCTGTTTAAAAATACACCTGCCACAGCTAGTGACTTTTTACCAGACACTTTTTTTTTCTCCTCGACAAGCCTGTTCACGTGCTTTGACATATTTAAATCTGCATATCTTTGATATTTTTACCTTTAATAAAGGCCATTTTTTCGCATAATCTTATTAAATATAGACTATGCTTCAGCTTTCAGTTTATATTCTTAAATTTGATCTGGAAATATAATAAGACACTGTGGGCTGTTACCAATCAAATTAAATAATTTACACTGAAAAATTACAACTGCATTAAAAAAATGTTATGGGATTGTTTTAAATATTTTTGAATATACAAATAAGTAAAGTTGGAAAGAATGTTTAAACATGAAAGTAAACTACAGAATAGACTCATTAATAATTCACACAAAAAACAAGATGCACACGTGTGGCCAATTTCACATGCACAAAAAACAATTCACATGCGCAAAATAAAATTATATATTCATAAAATACATTTCACAAATGCAAAACACAATTCGTAGATTTACAACTGTGCACAAAAACTTTTGAATGTTTAAAATTTACAAGTTCATCCTTGAATGTGAATTGTGCAAATCGTCATTCATGTGTGAATTGCTTTGGATTTGTGCGTGTGTGTTTTTGAGACTTTCCTGGCAGCGCTCTCCGCCCACCCGGATCATTCGTACTCTTTGGCCAATCAGATTTAACCTTATCAATCGGCCAATCATAACCGCGTAAGGGCGGGCCCACCTGGGTGTTACGTCATCAGCGTTCGACCACAGTTAGAGCTAAGCTGAGAGGTATGTGTAGTTTGATCGGTTCATTTCTGTGTTTTACTGAAACTAAGTTAGAGATCAGTAGAAGTGACAGTGTTACCCGCCAATTGCAAAATTCACCCGCATTTGGTGCGTGGGTGTTAATTTCAGGCCCTGTGTCTATCTATCATCTGTCTATCTATCTGTCTATCTCTTTGTCTGTCTATCTCTCTATCATCTATCTCTCTATCGTCTATCTATCATCTATCTATCTATCATCTATCTCTCTATCCGTCTGTCTATCATCTATCTATCGTCTGTCTCTATCCGTCTGTCTATCTAGCATCTGTCTATCTATCCATCTGTCTATCTATCATCTGTCTATCTATCTGTCTGTCTATCTATAATCTGTCTATCTATCTGTCTGTCTATCTAGCATCTGTCTATCTATCTATCCATCTGTCTGTCTATCTATCTGTCTATCTATCATCTGTCTATCTATCTGTCTGTCTATCTATCATCTATCTATCGTCTGTCTCTATCCGTCTGTCTATCTAGCATCTGTCTATCTATCCATCTGTCTATCTATCATCTGTCTATCTATCTGTCTGTCTATCTATCATCTGCCTATCTATCATCTATCTATTCGTCTGTCTATCTATCCGTCTGTCTATCTAGCATCTGTCTATCTATCTATCCATCTGTCTGTCTATCTATCTGTCTATCTATCATCTGTCTATCTATCTGTCTGTCTGTCTGTCTATCTATCTATCATCTATCTATTCGTCTGTTTATCTATCCGTCTGTATCTAGCATCTGTCTATCTATCTATCATCTGTCTATCTATCTATCCGTCTGTCTGTCTATCTATCTGTCTGTCTGTCTATCTATCATCTGTCTAGCTATCCGTCTGTCTATCTATCATCTGTCTGTCTATCTATCTATTCGTCTGTCTATCTATCCGTCTGTCTATCTAGCATGTGTCTATCTATCCATCTGTCTGTCTATCTATCTGTCTGTCTATCTATCATATGGAGCTTGAGTGATCGAATGGAATTCAAGCGTAGTTCTGGCAGACCACTGATCGCTAAATGATGTCAGCTGATTTGTTACTCCACCTACTCTAATCAACTATAGTATTTAAGCTCATTCAAACTCATGTTCCTCAGTCTGTCGCACAGACATTTACACCCACCTCCACCCCTTCACCTCCTAGTATCTTTATTATAGAGTATTGGATTCTGTGTAGAAATCTATTGTCATCATTGTATCTCTTTATGTAAATACGTGCTAAGAAACTTTTGGTTATTAAGAAGGCTGGGGATTATGTTTCAGGGATGTATCTCAAGCTGTCTTGTATGGCAGCTCGAGCATCTTTGAGCCTAAGCCTTTCGCCAAATCAAAGATTGTCAATAAATTTCATTCTCAAAAGTGGTCCTGACTGAACTGTCTATCTATCTGTCTGTCTGTCTATCTATCATCTATCTATTCGTCTGTTTATCTATCCGTCTGTCTATCTAGCATCTGTCTATCTATCCATCTGTCTGTCTATCTATCCGTCTGTCTATCTATCATCTATCTGTCTGTCTGTCTATCTAACTATCATCTATCTATCGTCTATCTCTCTATCTGTCTATCTCTCTATCATCTATCTCTCTATCGTCTCTCTATCATCTATCTCTCTATCGTCTCTCTATCATCTATCTCTCTATCGTCTCTCTATCATCTATCTCTCTATCGTCTATCTATCATCTATCTCTCTATTGTCTATCTATCATCTATCTATCGTCTATCTATAATCTATCTATCCGTCTGTCTGTCTATCTATCTATCTATCTATCTATCTATCTATCTATCTATCTATCTATCTATCTATCTATCTATCTATCTATCTATCTATCTATCTATCTATCTATCTATCTATCTATCTATCTATCTATCTATCTATCTATCTATCTATCTATCTATCTATCATCTATCTGGTGAGATGGTGGTCCAGTGGGTTAAACCATGGAACTGATACGCAGAAGGTTGCTGGTTCGATCCCAGCGGGCACTTTACTCCATGTTGGATAAAAGCGTCTGCCAAATGCATAAATGTAAATCTATCATCTATCTATCGTCCAATGGATCACTCAATTCTCATTGGCTACCAATGTGGCAGGTAGACTGACAGTGTTACCCGCCAATTGGCTTTATGCACAGCTGCACTACTTCCTGAACCCCAGCCAGCTCCTTTGTTTCCTGTCTGCCATTATTGGACAAACTGATTAATCCAGGTGTGCCTGACCTCTGTAGTCACAAGAACAATAATCAGACACACCTGGATTAATCAGTTTGTCCAATAATGGCAGACAGGAAACAAAGGAGCTGGCTGGGGTTCAGGAAGTAGTGCAGCTGTGCATAAAGCCAAATGCAAAATTCACCCGCATTTGGCGCGTGGTTGGGTGTTAATTATCTATCATCTGTCTATCTATCTATCCGTCTGTCTATCCATCTATCTATCTATCTATCTATCTATCTATCTATCTATCTATCTATCTATCTATCTATCTATCTATCTATCTATCTATCTATCTATCTATCTATCTATCTATCTATCTATCTATCTATCTATCTATCTATCTATCTATCTATCTATCTATCTATCTATCTATCTATCTATCTATCTATCTATCTATCTATCTGTATCTATCTGTCTATCATCTATCTCTCTATTGTCTATCTATCATCTATCTATCGTCTATCTACCTATCATCCTATCATCTATCTGGTGAGATGGTGGTCCAGTGGGTTAAACCATGGAAGGTTGCTGGTTCGATCCCAGCGGTCACCACCAGTGTGTCCTTGAGCAAGGCACTTTACTCCATGTTGCTCCAGGGGGATTGTCCCTGTAAGTAGCTTTGGATAAAAGTGTCTGCCAAATGCATAAATGTAAATCTATCATCTATCCATCTATCCATCTATCATCTATCTTTCTGTCTGTCTATCATCTATCTTTCCATCTATTGTTGGGGTAACAGCTTAGGACCCAGGACCAGTAGAGAAAAATGAAGACCAAGAGTCAGGAGTTAGATTAATTAAAGAAAAATTTACTGAAGAATAGTTTGCAGTTTCATCAGCAGAAGCCAGCTTCAAGTCTCTCAAGGAGTTCGTAGGCTGCGCTTCCTCTAACAGTCTCCCCGCCTCCGCCTAACTTACATACAATTCCTGAACAGTTATACTGTTTTCAAGGTCCAACCACGTCATTATTGTCATGTGGAATGATTCTGATTGGTTCTAACAACATGCACGTAAGCAACTTTCCACACGTAAACAGATAGGAGCACATATCACTAAAAGTGCGTAGACTAGTTGTCGCCCAGTCCTAGATTTAGATCACAATGACCTCGGAGGTCACAGAAAGATGTCTCCAGGTCTGACATCGTCTGCAGAAAAGTCCATCTCCAACACTGGATCTGCAAAGATCATACAACGCACATACACACAAAGCTCCACAGAATAACAACTTCCTCAAGGTTGAGAACATCTTAACTAACTATCAACAAGCACTTCCAAAACATGCTGATACTACATTTTAATACAGAAGTGAATTTATTCTTTTAATAAGAAAAGAACATAAAAAGAGGTACATTTCTCTGAGTCCCCAAAAAGTCACGTAGACCTGTGACCTATGTGGACTTAAGGTCACTTTAGGATGACATATAGCTCAACACATGCAGAGAGGGGTTCTCTTTGCTCTCAGAGTGTTTTTACACCCCAAGGACAGTTGCCTGTCAGCACGCCTTGACACAGACATCAGATAAGTAACTGTAGAATGTGGGAATCTATCTATCTATCTATCTATCTATCTATCTATCTATCTATCTATCTATCTATCTATCTATCTATCTATCTATCTATCTATCTATCTATCTATCTATCTATCTATCTATCTATCTATCTATCTATCTATCTATCTATCTTTATTGTATGGTTCCAGGGAGAAACTTATCCCTGAAACCTTTCCATTGAACAACAGGATCTTTAGAATGTCATTGAAAATACTGTAGGGGAGAACGGGGTAATGTGAGACACCCCCTGTATCTGGTCAACAGAACACATTTGTGGTCATATATGACCATTATGTTTTCAAGTCCCTCCAATTTCCCCTTGGCCATGAAGGAGAGGACCTCATGGTGCTGAGGCAAGCATGTTTTTTTTTCCACAAAAATATTAATTTTTTGCATGTAAAAGTAAATTTTCTTTCTGTCAACTTAATCAACTGTTATGCCAAAGCAAATTGATTCAGGTAGAAAAACTTATATCACACATGTTGATGAACTACCAACATGTAAAACCATGTGCTGATGCTATCTGAGGATTAACCTGAATTGCTAAAAGAGATTGTTTTTTCTAAAAATGTGGCGGTGGGGTAAAGTGAGACACGAGGCACAAGTTAAGTTTAGTCTTAAACATATTTTAATGTAATATAACATTACATATGTTTTATTTTTAATGTCATAAACATTGTAGAAAAGCCATCATGCCAAGGCAATACACCAGGAAGACAACCCGGGGCACATGTTCCTAAAAGTGATCTGGTGAAGAAGCTGCCTCAACCTAAAAGGCCTGGAGGAACCACTCGGAGAGAGCAACTCCTCATCTTTCCCCTTCAGGGCTGGAATGTAGAGTAGGCCTATTTGTAGAGTATGACAGTAGGCTGATGTTCTCATCCAGGTGGGTCTAGTGCTGTGTTCCGAGTCCCAGACTGTTCTGGTTCTGATTGTCCTTTGCTCTAAGTGTCCTGTGTTCTGACCCCCAAACTGTGTTCTAGTCTAACTGGTTCAATCTGTCATTTGAATGTTAATTAAACCATTTTGAATTATATTATGTTTTATTTGATTTTGTTCAGAGTTACTTTCAAGTGTTTAGATATTGCTTAAATTGACCAATCCCCATGATTCTGTTACTAGTCCGACATTAGTCCTGGACCATGTGGGGTTGCCAAGCTAGCTGTCAGGATTCTGACTGTTACAACATGTGTTGTTATGGTAGTTTCAGAGTGGAAAAAGTAAGTGGTTCACTTTACCCCCTTGATTTTTCTAGTCTGTCTCAGTTTACCCCTAAGCTGGGGTAAAGTGAGACAGAAGACGACTTTTTTTTAAAAACAATCATATTTTCACTGACCTTCATCCTGAATACATTCTGATAATTTCCATTGCTAGGAAACATCCTGGATTAATGACAAATGTGTCAATTTTACTGATATATAATTTTAGCTCGCTTAGAGGGGAGCAAATGTAAAATAAATGTCTCACTTTACCCCACTCTCCCCTATGGACTGTGGGAGTTTTTGAAACATCAATTCTCAAAACATATGTCGGTCGGTCACAGAATTCGGCACAACACCTGAATCCGCCCCAGACCAATAGTTATTTTTCATGCCAACAAAACACGTAGTACGGAGCCCGGCACGTCACCTATAGGAGAAAAAAAAACAATCCGTGCCGACGATTTTGCAATCCGTTCCCTCAGTTTATAAACCGTGATCACGATTTCTTAAACTGTTCCCTCGGTTTAACAAATCGTGCCCACGGATTAATAAACCGTACCCACGAATTTCCAATCCGTGCGCTCAGATTTTGCAAACCGTACCCTCAAATTCATTGTGAATAATATGAAATGAATAATACACAATAAAACAATAAGATTGTTTTAAAACAATAAGATTTGTTAACACGTAGGCTACCTGGGAGTTTGCTGTTCTTCTTCTAAAATGAATCTGTGAGTAAAGTTTTTACAAACCCGTGCGCACGGATTGTGAAAGCGTGCGCACGGGTTTGTAAAAACTTTACTCATGGATTCAATTTAGAAGAATAACAGCAATGTCTTCATGTTAAAAATGAATAGTAGCCTACACAAACATTTCTAAAACTGTCAAAACTTTTTTTTATTTTTATAACGCATTCATTAATTATTTTATGATAAACATACTGTTTTGATTGCACTCATTTATAGTCATAAATTAAAAACAATTGATAAATAAATACATTAAAAAAAAAAATACAATAAATAATAATAATTGTTGTTGTTATTATTAGTATAACTATTATTTGCCTATTGTTGCATTTAGGCTACATGCATTTAGAAGAAGAAAAGGGAACAAAGAAATTAAAAGTCAGTCATAATACACAATGCCAGGTTTATTAGGCAATAATAATAAAGTGCTAAGATTATTACAGTTAAGCAAGATTTTGACGCACATAATTATTATTAAATCGTTGTATTCCACCACCCGTTTATAGAGAATCACTGCAGTTAATATAATTTGATGAATAATACACAATAAATCAATAAGATTCGTTAACACGTAGACTAGGAGTTTGCTGTATGAATCCATGAGTAAAGTTTTTACAAACCCGTGCGCACGGATTATGAATTTGAGGGTACGGTTTATTAATCCGTAGGCACGATTTGTTAAACCGAGGGAACAGTTTAAGAAATCGTGATCACGGTTTATAAACTGAGGGAATGGATTGCAAAACCGTTGGCACGGATTGTTTTTTTTTCTCCTATAGGTGACCTGCCGGGCTCCGATTTACTTAATAAGACATACAAGCAGATGGGTGTGGATTCAAATAGCCTATAATTTACTTGCAAGGAATTCTCATTTGGGTTCACTCCTCGCGCATCAGCAGGGCGCGCGCGAGCTTGAGCGAGTTCAGTAGTTTCCTGGCGAGTGGTCAACAGAAGAGCGCAAACACAGAGAAACGCTACATGCTTTGAGAACAAACGAACTGACGGACACATGCAGGGGCAGCATGGGGAGATCACATCTGTCTGTCAGGTAAGATTAAAGATAATTCACTGCTAACCCAGGCTGTGCTGGATAGAGATTTGCTCCGTTTTTTGCTGGTTTGAGGATGTTGTTTCGATAACACTTTGTGAGCTGTCCACATACATAGAGATTAGACTAGGCAAATGGGCTTTTGCATGTTTCACCTAGTCCTAGATAGTGCGTGGTGGTGTTTTAGGCAAAGTCCTCACATTTTTATATGCGCTAAATGTTACAGTTAATTTTCGGAGGTAAATACATATTACATAAAATAGAGAGACCAAATGCTATTTTATTTAGTATTGTTACATATGTCCTATGTAATGTTCTTTAATGCAAAAGAAATGTAAATTTAATCAAGGTAGTATTTTTTACACATTTTTACATTTATTTAAATTAGGAAGGACTACTATTAGCTAAAAACAGAAAATCTGTGAGAAAAGGAAATGACACCAATTTTGGAAATGTTAATCGTCAATGCTAATATTGTAATGACAGAAAAATGACTGATGTAGCCTATCATCAGTCAGGTTTCAAGATTTCACACTGAAACCCTTGTATTATGTTCTAAGTTATAAATTACAACAACATTGACTGGACGCACAGAATGCCGTACACAACATATTTTAAAGTTTGCGTGATAGATAGCCTTTTTGATTGGATGGCTGGATCATCACAGCAATAGAGTGGTACAGGCAGTCCTTCCAGAAAACTGCAGCTTTTTTTGTGATTGTTGCGGGCAAAAATCCTTGATTATGCGGCACGTTTTCTTAAAAAATGCGATGGAATATGCGGGATATTTATGCAATTTTATGCGATGAACTTGCAAAAACTGCGGTTTGATGAGAAAGAGGAAAAAAAGCACTACATCACAGAAAGTGCTGGGAATATTTAAGTTTGCATCTTGTTTTATTGAAGACCTTAATAATGGCTCAAATTTACAAAACATGGAGTCAAACAAGTTCTGTAGCTTTACAAAAGAAATATGCTACAACTTGAAAAATGAATAAATAACTTCCTGTTTTACAGAGGTACACTGTAAGCCTATACAGGTTGATTGAACTTAAAACATTTATGGAAACTCGTTGCCCTAAAAAAGTTAATTTTGTCTTGTTGAAAAAACAAAACATTTCCAGTGTAATGTACTTAAGATTTCAACAGCATTTAATTAAAAACTTTTAGTTAATTGAACTAACAAACTAACTTAAATGCAGATGAGTGTTCGTTTTAGTTGGGCTCTTGGCCCTTGACTCTTTAACTAAGTGTTTCGCTGGCTGCTTTAAACGTAAACAAAATTGTTTACATCACGTAAACACAAAATTAATAACACATTACATTATATAAACAGAACATTTGAGTCTGAATGAGATTAGTGATTCAGCCTCTACATGATGATGATGTCATCATCATCAATTAGGCAAAGTCACCTGATCAAATTTTCTCTTTGGCTTGTCTTGGCATAACTAAAGTGAGCCCCAGGGTTCTGGACCCGCGATCGCTGAGGCGTCTCGGTGTCACAGACCATGGGGTTCACAGAAGGACTTGTCAGCGGGATCTGGGACTGCTGCGGGACTTTCCCAATCCTTGTCTGACAGTTCTAAAGATCTTCCTCCCCGTGTGGAAGCCCGCGCTGCGGCTTCTTCCCCCGGGGTTGAGGATCTGATGCTTATTCTCTCCGGTTCCGAGGAGCCGGATGAGTGTTGCATCAGGGCAGGTGGAGAAGCAGGAAGTGTTTCATCGCTTCATCCACTCGCCCAAGAGGAGCTAATTGAGGTTTTGACTCGTGTGGTGGCCAAATTGAAGATCAATTGGCCACAGGAAGTGCCGGAAATTCAGCCACCTAGTAGGCTGGATGACCGGTTTCTTTCTCGCCGGGTCCAAACACCTCGCCGGGGTTTACCTTTTCTCCCAGACCTACACACCAAGGTGTGTAGGTCGTGGAGGAAGCCCTATTCCTCGCGTATTTCTCCAGTATTGGATTATTCCAATGTTCTGGGGGCACGCGAGGCGGGCTATGGGACGATGCCTCGGGTGGAAGAGGCTCTCACGAGTTATCTTTTCCCCGATTCTGTGTCGTCCCTTAAAACCCCGGGGGTAATCCCGCCGTCTATGACGCTTCGGGCCCCATCGATTTCCCGCGAACGCATGCTGCTCCAGCCGCCTCCGGAGGGACTTGCGGCTGGGCAGCTAATGCGTCCGCACATAGAGAATCGTTCCCAACCACTTCCTGCCGGTCATCCGCTTCAGGGGGTTGGGGACGAGGCTCGTGTAACACCCGAAGCCAGCCTCGAGAGGCTGGTTCCCTTGGTAGAGTATCTCGGCGCATGAAAATGCCTTCCGAATATTTCTACATGGGTCCTGCGTACTGTAGACAAAAAGCGGGGTCGGGTAAGGGAACTGATAAAATCCTTGCTGGCGAGGGAAGCCTTAGGGTGCGTTCCTCCGCCAGAGAGGGAGTCCGGGTTCTACAGCCGGTACTTTATAGTTCCCGAAAAGGATGGAGAGTTGCGTCCGGTAGACCTGAGGTATTTGAATCGGTCTCCGAGGAGGCTCGGTTTCAAAATGCTCATGGTCTCCATCATCGTGAGTTAAATCCAGTTCGAGGACTGGTTCGTCACGATAGATCTGAGGGACGCATACTTCCATATCTACATCCTTCCATGTCTCAGGGAGTTCTTGAGGTTCGCTTTCGGGGGCGAGGCGTACCAATATCGAGTGCTTCCCTTCGGTCTAGCTCTTTCACCCACGCACATTCACAAGGTGCATGGATGCAGCTCTGGCTCCATTGAGACTCCAGGGCATCTGTGTGCTGAATTATCTCGACGACTGGCTCATATTGGCCTAGTCGTACGGGATGGCAGTTCGGCATTGAGGTGTCGCTCTGGCCCATATAAAGTGCTTGGGGCTGAGACTCAACACAACAGGTGTGTTGACGCCGTCCCGGAGGACTACGGTTCTAGGGATTGTATGGGACTCGACGGGCACAATTGTCTCCCGCGCGAGTCGAGACCATACTGGCGATGGTCTCAGAAATTAGGCTAGGCCACAGCATCACTGTAGAGCACTTTCAGGAAGTGCTGGGGCTCAGGGCAGCAGCGTCCAACGGGATACCCTTTGGCCTGCTGCACATGAGACCCCTACAGTGGTGGCTGAAAACCAAGGGGTTTTCCCCCAGAGGGAATCCTTTCTGTATGATCAGGGTAACGCGCGGATGCCTTCGTTCCCTAGTCATATGGAAGAAACCTTGGTTTCTGTCCCAGGGGCCAGTGTTGGGAGCGTTCTGTTGCCGGGAATCCGTTTCAACAGGCGGCTCCCTCACTGGTTGGGGCTCGGAGCAGGGGAGTTTGAGGTCACGCCCTCTATGCAGACTGGCGCATCAAATTATCCTGTGGACCCTAGGGAAACTGTTGTCCATCAGGGCACTGTAGGTCCCGGGGGACCAAAATCAGGGAGCAGACATCCTGTCGAGGCAGGGGCTGAGGCCCGGGGAGCGACTCCACCCAGGTGGAGGCCATGTGCGAGAGGTTTTGCCCAGTGGAAGTGGACTTGGTGGCGTCCCACTGTTCACTGTGGTGTTCCCTCACGCATCCAGCCCCGCTGGGGTTGGATGCCATGGTTCAGACGTGGCCAAGGCTGCGTCTGTACGCTTTTCCCCCGATTGCTCTGCTCCCGGGAGTCCTGGAAAGAGTCCGCCAACAGGGGGTCAGCCTACTTTTAGTAGCACCCCGTTGGCCGACGCGAGTTTGGTTCTCATAGCCTTGCTGGCAGGTCCTCCATGGCAGATTCCTCTGAGGAGGGATCTCCTATCTCAGGCAGGGGGCACTATATTTCACCCCCGGCCGGAGGTTTGGAACCTTTGGGTCTGGCCCTTGAGGGGGTCAGGTACCTAGAGACTGGCCTGTCGGCAGAGGTGATAGAGACCTTACTCAGTTCTAGGGCTCCATCTTCGAGGAGACTGTACAGCCCCAAGTGGTGAGCCACTTATACCCCTTTTCCACCAAGGCAGTGCTAGAGCTAGATCGGAGCCAGAGCTAGTCCCAGTTCATAGTTGGTTCAACTGAGGAGCCTGCTAAGAACCGTTTGCGTTTCCACAGGCTAGAGAGCCACAACAGAGCCAGGTCTTACGTCACTGTATACGTCTCATCTTTCTCAGCAACGCTAGCGGGAAACACACACACACACACAAGGCTTGTTTGAGATGCATCGGCGCTGCGCAGACCGATCCACGTATAATATTTAAAAAAACGCATGAGTGAATCAAAAGCATAAGGAGTCATGTGCTCTCGCTGGACTCGTGATCGGTCTCTGCACAGCACCGCTGCGAACAAGCCTTCCATCAACACTGCAAATGTTGCGTTACTATTGATTCACATGGCTTTACGATCCTACATCGGCATCAAAACACAACGAAAACACAGCGAATCCAACGCATTCGTGCAGTTCGCCGTAATTTGTATAGACGGAGATTACAAACGAGCAGCAGCTGTTAGCTCCATTAGCTGCTATTTCAACAATGGCGGATCTCAAGTCTGTGTTCGTCTTGTTGACCCCGCCCCCAGTGCCTGACGTAATCGGTTCTTACTTCTAGCCCTGTTTTAGCCCAGCAATGTTTTGGTGCTACTTAAGAACCACTTTTCCTGGCTCGGAGCTGGAGCTTTGGGTGTGGAAACACAAAGAACCGATTTGGAACTAGGCTCTGGCTCCAATCTAGCTCTGGCTCTGCTTTGGTGGAAAAGGGGTATGAGTGCAGGGAGCGTGAGGTGGACCCAGTTAACTGGCCAGTGGCTTCAGTGCTGGAGTTCCTCCAAGATCGTTTCTCTGCGGGTCTGACCCCGTCCACACTCAGGGTGTCCGTGGCTGTCATAAGGCTTTCCACACTCCTTTGGGTGATGGGCTTGGGTAGACACCATCTGTTGTACAGTTCCCCTGTGGGGCTCGGAGGATGCGGCCTGTGGCTCGTTCCAGAACTCCCAACCTGGGATCTGGCAGTGGTTCTCGAAGGCTGGCTGAGGCCCCCTTCGGACCATTGGAGTCGGATGAACCAGGGAACTTAGGATTGGTCAGTTCCTTGGTTCTTCAGGCATTACATCCCCCGCCTCACGTGACGGCGGAGTAAGAGACCTTCACTGTGAAGCACTTTTGAGTGCTGGGGCTCAGTGCAGCAGCGTCCAAGGTGAGACCTTTTGACCTGCTGCACGTGAGACCTTGACAGTGGTGGTTGGAAACCAAAGGGTTTCCCCCAGAGGGAATCTCTTTCGTATGATCAGGGTAACGCGCAGATGCCTTCGTTCCCTAGTTATATGGAAGAAACCTTGGTTTCTGTCCCAGGGGTCAGTGTTGGGAGCGTCCTGTTGCCGGGAAACCGTTTCAACAGACGTCTCCCTCATTGGCTGGGGCGCAGAAGGCGCTTGGGTTCCCCAGTCCTAGTTGTGCCCGGTCTCTGGCTTCACACTAGGGCAGGCACTACCCTCGGTAAAGGTCCCAAGGGCCAGTGTTGGGAGCGTCCTGTTGCCGGGAAACCGTTTCAACAGACGTCTCCCTCATTGGCTGGGGCGCCGAAGGCGCTTGGGTTCCCCAGTCCTAGTTGTGCCCGGTCTCCGGCTTCACACTAGGGAAGGCACTACCCTCGGTAAAGGTCCCGAGGGCCAGTGTTGGGAGCGTCCTGTTGCCGGGAAACCGTTTCAACAGATGCCTCCCTTCATCGGCTGGGGCACGGAAGGTAAAGGAGTGGAGAAGTCTCCCTACGGTGCTGGCGCTAGGGTACTCAAGTCCTAGTTGTGCCCGGTCTCCGGTTTCACACTAGGGCAGGCGCTACCCTCGGTGTGGGCTAGTGGGTACTCGTTCCCCAAAGTGTCGTTCCGACGCAGTGAGAGTTCCCTCGAAAGGGAACGGCTCGGGTTACGTCTGTAACTCTTGTTCCCTGAGAAGGGAATGAGCACTGCGTCGCGTCACCACACCTCGGCACGCCTGGAGCGCATGCTTCAGAGCAATAGCTGCCGTTTCTGTGCGCCGGCTCCCGCTTTATACTTCCGGGTACGCCGTCACGATGACGTCATCACTTACGCCAATCAGATTGGGCTAGTTTCTATACGGACTTCAGATTCGCTAGTGCTTAGGGAGTATCCCCAAAGTGTCGTTCTGACGCAGTGCTCGTTCCCTTCTCAGGGAACAAGGGTTACAGACGTAACTCGAGCCGTTTTACTGGCTAACTGTTATACATCTAATTTATTAGGGATTAATAATGTATTAGCTGTTTGAGACCAAAATGTAAAGTTGCAAGGCCTATACTGCAGCAAACGTTGATAAAAATGCGTGCAGCTGCATCCATGCCTGACTTCATTTCAAAGAGCCAATCAGCATCTTCCTTGTATTGCGTTGCAATGACAACCGACTAAAATAGGCTTCTTTAAGTACATTTAATTTAAACAATTAAATAGAATGAAAAAAAAATCATGCAAATCGTACAACAAACGAAAAACATTTCATAATTGAACAAATCTGTTGGAGTTTATGTTTATTGTACCTAAATAATTTGAATTAAAACTATTTCAGGGATAACAGTGTAGCTACACAAAACAGACATTTGAGTGCTTCCAATGCACAAAGTGCAATCTCTTAAAGGGTTAGTTCACCCAAAAATGAAAATTCTGTCATTAATGACTTCCCCTCATGTCATTGGACACCCGTAAGACCTCCGTTCGTCTTCAGAACACAAATGAAGATATTTAAGTCTCAGAAAGGCCTCCATTGGCACAATGCACTGTGCACTCTCAAGACCCATAAAAGGTACTAAAGACATCGTTACTACAGTGCAGGTTCTACAATAACTTTATGAAGCGACCAGAATAGTTTTTGTGATAAAACCTAAATAACGAATTATATAGTGATGACCGATTTAAAAACAAACAGCATCATGAAGCTTCGAAGCGTTATAAATCAGCGAGTCGATTCAAGAATCGGATCACGTGTCAAACTGCTGAAATACGTGACTTTGGCGATCCAAACCGCTGAATCGACTCACTGATTCATAACGCTTCGAAGCTTCATGATGCTGTGTTTTAAAATCGGTCAACACACCGGGAAACTGCTTTGCGTGGTCTTTTGCTGTTAATTTTGTTGGCAAATGGGAATTTGTGTGCTTCTTCATGGTTTCACCGATATCTATGGTTTCACCACGGGGTTTGTAGCTTTTCGATGACGTTCACGTCGGGTAATTACGTCACTTCAAAATGTTCCCATGACAATAGGGGGAAATGGCGGCTCTTGTGTGAAGTAAACGAAAATTTTTCAACTTTCTGCTAATATATATGGCTTTTTTTGCAACGAAAATGCGGGGATTATGAAATCATGCTAGCCCCGCATATTTTGCACGCCGAAATAAGCAATTTACGCTGCGAAAGTGCGGCATATTTTAAAAAATGTTGCCCCCGCATAAATATGCGGACTTTAGCTGATTATGCATTAAATCATGCGATCGCATAATCGTTTTTTTCTGGAGGGACTGTACAGGTATGACAACAGTAGCCTGTTGCACAAATCCGGTTTAGATTTTAATCCAGGTACGGTTGCGGTTTGATTCAGTTTTTTCGGGCTTAAGGTGGATTGGTTTTTAGCAGTGTTCATCACCATAGTAATTTACACTACAAGGCTAACCTGTTCAGGAGCAGGTTTAATTCTGGGTTAGAGATCACAAACCCAAACTGGACCAATCAGCTGCGAGTAAATATGCAATAAAGCCACACCCCCTGTATCTCTCATTCCAAATTAAAGCAGTTTATAGTGAAAAAACTTGAGACAAAATTATTATTAAAATTGCTTATTAATAATAATAATAATAATAAAAATAATGCATAATATACAGTATGTATGCATGTATAACGTGTGTGTCTCTTCTTCACCTGTCACTTTTTCTGGCCTCATGTTACAATCAGAACTGAAAATCAACCACCTTATAATTTGTTTGCCCAGAATCTACATCTATTTTAGTAAAAATCAAAGTATTATATTTAAGATTTATAATATAGTATTATATTTAATGTTGTTTTTATGTTAAAATGTAATTAAATATCCAAAATTTAGCAACACTATATTGCATACAATATGTAAAAAAAGAAAAAGTTTCTTATTTTCCTTCTACTCCCTGCCTGGCTGAATCTGATGTGTGATCACTGCACCACAGCGAGTGATAGGTTGATGATCTCCACCTTCATTTGATAAAAAAAAGGGGGGAAAAGTTTTAAACCTCACAAATGGGCAGACATAGGGTGCGTCTCAATCAGCTCCTTAGTTCAGTAGTCAGCCCATGGACTGATTCCCTGACCAGTGTCCTGACTACTGAACTAGGGAGCTGATTGAGACGCACCCATAATTTTCTAAATAGTCTAAATGTCAAAAATGTATTCGGTAACACTTTATAATCTAAGGTTCATTAGTTAACTACATTAGTTAACATGAACTAATGATGAACTGCACTTATAAAGCATTTATTTATCTTTGTTAATGTTAATTTCAACATTTACTAATGCATTATTAAAATCTTGTTAACATTAGTTAATGCACTGTGAACTAACATGAACAAACCATGAACAGCTGTATTTATATTAACTAACGTTAACAAAGATGAACTAATGCTGAACAGAGGTGTTGTTCATGGTTAGTTCATGTTAACTAATGCATTAACTAATGTTAACTAATACAACCTTATTGTAAAGTGTTACCATGTATTCAATAATAAACTTCATTTTGACTGTATCTATTTAGAAAAATCCTAATAAAATGTTATTGTATTATTTTTTGTTGATGTCTGCACTATCACTTCTGTCTCCCTGTCCCCTGGGGGTTGCACTCCATTTGATTCGTAAGCTAAATTTATAACGTCCACAAGCCAGTGTGAAAGGCGTTACTTAGACAGGGGATTCCCTTTGTGGGGAGGAGCCCATGAAACAAAGAGTTCACTCTTCCGGGGTCACTCTTCCGGAACCCACTGGTCCTAGCCAAATACTTCTGTAAAGCATGGACCGGACACAGGGCATTTAACCTTTTATCCTCCGCGGAGGAAAAAGCGGAGGGTGAAAAGCGGACAGCTCCAACACCTCCGATGTGAACGCAGGGAAACATTTCGGCATGAAGGCTGGATTAGGTTTAAGGAAAACCTTATCTCCACCCAGAGAGAATTTAATGCGTGAGAGGTGGACCGAGAGTGCATGTAACTCACTGACACGTTTGGCTGACGCCAAGGCCAAGAGCAAGGCTGTCTTGAAGGACAGCAGCTTTAGGGAAATATCCCCAGAGGCTCAAAAGGGAATTGAGATTGAGATTAAAGGGTAACTAAACCCTAAACCAACTTTTTTTAGTTAATGATCTGTAATACTGGGGCTTTATTAATGCTGTTCATTGATTCGAGTAAATGTTTTGACATTTGAGTATAAAGTGTTTTAATTCTATAAAATATGGTGTAAAACCGCCAAAGTGCTGCCCTCTTATGGTTGTACGGTGGCTACTGCAGTTGAATTTTCCTATTGGACGTTGTGGTACATCGTGACGTAGGATGGTACCTCCAACGGCTCACTATCCGCGCCCCTGGCACGAGCTCACCACGCCCTCAGAAATGTTTCCCCCAATCACATGATGAGAACGGCTTCACTCCAGTATGAACTGTCATATTACATGAAGTGGAAACATTATGAATGAAACTCACTTGACACATGCTTTAACATTGTATTGAAGAAAATACGGTTAAATAATGAAGTTGTCAGTACACGTCAGGCTTTTCTTGCGCTTTTATTGCCGCCCGTCATGTGTACAGATAATTTTCATACATGAGACGCGCTTTCAAACCCTGACACGCAAGTGGTTGCCGCGGACGCAGATAGATTAGGTCGGTTCTCTTGCGCGGCTGCTTCACTAGCATCGTCGGCATCGGGAGTTAACGCAGTTTGAGCAGCGGCTCGCATTGATAAGGCTCCGGGTTTATGTCTACAGACAATCCACCCTCCTCCACTTCAGGTGAAGGTAGGAGAAATGACCGCTCTGTTGCAAAGCTGGCGTCACTCCAGTCATTCTCCATCTTTGCGACTTGCGAGTCTGACAGCTGTCAATCAACCCGTCCCTGCGGGTCTCAGGTGCACGCCTTCCGCTCAGCCCCGCCCTCGGTTCGTCCCCTCTGTGTCCGCCGGGATCTGCCCACTTTTCCAGCATTTTTTGAAAATTGCCAGTGGGTGGAGTTAAGCTCTGAGCAGGGGTTTAGTTACCCTTTAAGGTCCCATTTAGGGATCTTTCTCCAAATGACTAGCAAGGAGCGACGGGCAAAAATCTGCGGATTAGAGGATGCCACCCAACCGCTGAGCCCTCAAAACCCACATGACAAGCAGAGCTGCCAGATAGATCTTAATAGTGGAAAAAGACCTGCCCTTATCCATAAGGTCTTGGAGGAAACACAAAATATCAGAAACTAAGCACTGATATGAAGTGAGACCCCACCCATTACACCACTCATCGGACACTTGCCACTTACAGCCATATAAGGACAGTGTAGAAACGGCCCTGGCATTCTGTATAGTAGCACTAGCCACCACGTGCGGGGGAAGCCCTAACGCACTTAGGTTCGTCCTCTCACGGGCCAAGTTCATGTGCAATGAAAGTGATCGCTCCCGCGCCTTCATGTCACGATTATAGTCTGCTATAGTCTATAGTCGGCAAGTGTGGGGTTGCCCACGAAGATCTCCTCTTCAGGGAACTCAGGTCAGCCCAGACAAGAGAAGTCGCGCCCCGGGAGGTCCCCGGTGGCACGCTGTCGTCACCGTGTCCCACATCTGAGTCCGAAAAGTCGAGCTTGCCGCACTGGGTAGCAGCAACTTTAAGGCAGCATCGCAGGAGTTTCTTAGGCAGCACCAGGCAGTGACTGCAGTTCTCAGGATTCTCCAAGACCTCTTCCACGTGCTTGAGGCCCAAGCAAACCACGCAGAACGGGTGAAGGTCCTTAGTGGCAATAAGAGCACCACACGCAGCTGGGCAGGCCCGTGATTAGCTACTGCCGAAAGAAGCAGTAATAGAGAGCGACATACCGGTGAAAAACTCAGAAAACTCAGTGGCGGGCAGCCGTGGAACAGGAAAGACGAGCGAGAACGCGGGCGGCTCTGAGAGCAGACACAGAGAAACCGGCAGAATAGAAACTGTCACGCCTGGTGCAGGCTGATCTGAAGATATTTTCTCCTGCAGACAATAAGTGAGCAGCGCAAATTAGACAAGCTGTGTCCGTGCAGAGATCACGAGAAGCGAATGTCAACTGATGTACAGTAGCGAATGCAGGCTATATATGCCTGCAGGTAAGGGGTGGGGCCTTACCGGGCATTGGCTGCGCGCTCCTGCCTGTCTTGTCAGACTTGGTGCAATTGGATGCTTCTGCAGAGGTCAGGTATGGATGCCCTTCCCATAGGTGGTAGTGATTTACGGATGACACTGAAGCTTCGATGCGCGTATCGTGCATGCGAGACAATTTCTAGTGAAGCTCCGTTTCGGGGTGTGTATTGGTTTCCCAGAGTCACGTGATCGATAACAAATGAAGCTTCACTTTCCGTGCACGTTTCGCTTTGCGTGTCAGAAAGTTCAAACCCCAGAGTCCTTGTTGGCTCAGTCAGTCTGGTTGATGGGTTTGTGAGGAGAGTGCTGTACTTTGAAAGTTAATCAATATATTAAATTTAGATAACCAAAATGTATTTTTTTTGTTGTTGTGTCTTTTTTATTTTGGTAAAATCTTTGCACTTTTGTTGTTTTCTAGGTAATTTGGGGTTAGGGTGGGATTAGGGGATAGATTAGATTAGATTAGATTCAACTTTATTGTCATTACACAAGTACAAGTACAAGGCAACGAAATGCAGTTTAGGTCTAACCAGAAGTGCAATAGCAGCAAGTGCAGGATATATACAATGGTTGCGTAAGTGCTGGGCATAAAAATGTACTGAATATATATAAATATGTATAAGTAGAGAGATGGTTATTACTATAAACAGAACTGAATTTACAGATGAATATATACAGTGAATAAATATAAATATACAGATGGCTATTACTATAAACAGAATGTAAACAGAATGTACAGGTGAATATGTACTATGAATATAATATACAGATGGCTATTACTTTGAACAGAATTTTACAGATAGAGGTATACAATAATATGTTAGGCTAATATGAGGAATATAGCAGTGGATTAAGGTAGTGCAATAAATTATGGACAGAGCTATCCGAAAGAAAGTGTAAAAGTGCAGTGGAAAGTGGTTGCATATTACAGTTAGAAGTACGGTGCAAAATGCAAATGTAAACATGGTTACTATAAATACAGTCGGCAGTGCAAATGAGCATATTCCAGTTAAGATATGGTGGTGCAAAATGCATAAGTAAACAGTTGTTACTGTAATAAACAGTCGGTAGTGCAAATAACAAAGTGAATGTAGGTGTGAGGTAGGAGAGTTTGCAGTTTATGAGGGAAGTGGATCAACGGGGGTTTGAGTTCAGTAAAGAGACAGCTCTGGGGAAAAAACTGTTCTTTAGTCTGCTGGTCCTGGTCCGGAGGATCCTGAAACGCCTGCCGGAGGGCAGGAGAGAAAACAGTCTGTGGGCTGGGTGAGAGGAGTCCTTGAGGATGCTGCGAGCTCGATGCAGACAGCGTTTCCTCTGGATGTGCTCGATGGCAGGTAGTGGAGTCCCTGTGATGCGCTGGGCAGTTTTCACCACCCGCTGCAGTGCCTTGCGCAACAACAGAGCAGCTCCCATACCATACTGCCACACAGTTGGTCAGGATGCTTTCTATTGCGCAGCGGTAGAAGTTCACCAGGATAGCCGAGGAGAGCTGATTCTTCCTCAGTGTCCTCAGGAAGAAGAGGCGCTGGTGAGCCTTCTTGACCAGGCTGGAGGTGTTGGTCGTCCACGACATGTCCGCCGAGATGTGGATCCCCAGGAACTTGAAACTGGAGACACGCTCAACAGCCATTCCATTGATGTGGATGGTGTCGTGTGTGCCTCTTGACTCCTTCCTGAAGTCCACGATGAGCTCCTTCGTTTTGGTGGTGTTGAGGAGCAGGTTATTATCAGTGCACCATGTGGCCAGGTGCTGGATCTCCTCCCTGTAGGCAGTCTCATCGTTGTTGCTGATGAGACCAATCACCGTAGTGTCGTCCGCAAACTTGACGATGGAATTAGTTCCATACACAGGCTTGCAGTCGGAGGTGAAGAGGGAGTAGAGAAACGGACTTAGCACACAGCCCTGTGGTACACCAGTGTTGAGTGTGATGGACGTGGAGCAGGTGGATCCTGATCGAACATTCTGTGGTCTGTCAGTTAGGAAGTCCAAAATTCAGTTACACATTGAAGTGTTGATGCCCAGGTCTCCAAGTTTGGCAATTAACTTGGATGGGATGACAGTGTTGAATGCTGAGCTGAAGTCAACAAACAGCATGCGTGCATAGGGTGTTGGTGTTTGGTGAAGGGTTTGTATTTAGAGCAACAGCAACAGGCAAAAAAAGAGAAAGACTTCCCCTATCTGGGAATTATTTAGAGTTTATAGCTTCCAATGTATGTATGCTTTTCTACTGTCTAAGAGAAGAAATAGACTCAGCCCCAACACTGTGAAACGGTGTTTTTTTCCCCTTAATAAAAATAATTAAAAACTTTATCACTTTTCTGTTATTCCTACAGTTGCACAAGCACTATCACTGCCAAGTGTCATTAGCACATTTAATGATCCTATCACACAATGTCCTTATTCACTCTGTGTGTGTTGAGAGCGAGAGAGAGAGAGAGCCTATATTAGATCTCATTGAATCATATAAGCTCATATTATAGCCTATTTTATTGTCACACTTTAATGAGTAAATTAATTTATTTAATGGACAAATTAAACACAAACGTGTAAGTCTTTTATTTGTACACATAACATTGAAACGATGGGAGTGTGTTGTGGTTGCTTCATCTGACAGAGCTTCTTCCACAGGCTTCTGGCTGCTTTATTTTAAATAAGCACCAGATGGCGCTGTTCTCAACACTCTTGAAGCTTCGAATCTTTTCCCGGAACAGTCAGGGGAAAGCCTCACTGCTTCATGAGGCTTCATTTCCCCATCCCTAATAGGTGGATCTCGAACATGAGATGATAAAAGAGAACGATCTGAATCCTGGTCACAGATGAAGCCCAACAAAGCAGCCTACAACAGATGATCCTCCGTGAACTAGGCAGAGCGATCCTCAAAACGACAGGCAGGCACAAGGGCTCAGAAACCACCAGGAGACAGACAAACTCACAGGAACAAAACCCAACGATCTGACAAACACAAGACGCACGACAATGAGTATAAAAAGACACACATAATGAGTGGCAGCTGGAGCTGATAATCAGCTGAGTGGTAATCAGCGGCCACACCCACACAGAGCAAAACGAGTCATTGAATTCAAGAACTGTGACACAGACTATCTGTATAGCCAGCCGGGTCTCATTGTTAATACGTAGGGTGTTAATGTAACTTTCAAAGAGACAAAACGTACGTTTTTGTATGTTTGGGGAAGTGCTAAAACGTAGAATGGGGATGTATTGGCAACATTTAAACGTAGCATTATTACATTTTAGCCACATTTTGGCTAATCCTACACCTACCCCTAAACCTACCCATGCCCATATATAGGCGGTCGAACGAACCACCCCCAATGCCTAGTTCAGACTGCCCGATTTTAGCCTCGATTTTGACTCGCCGACAGGTTTTGCGAAATCACAGACAAATGCCCGAAATCATAGGCAAATCGGTGCTTGTGCACACGAGTGACAATCACGCAGTATGAATGCTCAAAGACGCGATCGGGGAGAATCGCAGATGAGTCGCCGACGCCCGTGGGATATTTGGCATGCTAAATATCTGGACCTGTCGCCGATTCAAACTCCTGCTATGTGAAATGTTTTCTGACTGAAAAATACATTGGCAATGACCGACAGCCAATGAGAGAGGTTCGCGGAGGAGTTATAGACCATCATATTAGTATTTTAATAGATATATGTACAGTTATATCAAGCAAACAAAGCATTTGCTTGATCAGCCGCAACAGCAGCACATTGTAATATTATTTATTTACCTCAAACTCTCTTTGCAGAACACAATCCTTGCTCCCTGTGTCTCCCCAACCATTTCCTCCACCATAATCTTTTGTATTGTTCTCCCTTTTGCTGCAAATCAGCGCACAGACAATTTGTAAGTTTCTGCCCAGCAGTCTATATTTTTTATAACAATTGCAGTCTCGCGCGAGAACTCCAGTCTGACGCTTGTGTGATCATGCGTTGTTTCCTTCTCACTTCTTGCGTGTGCTTTGTTGTGAAACGTAATTTGCGAACGGGACAGAGCTGTCTGCGATTATTCCTCTTGTACAGTCATGCAGTGTGAAACCTCCTGTCGCCGATCCATCGTGCAGTGTGAACACAGCAGTGACTGAATGCTGGCCCAGATAGTCATGCAGTGTGAAAAGAACAGTGATCCGACGAGTTTGAAAATCATGCAGTCTGAACTAGGCATAACTGCCAAAGGTCCAGAATTTAAGTCAGTTTTTTGTAATAAACAAGTGTTCTTTTAAGTAATGACGGCCAATAATTTGAATCTGGACCTATTTTTCCAGTGTGTAGGCTAAATGTTGTGAAATAATTGCCTAATAATAGTATTACTTTAATGCAGCAGATATTGCACAGCACCAAGATCTTCTCATCTAAGCTGCCTGCGGTCTGTGACTGGGTCTGTCACCGCTCATCAACGTCAAAATTGGTTGAACAACAGAAGTGCTCATGGTTCTAGGCTGGCTACGGGCCTGCTACCCATAACTATTTATTAAAACTACGTACTGTTTTAAATATAAGCATACATACAGACAAGTGTATAATGTATAATCGCAATAATTTATTTATTGTGAAAATGTCAAAAGCGGTGCTGGTATAATAGTCTTATATGAGGTACAGAGCATAATGTAAGTTATTATTCAATGAAAATATTAATCTTAAAATATTATAAGGTGCACGTTTCCCCATTTCAAATACATTTCAAATACACATCGGGTGCTTCTCAATATCCCTCCTCGTTTCCTCACTCCTCCATCCTCCATCCTATGACTCGGAAACTGATGGAGCTCAGCCATCTTGTAGGACATCTCAGCTCTCTAATTGCACCGTGAGGAGGCGAGGATAGAGGAGTGAGGAGGCTTCCCGAGGAGTCATGAGCGAGGATACACAGGTGTATGCATTGCAGAAGTTTTTTTTCGACTAAACGTGACACACATATTAATTCTCCTCCCCCTTCACATCATGCCACAGTTTATTCATTATTATTATTATTATTATTATTATTATTATTATGTTTACATGTACAAGACACAAATGTATGTCAAATTACAACAACTGACAGTTACAGGATTATATCAAAGCACTAGAAAATTAAAGAAACAAACTGTAATACTATACAACAAATAAAAAGCAGTTAATAACTAGTAATAATTTGTTGTTAATAATAACTAATAATAAATAATATAGTAAAATATGTGGTATTTTGTGGAGGTTGAAACTATTACAATATAAATAATTATCTCTAATGTTCAAGAAGACGTGCAAACTAAATCCAGCGGTGTAGAGTCATCATTAATTGACAACGCTTTGAAGTGACACTAAAGGGAGCGAGGATATTACGGCTACGTCCGAAAACCTAGGCAGCTGCAATCTTTTTTTTACGCAGGAGTAAAACACAACCACAATAACCAATATCAAACAAGGATTTGAATGAATTAAAAGGCTTATATACACGGGGCGGGGTGCAATAAAAGGAAAACGGAACAGGTGTGGCACTACATTGACAACCATGGAGATTAAGTAGGAACACAGATGGGCAGTCATAGAAACCCTAAACTAAAACTCAAACATAACCGGTTCCCCAAAGGTAAAGTAAACTGAACAATACCACCGGCAGGGAGGTAACATGGGTATGTCACATTAACTGCTATCTGGAATACCGCCCTGGCAGGGGTATTGTTCAGTTTACTTTGCTTTTATCCAGAGTGCTTTGCAAAGCACTGATTAAACACAGTTGCATTATGTTTTGCTGTTGTCTTGAGTAGGTCAAATGCCTTGATCAAAGCCAAAACAGGGATAAGCTACTCCTAAGAATGTATTATTATTCACCAGAACACAAACTTGTGAATCTGAAAGGCCTGGTAGGTATTCCACAAAGCATGTTAAGTGAGATACCTGGGTGTGTTTAAGAGTAAGTAAGCAGATAACCAAAAACGGATTCCAAAAACTACAGGCTACAGGGTAGTAGCCATAGCAACTCACTCTCTGGACATATCCTGCTCCAGAGCAGGTTATGTTCCAGGGTTAGTTTGCTTAAGAGGTATTCAGATGTGTGTTATGTAATTAGTATAGTTATATTAATATAACCTAATGTGTTAAATAGTTACAGTTATATAATGTACTATATTATATATTAATTCTAAAGCACTATTATAACAAGGTAATGCTTAAATGTTAATTCAATTGAAATATATTTTATATATTAGAATATTACTTAAGACCAATACAAAGAAAGGATTTTTTGAAATCTTGGCCAACTGAAAAGTATGAACATGAAAAGTATGAGCATGTCCAGCACTCAATACTTAGTTGGGGCTCCTTTTTCCTGAATTACTGCAGCAATGCGGCATGGAGTCGATCAGTCTGTGGCACTGCTCAGGTGTTATGAGAGCCCAGGTTGCTCTGATAGTGGCCTTCAGCTCTTCTGCATTGTTGGGTCTGGCATATTGCATCTTCCTCTTCACAATACCCCATAGATTTTCTATGGGGTTAAGGTCGGACGAGTTTGCTGGCCAATTAAGAACAGGAATACCATGGTCCTTAAACCATGTACTGGTTGCTGGAGTCCTGTTGGAAAATTATATCTGCATCTCCATAAAGTTGGTCAGCAGCAGGAAGCATGAAGTGCTCTAAAACTTCCTGGTATACGGCTGCGTTGACCTTGGACCTTAGAAAACACAGTGGACCAACACCAGCAGATGACATGGCACCCCAAACCATCACTGACTGTGGAAACTTTACACTGGACCTCAAGCAACATGGATTGTGTGCCTCTCCTCTCTTCCTCCAGACTCTGGGACCCTGATTTCCAAAGGAAATGCTAAATTTACTTTCATCAGAGAACATAACTTTGAACCACTCAGCAGCAGTCCAGTCCTTTTTGTCTTTAGCCCAGGCGAGACGCTTCTGACGCTGTCTGTTTTTCAAGAATGGCTTGACACAAGGAATGCGACAGCTGAAACCCATGTCTCGCATATGTCTGTGTAGTGGTTCTTGAAGCACTGACTCCAGCTGCAGTCCACTCTTTGTGAATCTCCCCCACATTTTTGAATGGGTTTGGTTTCACAATCCTCTCCAGGGTGTGGTTATCCCTATTGCTTGTACACTTTTTTCTACCACATCTTTTCCTTCCCTTCGCCTCTCTATTAATGTGCTTGGACACAGAGCTCTGTGAACAGCCAGCCTCTTTTTCAATGACCTTTTGTGTCTTGCCCTCCTTGTGCAAGGTGTCAATGGCCGTCTTTTGGATGAGACTGAACCTGGGTGCTCCTTATGTGTCACTTAGGTCAGGGGTTTTCAAACTTTATGATGCCAAGGACCCCCAAATATGATGAACCTTAATGGGGGACCCCCTACCTAACTGTCAAGTCAGCAGTCTTCCCCTTGATTGTGTAGCCTACAGAACTAGACTGAGAGACCATTTAAAGGCCTTTGCAGGTGTTTTGAGTTAATTAGCTGATTAGAGTGTGGCACCAGGTGTCTTCAATGTTGAACCTTTTCACAATATTCTAATTCTCTGAGATACTGAATTTGGGATTTTCCTTAGTTGTCTGTTATAATCATCAAAATTAAAAGAAATAAACATTTGAAATATATCAGTATGTGTGTAATGAATGAATATAATATACAAGTTTCACTTTTTGAATGGAATTAGTGAAATAAATAAACTTTTTGATGATATTCTAATTATATGACCAGCAACTGTATATATTTTTTGAAAAATGTCTAGAAAATGGCCCCCTCCACCTCAAATAAAAAACACCTAAAGGGGGATACAAAAAAGAAATGCAGGCCCTGAATAAATGTCTGTAAAAAATCCTGATTGGAGCATCCCTATAAATAATTCTACATGATAAAAAGAAGGCAAATAGATCGATATCGGTGATCGGTATTGGCAGATACTGTTTCTTGTGATCAGTGATCGGTGATCGGCTCGAAAAATCCTGATCGCAGCACCCTTACCCCGAACAGAACACTGCTTCAAATATTTGATATCCCTAACTTTAGTAAATCCAGTGAATAATTCTTCCTCAAAAGGCTGCAACAACAAATCAATAAAATAGATTATTTTTGATAATGAAAATAGTCAACAACTAATTTGGTTATCGATTAGTTGCGTCTGTGCGTTGTGCTTGGAAACCCTTAGCCAGTCACGTCGCTTCACAGTACTGAATAACCTGTTTCTATAGACAAAACGCATATGGAAAACAATGGAGGACACAGCTGCAGTGGATCAAAAACATGATCCAAGTTGTCCAAAACATGCTTTATAAGCACTTCAAACAAAAGCATTTTCTGCATCTTGCCCTGTCGTGCTCTGACAGATGTGTGTGCTGTGTAATGCCTATGTCTTAACCTCTGTGCATAAATTACATTTTATGGTTATATATCCAGTGCTCGAAGCTGGCCGGTACGCAGAACCTAATTTCGACCTGTACCCGATTGCCTAATCCTAACTAAACCGCCACACCTAATCCTAAACCTACGCAGCCACGGCTCATCTGTATGGACAAAAATATTCATCAAAACATAGACCTCTATATATAATAAATTGTAAATGTATTCAGCATGTATTTCTAGACTATTAAGTCGTAAAGTGAGCAGGATATATTAAAATGTATTCTTGATACCGGCTCACCGGCCCTTCTCACATGTTGCTAGTACTCTGACCGCCCACACCGCCGCCCCACCCAGGTTTTTTTTTTTTTTAAATTAAGTATAGGTTTAAAATTCTACATGTAACACAAGTAATCATATTTATGAGAGCAGTAACCGTAAAGGTACATGCCCATTAACCCATAAGAATCCAGACCAATTTCTCCTTAAAGGAAAATTATGGGGCATATAAAACAGACTTAATGGCCCACTTGTAACATGTTTTTGAAATACAACCCCTCCTTGTGAAAGATCTGTTATGTTACATATATGTGACATTGGGCGTTTATTTCTCAGCTTAAAAATATTAAAACATTTTATCAGTTGTTGTTTTGTTTTTGTTTTTTGCTTTAATCACCGTTTTTTTTTCTGTTTATTTTCTTTTTCACAATATATATCTAAATTAAGCATATTATTCAAAATAATTAATGAAACATATCAAGCCATGGACGGATATTCGAGTCTTAAAACGGTTGCGTGACATGTTGTCAGCCACCATGGAACACTGATTTTTCCCAGTCATTTTCCCAGGTATGCACGATTTCCTGGCATTTGGTGCAGACCCATGCACAGATCAATATCAATCATTATTTCCATTTATTTAACAGTGCTGTTAACATTGTTCTGAGTTCCAGATTTTATATAAAACAGAATATATAAAAAAAATTATTGAATCAGCTAAATTGATTGAGCAGTTCATTAACATTTTTCTTAATGTGACAAATATACGTCACATCAAAATTCCACCTACTGTTGTAAGGTTAACATATATGTCACCACAATATTTTCGTAACTTGTTTTATATCAATTTGTTTAAGAAATGAAAATCAGAAAAAAATGAAATGAAATGAAAATTAAAATCAGGTTAAGTGTAATCTATGATATGCTATTAAAACATTAGGATTGCTGCATGGGTTGAAGCATACATTTGTTAGTAACAAAAACAAGCATTTAAAAAAATAGCTGACACTGCAACATGTGCTAACCAGACAGGCCACCATTTTGGAAATGTTGCCATGACAACAAAAAATGCACACATTGTCACATGACTGAACCTGGGTGCTCCTTATGTGTCACTTAGGTAAGGGGTTTTCAAACTTTATGATGCCAAGGACCCCCAAATATGATGAACCTTTATGGGGGACCCCCTACCTAAAATCCATCTATATATTTTTATGTATGAAAAAAAAAAAACATTGTAAAGTGTTAGATAAATATTAGGTATGACATTATAAATACACATTGTTTCCAAACTTAAATTGGACATACTTAATGTTGGATGTATAAACCTGAAGAAGAACATTTTCAATAAAAAAATATTTGTATAAGCAACTTTCACAATAAATGTATGTAAGCGTTAAGAATACTGCCTTACAACCCCAGTGAGCATGATAAAGGGGACTAGTAAGAAAACTCATTAGAAAGATATAAAGCAAACATATACAATTCTGGAAAGTATGTACGGCAAGAAAGGAGAGAAACAGTTAGAATGTTCGGTAGAAATTATCCATTTTTGTTTTGTCTTTTTATTCTCTGAAATTTTCTGGGGACCCCTTAGAACCTCCTGGAGGACCCCTGTTTGAAAACCCCTGACTTAGGCACTTCTTGAGTTGAAATGGAGGGATAATGCTTTAAAAAGACCTTTCCAGCCAGGTAATCACAAGTGACATAGTTATAGTGACCTGTGTCACTATAACTATGTTCAGACGAGTGAATAAATGTGTTCTTCAGTTTTTTTCAGTGCGTTTATTATCATATTATCAATGTAGTCGTTTTAATATCCGCTTTAAAATAATAAGCAATCAGCTGTTGTTAAGTTTAGTTTTAGTTGATGTAATGTTTGCAATGTATTTTAACCCTTTTTTGCTTATAATGTACAGCATGCACTCCCTAGATGCAGTCCTGTTGTGCTCACACATGGTATCTTTTAAACTAGTAAGAAAACCTGTGTGCAATTCAGTCGTATTGGAACATGCTATTTCAGTTTCAAGTTGTTCAGTTTCAAGTGAAGCATGTAAGAAGACATCAGGTGTTCACAATCTTAGACTTGAAACTCGAAGGTTAAATGAAAGCGTTTGAACTCGAATGAAAAACAATGTTTTAGAACATTCTGTTATTTAGAAGTTGAATGTGAAAGTTCTTGTGATCAGAAAACACCTGCTTGGAGCCAATAGCTCTGGACATGATTGCAGTTTTTTTTAAAATAACTATTTGGTTTCTGCTATATTTCTCCTAAATGGTGAAACTCCTTTGTTTGTGTGTCTTTTTGTTGGAATGCCAGTGAAGTGGATATAATTCATACCCATAACAAGCCAGAGGCTTGGATATGGCTACCTGCTATACGCTTATTTGTGTCATGTTTGTCATTTTGTCGTCTTTCACGTTTCTGTTATCTATTCTAACATTGTCTGTATGTGTAAGAATGTGCAGGAAAGGGTGTGTTTATGGATTTCCTTTGAGTGACATTGCATAAAGACAGTCTGAATAAAGTTACCTAAACTGAAGTGTTTTGGAAACCATGTTTGATTTGCCATAATCAGCTTTATACAGACGTATTTAACAGCAAGTGGCCTCCGTATGCATGTTTATTTAGAGCAATAGAGGATTTAGTACCTGTTTTACTAAAGTGAGCATCACTATTACTGTTGCTTATACTATTCCAAGTATGAAGCTTCGCAGTGTAACTCTTTGTGCTATTCGCACTATTTGTGCTATTGACATGATTCAAATGAAATCATGTGATGTGGCTTTTTGGGGGGGATACTGTGTGTGTGTGTGTGTGTCTTTGCCTGTATGTGCTCCCAAACCAAGAGAAGAGAGCTTTTGTACAGGTTGAGAAAAGTTGACATTTGAGAATTAGAAAAGGGGGAGCCTGGCAGAAAAAAAGGAGTCATTGTGCCCCTGGCATGGGTGCCCTCTGAAGAAACACTCACATACACGCTTACTTACACATTGTGAGACAGGAAGTGAGAACAGAGGATGATGGTCAACATGGTTTATTCTGTACTAAAGATAAGAGGGATCTTGCTGGATGCCCTTTTTAAATGGCACTCAAAAATGAAAATTTAGTCATTCTGTCACCCC
This sequence comes from Romanogobio albipinnatus, assembly GCA_023566225.1. NCBI lineage: Eukaryota > Metazoa > Chordata > Actinopteri > Cypriniformes > Gobionidae > Romanogobio > Romanogobio albipinnatus. The sequence goes on from CM042240.1 coordinate 55,227,851, forward strand.
CCTTCATATAGTTGGAAAACTGCTCGGGTTACGACTGTAACCCTTGTTCCCTGAGTAGGGAACGAGCACTGTGTCTGGTTAAGACACTTTGGGGATACTCCCTAAGCACTAGCGAATCTGAAGTCCGTATAGCCACTAAACCAATCTGATTGGCGTGCGTGATGACGTCATCGTGACGGCGTACCCGGAAGTATAAAGCGGGAGCCGGCGCACTGAAACGACAGCTATTGCTCTGAAGCATGCGCTCCAGGCGTGCCGAGGTGTGGTGACGAGACGCAGTTCTCGTTCCCTACTCAGGGAACAAGGGTTACAGTCATAACCCGAGCAGTTCCCTTTCGAGGGAACTCTCACTGCGTCTGGTTAAGACACTTTGGGGAACGAGTACCCACTAGCCCACACCGAGGGTAACGCCTGTCCTAGTGTGAAACCTGAGACCGGGCACAACTAGGCCTTGAATACCCTAGCGCCAGCACCGTAGGGAGAACTTCTCCACTCCTCTTCCTTCCGTGCCCCAGCCGATGAAGGGAGGCGTCTGTTGAAACGGTTTCCCGGCAACAAGACGCTCCCAACACTGGCCCTTGGGACCTTACCGAGGGTAGTGCCTGCCCTAGTGTGAAGCCGGAGACCGGGCACAACTAGGACTAGGGAAACCCAAGCGCCTTCGGCACCCCAGCCAATGAGGGAGACGTCTGTTGAAACGGTTTCCCGGCAACAGGACGCTCCCAACACTGGCCCTTGGGACCTTACCGAGGGTAGTGCCTGCCCTAGTGTGAAGCCGGAGACCGGGCACAACTAGGACTAGGGAAACCCAAGCGCCTTCGGCACCCCAGCCAATGAGGGAGACGTCTGTTGAAACGGTTTCCCGGCAACAGGACGCTCCCAACACTGGCCCTTGGGACCTTACCGAGGGTAGTGCCTGCCCTAGTGTGAAGCCGGAGACCGGGCACAACTAGGACTGAAGCACCCTAGCGCCAGGCGCAGTAGGGAGATGCAGGCTATAAAACCTGATAAAAGTGTGCGGGGTAGCCCACCCAGCCGCCTCGCAGATATCCTGCATGGGGACCCCAGAAAGGAGGGCCACCGAAGAGGCCATGCCTCGGGTGGAATGAGCCCTCACGGCCATAGGTGAAGGCAAATTGCGCACCTGATAAGCCGCGGTTATCGCCTGGACAATCCAGTTACTGATTGTCTGAGTAGATGCAGGCAACCCCTTCTTGGGTGAACCAAAGCACACTAACAGCTGTTGAGATCTCCTCCACTGCGCAGACTTCTCCAGATATACTCTGAGAGCCCTAACTGGGCAGAGCAAGTGAAGCCTCCCTTCTTCCGCCGTCACGTGAGGCGGAGGATGAAATGCCTGAAGAACCAAAGACCTGGCCACCCTTGATGGAACCTTGGGCACGTAGCCCGGCCTAGGGTGTAAGATGGCTTTTACTCCTCCAGGGGCAAACTCCAGGCAAGTCGGCGTCAGGGGCGTAAATTTCATCTAAAAGTTGGGGGGGACAATAAACATGAAATTTCTCAAGAGCAATTTTTGAAGGGGACACAAATAATACAGCCAAAATTGTACTTGTAAGGATATGTGTACCACAAAAAAAAAAAAAAAAAAACATTATCTGAAAAATTATCTAATGTCCGTTTTTCTTTTCTCTGTCATTTTATCTGACCAACAACACAAAGCGATAGTAGTTTAAATACGATTAAGGTTCACCACGCAGTCATATTATAATTATTAAATTATCTTGCATCCTCCACATAGTATTTTATACTATGATATTCAGATATTTAGATATTCAACTGCAGAAGCCCTCTGATCTGCCACTTATTATCATATTGAGCAAAACCCTACACAGATCTGACTGAACTTACGGTTTAGAATTAGCCAATTTTTTGAATTCGGGGGCGGGTTGCTTGAATTTTGGGTTCATTAGCCTATTATTCGTAATGAAAAACAACAAAACAGTACAATGACACACTCCCTTAAATAGGCGCTTTTACACTTTGAAACCAAATCTTTGATAATCTTGTCTGTCAGCGGTTTGCTCGTTCGGCTCGTGCTGTTATTGAGCAGACAGGTTCATTTTTTAATTGTTTTGTCAGTTCTCTAACTGAACTAAATTATTTTATTACTATACAGTGGAGCGGTGCGGCTGTGGGCAAGTGATGTTAACAGTGTTTTGCCTAATCTGTATTAAAGAGAAAAGACGTTTCATCTGACGTTTAAAGTGAATAAAATAGCCTTGACAGCTACTTACTGGTGTTTCACAACTGCTGTCTGAAGAGCCTTGTTCTCTCCCCAAACTTGTGTGGTAGTCTTTCTACGTTCTACTACGTTAGTTGAGGTGCATGGTGGATCAAACCACTGTGAGGCAAGGGGGGAGGGGGGACTCAAAATGTTTCTAAACTTAAAACGCATTTTTTTGTCCCGTTTGCGATTGTATTGTTTTACTACTTACACATTTATTTTAAGTATATATTGTTATATTATTTACAATACTCAGCATGGTTTTTAGGGGGGGGGGCAGCCCTCAGATAGGGGGGGTCCTGTCCCCCCCGTCCCCCCCGTGATTTACGCCCCTGGTCGGCGTTACTGCCAAGGCCTGGAGGTCCCCTACTCTCTTTAGCGATGTAATGGCCAGGAGAAAAGCCACCTTCAAGGTCAGGTTCTTTGGTTCCGCCGACTCCAATGGCTCAAAAGGGGCCTCAGCCAGACCTTCGAGAACCACTGCCAGATCCCAGGTTGGGACTCTGGAACGAGCCGCAGGCCTCATCCTCCGAGCCCCACGGAGGAACTGCACAACCAACTGGTGCCTACCCAAAGGCCCATCACCCAAAGGAGTGTGGAAAGCCCCAATGGCAGCCTTGTACACCTTGTACACCTTGTACAACCCCAATGTACACCTTGAGTGTGGACGGGGTTAGACCCGCAGAGAAACGATCTTGGAGGAACTCCAGCACTGAAGCCACCGGGCAGTTAACTGGGTCCACCTCACGCTCCCTGCACCAAGTGGCAAACACATTCCACTTGAGGCTGTACAGTCTCCTTGTGGACGGAGCCCTGGAACTGAGTAATGTCTCTATCACCTCTGCCGACAGGCCAGCCTCTAGGTACCTGACCCACTCAGGGGCCAGACCCAAAGGTTCCAAACCTCTGGCCGGGGGAGGAATATCGTCCCCCCCGCCTGAGACAGGAGATCCCTCCTCAGAGGAATCTGCCATGGAAGACCTGCCAGCAGCGCTATGATATCCGAGACCCAAACTCGCGTCGGCCAACGGGGTGCTACTAGAAGTAGACCGACCCCCTGTCGACGGACCCTCTCCAGGACTCCCGGGAGCAGAGCAATCGGGGGAAATGCGTACAGACACAGCCTCGGCCACGTCTGAACCCTGGCATCCAACCCGAGCGGGGCTGGATGCGTGAGGGAACACCACAGTGGACAGTGGGACGTCCCTCGAGACGCCACCACCCCTGGGTGGAGTCGCTACTCCCCGGGCCTCAGCCCCTGCCTCGACAGGATGTCTGCTCCCTGATACCGGACCCCCGGGACATACATTGCCCTTATGGACAACAGTTTCCCTAGGGTCCACAGGAGAATTTGATGCGCCAGTCTGTATAGAGGGCGCGACTTCAAATCCCCTGCTCCACGCCCCAACCAGTGAGGGTGATGTCTGTTGAAGCGGATTCCCGGCAACAAGACGCTCCCAATACTGGCCCCTGGGACCGAAACCAAGGTTTCTTCCGTATGACTAGGGAACGAAGGCATCTGCGCGTTACCCTGATCATACGGAAAGGATTCCCTCTGGGGGAAAACCCCTTGGTTTCCAGCCACCACTGTAGAGGTCCCATGTACAGCAGGCCAAAGGGTATCCCGTTGGACGCTGCTGCCCTGAGCCCCAGCACTTTGAAAGTGCTCTACAGTGATGCTGTGGCCTAGCCCTATTTCTGAGACCCTCGCCAGTATGGTCTTGACTCGCGCGGGAGACAATTGTGCCCGCATCGTTGTCGAGTCCCCTACGATCCCTAGAACCGTAGTCCTCCGAGACGGCGTCAACACACCTGTTGTGTTGAGTCTCAGCCCCAAGCACTTTATATGGGCCAGAGCGACACCTCAATGTCAAACTGCCATCCCGTACGACTGGGCCAATATGAGCCAGTCGTCAAGATAATTCAGCACACGGATGCCCTGGAGTCTCAATGGAGCCAGAGCTGCATCCATGCACCTTGTGAATGTGCGTGGGGAAAGAGCCAGACCGAAGGGAAGCACTCGATATTGGTACGCCTCGCCCCTGAAGGCGAACCTCAAGAACTCCCTGAGACATGGAAGGATGAAGATATGGAAGTATGCGTCCTTCAGATCTATCGTGACGAACCAGTCCTCGAACTGGATCTAACTCACGATGATGGAGACCATGAGCATTTTGAAACCGAGCCTCCTCAGAGACCGATTCAAATACCTCAGGTCTACCGGACGCCACTCTCCTTCCTTTCCGAGAACTATAAAGTACCGGCTGTAGAACCCGGACTCCCTCTCTAAGGCTTCCTTCGCCAGCAAGGATTTTACCAGTTCCCTTACCCGACCCTGCTCTTTGTCTACAGTACGCAGGACCCATGTAGAAATATTCGGAAGGCATTTTCATGCGCCGAGATACTCTACTCAGGGAACCAGCCTCTCGAGGCTGGCTTCGGGTGTTACACGAGCCTCGTCCCCAACCCCCTGAAGCGGATGACCGGCAGGAAGTGGTTGGGAACGATTCTCTATGTGCGGACGCGTTAGCTGCCCAGCCGTAAGTCCGTCTGGAGGCGGCTGGAGCAGCATGCGTTCGCGGGAAATCGATGGGGCCCGAAGCGTCATAGACGGCGGGATTACCTCGATTTCCCCTGAGCGCCGCAGAGGAAGCAACCTCGGTTGCTCCCCTGCGGGGGGGACTGCTCTTGGAAGTCCAGCCAAAGCTAGGACTTCTTCCCAGCAGCCTCCCGCCCTGGAGTACGTTCCTCAGATCGCCTCCAGGAGCGAAAGACCGCTGCTGGGACTGCTGGTGAGAACGCCGCCTCTGTTGCCAGGCTCCTGGAGGAGGGGCTCTAGAGGCGACGCTCTCCTTCTGCACCTGCCGGTGCGAGGAGCTGGTAGACGGCTGAGGCTGCCCCCTAGGGGCCGCTTTCCTAGGCTCTGAGTGGCGAGGGAGGCACTGACGGAAGGCCGCTGACTGCATCTTCGCCTCCTGGTACCCGGCGACAGCGGTCTCAACCACGTCACCAAATAGACCAGAAGGCGAAATCGGGGAGTCTAGGAGGAAGGACTTATCCTTCTCCCTCATCCCCGACAGATTCAGCCAGAGATGCCTCTCCACCATCACCATGGTGGCCATGGCCCGGCCGATAGCACGGGCCATCTCCCTGGTGATGCGGAGAGACAAATCTGCAGCCCTCCGTAGTTCCAGCACATCCTCCGAAGAGGGACCGTCGCCCTCATTGAGCTCTTTCAGGAGGTCAGCCTGGTAGGCCTGCAAGACAGATAATGTGTGCAGGGAACTACCAGCCCGCCCAGCCGCCATATAAGCTTCGCCCACCAACGATGAGGTGTCCCGACAGGGTTTGGTGGGCAGCTCCGGGGTTTTAAGGGACGACACAGAATCGGGGAAAAGATAACTCGTGAGAGCCTCTTCCACCCGAGGCATCGTTCCATAGCCCGCCTCGCGCGCCCCCAGAACATTGGAATAATCCAATACTGGAGGAATAGGGCTTCCTCCACGACCTACACACCTCGATGTGTAGTTCCGGGAAGAAAGGTAAACCCCGGCGAGGTGTTTGGACCCGGCGAGAAAGAAACCGGTCGTCCAGCCTACTAGGTGGCTGAATTTCCGGCACTTCCTGTGGCCAATCGATCTTCAATTTGGCCACCGCACGAGTCAAAACCTCAATTAACTCCTCTTGGGCGAGTGGATGAAGCGATGAAACACTTCCTGCTTCTCCGCCCGCCCTGATGCAACACTCATCCGGCTCCTCGGAACCGGAGAGAATAAGCATCAGATCCTCAACCCCGGGGGAAGAAGCCGCAGCGCGGGCTTCCACACGGGGAGGAAGATCTTTAGAACTGTCAGACAAGGATTGGGAAAGTGCCGCAGCAGTCCCAGATCCCGCTGACAAGTCCTTATGTGAAACCCATGGTCTGTGACACTGAGACGCCCCAGCGATCGCGGGTCCAGAACCCTGGGGCTCACAAAGCTGCCTGGCCTCATCGAACACGGCCAGCCGAGAGCGGAGCAGTCTGAGTGTGAACAGCTCACAATGCTGACAGGCAGCTCCCTCGAGAGCTGCCCGAGCATGTTCAACACCCAGACACTGCACACAAAGCAGGTGTGCATCTGAGCCCGAAATGAAGCGGGGACACGGATGCACACACTGCTTAAACTCTCTCACATTCTTTTCCATCATTCACACACTTTTGCAACTGTGACAAACAACAGTAAATAGACAGACAATTCCAACAGAGAGCGCTATGCTGAAGAGCAATAACTGCCGTTTCAGTGCGCCGGCTCCCGGGTACGCCGTCACGATGACGTCATCACGCACGCCAATCAGATTTTAGGTTTAGTGGCTATACGGACTTCAGATTCGCTAGTGCTTAGGGAGTATCCCCAAAGTGTCTTAACCAGACGCAGCGAGAGTTCCCTCGAAAGGGAACTGTATGGTGCTGTTTTTTAGGTGAAACGGAAGGAAAATCTTTTTTGCATCACCATTAAGATTTAAATATGGGAAGACGAAGTGTCATGGCAGGATTTACATACTTTTTTGTCAACACTACAGTTCTTGCAATATTTTTGCATGAGCTTGACAGATTTGTTTATTCTCACGTACATACATTTACATTTCATCACATATTTTCTTAAAGAAATGATGAAGTTACAACTGCAGTTACTGTCGTTGTATAAAAAGAGGTGCATGAATATATCATTTTGTGTTTGGTGGGACAAGCAAGAACAAGCATTTAATCTGCCCCATTACTTCATCTGCTAAAAAAAAAGCTTTGTAATAAAAGCTTAGGGATATTTTTAAGCTCAAATATATGTCTTGAGTCACACCTTAACTACTTAACGCACCTTAGCTTGGTAGCTTCACCAAGTATTTAATGAGTGATGATAACCAATAAAAAATAAGGCCTTGTTTTTCACAATAGTTTCGTATAGCATGATGCTATACGAAACCGTCACAAGCTCGGGCAAGCACAAACTTTGCGGGTCTTCTGGTGAATGTAATCTTGTTATGTTTTAAATCCATGACTTTGATACTCTCAGGCTATGAAATATGTAAAACACAAAACCACCCAGTACAATCATTGTCTTATGATTTCAAGACATAAAACAAGACAGCTTTTAAAACTTAATTGGGTAGGATAAAGTGAGGTAAGCTGTCTGTTTTTCTTATGGTGTGCTCTTGACAAATAGAAATGACATGGTTTAACCCAGTGGTTCCCAAACAGGGTGCGGCAATGCTAAGGGACAGTGTACAGTCAGCAGATTGTTGTAAAAAATTACCTCTTCAGTGTGATCCAAGTCCTCACTGCGAAATTATCCATGCTCAACTAAATCAATTTCACTTTGTCATGTCTAGTTTGTTTTGTTCACATTTTGGATTTATTTCAACTGCACTTGGATTCTCACTACATACACGCACAAATACTATTTAATAAATAAACCCATGTTAGGAAGCTTACGCAAATGAATACAATTTAGTGTGTAATATCATTTTCTTTAGGGGTGTTGTGCCATCTCCTGGAAATTAGTTTTTGCAGGGTGGGATGTCTGTTATTAGTAGTAGCAATCAAAGAAGCATAATTGAGTATTGCTGGGAGCCCGTGTAAAGAAGCATGGTTCTAATCTACAAGTTTGCAAAAGGACTTCCAGTGCCAGGGAAATGTAAAGACGATGAATCTCTTCAATCTCCACAACTAGTCTCCACTTGACAAGTCAAGTCAAGTCAACTTTATTTATATAGCGCTTTTAACAATGTAGATTGTTTCAAAGCAGCTTTACAGTGTTAAACAGCAAAATAATGCAGCCTAATTTTATTCAGCTGTATAGCCATTTGATGTCATCAGTTCATTTAAATTTCCATACGGTGACAGTGTGGGCTTTAGATCAATAATTAGATCAGTAATTTAGTTTACATGGTTAAATTAGTTTATTAATTAGATTTATTTCGATGTTTAGTTGAAAAATATAGTGTCCCCAACTGAGCATGCCAAGCCAGAGGCAACAGTGGCAAGGAAACCAAAACCCCATTAGGTGACCTAATGGAGAAAAATAAACCTTGGGAGAAACCAGGCTCAGTCGGGGTGCCAGTTCTCCTCTGGCCAACACGCTGGAGACGGGTTTATTGTGGATGACATATCGATTTAAGTATTATTTAATGGTAATATTCGAACAATCGGAGTCATCACACTGGTGACGGGTTTATTTAGATGCCGTGTCGATGAGGCAGTTGCAGGGGGAGGATAATTGACACGGTCTCTGCAGATACTTCGGGGTCCTGTGTTGGTCAATTAATTGATAAAGTGTTTTATGTGTATGCCACAGTAAAGAGATGTGTTTTTAGTCTAGATTTAAACTGACAGAGTGTGTCTGCTTCCCGAACAGTGCTAGGAAGACTGTTCCAGAGTTTAGGAGCTAAATAGGAAAAGGATCGACCGCCTGCAGTTGATTTGGATATTCTCGGTATTAACAACTGGCCAGAATTTAGAGATCGCAGTAGACGTGATGGATTATAATATGTTAAGAGCTCGCTCAAGTATTGGGGAGCTAAACCATTTAGTGCTTTGTAAGTAATAAGCAAGATTTTAAAATGTATGCGATGTTTAATAGGGAGCCAGTGCAATGTTGACAGAACTGGGCTAATATGGTCATACTTCCTGGTTCTAGTAAGTACTCGAGCTGCTGCGTTTTGGACCAGCTGGAGTTTATTTATTAAGCGAGCAGGGCAATCACCCAATAGAGCATTACAATAATCTAGCCTTGAGGTCATGAACGCATGAACTAACTGTTCAGCATTTTGCATTGAGAGCATGTGCCGTAATTTAGATATATTTTTAAGATGGTAGAAAGCAGTTTTACAGATGCTAGAAACGTGGCTTTCAAACGAAAGATTGGTATCAAAGAGCACACCCAGGTTCCTCACTGACGATGAAGACTTGACAGAGCAGCCATCAAGTGTTAGACAGTATTCTAGGTTACTACTTGTGGAGCTTTTTTGTCCAATAATTAAAAATTCAGTTTTTTCTGAATTGAGTTGCAGGAAATTACCGGTCATCCAATGTTTTATGGCGGCTATGCATTCCTTTAATCTTGTGAATTGGTAAGTTTCTTCAGGGCGTGAAGAAATATAGAGCTGAGTATCGTCAGCATAACAATGAAAACTAATGCCATGCTTCCTAATAATATCTCCCAGTGGTAGCATGTACAGGGTGAAGAGTAGCGGTCCTAGCACTGAGCCTTGTGGTACTCCATACTGAACTTGCGATCGGTGTGACATCTCTTCATTTACTGCTACAAACTGATAACGGTCGCATAGGTATGATTTAAACCATGATAAAGTAATTCCACTAATACCTACATAATTTTCGAGTCTATTCAAAAGAATGTTGTGGTCGATGGTATCAAATGCAGCGCTAAGATCGAGTAACACTAATAGAGAGATACAGCCACGATCGGATGATAAGAGTAAATCATTTGTAACTCTGATGAGACCAGTCTCAGTACTATGATACGGTCTAAATCCTGACTGGAAATCCTCACAGATACCATTTCTTTCTAAAAAGGAACATAATTGTGAAGACACTGCCTTTTCAAGTATTTTTGACAGAAAGGGTAGATTTGAGATTGGTCTATAATTGACTAATTCTGTAGGATCAAGTTGCGTTTTTTTAATAAGTGGTTTAATAATAGCCAACTTAAAAGTTTTCGGTACATATCCTAATGACAAAGATGAATTAATGATATTAAGAAGAGGATCTATGACCTCTGGTAGCATCTCTTTTAATAGCCTAGTCGGTACAGGGTCAAGCATACATGTTGTTGATTTTGATGATTTAACGAGTTTAGCCAATTCTTCTTCTCCTATAGCAGTGAATGATTGTACTGTTTTTCCTCAGTGACACTACAATGTTCTGTCTGATGTGATACTGTCGTAGACGGCTGCATGGTTAAAATTTTCTTCCTAATATTATCAATTTTACATGTGAAGAAGATCATAAAGTCATTACTGCTGTGCTGTTTACAATCATCAGAAGTTGAACCTTTATTTTTGGTTAATTTAGCCACTGTATCGAATAAATACCTTGGGTTGTGTTTGTTTTCTTCCAAAAGAGTTGAGAAATAAGCGGATCTAGCAGTTTTTACAGCCTTTCTGTATGCGATCATGTGCTCTTTCCACGAATTACGAAAGACCTCTAGTTTTGTTTTCTTCCAGCTGCGCTCCATTTTTCTGGCTGCTGTTTTAAGGGCCCGGGTGTGCTCGTTGTACCACGGCGTTGGACTATTTTCTTTAATCTTCTTTAAAGGGGCTATATGCGTTTTTCTGAAATTTAAACTCGCGACTGACACCTGTGGCCAAAAAACAGAACTGCTCTTCATTTCTGCTCGCTCTCGCAGCGCGCGCTCGTACGTGTACACTTCACAAGTCATCTGCTGCAAGGAGGTCAACATTATGTTTACAGAGGTAAGAACAGTCAAATACATATATTGTTTGAGATAAGTGTTCTCTTATCAAAACGTCAAACGTGTAGCTGACAAACTACACAAAAAATTAATACATTAAATAAATAAATAAACCCATTTCGCCATTGGCATACACGCTGATGAAGGGCGCACAGACCGAAACTTTCGTAGAATAATTAAAAACACAAATCTGAGCACTGTCCTTGACGACTGAGCACTGTCCTTGACCACTTATTATACACAAGTAGCTTACTATCACCAAGTATGAAAGACACATATACATAATACTATTTAGCAATATTTATTGACTACATGTCTTATGTGAAATAAAATGCATCACACTTTACATCTTCATTTACCTCTTATTTTTTGTTAAGATATAGAAACAACAAACAATATAATGTAGCTTGACATGGCTATATAATAAATAATCCATCAGTTTTATATAGCGCTTTTCTAGACACCCAAAAAGACTTTACATTACTGATGCACTATTCATATTTATTTTTGTTTATATATATATATATATATATATATATATATATATATATATATATATATATATATATATATATATATATATATATATATATATATATATATATATATATATATATACACACAGATCTGAGCTCCCTCCAAGGCTCAAATGCGAAGCCGATGTTCACTCTAGTCCTTGCAATGCGCCGGTCTCTCTCAATCTTCGACCTTTTTTGGCCACTTGTCAGGGGTTTAACTTTTTTAGTCTTCTAGCGGTGGTGGCAGAGTGATCTGAAACGTTTAACATGAACGCGCTTGACGTCACATCCGCAGACAGCGCGGGAAAAGACGACCCGTCAGAAAATATGAAAAATAGGACACAGGCTTATAGGTGCACCCACTGTGAGCGGACAAGGTGTCAGTATGCTCATCAGGAGATGTTTGAGTCATAAATGGTAAAATAAAAAGGCTATAGTTACGTTTATTTTGGGGGAAAAGTTGCATATAGCCCCTTTAAGCGCAGAGGAGCAACTGTGTCTAAAGTACTGGAAAAGAGAGAGTCAATAGTTTCTGTTGCACCATCGAGTTCTTCTATGCTATCTGGGATGCTGAGGAGATGATACTGATGAGGAAGATTATTTAAAAAGCAATCTTTAGTAGCGGCAGTGGTTGTCCTGCCATTTTTGAAACGAGGGGGCGGCTTTGCAACTTTAGCTAAATTAAGTATACAAGATACTAAGTAATGATCTGAGATGTCATCGCTCTGCTGCAGAATTTCAACGGTATCAACATTAATTCCATGTTACAATATTAGGTCTAAAGTATGATTATGGCGATGAGTGGGTCCTGACACGTGTTGCCTAACTCCAATAGAGTTTAGTGTATCTTTAAATGCTAATCCTAATACGTCTTTTTCGTTGTCTACATGGATATTAAAATCACCAACAATTAGTACTTTATCTACGGCCAGTACTAATTCTGATAGAAAGTCAGCAAATTCTTTGATAAAGTCTGTATTATGCCCTGGTGGCCTGTATACAGTAGCTAACACCAATGTTGAACGGGTTTTGTCATGTACACTACATAGTGTTACATAAAGCACCAAAACTTCGAAGGAATTATATTTGAAACTAGACTTCTGAGTAATACTGAAGATATTATTATAAATTACAGCAACCCCTCCCCCTTTACCTTTCAGACGCGGCTCATGTTTATAACAATAATCTTGGGGGGTGGACTCATTTAAGGTAATGTAGTCGTCAGGTTTTAGCCAGGTTTCTGTCAAACAGAGCACATCTAGATTATTATCTTTAATAATATCATTAACAATAAGCGCTTTTGGGGAAAGGGATCTAATATTCAGCAACCCAAGCTTTATCAATTGTTCATCTGTATTATATCTTTTGTTTATTTGTTGGACATCAATTCAATTTTTACTGTTGAATGGTTTTGATGTTTTTTTGTATTTACTAATTCGGGGAACAGACACAGTCTCTATATGATAATATCTCGGTGAAAGAGTCTCTATGTGCTGGGATTTATCTGACTCCGGTGACGTGAGACAGCTAGCAGACGGTCGGTTTAGCCAGTTTGTCTGCTTCCTGACCTGGGCCCTAGTGAGTCAAGGTTTAGCTCTAAGACTATGTGCCAAATTACTAGAGAGAAGAGCGGCACCACCCCAGGAGGGATGGATGCCATCCTTCTTCAATAGGTCAGGTCTGCCCCAAAAACTTTTCCAATTGTCTATGAACCCTATGTTATTTTGCAGACACCACTTAGACAACCAGCCATTGAGTGATGATAGCCTGCTAACTATCTCATCACTCCTTCTAACGGGGAGCGGACCAGAACAATAAACAGCCTCTGACATCGTACTAGCGAGTTAACACACCTCTTTAATGTTAATTTTGGTGATCTCCGACTGGCGAAGTCGAACATCATTAGTGCCAACGTGAATAATAATCTTAGAGAATTTACGATTAGCTTTAGCCAGCACTTTTAAATTTGCTTTGATGTCAGGCGCTCTGGCTCCCGGTAAACAAGTGACTATGGTGGCCGGTGTCTCTATTTTAACGTTCCGTGTAATAGAATCGCCAATGACTAGGGCACTTTCAACAGGATACTCAGTGGGTGCTTCACTGAGAGGGGAGAACCTGTTTGATGTTCTAACCGGAACGGAAAAGCGTTTTTTTGGTCTGCGACTACGCTGCCTCACTGTCACCCAGTTGCCCTGCTGCGAGGGCCCTGCAGCCAGAACCGATATATATATATAATTCATAAAAATGTCAGTATTTAAAGTCTTGAGTCAGTCTTGAGTCTTTGTTACTTGATAATTGAAAACTCATTATATGGTGACGTATTGACCTTTGTAACATATAATAAACCATACTTGAACTGATGTTTGAGCATATCATTTGTAGTTCAGCAATAGCACCTGTTTGTCCTGTTCAATATTAACATTGGGAGCTGAGGAAAAACAGGTGATGGGAGAAAAACCAAGCTCACGGGTCAGGTGAATTATTAATCAACCTTTTGGTGATCATTGTGAGAGATGGTTTGAGAACTGTCAATATAATAAAAGTATAAACCATGGTTTGCACAGTGGAAAATATCACATAGACCAGGACTCAACAGTAAGGGCTGGTTATGCTTGGAATGACACTTGAGGGTTTCCTGTAAAAAGTTAAATAATAGTAAAACTAATAGTTAAGGAATTAGAATTTAATGGCACACACACACACAAACAAAAAAACCCCACTATTTACCATCACATTACCTTTCCTTTCAATCACATGTTTCATTTGGGAATTTAGGATACTAATTGTTGCGGTTTTAAAAATGTTGCCCAATCTCGCCTGATATAAGACATCTGCTCAACAGTCTGTGGTCATCATTGTCTGATTCTCCTTTTCATGATGGGCCATACATTCAAGCACAGTCAAGCACATCCCTACTACGGTGTAGAGTGTCTATGAAACCACTCTGTTGTAGCACATGCAGATTGAGGCCTTGCATTGTCTTGCTTCCCAGGAAATTTCCCAGGTTATCTTGATGGCAGTTTATATCTCTGTGCAATCCCAAATGCCTCCACGTCAGTGGTACCTTCACACAAATTTTAGTTTAGTTTATTTATTTACAGGGGCTGTGCACATTAATAAACACAAATGTAAATGTGCCAGAATTATTTTTCATCTGCAGACCATTGACAGAAGTGTTAAAAAGTCAACCTAACAAAAAATGCCACAATAAAGTCACCCATGCCATTTACACTGATGCACCCCCATACCATAACAGATGTTTGCTTTTGTACCTGTCGCCGATGAAATTCTGGATGGTCCCTTTCATCTTTGGGACTGAAAACTCTATGTCTGTTTTTTTTTCTCCAAAAAACAAGCTGAAAAATTGACTTATCTGACCGCAGCACACATTTCCACTGTGTTTTGGATCATCTGAGATGTCTGCATAGAACTGATCTATAGCTTTCTCCTTGCATAACTGAGAATCAAATTGCATTTGTTGATGCAGCGTCAGACTGTGTTAAGCATGGGCGTCGGAACCATTTTGTGTGGGTGGGACACTTTTTACGATCAATGATATTGGACCCACTCACTTTTATCGTCTCTAACATTCAGCACATGTCTGTTTACCTACCCCTAATCGATAAACACTTATTATTAAACACGTTAGACGCTTTATTTCCACTTTTCTAATATTTTCTTCATTTTTATTGAAAATAAATGCCTTTCCGATCTGATATGTGATGGGAAAAGGGAGAAGATTGAGTTCGGCGAAAGGCGGACTCGAACCGAGGGTCGATTTGTGTCAAAACTAAATGCCGTGCATCTTACCCCTACACTACTGCCACTTTCAATGACATGGCGATTTCCGCAATTTTGTCTTGCCGATCTATACGTTTAGCAAGGACCCACCCACATTTTTTTTGCTTCCGACGCCCATGGTGTTAAGTGATAATGGTTTCCCAAAGAACTCCTGAGTACATGTGGCTGTACAGAGTAGCTTGACGGTTTCTCAAACTATGCCATCTGAGAGCTTGAAGGTCACGCACATTCTTGCCCTACCATAGATTTCTCTGGATTCCCTAAATCTTTTCACAATAGTAGCCTATGTATTGTAGATGGTGAAAGACATAAATTCTTTGCTACAAAGCAAGGAATGCAAGAAGTGCTGCACAGGGTGTAAAATCTTGGTGCTCTTTGGTTGTGTGGGATAATTAAGTTCAGAAACAAAGGTAGTCCAAGGCACTTTATGGGTGTGTTGAAAAAGTTAAAAAGCCTTTATTTTTTCATGGCTTAAACATTTAAAATTGGTGATAGGTACACCTACGTGTTGCGGCTTTACATGCCTTCGTCAGGGTGTGTATAACAAACAACATCTCAAGCTCATTCTTAATCAGCCATTAATTAATCAAATTACAGACACCTGGTCACTCAGTGTAAGGAAACCAGGAGAGAGAGAGAGAGAGAGAGAGAGAGAGAGAGAGAGAGAGAGAGAGAGAGAGGGAGAGAGAGAAGGAGGGAGTCATATTTTTATCATACTGTCGTTTAGCACGCTCCACAGATTTTCCCAGCGCCTCCCGGGCCAACTGGTGAGATAGCTCGAGCCGTTTCCTGAGCTGTACAACATAAGCTGGAGGGGTAGTAGTGTTTTCTGGGTCAGGTGGCAGCCCAGCAACAAGATCCACTGGCTCTGTAATTTCCCGTCCGAACAACATCATATTAGGCCTCAGGCCCGTGGAGCTGTGTTTGGTAGCGCGGTAAGCCATGACTGCATATGGTGTCATAACATCCCAGTCCCAATGGCATCGTTCTGCAGTGGTGGCTATGATTTTCTGCAAGGTGGCATTGAAACGCTCTACTTGACCATCTGACTGTGGGCGAAACGGCGTGGTCCGTGTCTTGTCAATTCCCAGCAGCTCACACATTTCCTGGAACACAGCTGACTCGAAATTGGTACCTTGGTCGCTATGTAGGCACTGTGGAGTAGAGCCCTGCGCGGGACTGTTTTCTTCATCCCGCTCCCGCCCGCACCCGCCGAGTTTCTGACCATTACCGCCCGCTCCCGCAACGTATGTGTTACACTCCCTCCCGCAATATGTATGTCCACTCCCGCCCGCACCCGCAAAACTCTCAGAATTTATTCCCGCACAATAATAGAGATGCATTGATTTCGTGTCTTCTCCCGTCCCGCAGGAAAAAACACGTATTTGTATTGCTATTATTAAAGAGATTCATGGGGTTGTTTGTTTCGTTTCCCTGGCCTGCATGTATTCTGACGCACTGGTCAAATAACACATATTTAGCGGCGACATCAACCAAGTGTTGCGATATATCAACAAAGCCTTTCCCGGCGACAAAGTCATATGGCCTTAAGTCTAGACAGCACATTTCCACACATTTCTCTGTAGTTTCTTCTTTAATGTGTGTAGGGAGATGTTGTTTATCCTTGAAAACCAGCTTACTTTGACCGGGGAGAACAGAGCATGTGTGTCGCCTCAAGCCAGACGTGCCAGATTTGTGCCCATTGTAGATGAGTATTTTTGCACATTTGTCACAATGAACAAAATCCAATTCCTTTCCATCTTTATCACAAACAATTGAGAAACTTCTCCAAATGTCAGACTTGCCTTGCTTATGTTTAGTGCTGTAAATACCTCGTTTGAGGTTATTTTCTACATCGTGTATTGACATAGCCATCATGTCGCTAGGCAACCTCTCTCTCCCGCGCATATCCCGCTGTGTTTTTTTTAGCCGCCCATTCCCGCCCGCAGCAAAGTTCAAACCGCCCGCTCCCGCGAGATTTGCGTTGGGTCCCGCGGGACCCGGCGGGACTCAATCCCAATGCAGCCCTCTACTGTGGAGCTCCGTACCTACACACCCACTCAGAAACAATCTTTTCAGCCACTGTCGTTGCTTGTTCGTTGGGAACAGGATAGGCTTCCACCCATTTGCTAAAGTAGTCCTGAACTACTGTTATGTAGCGGTTGTGCCTTTCAGTTTCATTTAACGGTCCCATTAAATCAACTGCGATCCGTTCAAAGGGGGCACCAACTCGCACTGTGCCCATGGCGGCTTGAGGTGTTTTCTTGGGGCGGGCTTTCGCAGCACAACTGGTGCAAGTACGGCACCACAGGGTGACGTCATCTCTCATATTGTACCAGTAGTACCGGGCCTTGAGACGTGCGAGGGTCCTTTCCTCCACCGACTGGGCCATCATGCAATTGTTCTGTCACTGAGATGCGGTACTCTTGAGGCAGCAGGATCTGTGGATAGAACACCCTTCCATCCGTACAGTAAAACTTTCTTAATAAAACTCCATCTTTCTGGTAGAGCCTTTTCCACTGCGACCAGTAGGCCTTTGTGGCAGGGCTGTAGGGTGCTATGTCAACCCAGGATGGCCTGCCCATCCCTTTGTCCATCCACTTCCTCACTGGTGCTATATCTGGGTCAGCTTCTTGGGCACTGATTAACTCCTCCCTGGTCCAACCACCGAACAGGTTGGTTTGGGCTGGCTCACTGACCCTGTAGACACCTGGACGGAATGAAGAGCCAGCTTGATTGTCACCGTCAGCTTCCGCTACCCCCACTGGAAAATACTTTGGCTCGACTGCAGGGCTGCCTCCATAGCTACCTTCAGTCACCACTACCCCCACTGGAGGTTGCTCTGCAGGAGTTTTCCCAGCATACTCTGCAGCTGGACTCTCTGCCATGTTGCACTGAATCCCTTTGTGCTGAAACTGGTTATGAAGGCTAGGCTCTGGCACTGTGCATGGGCAGGACACCCCGCAAGGTCTTCTGGAGAGCGCGTCTGCATTTTGGTGGTGTCTCCCTGGGCGATGGATCACCTGTAAGTCGTACTCTGCCAGTTTTTCCAGCCAGCGAGCGAGTTGACCCTCAGGCTCCCTCATCCGAGTCAACCAGCGCAAGCTGCTGTGGTCAGTCCGTATGATGAATGATCTCCCTAGCAGGTACTGCCGGAAATGAGAGGTGAATTCGACAGCTGCTAGAAGTTCTCGTCTGGTGGTGCAGTATTTTTGCACAGTGGCTGACAATCTCCTACTCCCATAAGCGAGTACTCTCTCCTCACCTTCTTGCACTTGGGAGAGGACTGCTCCAATTCCCCAGTCACTGGCATCCGTGTCAAGGAGCAACTGGCCACTGTCGAGGGGATATCCCAGCACGGGTGCTGACGTCAGACGGCTTTTCAGCTGCTCAAACGGCCCCTGGCATTCGTCCGTCCAGTTAAAACGTGCATACTTTTTGGTCAGTTCGTGGAGGGGCTTGGCAACGAAGGCGAAATCTTTAACGAAGCGTCGGTAATACGATGCCAGGCCGATAAACTGACGCACTTCAGATACGTTTTGGGGTGCACTTTTTGGATCTTTTGGGGGTCGGTGGCGACACCCTTGGCGGAGACAATGTGCCCCAAGTAAGCCACTTGCTCTCGGAACAGGACACACTTTGATGGTTTAAGTTTCAGGTTGGCTGCGCGTAGTCTGCCGAACACTTGACTCAGCCGCTCCAACATTTCAGTTCCGTCCCGCCCCAGGACAATGTCATCGAGGTAGACCAAACAGGTCTCCCACTGCAGCCCCACCAGGACACGATCCATGAGCCTCTGGAACGTGGCCGGCGCGTTGCACAGCCCGAAAGGCATCAGGTTCCATTCAAACAGGCCCTTACGTGTACAGAAAGCAGCGGCTTTTCGGGCTCTCGGCGTCATCTCCACCTGCCAGTACCCTGATGTTAAATCTAGCGTGCTGAAGTACCTGGCAGTGGACAGTGTGTCTAAGGTGTCCTGGATGCGAGGAAGTGGATAAGCATCCTTTATGGTTCTCTCATTTAGGGGCCTGTAGTCGACACATAACCGCAAGGTCTCGTCCTTTTTTCTAACCATAATGATTGGTGAAGCCCAGCTGCTGTTGCTGGGTTGGGCCTCACCAGTGTCCAGGCTCTGCTGCACCTGCTGGTCTGCCGCAGTTTGTTTGTCTCTAGCCATCCTGCGTGGTTGCTGTTTCACAGGCGGACCTGGGGTGGTGAGGATATCATGCTGCACGAGTCCCGTACGGCCAAGGTCAGTGGGCCCCGAGGAAAAAACGTCACTGTAAGACCGTAGCAGGCGGGCCAACCTCTCCTGGTCGCCCTTGGACAGACTACCACAGCTCTCGTTATACAGGACCTGAAGGTGGCTAGGTAAAGAAACACAGACAGAGTTAGTAGGTTCAAGGGCCGCTGGGGCCAAGGGTGGCTGGGGCTCCACCTTCCCCAACACCGTGGCTGGCTGTAGAATCCCCGCCACAGCACCTCTCTTCAAAGTGACAGGTAAGGCACCCGGGTTAAAGACTCTGATGGGCACATTGGTTGACCGCTGCGCCTGTACAACAATGTGGGCCACAAGAACATGATGCTTTTCTATGAAACCCTTGGTTGGGCTCAGCATCAGGTCTCCCTCAGTACCATGGCGCAGGTGGGCGGTGCCAGGTACTACATACTCACACCCAGACTCCAACACTGTTGTGCGGGCCACTCTGACAATGTGCACCCGTGACTGATGGCTTGGGTTAAGACGAGGTACCTTTTCACCGAAGAGGGTTATCTCACGGCGACCATAGTCCAGCTGAGCACTTGTCTGATGGAGGAAAGGGTGCCCCAGAATAACCTCTGTGTTCTCTGTTGTGTCGGCAATAATAAAGTTCACATTGGTAGCTCTGCTCCCAACTTGTACTGGTAGGTTGACTTCCCCCAGCACTGCCAAACCACTGGGGCCAATACCCTGCAGGACCTGTGCGACAGATGGCTCTATTGGGGTTCTGGACTCTGTGGGAATGGAGTTAAAGACATGGAGGGGCAACACATTCCTCCGAGCACCAGAGTCAAGTAGAGCACACGTTTCCAGTTCATATATCAATATTTTAACACACATGTCATCTTCCTGACTCGCAGTACAGGTGACCAATTTACCTGTGTCAGGTGCTGTGTTCTTATTGACTGTCCAGCCTTGCTGTCTGGGTCGACGGGGGGAAGGGCAGTTCCTCTGGATATGCCCCAGACCAGAGCAGTTGTGGCATTGAACATCCCCCTTAGGCATTTTAACATTTGTGTCTCTCTTCTGGCGCCACTGCTGATTAAATCTTGGAGCCCTCTCTGGCGAGTCGATGGACCAAACAGCTACCCCCACTGGCTCCGAGCAAGCTGGCCTGCTGTTATTCTCACGTACTGTGGTGGCCCTGGCTCTCTGATTTACGAGACCACGTTGGCCAGGCTACATGAACTGTGTGACCGTTCTGGCAGCCCTCTTTGTAGTCTCATAGCTGTGCGCGATGTCATACGCTCATACGCTCGTATATGTCATCCCTTAATAAGTGTAAGGCTTTGTTTTGCCCCCTAACCCTCTGTCTCAGTTCAATGCTGATGGCTGCCGCATGGTCAGAGCGCGGCCCGTAGGCGGTCTCTATTTCAGTCACAATCCGCCGGTAGCTCCAGCGGTCAGATCTGGGGTTTTTATGAACGATAGCTCCAGCCGCGCCAGTCAGGCTGAATCTCAGTTGAACTGCCATTGTCATTTCTGACCAATGGTTTGCCCTTGCACAGCTTTCAAACCGGTGAATAAAGTCTTTCCAGGAGCCCGTTCCATCAAAATGGCCTGGCTTTAATATTGGAATTCTCTCTTTATGCCCATAATACTCGTCATCACTAGTGTCTATTATTTCAACATCTGGCTCTTTGTGTGATATACGTGGCGCCGACTTGGCCCTTTCCACAGCTGACGGACCATATTGGTATCGATCATGGTGTGAGGCATAGTCATCATCATAGCTTATTACTCCACTACGTTCCATGGGCCGGGGCAAACAGGGTGGAAAAGGTGTCGAAGTGTACTGGGAGAGCAATGCGTGGGCCGGGGAAAATTGGTTTTGAGCCGTAAAGTTCATGGAAGTGAACGGGTTAGCTAGCTGGTTAGCACTGCGAAGGGCAAGCGTTGGAGTGGGGCTATTTTTCAAACTGTACGGTAGAGCTGCAGCTGAGCTGGATGGCATACGTTTTGAACATTCACATGTTTGCTGATAAAGGTATGCGGACTCACCATCTGTTTTATTCTGGGGTTCCACGGGCATTAGGAACGGGTTAGTCAACCGTGATGACGGTGGTGTGGGGGGTGAAGCTAGGTTGAATGACGGCATCCTGCCGTAAACAATTGCGCCGTCCGCGGCTAACGTTCGTTCGGTGCCATCCGCGAAAGGTTTGGTAATGTCGGCGTATCGGCCGTCCCCGTGATTAACTAGGTCCATATTAATGTCGCTTATATCCGCTAAAAACGGGTTGGTGCTCACATTTGGGGTTTCCATCACAACAGACCTCGTTGTCCCAGCGCTAGCATTAGCTCGAGCCCCGAGCGCCGTCATTGCGCGTCCGACGAACTTTTTTTTTTCTTCTTCTCTTGCTTGTTAAATCCCGGACGAGCCCCCAGTGTTACCTTTACCGCTTTCACGCTCCGAACCGTAGTTGGGAGCGAGCTGGTCTCAACATAATAATTTGGCTCGTGGCAGGTAACTTGCGTCCAGTGATCCGGGCTAACAGAGCCGAAGCACAAACAATGATGCGTCGGTCGACTTCAGCAATGAACTCGGGCTTTATTTATCTCAGTGGTAACTTACACATTTACAGCATAAAGGCACTTTTGCTTTCTAGCATTCAACGGGGAAAAGAATAAACTGCATCACTATACATTCACACTGTCAGACTGATTCACCCGCTATCCTTCTGTTTTTACTACGGAAACCCACATAGCCCACTACGTCACACATTCGCGTTTCTTTTAGCAAGACACCAGAGAGAGATATTGCAACAAAATTATTCAACCCCCAAAAGTCAAATTTTGTGCAGAATCTTTCATAACCTCCAATAAAGGCTGCCTGTAAGTGCTTAAAAGCGTCTGTCACGTCTCTGCTGCAATCTCGGCCCATTCCTCGCTTGAAAAAACTTCCAGATCACTGATAATCTTTGGTTTTCACGTTACGACTGCTTTCATCACATTCCACCAAATATTTAAATGAGATTAATAAATCTGAAGACTGTACAGGCCACTTGAGAACATTCTATGACTGATCCCTGAACCAAGCTTAAGTAGATTTGGACATGCTTGTCTAGTGTTCTTCTTATGCATTGAAATGTTTTTTCCTCCTTTCATCAGATCATCTTGCAAGTCTTTGGCAGTAAATTGAGGGTTTTTCTCAGTTGCTCTGATCAAACATTTTATTCCCCATTATGATATTGTGCTTTTACTTCAAAACCATCAATGGTTTTCTGGTACAACAAATTAGGCTAAACTTATGATTAAGGCTGCCAGCTGAGTCTCTTTTAGTGTTTTGGAAATGGAGTGTTTAGGAACTTTTAGTGTTTTGGAAAACTTCTTGTAGCCAAACTTCTTTCTAATGTAATAAAACAATTTGTTCTCTGCTGCTATTTAATTCTCTGTTACTTTGACAGTAATACGCTTACGCTGGGACATTTTACATTAGCACAAACTGGATTTTCAACTACATTTTTGAAATTGTATGTTAGTGGCTAAGTTTGTTGTTTTTTTCTTCTGTGTTATAGGATACGGAGGCATAAGGTCTTCCTGTTGTGCTTACTGGGGATTTTTGTAATTTCCTTCCTCAATTATTACAAAGCCCTGTACAATATTTCACTGCTGCAGGAGCTCTCGTCTCCGTCCACCCATCTAAAGACTTTGCAGTTGTTCAGGGGGATCTTCTGGAGTTTTCCGGCTACTGACTTCAACTCCCAGAATGATATCTACAAACACAGCCACCTGAAGGTAGAGGCTATGAGGGTGAAAGAAGTTTCTGGTTGGGTCACATAGTCTTATCTTCAGACTTCAGCTTAATATATACAGTATATATACATCAATCAGACATAACATTATGACCCGTCGAGGCATGGACTCCACTAGACCCCTGAAGGTCTGCTGTGATATCTGGCACCAAGATGTTAGCAGCAGATCCTTTAAGTCATGTAAGTTGCAAAGCACATCCCACAGATGCTTGATTGGATTGAGATCTGGGGAATTTGGAGGCCAAGTCAACACCTCAAACTCGTTGTTGTGCTCCTCAAACCATTCTTGAACCATTTTTGCTTTGTGGCAGGGTGCATTATCTGCTGAAAGAGGTCACAACCACCAGGGAATGCCGTTTCCATGAAAGGGTGTACATGGTCTGCAACAATGCTTAGCTAGATGGTACGTGTTGAAGTAACATCCACATGAATGGCAGGACCCAGGGTTTCCCAGCAGAACATTGCCCAAAGCATCACACTGTCTCTGCTGGCTGGCCTTCTTCCCATAGTGCATCCTGGTGCCATGTGTTCCCCAGGTAAGCGACGCACACGCATCCGGCCATCCACGTGATGTAAAAGAAAACGTGATTCATCAGACCAGGCCACCTTCTTCCATTGCTTCATGGTCCAGTTCTGATTTTTATGTGCCCACTGTTGGTGCTTTCAGCGGTGGACAGGGGTCAGCATGGGCTCCTTGACAGGTCTGTGGCTATGCAGCCCCATACTCAACAAACTGCGATGCACTGTGTATTCTGACACCTTTCTATCAGTACCAGCATTAACTTCTTGAGCAATTTGAGCTACAGTTGCGTGTTTGCTTGATTGGACCACAAAGGCCAGCCTTCGCTCCCCACTTGCATCAATGAGCCTTGGCCACCCATGACCCTGTTGCCGGTTCACCACTGTTCCTTCCTTGGGCCACTTTTGACAGATACTGACCACTGCAGACCAGGAAAACACCCGACAAGAGCTGCAGTTTTGGAGATGCTCTGACCCAGTCGTCTAGCCATCACAATTTGCCCATTTTTCCTGCTTCTAACTCACCAACTTTGAGGACAAAATGTTCACTTGCTGCCTAATATATCCCACCCACTAACCGGTGCCGTGATGAAGAGATAATCAGTGTTATTCACTTCACCTGTCAGTGGTCATAATGTTATGCCTGATTGGTGTGTGTGTAATGTGTGTGCGTGTGTATATATATATATATATATATATATATATATATATATATATATATATATATATATATATATATATATGAGTTGTGAAAAATGAAAGGACACCCTTTTGAATTCTATGGTTTTACGTATCAGGACATATTAAAAAATCATTGGGACCTTGGCAGGTCTTAAAATTAGTTAAATACAAACTCAGATGAACAACAACACATAACATATTGTACTGTGTCATTATTTATTTAACAAATACCAGGCCATTGGATAAGCCATGGGTGACAAACCAAGTGCACCCTTCCTGCTTATATGGGAATTAAGAAGGTAAGTAGCAGTCAGGCACTGCTAATCAAATGACCTTGATTAATTTATCACCAGCAAGTGTGATCACTTCTATAAAAGCAGAAGTTTTGGCAGTTAGCTGATCTGGAGCATTCAGGGCCCGGTTTTTCAAAAGGTTTAATCTGGATAAAATTGATCCGGATTTAGTAATCCTTTTTTTTGCGATCCGTGATCACGTAATCCAGTTTACTTTTGAGCCAGTTTTTCAAAGCAACATCGGATTGGATCAATCTGATCCGGATAGGAACTTTTCAGGATCACCAAATCTGGATAACCAATGCTCAAACAGGATGGGAAATCACAATGTAGAACTATAGATATGTAAAGAGCAACAAGTAGAATAGCCAGTGTGGGGTCAATATAAGTTTATTTTTATTTGAAATGAAAACACACACATTTAAAAAAAAAAAAAAACTAAAAACAAGAAAAACCCCACCCCATCCTCTTCCAGCAGTCCGCTCATCTGAGACCTACAACACAAACACTATACATTGAGGATATTTATAACAAGTTTCAAATATGTCCTGTATTGTCCTGCACAACATCGCTACAAAGCGCAATGTCGCTCTCTGTGCTGACAATGATGCACCTGAGCCCCTTGGGAGACCCTAACCAACCTCCTGCATTCTGCCAGAACGAGCAAACAGGACGTGCAACAAGGGACGCAATAGTTAGACACTATTTCTGATTTGGATTTGTTTTGCATTTCAAAAATCAGTGATTGCCATTCTTTGCATTTTTGTGGTTATTCTGTAATCATTGCATGCATCACTAATAAATATTCTAAAAACAATTTCAATTGTGATGAATATATATATCAATTAGTGACAGAATAAAATTTATTGTTTTTGGTCAATTTTGACAGCTGTGTGGGGGATTATTTTATGAGGCCAAACTCTTACTTTGCTGTAGGCCTATACTGAAAGGCTGAATACGTTAAAGCCTACCTAATCTGATACGTTAATATGTTAAACCTAAACTGTAGCCTGACGGATGAACAAATAAAATTAAAACCTTATGAATAAATAGGATATCGTGTAAAATACTGCATGATCCAAATATAGTATTATTTGATACATTTTTAAAGTTTTCATTACATTTTGGGCATGAAATCCACACTGAATCCACCCTTCTGATGGGATCAGTTTAATCCATATTTTTTGGATCAAAGTGATCCAAATCCTACAAAAAAGTTCTGAAAAACCCAAACTAAAGGTTTGATGATGGATTACGTGATCTAATCCGATTAGGTAATCCGTTTTTTCTTTTGAAAAACCCTTTTTCAAGATTTGATCCAATCCGTTATCCAAAATCCTAGTGGATTACTTTTGAAAAACCGGGCCCAGGTGTGTGTGTTAAAACACAATGCCAAAGAGGAAAGACACTTTATCTATAGGGAAGCAATTGTTGCTGCCATCAATCTGGGAAGGGATACAAGGCAATTACCAAACAATTTGAAGTACATCCTTCAACAAAGATGAATATTATTCACAAGTGGAAAACATTCAAGACAGTTGCCAATCTTCCCAGGATTGGACGTCCCAGCAAATTCCACCCCAAGGTCAGACTGTGCAATGCTCATACCCCTATTCCACCAGAATGAACCGGGTGCTAGTTCAGAGCCAGTGCTAATCCCAGTTCATAGTTGGTTCGACTGAGGAGCCTTCTAAGAACCGTTTGCTTTTCCACATGCTGGGAGCCACAACAGAGCCATGTCTTACGTCACTGTATACGTCTCATCTCTCTCAGAAACGCTAGCGAGGCAACGGCAGTGTTGCCAAATTGGGCTACTTCATCACTGTTGCCGCGGGCTGTTTTTCATGTCCGCGGGTTGAAGCGACCCCAATTATGTGATATTTAGCCCCGGGAATGCAAATTTTAGTAGGCAACCATGCCAAAAAAAACACATATTTTACCACCAAATGTGATTTTTACCGGGGAAGCCCCCCTGAAACACGATTGGGCTTGTTTTGAGTAGCAATTGGGTGGGTTTGGTTGTGAAAACCTGGCAACCCTGGGCAGCGGGAAACACAAACACACCAGGCTTGTACGAGATACATTGGCGCTGCGCAGACCGATCCACGTATGATATAAAAAAACGCATGAGTGAATCAAAAGCATAAGGAGTTGTGTGCTCTCGCTGGACTCGTTGTCATCGGTCTCTGCACAGCACCGTTGCGAACAAGCCTTCCATCAACAATGCAAACGTTGCGTTACTATTGATTCACATGGCTTTACGATCCTACATCGGCATCAAAACACAACGGAAACACAGCGAATCCAACGCATTCGTGCAGTTCGCCGTAATTTGTATAGACGGAGATTACAAACGAGCAGCAGCTGTTAGCTCCATTAGCTGCTATTTCAACAATGGCGGATCTCAAGTCTGTGTTGGTCTTGTTGACCCCGCCCCCAGCGCCTGACGTAATCGGTTCTTACTTCTAGCCCTGTTCTAGCCCAGCAATGTTTTGGTGCTACTTAAGAACCACTTTTCCTGGCTCGGAGCTGGGGCTTTGGGTGTGGAAACACAAAGAACCGATTTGAAACTAGGCTCTGGCTCCGATCTAGCTCTAGCACTGCTTTGGTGGAAAAGGGGTATCAGAGAAACTGCAAAAAATCAAAGAGCTTTGATGATTTGGGCTTGTTTTGCATCTTGCAGTCTTTGAGTCAACCATGAACTCGTCTGCATACCAAAGTATTCTAGAGTCAAAATGTGGGGCCATCTGTCCAACAGCTAAAGTTTGGCCGACATTGTTTAATGCAACAGAACAATGATCACAAGAACATCAGCAACTCTACACCAGAGTGGCTGAAAAAGAAAAGAATCAAGGTGTTGCACTGGCCCAGTCGAAGTCCAGACCTCAACCCGACTGAAATGCTGTGACGGGACAATAAGAGAGCTGCGCATAAACAAATGCCCACAAACATCAATGAACTGAAGCAACGTTGTAAAGAAGAGAAGGCCAAAATTCCCCCAGAACGATGTGAGAGATTGATAAAGTCATATAGAAAACGACTACTTCAAGTTATACCTGCTAATGGTGGCTCGACAAGAAATGTAATTATAGGGTGTACTTAGTTTGTCACACATTTCTTCTCCATTTTGGCCTAGTGTTTGTTAAATAAATAATGATAGTGTAAAATGTCATGTGTTGTTAAAAACCAGATGTTTTTTTTATTTTTATGTCTTGATATGTAAAACCATACAATTCAAAAGGGTGTTCTTTCTTTTTCACATGACTGTATATATATATATATATATATATATGTGTGTGTGTGTGTGTGTGTGTGTGTGTGTCCAAATAACTGACAAATTAGATAACAATAAAACTATATATAATTATAATCTTCTTTTCCTCCAAACAGGCTAAACCTGACTCAAATGTGATTCTGACAGATCCTCCAGATGGAACACTTCATAAACATACCTTTGTACTCCATGATGATTCCACACCCTTTTTCATCCAAACCAAATCCGGAGCTGTGTGCTTCCGTGAGGGGATGGATATGGACGACTCTGCATCTCACCGCAGGTTACTGCAACATAACAAGAAGAAAAACACCTCCAAAGACAACATAATTAATGCAGGCAAGAAGGTGGTTCGGTGTCCCTGTCGGCAGGGTTGGCACGGCCCTCACTGTGGCATACCTACAATTGTGTATCACTCCAATCTCCCGTCCAAGTCAAAATTAACACCCAGAAAAGTTCCACGTCGAGTCATCAATGCCATAAACATCAACCACGAGTTTGACCTACTACACGCTCGATTTAACGAACTTGCAGATGTCGTGGACGTGTTTATGGTTTGCGAATCCAACTTTACCGCGTATGGTGAAACAAGACCTCTTTATTTCCTGCAGCTGATCCTAAACGGAACGTTTGATTACATTAAGCACAAGATTCTGTACATCTTCCTCGATCACTTTCCAGATGGCGGCCGTGCGGACGGCTGGATCATGGATGATTACCTGCGCACATATTTGACCAAAAATGGAATGTCGAGGATTCAGGGCCTCAAATTGGACGATGTTTTCCTCATCAATGATGCGGATGAAATTCCTGCTCGAGATGGAATCCTTTTCCTTAAACTCTACGACGGCTGGACGGAACCGGTCGGGATACATATGCGCAAATCCCTATATGGATTTTACTGGAGGCAGTTCGGAACGCTTAACATCTTATCTGCTTGCACGGCAGCTATGCTCTTTAAGGTTTACAAGAATGATGGGATTCTTCTTCGGCGCCGGTCCTATTATTCCATGTCGGGATTCCGGGAATATGAGAACTCCACTGGACGCATTCTATTACCGTGGGCCATCGGAAGCCCGGTTCACTATGCTGGATGGCACTGCTCTTGGTGTTTCAAACCAGAAGGGATTTATTACAAGCTCATATCAGCCCAGAATGGAGACTTCCCACGTTGGGGCGATTACGGGGAGAAAAGGAATTTAAGTTATATTAAACAGTTAGTACGGACAGGGGGTTGGTTTGATGGGTCTGTGCCCAACTACCCATCCACAGACCCCAAAGAGCATATGTATGCTCCCAAATACCTCCTGGACACCTATAATAAATATCGCTACTTGCTGGAGAACCCATATGCCAAAGAGAAACATTAAGAGAAACGGGTCTGTTTCAAATGGGCATATACAAAGTTAACCTGATGGTTTGTATCCTAATGGTTTCTGGATTAATAATGGCGATTTTTTTAATATCGGGACTGTGGTATAAATTGCATTAGTGCACTTTGATTCTCAAGATAAGTCATCAATATAGAGCTCCGGAGGTTGACGTCACGCAGCCTAAGCACCGCCATTTTGGCAGGCAATCAGGGGAGCGCTAGAGCGGCTGTAGCATTGGTATCTATAAAATAATTTAAAACCGGACTGTTTAAACCTTACTATTTCAAACTGATGGACAGCTGATGTGCGCCAGGATGCCAGAACAGGCGGGGGAACGCAAAGGGGAAATCCTTTTATCGTAGTAGCCTACATTGTTGAAATGCCGTGAATTTCAGTTCATTCTTCATTCTTAACTACTTTTGCCTCACGTAACTAGTGATCAAAATAAGTTCCCATTAAATATGATACTTAATCATGAATAACAGAAGTGGTTTTATAAATAAATAACATTCAGAAACTGTAGGCTATTTGAATTCGCAAATTAAGGATCAGTAAATAAATACTGAAAAAAATAAATAAGAAATGGCATTTATTGATAATGACTGATTTTATTTGACATGCACAACACGGACCTTTGGAACAGATGCACACAGCAGCGCGCTGTTTTGGACGGGTTCATGTTAACCGCTAACATATAACGTTAATCTATTCACATGTTTTCTCTCTTGAAATGTAAGTGCATGGATGTCAGCATTATCATATATGAGTAAAGAATGGAAGTCTGTCACATCTGTTCTGTGTCTGGCACTTTGTGGGACTTTTATGTTGTAGTGCCATCTTTGATTTCCCTTGTGTTCCGTGTCATGTAAAACAAGAGCGTATTGATGCAGTTCAATCTGCCTGCTATTCTATCTGTTAATGTTACTCCTGACCGGAGGCTTCCGTAAATATTTAGTTTCTACGTAGATTTAGGCTTCAACTAAGTTGAAAATATTTAGTATTGCATAAGTTGTAACTTAGTGCCCATTTACGTCAAAACTAGGCTAGTTGTAACTTGCGCACAGCTGGTGCAACAGGTGTCCTGACAGGAAAGCTATCCGTTCCTTTATCCATACACATGAAAAGCACCCCGGGGGCATTATAGGGATCTGTTATGTTTAATCTATTAAGTTTTGCTACGTAAAAGTCTATGTCTTTTGAATTAAAGTGCGCAGTGAACTCTGTTGCCTTGAAACTCATGCTGGCGCCGGCTGTTCCTGCCTGCCAAAATGGCGTCGTAAACAGAATGGGTCACGTGACCTCCGGAGCTCCATTTTTTACAGTAAAAATATCTTCCTTTAAAATCAGCATGACGTCAAAATGGAAACATTTTATTTTGGAATATTGGAGTGCTTATTTTGGAATGTCTATGTAATATTGCTGTACTTATCCATTCACATCATTATTTTCTTTTATTCATATGCTCTCATACTCTTAATCAAAATAACTTCCTCTCTTGCAGCATCTCTTCTCTAATGTGTTTACTGGCACGAGGGTGGGGCAACTTGTCACTCACATAAGATTGACTAATAGCAAGCCACAACAATTCAATCAATTCCCCATGGACAAAATCAAGTCCCGCCCTACATTTTTTCTTGTCTGAGAAGTTCTGTTATGAAACTCTAGATGGCGCAGGCTAATAGGTCCTTAACCCTCAGAGACCTAAGGGTATTTTTACAATAAATTTTCCGCCTGGTGTTATTTACTAAAAAAGCTTGTAAAACATCAACCCTGTTGTGCACAGACAATTGACACACCTCTTTTTTTTCAAGACAAGTTGCACTCTCAGTATATTTGTGTTGCATTGATGTCACCTGAATGTAAAATAAGTTATGGGACCATAAAGACAAATGAAAACATAAAACGGAAATTGAATCCCTCAAATATTTATTGAAAACACACACAAATAAATAAAAGCTAAGCATATTTCCTCTGGAAAACTGTTTGTTCAAGTCTTTGGAGTCCTGGAACTCAGGAATAAACATGATAACTTATACAGAACCAAAACTATTTACATTTTTCCAAAAAAAGTCCAGGCGCTTTTGGCCTCTTTGGATTTTGGATATTTACTGGTGCCAAGCCTCAAAACAGTTCCTATCAGGAACTTCTCTTCAAACTTTCTCCTCAAACTTTTTCCTCAAACTTTGTCCACAAAACTACTCAAAACTGCAGCACGTCTCTCTCTCTATCTCCTCAATACTAGCCGTGCGAATCTATCTCTCCACAATAACAGAGCTGTGGTTCATGCGTAATGACGCACACCAACGTGGATGACGGATCAGCCTGTCATTGGTCAAACCCTCATCCAAAATGGCAGCTAGCATCGCGCTAGCGGCAAAAATGACGGAAAATGTATAAATTATGGACATCAAGTGGATATATCTTGGATGTAAGCGTTTTGACTTATTGCTGAACAACTCCAAAAAGATGCACATGTTCCAGGCTGGATAGAAAACCTTCTGTAAAGGCTACAAAGACACCAAAGACACCCCCGTGATGGCTAGCTCGTTAGCTTTCTGCTGGAAAAAACGGTAAGAAAATCGATAAAACTTTCATGAAATAATATAGATTTTTATCGGAGGTGCCGTGTGACGTCGTGGGCGATGCCGTCGGGCTCTGAGGGTTAAAGGTGGCGTAAGTGGTATTTCAAAACTGCTTTAAAAAAGTGTCTCGGGCCGAGTACCAAAACAAACGTATAGCCACAGTAAGGGGCGTGTCTACTAATGACGGGGAGAAGAGCGCGCTCAGTGCACGTCATTATTCAAAAGACACAACACAGGATGGACATTAGCCAAGCGACGACAGAAATACCTCTTTTCGTGATCAATATAACCCTCTAATCTTATAATAATTGTAATATGTTTGTTAGTTGGTCTGTTGTGCTCATGCTATCGAGTTTTTCATGAGAACTTTGTTTGTGTTTTTGGGATGGAAGGGATGACTTTTTCACTGCACATTCGACCTGGATTACCATAGTAACCCACATTGCTTTCACTTATTGATGACATCATACCCTCGGCTGGCTGGCACAGTAGATTCCGCCATAGCCGTCGCCTGGTTACGTATGTGCGGGGGGGAGCTATCAAAGTAGGGGCATGTTTGTTTTGGTGATTTGAAATCAACATCGGTTACCAGAAAGCACTTACTCCACCTTTAACTCAACTGTTTGCAAACACATCATTATCTATAGGGCACATCTGATTGGTTACTGCTGTATCAGTAGCCAATGAGCTTGCATGCTCAGACTTCAAATACTTGATTAACATTTGCCTTAGCAATACAACACGCTTTCAGAAACCCTCCATCTTCCCCAGCTCCACCTGTGTAGATCTGCTACGGGTAATTCATGTACGCTATATTGTACAGCAGCATCATGTCTTACATGCTCACAGCAGCGTGTTGTGTATGTATTGGCAGTAGCAAGTCCTGTACTTGCTCTGCAGCATCAGCAGCGTAGCCAAACATATCAACACTGTCATATCCATATCCATGCCAAACACTCCAAAGTTGTCATGACAGAACTTCCATTTCATGCTGACTAGATAAATAATATAAAAACAATAATACAATTTAAAAAACAATAATTTATACAAACAAAATAATTTTAAGACTTGTTTTTAAAGAATATATCTTTCTTTTTTTACCGCGTTGACAAATTTTGTGCTTAAAACATATTTGATAAGATATATTAGGGGTAAAGAATTAACTTACAAAGTTCTGCAAGTTCTTGTTTATACAAGGTTATAAAACAAAAATATCTTAATGAGCATTGTTTAGAGTCAAATGATTTTTACATTTGAAATGACAACGATATTGCCCCTTTAATGTCCACTGAACTATAATGGCCACCCCAGTCTGTAAGAACTCACTGATGGCTTGAGTTTCAAGGCTTTCACAGGGTCTGTCATGCTCTGTGGGCTTGGATACAGACACGTTAAGCATTAGCCGACGATTTCACTGATGTGAGTTGTAGATTGTGCTTTGAAACCGGAACTCCTGTCAGGAACTGAGTTTGCGGTGTCAGCGAAGTTGGCAGCAACTGGAGAGAAATTATGAGATAACAAACAATAGTAGCCAAAGACAAATATGGGAAGTTTTAGAAAGTATATGGCATTGAAAAGGGCATGAGGTTCAAAATGAATTCAATTGTTCATGCATGTGAATTCAATTATTAGTTCATGCATTCCATGTGAAATCAAACCCATGACCTTAATGCTGTTAGCACCATACCTTGAGCTGCAGGAATTCTTTCACTAAGTTAACTTTCACTTTGCCAGTTTAAATGCTAAGGCATTAGACCAAATATTAAAAGTTCACTGTTTAATTTAAATGCAGCTTTTTTTAAGTGTTAACTTTAATACAGGTCTCATCCATGTTTCCTCTGTGCCTGAGTGTTTGTGTATTTGTCGTTTTATTAGAAACACAGTCGAAACAGCATTTTTTGGAATGTACTTTTTTTTACCATTAATGGATAAGAAATCTCTTAGGCCTTCTCTTTTTCTTTCAATTTGAATAACAAAATAAAGACATAGATCCAGTTCATTTGTAGTGCTGTAGTTCACTGATACCTAGTTTTATATAATTAGTTTAAAGGGTTTGTTCACCCAAAAATGTAAATTCTGTCATTAATTACTCACCCTCATGTCGTTCCAAACCCGTAAGACCTTCGTTCATCTTCAGAACACAAATGAAGATATTTTTGATGCAATCCGAGAGCTTTCTGACCACTCCATAGACAGCAATTTAATTACCACTTTCAAGGTCCCTTTAATAATTAGGTAAAATTTTGAGCTGCAAATGATAACTTCTCACGTCCTTTGTTATGAAATCCATCTCAATTTAAATGATCTCATGGATGTGGCTATTGTGACACCAGCTGCTGCAGTAAATGTGCCGTATGTGCCTTTGACATGGTACTTTTATATTTACCTGCTTTAAATGCATATTGCTCACCTTGCACAGTTTCCCTAAAGTCACCGGGGTGGCAGTGGCACCGGGGCTTGGGCCCGTCATCACTGCTTGCAGCTATATTTTGGAATTTACTTTGTAACTCAAAGTTAATGTATATAAATGCTTGCAGAAATCAAAATGTGAAAAACTTTACTTGATTTGCGATGTTGATAACTGTGAAAATAGTCCATATTAACCTCTTTGTTATTGAACTTTTGTATTTAAAAAAAATCACACTCGTAACCCTGCTGTACTAAATTGGCCCGGCTGTGGTATTACACCGTTATACTGCTTCGCTTTGCTTTTATCTCAGGTAGAAATCTTGCCAAGTTGACAAGGTTTAGAAATAATTGTCTCTGGCTCTAGTCACTCTGTAGGTGGGTGGTTGCTTTCTATGGGACCAGACGGCAACAGTGCATTTGTTTAACCGAGACCCTCACAGGGGCAGAGAGCCGGAATCAAATCTGAGCTGCTTTGTCTTTTCCCATTCTACATGGCAGAGATGCAACTAACCCGCTCAAATGCTGGTTATGAGGGACTTTTGCCAGTATTTGCAAAGACAAAAGAGTGCAATTTCTCAGATCTGTACACACTGAATACATTGTTAAATCTCTTAACAACACCACTCTGCTTAAGAGGAAGAAATTACATGAGTTTCATTTCTTGTTACAGATACTTGTATCTGTACAATAGCCAAACATGCAAATTAATGAAGATTACGCTTCAAAACCACATTGTTTTTTGATTGTTTCGTGATCACATGGTACATTTTGTTATCTCCTTCACATTTTTGGCTGGCATGTTCCTTTTCCATTATATAATTTGATTTGTAGTCAAGTGACAGTGACCCCCTACAGAGAAAATCAAGTAACTGTTGTTTACATGAGAAATGTTCTTGCAGTGCCAACATTTTGAACTATTGTACTTACTGTAGATAAATTAGAAGCCATAATCTGTACTTTAATAGTGATCCGCATGTCGAATGTTTTTTTTCTTTCTGTCTGTCCAACATAAAGTACAGCCGTTTCATGAGTCAAATGTTAACATACTGGATTTTGCTCTACTGCAGTCTTTGTTTCTTCATTGTTTAATGATTGCTGTTCAATTACTGATATTTCAGATTGCATTTAATGAAACAAGACTGTGTTTTTCATGTCTGGTGTACAGGAATATTGGAAACAATGTGGATCATTTTATGCAATAATGTTGTCAAATTCAGAAGAGAAATGTATAGTTGCTTTTACAAATGATTTGTGTAGGAAGTGATTTGTTTGTATGGAATCTGTATTTGAAAAACATAAAATCAGACTTTTTCTTCTTTGTAAGTCACCAATATGATTATCTTCTTTATTGTGGTCACAATAACATGCGTTTTTCCCCGTTCACCACTAGAGGGTGTGAGAACAGCAGCATTTTGTTCTCTATTCAATGGTTGACATTGAACCTGGGTTAAAGGAATAACACTATATATTGAAAATATATTTTAAAAAAATTGTTGTATTTTTGTATCAAGGCTGAACATTTCCAGCTTCTGCATCATAAGAAAAAAACAACAAATCACGTTCATCACTTTATCAAGTCCATGTCAGTGAAATCAACCTTTTATTGTGTCATTTAAAATCATCAATAATAAAACATCCATACAGTACATTAACAAAGTACCACTGAGATAATCATATACAAACGAAACCCTTTTTAAAATCACAGTCAAGTATGTCATTTATAGCACCTGATGTGTTTAAAATTAAAATTTTAGCACCTGATTCCTTTGGTAACAATTATGCTATTTTTTTCAGAACCATTTCTTTACTTATCTCAGACTCAGAATCACTACATTCCTGAGATCCAGATTCCGCAGTCCAGACTGAAGCCAGATTAAGATAACTAAACCAACTACCAGCTTGTATTGAAGACTCTTTTAAGTCATGCATTGGGGCAGAGATCTGTACCATGTGGTTTTAGAACATTCATTCTCGATGTCCCTCTCTATATTTCTATCATTTGAGTCTCTCTCAAGTGGATTCTTGCTACTGAAAAAGGAAAGCCACATACATCCTGTTTAACATCAACAAAATGCCCCCCCTCCTTCCAATAAACAGAGCCACACACACACACACACACACACACACACACACACACACACACACACACACACACACACACACACACACACACACACACACACACACACACACACACACACACACACACACACACACACACACACACACACACACACACACACACACACACACACACACACACACACACACACACACACACACACACACACACACACACACACACACACACACACACACACACACACACACACACACACAAAGCAAACTTTCTCAGGGCTCTCTGCCCATTTAAAACGGGCAAATGACTTATGACATTTTCTTGAAATAAACTACTGTTCAAAAGTTTGGGGTCAGTAAGATTTTTGTATTGAAAGATATGAATAATTTTATTCAGCAAGGATGCATTAAATTGATTAAAAGTGACAGTAAAGACATTTATAATGTTACAAAAGATTAATGCTGTTCTTTTGAACTTTATATTCATCAAAGCCTGAAAAAATGTATCATGCTTTCCACAAAAATATTAAGCAGCATAACTTTTCAACATTGATGATAATAATAAATGTTTCTTGAGCACCAAAACATCATATTACAATGATTTCTGAAGGATCATGTGACACTGAAATCGAACCTCAAGCTTTTGAACAGTAAAATTCCTGACCAGATGTCCTTTAAACTCATCTAAGCCATCCGACTTCTGATTTTCAGACTTGCATCTAGAGATCAAATTATCATCAGAGACATTGGATCTCTTAACTTGGGATGGTAAGCAACAATGACCTAGCAACCATCTACAACACCCTAGCAACCATACAGCAATCCACTAAACACCACCCGGGAACACCCTACAGCAACCTCATGCTTCAATATGAGGAACAACTCCAGTTGCCCGTTAATGTCTGTTAAAGGTCAGAAGGGACCAGCAGCAGGTTCAAATAGTCAGTCACACCATGTAAACATCCTTTCACAACTAACATAAACCAGTTACCATTGCCCAGACACGGCTGATAAATCTGTCTGATTTGAAAAAGTCTAAACACAGACCCAAATATCTGGGCTACATCAGTGGTCCTCAACTGGTTTGGCTCAACTGGTTTGGAGATCATAACCTGTTTATCCAGTAGTAAACAGAATTGTGCCTTAAGTCTAACATTTGTACGAATATTACCATGAATTTGAGCATTTCTATGGTTTGATGCTCTTGACAGCATTCAATTATTCAAAACATGTGGTTGACACCAAACCCCAGATCTGATGTAGTCTGTAGCCAATACCCAACAAGCAATAGCTGTCATTACACCGTCTCGGTTAACTGTAGACCCGATATAGTCCGGCTATGAGGAACCCACTTCTAGCCAAAATAACCTTGAATTTGGTTACATGCCATTTTTGACTAAATAACTTGCGAGATGTATGATATTCCATCATGTAAGCAAAGTCAACAGTGATTACAAGGTGTTTGGTTTCATTTCTTTGGCTAGACGTCTATTACATTTTCACCGACAGCCCAAATTTTGCCTAGACGTCAGGGCTGTGTTTGGATGGCTATTAGACGTCTTTTAAGCACAAAATTGCTTGCTGGGTATTTTCTTTTCCTTTGCATATATTTGTGTTCAGTGTTCGGGGGGGTTGACAAAGATTGTGTCAAAGATCAAGGCCTGGTAGTTGTCAGTGTTTTTGAAGATAACGTGACACAACCTGCCCATGTGGGCATCTGCCTAATGAGACAAGCTTCTACCATGTGACAAAAAATGACACCAAATTACTGTATTTTGAATAGAAACTGTTAAGTTTGGATCCACAGATTTTGATGTTAACAGCAAAAGATATAGGAAGCGTTTTCTCTTCCTTTTAAAGTTTTTTTTTTTTTTTTTTGGATACAGACGTTTATATGATTAGCTGCATTTTTCAGTTGTATTTAGCATTGATGTTTCATCAGAACTGACCTGCGGCCTGTTTTTGGGTCGTGATCCACCAGTTGAGAACCGACGGACTTAATTTTAGACGTGGTTACCGGTTTGCTTCATACAAGATTCCTGTGGAAGTATGAAAAGTAGGATTTCTCTGCAATGCATTGGGGTTTTTGTTTGGACTGCAGAAATCTAATATGAAATGTTTGGATGCTTTTTTAGTTTTGTTCAAATTACTTCACCGCTCAAGCATTTTGGCACATTTTCAAACATCTTGTCCATAATCATCCCTTTCACTCCTTCCAGCTGTGGTTTCTGCTCTCACTCGCTCTCTGGTTTGATGAGGTATCCGTTAAAGGTGATGTAAATGTCCACGTCGTCGCTGTAGATGGCGTTCTCGCGCTCACGTTTGTAAAGACGGACCCAGGCCTCGTCGCCCTCCTGTAGAGACAGCATGACGCTCTGGCTCTGCATGATGGAGCGGTCACTGGGCTGAGCATAGACTATGGCCTTCTCGCTGTCGTTCTGCATAATGTGCAGGTACGTCTCCTTGAAGTTCCACGTGTGGATGTTCACATTGAAGAAGTAGATTCCCGGGATGTGGCAACGGTACTTCCCAGCAAACATGTCAAAGTGTTCGGGGGTGTTGACGAAGATTGTGTCAAAGATCAAGGCCTGGTAGTTGTCAACGCTGTGAAGGGACTTCCGTCGGCCGACTGAGAAAGCAGAATGCTGAGACTTGCAGGCGTCACCTGGGGCTCCGGCTTGTCCCTTATCTCCTTTAAGGCCTTCAGACCCTCGTGGTCCCGGGGAACCCTCAATCCCAGGCTTCCCAGGAGTGCCCCTTTCTCCACGGTCACCCTTGTCACCTTGAAAAGATGTCAGAAATGTCAGAATGATGCAGAAGAAAAAAGAGCTAAAAGCCTAAGTAAACTTAATCGTGTCTTAGGCTTATAAACATTTATAATAATATATAATTCATTGCAGATCAATGATAACTGAGAGATGGGCAAATAAATGTTCCCCAAAAGCATGTTGTGTCATATTTGACATTTACATTAACATGAAAAAATGGCTGAACTATCAATCAGAAGACAGAAGGCATGAAGTAGATTGTGCACAACAGGTTTTTCAGTTTTGATCATATTGATCATTTATAGGCCCTAGAAATGTGCATATTAAATATGATACAGTAGGCTATAATATATTCATAAATAGGCATTATGCTTATTGTTCACCAGAATTAAATATTCACACCGAACACCCTTTCAACATGAAACCAAGAAATGAGACCTATACACTTTCCCTACCTCTCAAATGTTTGTTTCCCCCAGGATACGTCACCAGTTATAGGGTTAAGTAACTCAGCAAGATTCTCTTCAAACCTTTGCCCTGTCATGACAGTATTTGATCTGAAAACCGACTGTAGATCAAGACAATTTTTCTTAATTCATACAAATTCGCCAAATTAAGTTTTATGATGATCAGTTGGATTATACTTAAAGGGATAGTTCACCCAAAAAGGAAAATTCTGTCATCATTTACTCATTCTCAAGTTTCTTTCTTCAGTTGAAAATAATATATTTTGAAGAATGTTGGTAATGAAACCATTACATGGTAGCCATTGACGTCCATAGTAGGAAGAAAAACATTGTGTAAGTCAATGACTACCATCAACTGTTTCATTACCAACATTATTCAAAATATATTATTTTATGTTCAACTGAAGAAAGAAACTCATACAGTTTTGGAACAACTTGAGAGTGATTCAATGACAAAATTTTCATTTTAGGATGAACTATCCCTTTAATGCAATACCTAATGTTAATGAATTGAACCTAACT
Source organism: Romanogobio albipinnatus (assembly GCA_023566225.1). NCBI lineage: Eukaryota > Metazoa > Chordata > Actinopteri > Cypriniformes > Gobionidae > Romanogobio > Romanogobio albipinnatus. The sequence continues at coordinate 55,267,860 of CM042240.1, forward strand.
ATAAAATGGTCCTTTACCAATGTTGAAAGGTGAAAAGGCACAAGCACTAAAATAAACGTGTCAAATCACAGCTTCTAATATTTAGTTTTTGCAGTAACTGAACTTAAAGTTCTTTTGTCCAATTTTGTCAACATTTGGCAGCTCAAAATTTCCACAAACCACATTTCCTGCATGCTTCACTTCCGTACATCAAACACACACACACATATGTGCGTGCACAGACACATAAAACAACTCTTGCAATGGTTTCAGCCACATCAGCACCTTTCCTGCCAGGTTCGTCACTTCCTGTCCACCAAGAAGGCCTCCAGTGGAGCAGACATTTCTGAGCCAAGAGAGAGGGTAACTGAGGCTCACAGAGGGGAAGAAAGCAGCCGAAAACACATATTCAAACCATTCAGCTAAAAAAAACACTGTATTTCCCAATTGAATTACAGTTAAGTTCAGTTTGAAGTTCAGATCCAATATCCCACAATGCTTGTGCCAGACAACAGATTGGAAAACAAATTTCAGCTATACTCTGAGAAAAGTTTCTATATACAACTTTAAAGGATTCTGTCAAGCACTTCACATATAGATGTTTTTTTTTTTATTGTAATATGAAAGTATTATGCAATATTTAAGGCATTTCTTTTTATAAAGTGACCTTTTGGCATAAAAGAGTTCTTTAAAATTGAGTCCTAAGGGTTCCATATAGAACCCCATTGAACCTTTTTTCTAAAAGTGTACAGTGAGATTTTCAAGGTTCTCCCTGCTGATGTTATTTGACTCTGAAACATCGCCTGTAGACGCTTTTGGTGGTGCTTCTTGTATGGCTGATTTAGCAATAAACAGCATTCAGATTTGCCTTTGAATAAGCTAGGAATAAGCATGCAAGGATTTATTAGCTGCACAAAATCTTTTTGTCGTGAGCTAAAGCACTTTTTGAAGACTTTCGGGTACCTTTGAGAATGGTCATGTTGATATATGTGCGGACCTCAGGCATGCTTTCTCTTAAGGTTGCAACATCATCTAGTCGTGGGAGGTGGTCGCAGCATCGGCGGCAGGGCGGTTGAGGTACGGAGACTACCAGATGTAGAAACAGACAGGCAAGCAGGAGGGACCCAACCATGGTGCTGAGATAAAAGAATAAATAGTCACTCCCTATAATAACGTTCCACACACTGTAATTCTTTCGCTAATGTGAGACTGTGTATTTATTAGAGGGATCATATACTGGATTAGTGTAATCCTGAAAAATAGAAATAGAGCTTCTGGGTAATGCTGTGTGGAATGCAGAACTGATAAATGTAGGCCCCTTCAGGACAAATGAATGTTTTTTTTGGTCTAAGTCCAACCTGCACACATATGAATACAGCTAAACTTACAGAGTTCAGTCTGACAGAATCCAGCTCGTATCTGCCAAAGTTCATCTGCTAATTCTCATGAGATAAAATGCTTCCAAATTCATATTTGCTGAGAATGTATGATGTTAATATACTTTCTGGACTGACACTAATCATAGGTTGAATGCCCTGAAGAAGAGTGTAAACAATGTGGCTGTGTTGCATTTTCATGGAAACATATAACGCAAATCAGATGGAGATTGCTGTGCAATTATTGAAATGAACCTTTGCCATGCTGTCTATGATTATGGCATAATCTACTTCAGATAAACTGGCACAAAGAGGGATGCTTTATATGTAGGTCAATCATCTCTTCCTGTCTAAGTGAGCAGTTCTTGGTCAGAAAAAGTAGACCTTAATTGGCTCAAATCAGCGGATTATATAAACATCATATAATCAAAATGAAAAGCCTAAAAATCACATTCCTTGTCGGTGAAAGACAGTGGTTGACCGGCAAGGGCATATAAACCAACATCATTCAATAAGGCAAAATGGAGAATTATTGTTTAAAAAAGGTAGAAACATTGTATCCATGCTGCTATTGAGGATACAGGGACTGCAACATCATGAATAAACAATTTTTTTCAACATTGATAATAATAAGGATAAATGTTTCTTGAGCAGCAAATCAGCATATTAGAATTTCATGGATCATGTGACACTGAAGACTGGAGAAATGATGCTGAAAATTCAGCTTTGAATATTTTCAAACCAGGGCTGTCAAACAATGAATCGCATCCAAAATAAAAGATTGTGTTTATATAATATGTGTGTGTACTGTGTATAATTATTATGTATATATAAATACACACACATGCATGTATATATTTAAGAAATATTTTCATGTATATACTGTATATACACTCTAAAAAATGCTGGGTTAAAAACAACCCAAGTTGGTTTGAAAATGGACTAACCCAGCAATTGGGTTGTTTTAAGCAAACATTTAATCCAACCGCTGGGTAAAACAACCCAATTGCTGGGTTAGTCCATTTTCAACCCAGCTTGGGTTGTTTTTAACCCATAGCAGCATGGATACAATGTTTCTACCTTTTTTAAACAATAATTCTCCATTTTGCCTTATTGAATGATGTTGGTTTATATGCGGTCAGTCCATTTTCAACCCAACTTGGGTTATTTTTAGTCCAGCATTTTTTAGAGTGCAGTACACACAAACTTTTATTTTGGATGCGATTAATCGCGAGCACTTATTCAAACAGAAAACTTAATTTGGAAAGCAGCAGCACAGCTGAGAGGATCTGTATTACAGTACCAAGCTCTTCTTTGTGCTGAGCTTTACTTTGAGCGAGAGGATTTTTATGACCGTCAGGCACGCTCTCTATTACATCAGGCTGCTGAGTCTGACATGTTGAGACCCATAAGAAAATTGGTAATGCTAGCATGAAACGTCTCAACAACTCGCTAAGTGCAAATTAAAATGTTAGTGATAAAACTTTTCGTTATAATGCAAATTTCCATTGAAAGATGCAGGTGACAGATGTACATTGACTTGTTTTGAAAAGTCATGAGATGAACCATGACTCAAATTCATACAAAAACAATCAGTCCTTGACTAACAAATCACATTCTAATCCTATGGTTTTCAACCACGATTATTTATTTGTACAAATAAGTGCACATGAAATGAATGCATATAAAATATGTAATAGCAAAAATACAATATTACATTAAAGGTACACTGTGTAACGTTTGACCCTCTAGCGGTGAAAAAACTAAACTGCATACATGAACGGAAGGATATTGTTTTGGTTGTGCTTCGGCTCTACATGACAGTGCGGATGAATACTGTTATCCTACTGCTCATAAAACACACACTACTAGGCTTAAGAGATATAATCAGTTAATGGAAAGGAAAGGATCTCAAGCTGACTAGCTGAGGACGTTACTGTAGCTTTACCCATTAATAGACATGGTAATTCCAGCACAACGTTTCAACAACCATAATGAAATGACCCGTCACAATAGATAATGCTTAACAATGAACTCTGTTAGAGAGCTATATGACAATTTATCTGTCCAGTAAAATACCTTACTCACCTTTTGAGTAATAAAAACGCTATCTCCGCGTCGCATTTACAACATTTCAAATCCCTCAGTTCTCTCCATCTCTGAAAAGTGTTTTTTTTTTTAGGCGGGTGATTACGGGGGTTTGAGATTTACCTGCACTCGCTTGTTTTTTTTAACTAACCTATTCCACTCCCACACCGTACACGTGTCAAATAGCCGGAGCAACTGACAAGCTATATTATATGACGAGACACGCACAGGCCAGTGACGTATACGCATTTCCTGTGAAAACCATCCCGCCTGGTCTAAAACATAAACACTTATAATAAACTTACCATAGTGAATCATGGTGAGACAAATACACATTTTGGAAGAAGATTTGATTACGTATTGGCTCATTATTTAAAATGTTGTTAAATTTGAACAATCGTAAATTCAATAACAATATATCAAGTAAAATTTGTATGTTTTTAATAACCTGCAGCAACAGAATTAAATAATTTATTAAAAACATGCTAAAACAAAATAACCACATGAAGCCTGTCTTCCTGCATTACTGTACTATAAAACAGTGGGCGGATTTAAGCCGTGGCAGAGCATGAACGCTTTGCACATGTTCTCTGTCTCGGCAGCTGTCCATCTGCTGGAAAGATGTTAACTTGCTTCAAAACATTTCCGAGCACTGTAACTTACAGCTCACCTTGATGAGGCTGCACAGTTTGCTTATACAAAAGTGCCACTAAACTAATTTTCCTTTATAAAAAGCCTAAATAAACTATAATGCAGTTTTTTTTCTGGTGTGATTGTATGTGCATATGTGTGTGTGTGTGTGTGTGTGTGTGTGTGTGTGTAAGCAAAACTTACAGTACTTGTTGATGCGTTTGCTGCTGCAGTTGGGTCAGTGTGCTGAGAAGGGAAAAAGAGAAAAAGGAAAGGAAAAAATCCTCGGTCAGCTCATTTCTCCCTCCCTCTTTCTCTCTCTCTCCCTCCCTTTCTTGCTTTCTAATTCACCCTCATTGCCTGTCTTCCATCTCATTCCTGAACATAAACTCAATGAGCCTCTAGACAGACTTTCCTTTATTTCACTCTTCTTAATTTTCGTCCTTTCTCTAATATAAAGTGATGGTCAAAACTGCTCCATTGGGAGGTAAATCTTTCTGTCCATACAAACTGTTTTCAGGAAGATCCGTTTTTGTCTGTTTCTTTCAAAAGCTTCACTGTTCTATATTAGAACAGAGTAAACTATGTGAAGACTCACAACAGTTGTGAAAATAAACATTTATAAGCACACACAAACACTCACTCAGAAACTCAATGGGGCCTGTAGCATGCATATTTGCAGGATGTGGCTTGTATAGCCAAGATTTTGGTCCTTGGAGACCCATGTTCATCTCCTAGAAAAATTTCAGGCAAAATGTCTGCATAACTTACTAGCTCACCATGCACTTCTATGGAAACACACATTCTTCCCATTGTTAATGGTACACCGTAAACCCTAATGCTCAAAATAATTAATTGGAGTAGAGCCAACTCAAATTAAACAAATTAGTTCAATCAAATTAACTTTTATGAGTATTTAGACACAAAACTGACAGTTTCAATAGCAAATGTTTTGCTATTTTAGTTTAGAAGGGTTTCTGTAGGGTTTTTTGGTGACGAGTGCGTGAGCTTGGTTTGAGAACAGATTTCTGTTAAATGTTTATATATATTGCCATACTCTTTCAGCAATTATAAAATACTTAAGTTGATAACTCTCATTGAAATGTATGAATTAGCTTACTCAAATATTTGAAGTTAAGAGGAATTCAAATGTAATAAACATGAACAAAATCAAAATCTGCCAGTTCTGCCTATTTAAACTTTACATTTCTTTACTTAAAAAATGTATGTAACCGATTGCTTTTTTTTTTTAGTTTTGCCAACCTATTCAGATTTACAGTGTATTGTAAATTGTAAACCTTACCTACATTTCCATCAACCATCCCACAATTTAGACTAAATCTGACCCGCACACACATTTACTTATCTAAATTAGAATGAACCTTATTCTATACCTAAAATATACTTATTTTATAAAAATTAATTAGCCTAAACTAGATTTCCCTGAGCATACTCCTAAAAGAAATTAGGATCATTCCAAAAATATAGTGTAATAAAAGAAGGGCTTTTGAGGTTCTGTAAATATTAAATGTAACACACACCCTTAGAATACACATACTCATCTGTTTAGCATTAGTGCGTCTGGGTCACTGGTTGAATTCCTGTTACTTATGCAATAGCAATCATCTCGTTCTCTCCATATGGAAAGAAAATTAAGGTCTGTCATTGACCTCTGATTGACAACAGGCTGATTTTGTCCTCTACTCAACCCATGCTGCATTTCTCTCCATAATATGCTTCCTCATTTTCCTTTCAATATTGTTGTCCAACATTCTCCTCTGTGGCTTTGAATAATTTTTCTCTGTTAACATTGGGATCTGTGAAAAACATTATTGTGAAGCTTTTCGTTTTGGGTTTAGTAAGAACTCTCTGGAGTGTTTGAATATAAAAGAAAAGAAAGGAATAATTCACTCTAAAACATTTACTCACCAATTCCAATGTCATTTAAATCCAATATTTCTTTCTTCAGAGAGAAAGACAAAAATAACTGTTCATTAATTTCCCCTATTATCATTAAAAAAAGCCAGAATATCAAGTTTATTTGATAAGAAAAATCTTTGAACTGCAATATAATAAACTTGGAATTTCAAGGACAAAAAAGAAGAAGAAAAAAATAAGTTTTGTCTTCTGAATTGACAGGCCAAAGCGAGAAAGACCTCCCCTTAGGCGGCGGATTTAAAAATAGAAATAAAAACATTTAACTGGAGCGTATGGGAAACTTCAAAAGGCTCATATCCGCACAGCGCTGCCGCTGACGAACATGCGTTTTTGCCGATCTGTGAAGTGATAAACAGTGCAAGTCACTTGATCCATTCATTTTCCGTCAGTCTTAGTACACGATGTAACTATACAACATGTCACAACATGTAAATAGGATAATGTTGGCGTTACTTTGTCACTTAGCAGTAGGCTAGCTGGAGTCGTTTACCTCCAGTCTTTGTGCTAAGCTAGGCTAGCGGTGAGTGTGTCAGACAGAGTAATGGCATGCACGGAGATGAGAATGGCATGTATGGACTTATTCAACTCTGGGGAATACAGTGAATAAGCTAAAGTCCCAAAAAAGTCTGCGTGGTCCTTTAAAGGTCCCATGGGATGGCATTTTTCAATTATTTTATAGTGTTTCCTGAGGTGTACTTATATTGTTAGTATGATTTTTACATCATAAAATGTCATAATTTAGAAATAAAAGGCATTTTTTCTATACTGCTGTTTGCCCTGTGGCTGAATGCCCTGCTTCAAGAGGCGTGTCTGCTGTGAGACTTCAGTAAAAACGCCCACTGTTGTGATTGGCTGACATCTTTGCATTTGAAATGAGCGGAGGGGGCGTGGTTTAGCGAGGTCTACGACGCACGAACTGCTGCCAGAGAGACGGATGGACCTGAGTTCACTTCACATCAGTTCTAAGCATGTCTGAACTGTTGTAGTTACTAGCATATACTTCAGGTTATTAGTTTATTTCTAGTCAGAGGGACTGTCACTCATGTCAGAAAGTTAGTAACTCTAGTAAATTATGGATCAGCGCTGACTCGAGACGCGAACCGTTTAGAACGATTCAGTCTGATTTGGTGAACTGGTTCGGTTCACTAAAAAGAACCGATTCAAAAGAATGATTCTTTCGCGAACCGGACATCACGGAGACGGAGTGATTGCTAACAAAGTTATTTATAGTAACTGATTTGTGAGAGAGCTGTCAGCACGTGTTTATTGTGTTTGTATCTGAGAGTTCTGAATAAACACGAGTCCCAGTCACACCGAGTCCGTCTTCATCATTATTCTACCAACTTTGTAACACATGCAATGTACCATTACAGCGAGATCAACGAGTTAGTAAGTTTGATTAAAGCATTATTTCTAGATATGTTCCAATCATATGAATAGCGTCAGTGACGCGCATTGAGTAACGTTACACAGCGCAAACAAAGACACAACAGCAGTAATCGAATGTAATCCAGTTTATTGTGGGGATAGCTGGTTAGCCTAGCCGGATACCCTCACGCTTACCCCCCTTCTGCTTAATCTCACGCCGCGTTTGGTGCCTCCGCTGTGGGCCAGATGCAGTACTGGGGGTCGGGGATGTTGAAGGCCAACGGCCAGTGCAGCCCGAGCTTCGGTGTGCGTGAGGTTTATCTCTAAAGATGTGGCTCTGCGTGTGTGAGGCCGATGTTGAGCAGAAACTCATGACTGTATGCACATTTTAGAACCGGTAGACGCGACGAGGACGTACAAAAACACTGACTCACAAGATCGAAAACACCGTTCTGTCTGGAGAGAGAGAAGCCACAGTGTGTGCACGAATAATAAATAATTAGCTACACATCAGAAATCACTGATCACAGATCAGAAGGAACTGAAAAAAGACTTCTGTTTTCATTTGTACATCCAAACACTGAGAAACTGCCAGCATTCACTCGTTCACAAGGAATGATCTCTCGAGCGTTTGCATGGGCGTGCCAGATTCTCTGGGCGGAGGAAAGGGAGGTAACCGTTCCTGCTTGGACGTCAAACCAGGAGACTTCAGGATTGGCTCGTCTGGCCTGTCATTTTCTCAAAGGCAGAGAGAGACAGCCAGAACTCGGGTTTACACCGATCAACATTTCTATCCAATTGGGGACAATATTCAGGCTAGGGGAACTCATATTAATGTTGAAATACCTCATCAAATGAAAATTTCATGCCATGGGACCTTTAAGGACAAAGCTTTTTTCTCTTTAAATATGTTTTATGAACTTTTTTATAGTTCTAATTAATTTTAATTGAAGTAAAATGTTAATTCAGTGCGAGCCTCATGAAAGATAGATATCTGTGTCTTTCATAAATTAGGTGTTAACTCTTTAAAAGCTATTATTGTTTTAAAGGGGTATTTTCAACCCAAAATGTCATCTTTTACTCACCCTAATATCATTACAAACCTGAATTACTTTCTTTCTGTGGAACAATCATTTGAGTCTGTTTTCACGGGGAACTCGTGGGCTGGGTGGGCTGGGTTTGTCTAGGACCGAATTTTAGCCCCAGTCCAGCCCTAATTGAATCCCACCCTTCAGAGCGTCTTAGCCACGCCTGCTCTAAAACACATGAACGGGAACGCACACAGCAGAGTCTGCAAAGCATCACGAGACCAGCAACAGCGCTAAATGACCTCCTGTCTCAAAGCACATAATGTTACAATAATAACATTCTTACTTACTTGTATCACCTGACTGATGCAGATTCATTTCGACAATGATAGCATTCATAGTGACGCATAAATCTGAGTCTGAGGACATGAACAGCTCCGGGTAGAACGTCACAGGTTGCCCTCTCGTAATTACAGCTACGACATGGCGTGAACGCAGCCTAAGCTCGTTGTTTTGGTTCAGGAGGAGGAACTGTAAATGGCGGCTGCTGTTTGTTTGTTGCACTCGATGACTGACGTCTGTCTACAACTCTTTTTGGTCCTGAGACTTCTACAGAAGACATGTTTTAATATTTAGTCCATTTCTGTTATTGATTGCTCTGCTATCAGGATGTGAAGAGAGTTTCAACCAGTATAACAAATTGCCTACTCTACCTTTAAACTGTAATTTTCCACAAAACACGTCACCCAAATGGTCTATTAATGCATGACAAGACCTGCTAGCATGGAGATTGGTATATAAGGCACAATTTTTCACCACACAATTATTTTATATGGAATAACAAAGACATTAGCCTGGATGCCAGCCAAACTTAGCCCCACCCACAACATTTGAGGTCTGGACTTGATCCGTTGTGGAGCAACTATGCCCGAACAGGAGCTGTTCAGACCAATGAAATTGTCAGGGCGGGCTTTATACGATGATGGACAGATGATCAACAGTAATGTAATCATCCACGTCACCAAAGAGCGCCTGGGTTGAATTCGTTCTAATCTTAAATGGAGAACTTGTTCGAATATGAATTCACCTTTACTATTTATCTCAAAATAGTACACTCATCTTCTTCTCCTACTTCTTCCAGTGTGCGTGCGTTCGGTTGAAACACGCCTTAGAATCACAGCCCAATGGAGCAGTATCAGACTCATATTCTGACTAGAATCTGAGTATGAAGACGTCAGGCTACAAAGACATACTGTTTAAAAACAAATCACTATTCTATCATACCTGGTTTAATATAGGGATTATTTCAATTACCAGTTCAATCAAGAGTGTTTGCTATTGTTCTTCACACAATTCCAGTGTGATGTTACTCTTAAAGAACTCTAATTCATTGGAAATCAATATGGACAATCTTTGTGGCAAAATCTTTATTGATAATGTTAATGTTTTCAAACAAAAATGTAGCATAAGGGTTTAAGAAATGCTCTTGGTTCTGTGTCTTTTCCTGCAGCAAGATTTATTTGGTCTTTCATGAAGTTCCTAAACCACGTAACTTAAGGAGGAGCGAGCCCTAAGCTTCCCATTAAAAGCCAGAGTTTTTAAGCAGCTGCTTAACTCTCTTCAGTCTCAGCTGTTCCAGCATCCCTCCACCTTCCAAACTCCACCTTCATCTTAGGTGCCTTGCCCTATGTAATCATATCTTATATTTAGTCACTGTGGGGGTATATCAGAGCACGAGTTGAAGCTGCTTCATCGAGCCCCTCAGTGGACAGCAAGCCCAAATACGTTTACCTATACCTTAAAGATTATTATGGACAAACAAACTTGTTAATTTATTTGGTGATATCTCTTGGGTCAAAGATAAGTTTTGTGTTAATAACAAAATTAAGGCTTAATATTTAATATAGCCTAGCTGTAAATTGTGTGCACTACACTCTAAAAAATGCTGGGTTAAAATAACCCAAGTTGGGTTGAAAATGGACTAACCCAGCAATTGGGTTGGTTTAACCCAGCGATTGGGTTGTTTTAAGCAAACATTTAACCCAACCGCTGGGTTAAACCAAACCAATTGCTGGATTAGTCAATTTTCAACCCAACTTGGGTTCTTTTTAACCCAGCATTTTTTAGAGTGTAGAAAAAGAAACTATTTTGCATCTGTTTTTCACTGTATTTACTCAAGATTCTTTTGGAAAGATTTAGAAATCTTTATTAATAGAAAAGTGAAGTGCATGATATAAATGTGTGTATTTGATGTGCTTTTTTTATACTTGAAATGTAAAGAACAACATATTATACAGTTATTGATTTTATTAGGAAAATACTATACAAAAGAAGTGGGCTCAGTGCAAACCAATTTTGTAAATTACTTGAAATTATATGTAAATCTTTTGGAACAAACTAAAAACAACCACAAAAAAGCACAGAAAACATGTAATGCTTTGAAAGCACTAGATTTTATATAATTTATTTTATTTATTGCTAATGTTAATGTGATACTGTGAGTAGGCCTTTTTAACCTCTTGTTATCGTGGCATTGGGGAAAAGGGACTATTAATGCATTGTTGTAGAATAAAAGTATTACATTCTTTTCTTTAAAAAACAAACCAAAAATCTTACTGACCCAAAACTTTTGAACGACAAAAAAGGGGGGACAACTGCTATTTTTTCATCCCGTTATATATATATAATTCATATATTCCTATAAGCGGTCTGTCTCTTCTCTGATACCACAGTCATGAGCTCACTACTGCCTTCTAGTGGAGAGATCCACCGTTAGACCCAATTTCCTCAAAGACGGTAAAATCCAGCAGGAGCACCAGTACTATATGAGGACCAGAATGCCAAGCGCTATGACAGGGATCGCCAAACACAACAACATAGGGGTAAGTCACATACGTTAAAAAGCATGTTATCTCCTCCTCCTCTCAGAAGACTACTTTGTTATGGTTCACGGTTCACTGAGTTCATTTTTCAGGCCACACATGGGAGGTAAACTTGACTTTATCTGGTTACACAAACCACGCTCCACAGCAGTGAACGGAAACGGCCTGGCACTTATAAATGTCAGACCACATACTACATGCAATAACTTCACTCATTCACACACACACACACACACACACACACACACACACACACACACACACACACACACACACACACACACACACACACACACACACACACACACACACACACACACACACACACACACACACACACACACACACACACACACACACACACACACACACACACACACACACACACACACACACACACCTTTTTTGTAAATATGACACTGACACCATTATATTTTTGGGGATTTTATTTCAGTCTCAACAATAACATGTATGTAAAAGCTATTATCAGATAACTAACTTACAATAAAGTAAATAAAAATGTTAGAAACATAAAACAAGTATCAAATAAGTGCATTCTTTGTTAAAATTAAAAAAAAAATTCATACATTCAAAAAAAGTGAACAATACATTTTATTTTAATGGAAAGAAATGGCTCATTGTTGAGCTTTCTAAAAGGTACAATCCAGAAATGATCAAATGATACCACTAAAGTCCTTAAAATGGCTCTGTTTGAAAATGTACAGATATCAGTATAAATGAGTGTTGTAATATTGCAAGAGATTTTTTTACCTTGAAAAGCCTTTACGCTTCTGTATACGTGGATTGTGGTATAGAGTCCAAATGACACCTGAATTTCTAAACAATTCACATTTAAAAAGCAGCATTTATACCATGTTCATAGCAATCAGTGGCATTCAACATGAAATAACAGTAAATAGCAGCTAAAATCAAGTAAATGCTTTGCACTCGATCTTGAATATTTAAAAAAAAATGTTGAATTTGGAGACTTGAACAAGTAAATCAGTTCATGAAAATATGAAATGTTAGAAACATAAAAAGGTTAGTGGTGACAATTACCATTAACAATTAAAGTTATACAAGCTATATTCAAATTAAACGTTAAAAATTTAAAACTTTATTAAATCAGTAAGGCAGACAAAGGGATAATTCACACAAAAATTTTAAATTCTATCATATATCGTTATCCTTTCACTGGAACTAAGGGGCCAAGCCCAAACCCTGAAAAACAACCTCACATCATAATCCCCCTCCACCAAACTTTACACTTGACACAATGCAGTCAGGCAAGTACCGTTCTCCTGGCAACCCCCAAACCCAGACTCGTCCATTGGATTGCCAGACAGAGAAGTGTGATTCGTCACTCCAGAGAACACATCTCCACTGCTCTAGAGTCTAGAGCTTGGATGCAGCTGCTTGGCCATGGAAACCCATTCTATGAAGCTCTCTACGCACGGTTCTTGAGCTAATCTGAAGGCCACATGAAGTTTGGAGATCTGTAGCTTACGGTTGTCGTAGATAACTGTAGATAAACGGTTGTCTTTCAAATTCCCTCTGCACGCAATAGGATAGCGCTACAACCAACCAGAGCAACGAAGAAGGTGAAGTGGAGCTAGTTGATAGATTAAACTTTCTCTGTATCCGGTCGGCAAAACTCAGAACACATCTTCCTTTCTTAAGAATGTTTTTTTTTCCCAAAGAAAAACTTAACTCCAAGTCTTCCAGAGTCGCGGCTTAAGCAGATTCGAAAGACCGCTGTTCGTCAGCTTCTTTGTTTACGAGTAGCACGCGGAACTGTCGCAACTCTGCCGTCATTATGTTAAGGCTGCCCACCGACTCAATACACAAAGTGATTGGCCTGACCAGAGTTTGGTTTTTCCAGCTCGCAAGCCAACGGAGAGTTGCTAGACTACCCTGGCCGCAAATTAGATTTGCTGCCGCTAGGGTGCGTCTAGATTTCTAGGCTAGATGCTTCCTTCATATGTCAATGTTAAGGAACATGGCAGGAATGTTCTGGGTTCAGCTCTATCAGCATCTGTAGCGTCCTGCCAATTTCCACAGACTAAGATTTCATCGTGTTGCTCAGTTTGTAAAAAAAAAAAAAAATTCAGTAGGCCTAATGCATTTACAATGGAAGCCTGTGGGGCAAAACTTTCCAGAGGGCATAAAAACAGAAATGTGATGCTTCCAAAAATGTGTTATTTGAGCTGTAAATTTGTCCTGATTGCAGTGCCACTGACGTTCAAACACAGCTTTAATTGTATTTAACTAGGGCTGAAACGATTAATCGAGTTACTCGATTAACTCGATTACAAAAATTCCTTGAAGCAGAAATTCTGCCTCGAAGCCCCGTTAAATTCCTATGACGCGCACTATACGCGCAGGGATCTGGCATTCCACAGCAGTACGACTTCAATGGTAACATAGCCTAAGCCTATACATTGATGTTCGCTGATTTTAATCCCATACTGTATTTGTAGCGATGTCATGATGCGGTTTGACTAGATATGATGTTTAGGTTTGATGTTTTTAAGTAGTAAACGTATTCACGTTCAATTGCAAGAGAGTATAGCCTAAAAAAAAGAACCCCTTCACACACACACACACACACACACACACACACACACACACACACACACACACACACACACACACACACACACAACCAATCGTGGTAATGCATCACATATGCTTAAACTTTTATGTAGCCACGCAACAATAATTTCAGCATGCATTCACTGTACCGCAATGCAAGTGATGCAAGCCAAATGCATGTATGTATTTCTGCCGTACCAAACTGCAATGAAGCAACTGGTCTGACTGGGGCGTGCACACACACACATACACACACACAGGTTGCTAGGTTACCATAGCAAATATGCTCACCCCAGAAATTATATATTACTTGTTAGTAGCCTAATGGTAAATGCTGCAGGTGTAGAAATCTACATAAAAGATATTTACTTTGATGTCAGGGCTAGATTACAGCATGAAACCTGTTGTGCATATTAATAAATTCAATTGCTTTTCCTCTCATTTTTGTTATGCATTATTTGTTTTGGTTGTTTAAAAACACACACACACACACAAAAAGTATCAGATTAATCGATTAATCGATCGATCAAGTGCTAGATTAATCGATTAATCGATCGATCAAGTGCTAAATTAATCGATTACAAAAAGAATCGATAGCTGCAGCCCTATATTTAACCCAGAACATGCCTTTAATCTATCTTATTATGTTGCTGTACAAAAGTATATAGAATATAAGAATTATATCTTATTATATATAATAAAGGATTATATATATTATCTTTTTGTTATTGTTTAATTCATTCAAATGGAATGTAGTAAAGTAAAAAATTATAGTTATACAGAATTAATGCATATAAACTGTCTATGGGGAGATGGGGCAGGTTGTCACAATAGAGTCATCACATGGGCTAGTTACTATAAGGTTTGAGTCAAAAGTCCAATTACACGCATGTGTGGGCTTTTTCTCTATAGGAGTTGCTCTTAAAGTTTAATTTTTTTTGTGAATTATGTCCCCCAACCAAGGTATTTTTCATAAATTTCAGGTCACATGTTTTCATAATAATAATAATAATAATAATAATAATTAGTTACATTTATATAGCCCTTTTCTGGGTACTCAAAGCACTTTACATATGGAAGAGGGGAACCATCTTATTGGTGGAGAGGAGATCAGTAGATATGCAGGATGATTAGGAGGCCATGATAATGGTCCAATGGGCAAATTTGGTGAGGATGCCCACACCACAACTGTAACGATCACAGCACAGTGAAATGACATTGTTGGAATCACTTTCAGAATTATTTTTTTTTAGCTGATGAAACATTGACAGCCAATCAGAATCCATCCTGCTTTAATAAACCTGAGCATTTAAAGAGACAGACGACAAAACAGTACACGCTTATAATGAATTAAGTTTATCTTTATGAGTATCGTTCTTGGTGTGAATGGGCCTTATGAACGGTTTTGTTCAATTTCACTTAAACGCCTAGCCTGTTTAGGTTCCCCTTGTGATAACTTACTTACCCCTATGGGAGTGTGAAAATGTCTTACTATTGGGGCATGTTGTCACAGAAGGTCAGTGTGTGTTTAATGTGTATTATTTTCTTCAATAATAAATGTAGAAATGTTTTTATAGCTTTTTTTGTTGCCAAATATTTAAGGTACACTACCATTCAAAAGTCTTGGGTCAGTGATTTTTAATTTTTTGGAAAGAATTGAATACTTTTTTTTTCAGCAAGGATGCATTAAATCGATCAAAAGTGAAAGTGAAGACATTTATAATGTTACAAAAGATGTCTATTTTAAATAAATGCTGTTCTTTTGAATATGCTATTAATCAAAGAATTCTGGGGGGAAAAAGGCGTGTCACGGTTTCCACTAAAATATGAAGCAGCACAACTGTTTTCAATAATCAGAAATGTTTCTTGATAATTAAATCAGCATATCAGAAGACAGAGAAGGAAAGTGTGACACTGAAGAATTATTTTTATCAAATAAATGCAGCCTTGGTGAGCATAAGGAACTTCTTTTAAAAACCCGAAACATTTGAACGGTAGTGTATCTATTTGTATAGAAACTGACTATCAAAAATAAGCCTACCCAGAGGCCCCAATCTCCCCTATACAGACTGGGACTGGGCCTGCGTTCAGATGGATTTGTTGCTGTATTTCTGCATCTCCTTCAGGGTCAAATATCCACTCCCGCAGGGCTCAATCATGGAGGAGGATCTGACCATGGTGCCCTCTGCAGGCTCAGAGGTGGAACCACAGCTGGGTGCTCTCACAGGTTCAGACCACGGTGTGATGATGGGCACCGGAGCGAAACTCTCTGCTGTGCGAACAGCACCGAGGGAACCCTGCGACAGTGACATAATGAAAGAAACCAGGGCGTGTCCTTCTACCACGGCCCTCTCTTCGCCATTGATGTCTTCATCATCTTGGTCTTCCTCACCATTCTGGGAATCTGGGCTCATTGGCTGTTCCATCTGGTAACTTGGGGTTTGCAGGCAGTCATATGAAGACCCAGGCGACGAGAGAGTGGAGCTTGTGCCTTCCTCAGGTTGATAGGTGAAGTACACGGGGCAGGATTCCAGGTAAAGAGAGCCCGAATGCGATTTGCTATAGAAGTAGCCCATGTTAGAGAAACCAGATGATGAAGCTTGGCTGGTGCCGCTGTTCTCTTGTCCGGAGTCCATGTGACTGGAGTGAAAAAGCGCAGCAGTTGACATCTGGGCATTGGGATCCATCAAGGACAGGTCCCGAATATCAGAGATCTCTACAGGGGAGATGTCGTCACATGACTGAGGGGTAAGAAATGGCCCAACAGAATTCTGACACCCGAGCCAATTCTGTGGACAGGTAAGAGGAAATGCATGTGGTCAGTGTGTGTGTTCTTTTGGCTTGCTGAAGGAAGATATGAGTAAGCATTTGCAAGAAAGGCGGGTCTAGGTCACATCTGTACACTTGGGTGTGTGTGAGAATTTGTACTGCTAAAATTTTGCATTGGAAAAAAAACGTGTGAACCTGAGAATATTACATTAATGCATGCTCAAATGCGTTGGTGTAAATTCACAACATAGAACGTGTCAAGAGTGAATTGCCACTATACAGCTGAGAACAACAATATCAGTATATGCTATAGTGAGTAAGGTGTAAGTATGATTTAAAAAAAGAAAGAAAATTAATACTTTAATTCAGCAAGGTTGCATTAAATCGATCAAAAGTGACAGTAAACACATGTATAATGTTACAAAAGATTTCTATTTCAAATAAATTAACTTTCTATTCATCAAAGAATCCTTAAAAAATGATCATGGTTTCTACAAGAATATTATGTAGCATAAGCAGGGGTTTCAACACTGATAATAATGTGTCTTGAGCAGCAAATCATAATATTAGAATAATTTCTGAA
The DNA here is from genome assembly GCA_023566225.1 of Romanogobio albipinnatus. Lineage (NCBI taxonomy): Eukaryota > Metazoa > Chordata > Actinopteri > Cypriniformes > Gobionidae > Romanogobio > Romanogobio albipinnatus. Next base: position 55,285,096 of record CM042240.1, read on the forward strand.
GGATCATGTGACAATGAAGACTGGAGTATCAAGTATCACAGAAATAAATTACATTTAAAAAAAAAAAGACAAAAAGTGTGATTAATTAGTTATTTTTTTAATCGACTGACAGCACTATTTATATATAATATAGTAATGATATTTCACAATACTACTGTTTTTGACTCATAGTTGATCAGTCAAATGCAGCCTTGATATTTATTTTAAAAACATTAAAGCATCTCACCATCCCCGGTAAGGTTTGAACGGCAGTGCATCACTTTGGAAATTAGTTTTGAATAACATAGTACATAAGCAGGAGAGTAAACTCACCCGGAAGTTTCCACCGTGAACGGTGTGAAGAGGCTGGAAATATCTGGAGGGGTCTGGAACATGTTGATCGTTTGGTTTTAATAACCTGCAAAGAAATAATACAAAACACAAATATCAGGTACAAAAACCAACGGGTGCATAGCTACACGGAAATACTGTTGGTAGAAACACACACCTACACACTACAGATGCCTACACAGCACTTTCCACAAATAGGGTAAAAACCAGGTCTTGAACATCTTAAAAATGAGGTCAAATATTTCATCAACTAGGTGTGTAACGATACCCTCATGTCACGATTCGATACATACCCGTGATATGATATGATATCATTGCGATACATCAAGATCTATGGTAAAAGGTTAACAAAAAATGCACTGTTGATTTAAATGCTACATTTGGTATTATATTGGGGGTGGAAATAAATAGGCTTTGACTTGGTGCTGGTAACCCAATGCACAGGACAATGGTGACGCCAGAATAAAAATATTCATGATTCTGAAGCTGAAAATACTGAATTATTTCATCAGAACCCACAAATATTTCCCCATTGTATTATTTTACATTATATTCAACATTATATATAATAGTTTAATGTAGTACTGACAATAGTAAAAAAAAATTCTCACACAGTAATTTTAGTTTTGAGTGAACTATATACAATACAGATATTTTTGTATTGGGATATATCGTGACCCTATATTGTTGCACTCCTAATAACAAGGGTTTACCCTTCAGAAAATATTTGTCCACTCCAGGAGGTCAAACTAAATATTAATACTTAATATTTTCTACATATTATCTACATACACACAATTACAAACTTTGGAACATGTCTTAATCATATATAAAGCTATGGATGTAGTGTCCGTGATGTCACCCGTAGGTTTCGGAAGAGCATTTTTGAAGCCCAAAGTGGGCGGAGCTGGCCGTCACCATCTTGCCACGCATCACTCCCGGATAACCGAAAATGGGTAAAGAGGCGGGATGTGGGCGGAGCTGAAGTGACGTAATGACTAACAGACAGCAGACAAACGGCAATCCACCTGTCACTCAAAGTGGCCACGCCCTTAATTATGCAGAACTTTAAGGCTTTATATAATGTAAACGGATGAGTTATACAAAAATTCACCCCCCTCACAGATGTCATGAAGGGCAAAATTAGCTGTATAGACCAAAACCACTTTTGTACCAGACTTTCTGCTGTAAAGTTGGGCATTTTAACATGGGGTGAGATACAATTTTGACTCTCTTTTGAAGCTTGTCTCTAGCGGCCAGTTGAGGAATTGCAGTTTAAGTCACTTCCGTATTGGCTCCAAGAGAGACCACAGGAGGTTGCCGCTTGGTTTTAATACAATTTAAAACTGATTTGTGTCAATGTGTCAATGATTTGTTGAAAATAAAAAAATATATAATTTTTAGGGGCAAGAAAAAGTCAATGACGATGGGTTACTAAATAAAACACATACACATCTAATACTCACCGGTTGCTTTTCTTTGCCTTATAGATGACCAAAGAAAAACAAATGAGAACAAGAAAGACGTGGAAGCCAATGATCAGAATTACAAGTTTATCATCCGATTCTGATGGAGAAAAAAGACAGAAACTGCAGTCAGATAATATATTATGATCTTAACTCGCAAACAAATATTATTATATAATATTACTGGGCTTGCAAGAGGTACCTAGTGATGATTCATCATCACCTGGTTTCACTGGTGGCTTTCCAATCTCAGACTTCCAGGACACAGCAGGACTCCAGTCGCTCCATTCCCCCCGAAAGTAACCAGCATCTTTGGGTTCAACAGGCTTCACTCGCACCCTGGCCTGGTACTCTTCTCCTACTGTCAGTAAACGGGGGTCCAGCAGCACGGAACTTCCATGAGAGATATTCCAATGGCTTGCCATCTATAGCAGAGAAGCATACACAATCATACATGAACATACACAAAAATAAATACACTCAAAATAATTTTGTAATTGAGTTGAATTGAGTCACTGTGTACAGGATGCGTTCAAATGAATGAATTCAATAGGTAAATGTTAAATAAAACACAAATGTTTGCTTACCTCCCAGCTTGTATTTGCAGCTGTAAACTGCAACTGGAATTCATAATCTGTTATGTATTTTGGAAAGTTACTGCCTTTACTCCAAGTTATGTTAACCCTGCTTACAGTGGGCTTATCTGGTGGTTGCGTCTTAACTGTCATTCAAACAAATAAATAAAAACACACATGTGAACAGTTAGGCTACAGAGCGACACCAAAGTCGTCATGGGTTCAACTGTTCTCAAGGAATCCAAAAAATTCATACAATTTATACTTTGACTGTGATGCAAGTCACAAATGCATACATGTAAATGTAAACAAAAAAGGCAACATCTCTTAGCAATCAGTGTGCGGATTACTGTGGGTTTGCGGTGTCTTGACACCTTTAATTATCGCTTGAACGTCAAAAAAAATCCAAACGAAAGGTTGGGTACGTATAGTAAACAGATTTAACCCTCTGGGCCTCTTCAGTCAAAAATGAAAACTTGTACCGAAATATTTTACTTTTTGAAAAAAAATGTTTTGCTTAATTGGAATGGGATGACACTTGGTGACTTTGGTGACTGGTGATATATATGAACTAGCACGTTTTTATTGGATTTTGATTTCTGAATTTTATGTGTAACAAAATGTCCTCCTCTGTGTTCAGGTTTGACTGTAGTAAAAGGAATGCAAAAATGCAAACAAAACAAATTTAAACCTTGACAAAAATAGTCTTTGAAAATTATAAATGAGAAGTTTGAGAAGTATAAATCCAAATGTATAAGCCACTTTATATAGAACTATATAGGAATCTTGTGGTTACACCACGTCATTACACACATTTTTCTTATTTTACTCCCACCAGATGGTTCTAATCTACCTTCAAAAATTTGATTTTAAATGCATTTTCTCTATTTTAACATGGACTACTATTTTAATTGGACATTTTTAAAAATATATATATTTGAAAAACAAGTTTAATATTTTCAATGGGGGAAACATAGATAATAAAAATGTTATAAATATTGCATAGTATCATAAAATCCCATCAAAATTCTAAATGATAATCAAAAAATATTATTGAACAAAGATATATTAGCTAAATTGGTTTTCCTGAAAAAAAAGTTACATTTCAAGGCTTCAGTCACTTTTGACCACAAAGAAGCCAAGTGTGACCCCTAAACGAAAAGGACCTGAGGGTTAATTCTACATATTACATAAGGAGCATCTCAACCACATTCATCAGAGTGCGTATTTCACGTTGCGTCAGACATTCATGAACGGAAGTCACGTTTGCAGAGAAGTAACCATTGCAACAGTGAACAATACAAGGTACGTCGATCCATTAATTTATCACTTTTTTTTTATAGATCTACATACCAAGTTTATGCACTGTTTAACAAGAAATGCACTGTTTGTTTGTTAATTTGTGCGAATTTTGTCGAGACCACTTTATTCCAATACCAAGTTTTTAATAAAACAACAACAACAGAAAACCTTAACCGTGTTCTCACCAATTTTTATTATCAAATGAATTATTTTGTATTGCAATGACAATGTTTTGTTAATTTAAATAGCAAAATGTTTTTCCAGGCAAGTTTTTATTTTCACTGTGTTGCAATTATACCTTCTTTCCTCTAATTCCAGTCGTTCTGTATGTGTTTTTACATTAATCTGCCATTTTAAACATTTCTACAACTCACTAATACCAGAATTAATCCACTTACTGTGTCGGCTAGGCTGAAAATGCTGAATAGTTCTGACAGATCCATTACAGGTTACACTCAACCAGATTTTGTTAAGGAAGAAAAAGTACTGTGTGTGAGAGAGAGGGGAGCATAAGAAGAGAATGCATGCTGATCAACTGGTGAATAGTAATTTGACTTAAATTTGATGTATTTCTACTCACTTTTTTTTCATAGGTTAAAGAACAACTTCTGGTGGAATGTGATTGACTGCTATGTGGCACCAGCTCACATCTGCACACAGATTCAAATGTGATTCACATTTGAGAAGGTGTATTTATCAATATTAAAGGGATAATTCACCAAAAAATGAAAATTCTGTCATTAATTACTCGTTCCAAAACGTTCCAAACCCGTAAGACCTTCATTCATCTTCGGAACACAAATGAAGATCTTTTTGATCATATCCAAGAGATTTCTGACCCCACATAGACGGCAATTTAATGAACACTTTCAAGGTCCAGAAAGGTTGAAAAGACATCTTTAAAAAAAGTCCATGTGACTCCGGTGTTTCAACCTTAATGTTATGAAGCAACGAGAACACTTTTTAATAAAAGCTCTCAGATTTCATCAAAAATATCTTAATTTGTGTCTTGTGTTTGTGGTTTGGAACGAGATGAGGGTGAGGAATTAATGACAGAAATGTCATTTTTGGGTGAACTAACCCTTTAAATTTGTCCATTGTCACAAACCTTTCTTCTTTGTTCCCCATAAGCTCACATCGCTGGCCGGAGTAATTTGTAGAGCTCCACACACAAGAAATCTTTGTCAAGTAGTCGCTCACACAGGAAAGATCTTCTGTTTTTGTTAAAAGGACAAATGATATTAGTGAATAAAAAGCAAGTAAACATTTATTTTGTCTTTCAATACTTGTAAAGTTAAAGGGATAGTTCACCCAAAAATGTAAATTCTGTCATTAATTACTCACCCTCATGTCGTTCCAAACCCGTAAGACCTTCGTTCATCTTCAGAACACAAATTAAAATATTTTTGATGAAATCTGAGCGATTTCTGTCCCTCCATTGACAGCCTACGCAACGATTGATGCAATGCAAGTGCTTTGTTTGCACAAAAATGTAATCATTTAACCCTTTTTTACAAAATATGAATCTCCAACATGCAAACAAAGCACTCGAGTCGCTTCATAAGATGAAGGTTAAGCCACTGGAGTCACATGGATTACTTTCATGATGTCTTTACTACCTTTCTAGGGCTTAAAAGTGGTCGTTGCGTAGGCTGTCAGTGAAGGGACAGAAAGCTCTCAGATTTAATCAAAAATATCTTCATTTGAGTTCCAAAGATGAAAAAAGGTCTTATGGAACGACATGAGGGCGAGTATTAATGACAGAATTTACATTTTTGGGTGAAGTAAACTTTTAAGAAATTAGCTTAAAATAAAGAGATTGTTTCTAAATGCACAGCAACATACACAACTAACATTATTTGGCTGCCAAAACATTCCCAAAACATAACTTTTTAAATTTGGTTAGTTAGGAAAGCTCTTTTCTTTTACAGATATAGAATGATTGTTTGGTTGTATGGTTGTAAAGATAAAGCCTAACAATAATCATTTGGGAACATTCTCCAAGTTATTTTTTAGGTTGTCTCAAAAAAACTCCCTACAACGTTATGGGAACATTATTTTGTGATTGTAAAAATCAATAAATAAATTACTAAATGGGAACCAAATACTAATGTTAGGGGAATGTTCTGCGTTTGCTGGGTACCTGTTGGCGTGTTATCGGACTTTCCGGTTCCATAAAGTATGATGAAGATGAAGAGAGGAGTATACCAGTAATCCTTCATCACTACTTGGATCTGAAACACACATATAACATCTTTTGTATAAAATGATATGTGACTTATGTTCTAAACAATGAAAGTAAATGGAGATAGAACAAAAACAAGATTAAAAAAAAAAAAAAAAGATAAAAAAAAGCACCAAAAAAGCAAGCCATATGTGCTCTTTCATCGCAATTCACTTTCATTGTACGGACACGATTAACTTGGACATTCTGCAAAACTTCTCATTTTTGAGTCATCAAACACTTCAAAATTAATATACCGCACAGGTAGTAACACTCAATATTTCATCCATAAGTGATGCATCATGCTATCTCCAACTTTAAAAGACATTTCATATTAGCCTATATCTAATATAAAACTGTTTTCTCATGGACTACTGGGATGTATGTGTATGATTGTATGTGTATGTAACGTTATGTAAATCCTGGTGCGCTCTTCCTTGGGGGACCCATTCACACTACCCAATTGATTCTGTACCCCCAACCTTATTATTGTAATGTTTTGAAGTGGTATTGTGAATAAACTTAAACTCAAACTAAGCATATTAACTAAAAATCTGTCTTCCTAAAGTCATTTAGGTTAACACTTGGACTCAGAACAGTACTATTGTGTTGCCGTATTAGGGTCTAAATAATAATATCTATGATGGTATCTGGTGTGGTAATCAGATGATATGATCTATGGTTATCTATTAATAATCCAGCAGCAAAAAGCTATGAGATCACAAATTGTCGCTATGGTGATACAATGAGCGCAACCTCAAATGAAGCTGGTTTTTACCTGTGGTTGAAAGTGTGACACATAAAGAAATGCACACAAAATTGCTCCCGGGAAGGAGAGCTAAGTTTAGTCACACTGAACTGGGATGGTAACACAAAGATTCTGGGTTAAATGTCGGACCTGATATGATCCAATCTATGCAATGAAAGAATATTTTGTCTGTTTTATCATCTGCAAGGCAAAAGCAGTTGACCTTTTAATACTAGCACTTACTATTCTATCATATTTCTATTCTATCTATTTATTTTTTATGCTACGTGTACTGTGCTAGACAAACTGGCACTAGTCACATCACTTGCATATTTTTGCCTATTGTTGATTTGATTGCTTCTATTGTTCTCCTCATTTGTAAGTCGCTTTGGATAAAAGTGTCTGCTAAATGATAAAAAAAAAAATGGTTACAAAGCACTTACTTAGCAATCTTCAGAAGCTGATTCACAGTTATGCAGCAAAGTATAATTTTTAACCCAGACAGCAACATAGTGTCGGCCCAGATCCGGGCCACATCTGGTGGATTCAACACGTACCTTGTGGGCCGAATCTGGGCAGACACTATGTTGCTGTCTGGTAAACCTTTTCATTTATCAAAATGTATTTTTATAAATGTTCAACATTTTTAATGTATTCATTTATCATTTACTCATATCTTTCTAAACTTTCATTCTTTCAAAAGAAGACAAAATAGCTAGAACGACAAAACGCTGAAAAAGGTAACAAGGCATGAGGATGAGGACAGAATTTAAATTTTTAAGTGATTCTAAATGTTTTTACATAATTGTTGACAATTTTATTTGCTGTATTTGTACATAATAATGCAAACAGCCAATCAGCCAGAGGAGCTTTCTTTTTTTTTCTTTTTTTATTCAGACTTTCACTTTTAAATGGCATGGCTGTGGCTTTTTACCTGACAGGATGTTGCCCAAAGAAAACGGTAAACTGCAAAGTGCGCATAATGAATTCCATTGCAAAATTCTTGACATGAACTTTAGATGCGCATATATGATGCAAGCTAGCTTTGGATCTTTTGCTGAGTGGGCCATTGTCAGCAGCGCACCCATTTTTGTGAGTGGGTGGTCAACCTGCATACAGGCAATTTCCACTAGCGCTACAAAATGACATGCACAGCTGTAACCGTAAGGTGACTTCTTGTAAAAAGGCGCACTGGTAGACTGCTGGCCCTGAAGATGCTTTGCCTGTCGAAGTAATGAGAGGTACTGTGACAGGACACTTTACAGCACACACTGACGGTGCGGTTTTAAAAGTGAGCACTGAGTAATTTGGATAGCAGTTTATTTGACACAGACGTTCAAACCTCAACGTGTGATCTGAGTGATCGCTGCAAACATTTGGTTCAACACTCTCGGTTTCACAAAAGGCTTCAGCACTTCCTAACTTCTTGGGTTATGCTTAAGAGCACATGAAGTTTAATAGGAACTTACTTGTACTTTGCATTGGTAAATTAACTAAAAAAGTTTATTTACCAATGCGTAATGAGTATTTATACCTCTCATTTATTTACTAATGAGTGCCAACCCATTCAATGACCCCAAGCATCTGGACACTAAAATCACACTTAAAATGTCTAAATATCTTTGCATCAGACAACAAAATAGTAAAGCAAGTGGCACCTGCTAAAGAAAAATACTCAGAACTCACTTTTGAGTCATTTTGCGATTAAGCAGCAAGGTGATTTTTTGTGAATCTTCCAGATTGATTCACAGCCACAAAAAGTCACAATACATTCAGTCTTTAACAGTATATCTATTGTAAAACCTTTCAAATGTCTTCTTGTGAAATGTTTTGAAGCAAATGCTTAGTGTAGTATATAATGCAATGACATCTGTTTTTAATTGTGGCTTAATTGCGGCTCAGTTGTCGTCCGATACAATACATCGTTGCTCAGCAGTTATTTAATCTTGGAAGTGTAAGACTTACCCTTTGCCTTCAGCTGTCTGCAGAGGCACCATGGATGCTGAGGTCTGTCTGTCTACCTGACCACCTACCCTTCATCCTCCTTTCTTTACTGCTCTCGTGCTATCTGCCCCTCCCCTTCTACCTCCATTTACCATCTGTCAGGAGGATCTCTCGTTCTCTATCACTCTACTCCTTCCTTTCTGTTACTCATCCGACCTCTCTCTCTCTCTCTCTCTCTCTCTCTCTCTCTCTCTCTCTCTCTTTCTCTCTCTCTCTCTCTCTGCAATTGCATTTTCTTCCTCTCTGCTCGATATATGACTGAGTAACCACAATGTTTCCTGACATGTTTACAAAGCATGAAAAGCTAAATTAAGAGGTCAGAGGGCCCGAAGAGAAAAAATCTCATCTCTCATCTTTCTTTGATGCAAGAATGTTCTCATTTATTCTCGTTATTTATATATTTTATTGTTGTGTCTTACTATAACACACTTTTGTGACAGTCTGAAGTTTGATTTTAGAGCAAGCTTATTACATGTTATTGGAGAGGCCAGGAACATTTGAATTTTTTAGCTTTTGATAAGAGTAAATATTAGCCACCTGGGCCCCAATCTGGGCTCGACACGACGCCTGAGCGGTGCTCAGAGCACAAATGTTTGATGAGGACCACATCCTGTTTCAAACAAACTTTTTATACCCACAGACTACACACACAGAAAACATGCATATAAACAAACACATGCATGCATGCAAGAATCCACATGATGTATGATGTACATGATGTACCAAAATGATGTAGAGAAATGAAAAGGAAAAGCATCTTTGCAACAATCTGTGCTTTTATCATTGAGAAGTATGCATCTAATTCAGTATGTAAAAAATACCTAATTTACTCAATTCAGCAACACATCATCAGTCCATGAGTAAATTTGCCAATGGATGCTCCTAAACTAGTTTAGTATTAAGTGATGTGCATATCGTACCAAGCAAATACACACCACAGGTACAGCTAAAGTCTCTAATTTTTTGCATCACTATATCAAAAAAAATAAATAAAAAAAAAATAAAAAAAAGATATTCTATGCCATTTTGTAGTATGAATAGTTCAAGCTGTTTTTTCACTCCGTACACTCCCCGCATCTGCCATTTGTCGATCAGACCGATTGCCCCATCCTAAACTCAGTCAAAGAGTTAAGTGTCGGGTTGGTTGTGAAGCACAAACAAACAAAACAATGTTTTGAGCGATCACATGAGCACTATGATATCGTAAACTTAGCTTGTATTTAAAGCTTCTACTTTTTTTCCATTTTCTCTAATCATGGTTATAGGTTTAGGGTTTGGATAAGGGGATTGAAATGTATTATTATGTTTGGTGTGTAAGCGTATACAAAAACAAATTAAGAATAAGATAAGAATCCACACGATCGGGAAGGCAATAGATTTTTCTTAGGCAGATTTTACATTGGATTCAAGCTAATTTGCACGTTTACCAACAGAAACCTGCTTGGTTTAAAAAAATGTAGCATTGCTACACTATTGACTATGAACAATTATTACAACTTCCATTTAATGTGCTGTCACATTTACCACTGCTTGGCAAACGTTTTGCAGTCATTTCAATAAGAATCTGTGAATGTGAACTGGAATAGAAGAAATAGAGTGGGATGACATCATAATACACATGAGGTCATTGTTTATATTTTTGCATCATAAAAAAAAAAAAAGCAGAAGGAACAACAATGATCCTCCAACAGTTCAACTGCACTTACAAGCCCACAGCTACATGCACAACCTCAAGGTTTGTGTTTTAACAGTTTGGTATCGTACATAGTTAACAGTTTGTACTATGATGATTCAAGTGTTTAAAGTCCTCAAGACTAAATAAGAACAATTGACATTTGGTGCTACATCAGAACAGGAACTCAAAGTTTGAGGTGAGCTGACAAGACGCGTAATACGCTGCTCTGGTAAAGGTCAGTTGTCTCGGTGAAGGGAAGGGGGAGGGATTGACACTCATGCAAAACAAGAAAACAGCCTCGGGTTGCAAGACCGCAAAGAGAGGGTGTTTGAGGGGTCTTAGGTAGGTGTTAAGAGTGTTTGTGCATATGTGAAGGTTGAAATGTCAACCTACATTCAAAGCACTTGTTTGCAACTTGACCAGCAATTCCCAAAATAAACCAAATTAATATTGCGTTTTACAACTTCACCATATTACCATTAGGATATTATCATCTAAGTACCACTTTTCAACAAGGCAGTAGTCTATATAATAACATTGGTTAACACAACAGTGTACATACAGTATATAAAAATAACAAATGCTGTAAAATAACTCTTCATTTGTGATGCATAAAGCCTCAACTAAATTTAAATCTACAAAACCAACCTACTGTAAAGTGTCACCATTATTGTTTTTACAGGTGATGCTAACACAATAATGTTGTTAATATCACAGCAGCAACAACACCTTTTCTCTTTCTGTTGTGCATTTTACTTCTGCTCTAGTTTATGCATTAATCTAGCTAATACTTACAACAAATATTGTTGGCTCTTATGAAAAATTGCTTGTGATGGTCCTCATTTGCAAGTGACTTAAAATGACGGGATAAAGTTTCTGCTGAATGAATAAATGTTCATGTTTAATGGCATAACAGATTTTTTTTTTTTAGGGACAAGAATGAAAATGAAAGGAATACACCATGTTCAATACTATAGAAAAGAACAAACTTTGACAGCATGTGTCATCCCTTCAATTACCCCCGGAAAATATTTTGTATCTAAATTATGCAAAAACAAAATATGTATATAAATGTAGAATGAAAGATGTCATGTTTTTGTTTTTTGTAATTTGTTAACAACTCTCAAGAATGATTTCCTGAAATCGACAACATGACAACCAAGAGCTTCACTTATATGCAACCTGGAATATTACTGTTGCCTCTGACTTGGCGTGCTCAGTTGGGGACACTAAATTTTTCTAAATTTTTCAACTAAATATCCAAATAAATCTAATTATTAAACTAAATTAACCATATAAACTAAATTACTGATCTAATTACTGTTCTAAAGCCCACACTGTCATCACCGTTTTCTCCAGAATGGCTATACGGCTGAATAAAATTATGCTGCATTATTTTCCTGTTTAACACTGTAAAGCTGCTTTGAAACAATCTGCATTGTTAAAAGCGCTATATAAATAAGGTTGACTTGACTTGACTTTGTTAAATAAATAGATAAATAAAACAGATAATATTTTAAATTTGTGGAACAAAAAAAAACTCGCCTTCCTTTTCCCACAAATGAATCTCTTTGGCACAACAAAATGTGACTGAGATTTCAGCAAGTTCTGATTATTGTTGCTGATTTAGATATTGCCTATTTAAAGACTCAAACAAACATATCAAACAAACCCTGAAACAGCTCAAACTGCTGAAAAAGAAAAAAAAAGACTTTAACTCATTAAGATTCCCAACAATGGATTGGATTATATAAAGTTCTGTTCATAACTTGTGATACTTATTGTTATTAGAGAAACCACCAGGCTTTAAAATAATACAAGATAGACTTAATAAGAATCAAGTTTTTGGTTAAGAAACTATATTAAAGAAAAACAACAACACACAAACTCATGATTTAAAAGGCTGAGGTGTCATTTGTTAAATCAACAGTGGTGTTGCGAAGGTGTCTGTTTGCAGGAAGAACCACAAATAGAGGAAAATATTATGCAATGAAGCACAGATCTTACGTAATATATTCACACCTACCAAAATTCACTCAAATTAAATTCATGACAAGAATCAGTGCAAACAGCCACATAAGGCATTTGTCAGCATTGTGAAACATTTCAGCGATTCCTCATCATATGAACAACCTAACATTTTTGTGCACTTGACGTGTGCTGCAAACACACGAATCACTCCTGGATTATGAGTTCTGAGCAAACCACAGAAACAGCGGTATAAACAACCTGTGGTTCAACTATCGAGACAGAAAAAAACAGTATGTGGTGATAGTGAATTTTTTTTCTCCTGAAATCTAATACGAGTTGTGGTGTTTACTGAAAGATACACATATAAAACGGGGACAAATAGAGATTTCACAAACAAATATAGGCTAGGCTATTTTTTTGTAATTTTAAAAGTGCTTTTTTTCTTCTTCCAGCCCATAAAGTATCATGGTTCTACCATGTTTTTTTTTTTAACCGCCTGATATCATCTCTCTACTATGGTAGGCTACTATCACTTTTGTGTAATTAAGTGCACTGTAGCCTACTATTTTTGTGCTGAGTGGGTGTAAAAAAAAACTCTTCTTAAGAAAGTGTTGTTTGAATTATTTGTAATGCCTCTGATTTAACACCGAATTTTCAGGAAGCTCTACATGAAAGGAACAAGCCATCACAACCGGAGAAGGAAAAAAAACAGGTTTCGGTGGTTTTTGAGATCAAACCACGCAAGTGAGACTGTCAGTTTTACGTTACGTTCATACCACATCTTACAGCAAAATAAAGACATCAGTCACAGAAACTTTCCCCACAACAGCTCACCAAATGTCTTTAATGTCTTCTATATCTGTCATATACCATCTGTTTTCATCCAAAAATGCTTAACCTGCCATTCAATCCATTACATTTGACTCTTTTATCAAGAGAGATGTGCACATTGCATTCACATCATGTATTCCCTGGGAATCAAACCCATGATCAGAAGTTGCTTGCACAATGCTCTACAGGAATATTCACAATGATCATGAGTATTCTGATAAATATATTCACTTTCCATAAGCAAAGCTTTAGCACAACAGGGCTATACAAATGCATTTAATAACGGCACATGAAGCAAGAATGACTCACTTTTCAGAATAACTTTTGCACATCATGATTTCTAGACCCTTCTGGTTAAGTTATTTTCTCAAAAGACAGATATTGTCACTTGTTCTGTATACGTTGCTAAGATTACTAAATCAGAATTATGAAGTATCATATTTACCATGTGTGTGGTGTTTCTGACCATTCAAGAAAGGTTAAAAAGAGAACACTTTACAATACGGGTGCACTAATATGCATTAAATCATGCTTAACTAATGCACAGATAATCATTGTTAATGTGTTAATGAGTTAATGTGTGACTCATTATTAATGATTAGTGCATCAGCAACAAATTATATTATATACACTCTAAAAAATGCTGGGTTAAAAACAACCCAAGTTGGGTTGAAAATGGACTAACCCAGCAATTGGGTTGTTTTAACCCAGTGAATGGGTCATTTTAACCCAGCGGTTGGGTTAAATGTTTGCTTAAAACAACCCAATTGCTGGGTTAGTCCATTTTCAACCCAACTTGGGTTGTTTTTAACCCAGCATTTTTTAGATTGTATGATTAATAGATTAAGTAATCAATAAATTGTTATTAGTTAAATGTGTCAATGTATTAATTCCCTATTATATTAACTAGTAGTGTCAATTAATGTGTTAATTACCACAATGGGTCGAAGCCATGCATTTCAACTTTCAGTTGTCTGCTTTCATTAATCATAAGCTAATGATTTGCAAAGATATAATTATGTTATGACTTCCCTTCTCCAGGCACATTTTAATCAAAATTGATTCAAACCCCCTAATAACCACAATGACATATTACTTAACAACTGGAGCTTTAAATGTTGCCACTATAGCTGCAGATAGAAAAAAGACACACTTACCAGAGCTTCATCAAATGGTTCATCTGTCTTAAATGAAACAGGATCATTAGAGCAAGTTTCCTCATTTAATAAAGGCCAACGCTTTTTAGTCCCATTATGGAAGACAGTAATTGCATTAGTCATTTTGTTTTCCAATTTTTTTAACTGATCAAGAGTGCCAGCCCGTGGGGTTGTGGGGCCCTAGACGAGATCATGAAAATAGGCCCCGCTGGAGTAGGCTATCATAATAATTTTACGAATGATGAGAAAGTACATAAAAATGAAATAAAATAAAATATAAATACATTTATTTAAAGCTACAGATCTGTAAATATTTAAGTGTATAAATGTGTATTAAGTGTAACATTCAACATATGTAAAAATATTTAAACAGATTTAAACAAATGCAAGTTTACAACGGGATTCGAACCGACGTCTCTGGCATTGTGCATTCTTTACAAACCTACACTTCACCTAAAAGGCCTGTAGGTGACACGCCGCCTTTATTCAACCAACTATGATAACTTCATCAGACAGTAAATCAATAAAAACATTAATGAGTAGATAACTTAGCATGCTGAATGTGGTCCAATGTTTCCCTCATATGTGACAAGCAATAAATGTACTTACTGAAAATAAATGCCTTTCCAATCTTGCGATGAAAACAGCGAACAGAACAAATTCGGCAAAAGGCAGACTCGAACTCTGGTTGATTTGCCTCAAAAGTGTCTGCCACCTGTTTTACTCCACTGCTACTGATAAGTTATCAAGGGTTTTTATACTTTTGTCTGTCCCAACCAGACATTGCATCTGCCAACAAGTTGGCCTATTTGCACTTAGTGTAAATAGACACTCTGTTACCAGATATTGCAATATGGTAACAGGATTATCTGACCATAATATGATTCTGATTTTTAGAAAGCTTACTAAAAGGAGATTTAATTTAACATTTGACAAGAAGATAGAAAAGTACAAAATACCTAAAAGCCAGTTAGATAAATTTGAAAACGCAATTAAAGAAATTGAGTGGAATGATCATTTAAGATACAAGAGTGTAGAATAAAACTGTAATTCTTTCATGATTAAAATCCAAATAATTATAGACAGTTATACAAGGAAAGTGAAATGTAAACCAGGACAAAGAGAATATTTACCATGGTTAAATGAGAAAATTTGTTCACTCATGAAAAAAAGGGATCATGCTCTTAGCTCTCAGGTCTAAGATGGAACATAACAGGCGTTTATTTCACATTAAGAAATAAAGTTGTAAAGGAGCTTTGAAAGGCGAAAGCTAAATTCTTTATTACAGTTTTTCTCAATTGCTTAAACAAATTAAAAAACTATGCCTCACATTCTCAAAACAAAAAACACAAATCCATAACATCTCACCCAATTCCCCAAACATCCTATTTTCAGGTCAAAATGAAGCTCTACACTTACAGTTTTTCTCAAATGTTAAAACACAAAAGTCAATCCTCTAAACCAAATGACCAGTTGTCTAAACACATTTGCTAAATCTAGCCATCATTTTCCAGTATCATAAAACACATTTCACATGAAGACACAATTCACAAAACACAATCCTCCGTTCTCATAAATCTTAACACATTTTTCCTTGCTACAACACATGTTGCAAAAGAACTCTGCTCATATTCCCAAATGAAAGCTCATGTGATGCAAAATGCTTGCCACGTCATTCATTACACACAACGACTCAAAATTGAAGACACTTGTTGCTAATGCTGTGACCACATGTATAAAAGCAAGTTCAGAGTGCACAGTTTGTTGAAGATTCCAAACAAACACAATGGATGAAGGCAGAGTCAGGGGAAGAGGAATTCGAGTCAGAGGAGGGAGAAGAGCTGGCCATGGAAGAAGAGGAGCAGGCCAACGAGGAAGAGGAGTTCAAATCAGAGGAGGAAGAGGAGCAGGCCAACAAGGGAGAGGAGGAGGCCAACAAGGGAGAGGAGAAGGTCCAGGAGGGAGAGCAAGACAACCTCGCACCATCATTACGGACGAGATGCGAGCAACAGTCATTGACCATGTCATTGTCCATGGCATGACAATGGCTGAAGCAGGACTAAGAGTCCGTCCAAACCTGAGTAGGTTCACCGTGGCCACCATTATCAGGGCATTCAGACAACACAACAGGTATTGTACTCTATTGCTTTCTTTGTCACAATACAATTTTACAAGCCTGTGAAAGTAGTCTATTAGTTTCAAATCAGTTGTTACTGTATTGTAAAACATGTCAATTGACAACACATGTTTCTTTCTTTAGAGTTGAAAGAATGCCACATAGAGGTGGGAGGGTTGCCATATTTAGAGCGGCACAAGAAATCCTCATTGTGGATATGGTTCGTGAGAACAACCTCATCAGACTCCGGGAGATCAGAGACAAAGTCATTGCCGATAATGTCAACTTTGAGAGCATTGATGTCAGCTTGGCCACAATAGACCGAGTTCTCCTTCGCCAAAAGATGCGGATGAAACAGGTCTTTAGGGTTCCCTTTGAGCGCAACTCTGCGCGACACAAAGACCTACGTTACGAGTGTGCAAGTAAGTATACATCCATGTTCACAGTACAGTTAGTGGACATACTGTGTTGCTCAGTGGCCTACATTACTTCTGGACAATACTGTGCTACCTGATTGACTGTGGTTCTGAACCCCTGTGCACTTTCACATTTTCACAGAGGATATTACAATTGGACGCGATGGCCAGACCTCATGAGTACCTCTTCCTGGATGAGGCTGGCTTCAACCTGCAGAAACGAAGGCAAAGAGGCCGTAACATCATTGGCCAAAGAGCCATCACTGAGGTTCCTGGCCAACGGGTAATATTACTCTTTGTGCGGCCATGGGTTTGGAGGGGCTTGTCCACCGGCATGCTGTCCTTGGGTCTTACAACACCCAACGTCTCCTCACCTTCCTAGAGGAGCTAAAAGACATCCTCCTGGACCGCCAACAACACCATCCTGGGCCCGCACATCACATTTATGTGATCATTTGGGACAATGTAAGCTTCCACAGAACAAACCAAATCAGAGAGTGGTTCACCACCAACAGTAACCACTTTTTAAACGTCTGTCAGCCACCCTACTCCCCTTTCCTGAACCCTATAGAGGAGTTCTTCTCATCGTGGAGATGGAAGGTTTATGACATACAACCATACACTAGAGAGAACCTCCTAAGGGCAATGGAGCTGGCCTGTGTTGACATCCTAGTGGAGGCCTTCCAAGGATGGATTCGCCATTCCAGGGCGTTTTTCCCGCGGTGCCTGGCAAGAGACAATATAGCCTGCGACGCCGCACAGTGATTGTGGTGTGCAGGGGCGGAGCCAGACGATGTAAACATTCGGGGCTTAGCCCAAACCTAGGGGGGTCCGGGGACATACTCCCCCGGGGAGATTTTTTTCCCATTTACATCAGCTAAATGCACTATTTTTCAGGCTGTTTGAGATAATAGAATGCCTAAAAATCTATATACTATCTGGGAAAATGATAAGTTACTCAGTAAAAAAAAAAAATCACCCAGTAGAGCATAAACCTGTTTTGTATTTAACTGTTCTCCAACTTTGGTGATTTCAGGTAGAAATCTAAAGGCGCACGGTGACAAAATATAATGAAATAACCACCTTAATGTGTAATGTTGAATTTTTTTATTTATTTTGACATGAAAGCTTACATGTTAAGGGAGCAAACTGGCCCAAAATCTCAAAATTGACTATGTTTTCACCTGTCGTGTCTCGCCTTAATAAGTAACACCTAACGTTAACTCGCCAGCAATACAGTCATGTAACTCAAGTGTTACAACAGCGGATTCACAAACCTGTAACATTTGTCCGCGTTTGGTCTGACGCTGAATCTCTCTCTGGGCGGTGAGGTTTAGTGTTCCTTTTAAAAAATGTAGTTATGTCCATGTTAGCCGGACCGGTTAACTACGACGCCGGTGAAATATAAAAGCCCACCAATCCCTGATGACAACGACGAATTAGAAGATGTATTATTCTTCTTCGTTAGTTTTTATTGGCAGTTGGCATTGGCAAACAAGCTGAGTTATGTGCGATGCATTGCCGACCGCCACCACACACGGTAATAGAGCTTTTGTTTCATTTTTTGCCGCTCCAGTCTGAAAGACTGAGAGGAAATGAAACAACGTTTAAGTATTTTTATTTTTTTTTAACTAAAAGATTCGGGGCTTTTGACAAAACATTCGGGGCTTAAGCCCAATTAGCCACCCCCCCGCTCCGCCCGTGGTGGTGTGAATAAAGTAAATAAAAAAACTTCACACCCTGATCATGTTTTCAAGAGTACTGTTGTGTGCAATAGATTCTGTTTTGCATTGAGTTGTGTTACAGTAGTGTACATGCAGAATTTACTATAGATTTATACTCTTCATATGAAACTCACAAATCTAAATGCCTAATCCTCTGCAGAGATCTAAGAAGATCCATTACTGTAAAGTTTCTAAAAGTACGCATTGGCAGTTATGAAACAAAGAACCTTCTCACAAATTGAGCATTGTGTTTTCAATTGTTTTGCTGTAGTGTGTAATGATGTGTATAGTGTTTACATTTTTGAAAGCTTCGAGCTGCTCTTGGTGTGAAGTTTTGAAGTGAGAAGGTGTGGTTGTGTTTATGTAGCTTTAGAAAAGGGTGTTGTGTTTAGACATTGGGGAACATGGAGGAAATGGTTGTGAAATGTGTTTTAGCATTTGAGAAAAACTGTAAAACCAGTCACTCTTGCTGAAAAAACAAACTTTGCCCTCAGACAACACACACAAGCCCTCAGAAAACACACACTACAACATAGTCTTACACACTGGTACAATAAATTCAAAACAACATTTCCAAAACTGTTCAATTATGTTGCTTGTAAAAAAATAAAATAAACACACCTTTTCACATGATGAACAATGAACACAAAAGACACAACCAATGTATACATTTGCACATTTTTATTCATTCATGTACTACACAAAAAAAATTCCACCTCCTCAGCGTCCCGTCTTTGGTCTGGGTCAGGCCAGAGAATCTCGTCCACATCACAGGCTATATTGGCCCTAGCCAGGCAGCGAGGGTAAAATCCTTGCGCATGCCTGATCCATCCCTGGCATGCATCTTGTGGCGCGCAGCTGGCGCTCATCCTCCCTGATGAGCGCTGCCTTGTCCCGCCCTCACGGCCCCTCGGCCTCGCTGCCCGCCACACATCTACTGTTATGTCATGGCAGGCTTCTTCCATGGCCTGGAGGAGGTGAACTCGGACATAAGGTTCTCGGTCATAGACTTTCCACCGCCATGCCGAAAAAAAACTCCTCTATCGGGTTTAGAAAGGGAGAGTATGCAGGCAGAAAGATGTTTGAAAACCTTGGGTTATTAGTAAACCAGTCACGAACAAGAGCAGTACGATGGAAGCTGACGTTATCCCAAAAAACAACGTAGTGAGGCTGCTCTGGCTGTGCTGGTTCCCTGAGGTCCAGCTGGAACATATGCTCTCTTAGACCATCAAGAAAAGCAAGGAGAATCATAGTGTTATAGGGTCCTAGAATGGCATGGCGGTAGAGTACCCCTCGTCGGCTTATGGCTGCGCACATAGTGACATTCCCTCCGCGCTGACCAAGGACATTTACTATAGCTCGATGGCCAATTATGTTCCTCCCCCTTCTCCTTCTTTTGGTCAGGTTGAAACCAGCCTCATCCACAAAGATGATTTCATGGGGAACAGGCCGGCCTTCAATTTCAAAGATTCTCTGCAAAACATAAAACACAGTAGAGTAAATCACTTCCCTGAAACACAGTTCAAGAGGGCACAAATGGCTGCATAAACTGCTATACTGTGACGGTACACAATACTCCATACAATATCAAAACTCATACCTGAACATATTCCACTCGTTGGTCTTTCACTCTGTCAGAGTTTCGTTCGAAAGGAACACGGTACGCCTGTTTCATCCGAAACCGGTGCTTTCGGAGGATGCAATCAATTGTGGAGAGGCTGATGGAATTTATCCCTCGAAAATGATGATTATCCTCAATCACTCTCCTTTGAATTTCTCGCAGGCGAAGTACATTATTGCCAATGACCATGTTTACAAGCTCCAAGCCTTAGCCTGCCTCCACCAGGTGGTCGTCTCTGTGTCCTACAAAAATAGAAGCAATCATTGCAGTAACTGTCACACGTCCTTTTTATGGGAAAAATGGAAACATACTAAAACTCTCTGTATGCAAGGCAATTTTATGCATTTCTTTATTACAGTAGCATATGTGCAAGAGTGTATGAGTTGTAACAGCACAGAGTACAGCATTCAAAAGTTACTGTACAGAGCAGTCTTACTGTATGTACACCTACCTGTTTTCTTCCCTGAAAGTTCTGATGATGGAGGCAACGGTGAAGCGACTCAAATTTGGCTGTACGCGTTGCCCAGCCTCCCTCATGGTCATACCATGGACAAGGACATGGACAACTAAAGTGGCTCGAATTTCATCAGAGACCACTTGTCTCCTTGCCTCCTCCCTCCTCCCCCCTCCTATAGGGGAATAGTGTTTATAGTTTAGGGAAATGGGTGTGCTTTTTGATAAATGGAGTTATGGTTTTGACATTTTAGTTCAAAAGCCTGGTTATAGTGTTTAAGGAATCGAGAAAAACTGTAATGCTATTAGTGAAGCTAGAGGTAAGAAATATGGCAGAATATAAAAAAATTAACTGGAAAATTCAATACTACACATAAAACATTAGAGTTAAATATAGATGGAAATATGACTACTGATCCAAATAAGGTGGCAGAAGCATTTAATAATCACTTTATAGATTCTACAAAGTCTTTGGTTGAGAAAGTACCTGGTTTAAATTATTTAGTCACACCTATACATTTTAATGCTCCAATTTTGAATTTTAGCGAATTGACTAATTCTAAAGCACATATGATTATTTCATCCCTTAATAGTTCAAAGACAAAGGACGTATATGGGATGGATACAATGTTTATTAAAACTTATAAAGAGGTGCTTATTCCTCCTATTCTAAAAATTGTTAATTGGTCTTTAAATGAAGGAGAGTTTCCAAGTGTTTGGAAAACGGCAATAATTACACCAGTTTTTAAATCAGGTGATCCTATGGCTATTAGCAATTATAGACCAAATAGTATCCTACCAGCAGTATCTAAAATTGCCGAAAAATGGATCTCTGAACAGATAATTTCACATTTGAATAGTACTCCATTTTCATTACACCCGATGCAATTTGGATTTCGAAAACATCACTCTACAGAAATTGCTTATTGTTTTCTTTTAGAAAATATAAAATCTAAACTGGACAAAGGAGGTGTGGTGGGAATTGTCTATCTAGACTTAAAGAGAGCCTTTGATACAGTTAATCATGAGATTTTAATAAGTTATCGAATTATAATTTCTCACCAGAGGTAATCAAATGGATAAGATCATTTCTTGCTAATAGAAAACAGTGTGTCTGGGTAAGCAATAAGACTTCGCAAATAGTTATGAATTCTATTGGTGTGCCACAAGGTCCGATATTGGGTCCGTTGTTGTTTAGTTTGTACATTAATGACCTGCTGGATGTTTGTGCATCAACTGTTAACTGGCAAATGTATGCTGATGATACGGTTATATATGTGCATGCTAAAAGCAAAAAGCAAGCTGCAGAACAATTATCAGCTGCAATGGTCAATGTATCAAATTGGTTATTTAATTCTTGTTTACATCTTAATTTTAGTAAAACGGTTTGCATGTTTTTAACAAAGTCTGCAAAATGATCCAGATCCAGACATCATTGTAGCCGGACGAAAATTATCAATCATCCATGAGTATAAATATTTAGGCATAATAATAGATTCACAACTTACATTTAAAAAACAAGTTAAAAAAGTGGGGAATAGAATTACATTTAATCTGGTCAATTTTAGACACATCAGAAATAATTTAACCACTGAAGCCCTCAAAGTTATATATTAATGGCATGATCTTTTCACATAGGAATTACTGTATTACTAGTTGGACGCAGACTGGGGGGACTACATTACAAACAATATAAAGACTCTATAAGCAGGCTTTGAAAATACTGGATAAAAAGTCTAATTTATATCATTGTAACAACAATGAGTTTCGGGGAATAATTAATTCAAATGGTGTAAATATTCACGAGTCTATGAATATGACTTGCTTGTTGTACAGATCAATTTTAATTTATAACGGAACCTTTAATCATGTAAAAGTAACCCTTATCCAAATTGATTTCTTCATCAATTGTCAATTTTGCAAACCTTAAGAAACATTAATCTGTTTGATCAGGACAAATAATATTCCCTATGTTTGCACAATTTGTATTACTGAAATAGTAACAAGAAAACCAAGCTTAGTTGGTAGCTAAGATCTTACATCTCATTGACTTCGAGCTTTGTGAGCAAAACAATACAGATTCAATTCAATGAAATTATTGGGTTTTAATAAAACAACTAAAGTATACAAAGCTAGGATTCACACGGCTTAAATATGCATATACATGTAGGAGAAAACAAACGATATGGTACCAACAACGAAAAATCAAACTTAACGAAATTATATAAAGGGGAAGAGAATGATGGAAAGATAGAGTTAACAAGAGAGAGAGAGAGAGTGAGAGAGAGAGAGAGAGAGAGAGAGAGAGAGAGAGAGAGAGAGAGAGAGAGAGAGAGAGAGAGAGAGAGAGAGAGAGAGAGAGAGAGAGAGAGAGAGAGTGGCAGTCCTTTCGCAAGAGACCTCAAGAAATTAACACTCCTGGGCCAAGGCGGAATGCCCATGGCTCTTTCCCTCAATGTCGAGAATGCCATGAGGTCCTTCTCTTAGTGGCAGAATGCCACGGGCTCCTTCTCCCAATGGCAAAAATGCAAAGAGTTAAGGGTAGGTTCTCGTTTTTATAGATGAGATGAGTGATCCAATCAGTCGGAGTGATCCAATCACGTCCGGGAGGCTGACGGTGCAAGTTTCCCTTTGTTCGTGGACACCCCCTTCTCTTGGCTAATCAAGAGGAGGTGATAAAGTTTAAGCCTCTTTTCTTAGAAAGCTGGTATTTTTGTAATAATGCATCTTGTGGTAATTTGTGAACCAGATTTGGTACGGTCGGGTTTCTGCGATCGAGAAGGGACCGCACACGATCATTCTGCGATTTGAGAGTGCAGAATTACAGGCTTTCCATAGTTACTGGCATACAAAATTAATTTTACATACAGTAAACATCCTAGCTATTTTAATCCATCGTATAAAGACATTACATCAACAAAATATATATATTTAAACGTTATTGAGGCAGTTCATACATGGCTGAAAGTCCGTGTGTGTGTGTGTTGGACAGTTGTGAGTCAAACAAAGGGGTGTGTGTGTGTGCGTGAAAGGTCACATGAATGCTCTTGCGGAGATAGGTTCATTAACAACCTAAAGACCCTTTGTTTAGTATGATCTGATTAGAAACGTCACGAAATGCTGATGAGTTAAAGATTTGGACATCCTGCCAGCTGGCTGATTGAATCAATACTGCTACATCATCATTGTAAAATTTTAACCAAATATGATTTTTTAAACTGGGAAAATACGATTAAATTTGCAGATATTTTACTTATATAAAATTATGTATAAAATATTGCATGGTATGGCCCCACCGCCACTTAATGAGTTTATTAGACAAAATCAGAGGCCCAAATCATTAACCTGAGCCACTACTAGAGGGGACTGTGTAATACCGCATAAAAGAAGAATTTTGGCCAGTCAGCCATTTCTTATAGAGCCGCTCATACCTGGAATACCATACCTGCAAAATTAAGAAATATTTAATCTTTTACATCCTTTCCTGCATCGATAAAACAGTGGTTGTTGGATAATCAATCATGTCTTCATAATATGGAGTAGTTGCTTGTTTCTGTTTGCTTATATTTAAAGTTATTTTGTATTTGTGTTAATATGTTTGATTAGGGTAATGTTTGCTTGAATGTGTTTTTTAAATGTTTTTTTTCCCTTTCTTTCTTGTTGATTTTACCATCAACCGTTACCAAAAAATAGCCTATATAGCTAAATCTGGCACATTTACATGATGGACTTGTATACGCATGTTATTTAATGTGCACTGTCCCTCTTTTAAAAATACAAATACACTCCCATTATTCGAATAGTTTTGCGGCAATGGTGGGCCCCCCAGATAAGGCAGGGCTCCAGGCGACTGCCTGTACCACCTGTTGGATGGGCCGGCTCTGGTTATAAACTAGTAGTTTGTCTAGCTGAGTTTGGAGATGTTTAGCCTTTACTTTTGCAAAAAATATGTTACTATATTGCATAAGCTAGACCCATCGCGATACTTCTCATAAGAAGCAAAAATGGATTTGCAATGGTCGCTTTGTTGCATCCAGTGTAGAGAGCTTCTAGCTGTTGTGGCACGACGCATCAACGGTCGCGTCTGGTGTAGACACATTAGCCCCGTTTCCACCGAAATTAGCCAGAACAATTTGTACCAGGAACTTTTTTTACAGGAACTTTTTCTCCCTCAGACCTGCTACTGCCTGCGTTTCCACTGCGGTCTAAAGTACCGTGAAGATTAGGCAAATTAGTCCAGAGACGTGGGACTGAGCGCGACTGCTCCTCCCAGTCACCGACAGACAAGAATCATTTTTGCGCGACACTGTCTGCAACAATAACAAGCATGGAGGTGCAAGCAGCACTGCTTTTGCTGGTTATGTATTTGTTGTGTTTTGTAGCACTCAACACAAGACGATTCTTCCTTCAGGCTCTTTATTGTTAACACTCCTTACGTTACACACACTCACATATAACACACTCTTCTTCTCTCCTTTTTCATATTACCCCCACTACCTCATTACTTAAGCATTACACTGCCACCTTGTGGTTAAACTATGAAACACCACAATTCCCCTCTTACTTGAGAGAATTCTGCATATTACAGATGACCGTTCTGAACAATTCTTTTTTTTTTTACAAAAGCAATGACCGAAACATTACTGTACTAACCTTACAACAGACTTAACTCTGCACTTCCATTGCATTACTTCTAATACACAGTTTAACGTATTTAGGCAATACTGTTCTAACTGTCACATAACTCACAGCATAACCATGGCAAGATACATTTTCCATGCATGTACAAACTTTTCATTGCAACTTATATTCCTTCAACCACACTGGCGATCTACACTCTCTACTACTACTCCTAGGATTGAATGTCATTTGTGCCAGCGAGTTCTCATTCTGAGTAGTAACAGGGCCCGTAAAGCGAGTTAGTTTGGAAGCATTCCATTTCTTCTTGTCACTTAGCACGAAGGTACTCGTCCCTATTTGCTGCTCAATGTTCAGGGGTGGTGAGAACTTGGAAACTCCCTTCTTCACATACACAGATTGTTTCACTCTCACCAAGTCTCCTGGTTTGAAAGTGTGGTTCCTGGCACCACGTATTTTGTCAGTGTACATTTTGCTCTTGAGCTGTTTGGCACTCACAGTATCTTTCACCTGAGCACATTTGTCACTTTTGGGGCCAACAGGAAAGATACTCAGCTTTGTACGCATTCTGCAATGGTGAAGAAATTCAGAAGGGGAAACACCCAAAGTACTGTGTGGAGTCAATTTGTGAACATATTGTATACTGTACATTGTATATTATTACTATAGCTTAATGTATACTGTTATTGTTTAATGTATGTTTAGTGTATATTGTTTAAAGTATATGTATATTGTAAGTATGTGTATATTGTTTAAAGCTGTGAGAACTACACTCACATTGTGTAAATTATTTATTGTTTATTGTAGTGTATACTGTGCTGTGAGTAATTGTGTGCGCATTTGATGTGTAATCTGTTGTTGCTTAAATGTTGTACATGTCATGTCATGACTGCTATGTTGCTCGGAACTGCACCTAAGAATTTCACCTACTGTTGCACTTGTGCATATGGTAGAGTGACAATAAAGTGATTTGATTTGATTTTGATTTGAGTAGCTCTGTAGCTTTGCAAGAACTCAGTCACTGCATGTTTCCATGATTCCCTTTCAGTCGGTCACGTTCGACGTACAAGGAGCTCCGGACGGCGATGGAGTGTTGTCTCCACGGATGCCTCATCCACCGGCTGGGGTGCCATGTACAACGGGCTTGCAGTTTCGGGTCTGTGGACAGGGCCCCAACAGCAATGGCATATCAATTGCCTGGAGTTGTTAGCAGTTCGTCTTGCACTCAGCCGTCTCAAGGGGCCTCTTAGAGGCAAGCACGTTCTGGTCAGTACGGACAGCTCTGCGGCCGCTGCGTACATCAACAAACAGGGTGGTCTACGCTCCCGTCGCATGTCACAACTCGCTCGCCATCTCCTCTTGTGGACTCAGAAGCATCTGAGGTCGCTTCGTGCCACTCACATTGCGGGCCTGCTCAATCGTGCAGCCAACGAGCTCTCACGTCAGCAGGTTCTTCCCCCCAGGTGGTCAAGCTGATCTGGAGTTGCTTCGGGCCCGCTCAGGTAGACCTGTTTGCCGCCCCGGACACGACCCACTGCCAGTTGTTTTATTCCCTGACAGAGGGGACCCTCGGCTCGGATGCTCTGGCACACAGCTGGCCTCGGGACCTACGCAAATATGCGTTTCCCCCAGTGAGCCTTCTTGCACAGACTCTGTGCAAGGTCAGGGAGGACGTGGAGCAGGTCCTGTTGGTTGCTCCGTATTGGCCCAACCGGACTTGGTTCCCGGAACTGATGCTCCTTGCGACAGTACCTCCTTGGCCCATTCCTCTGAGGAAGGACCTCCTGACTCAGAGACGGGGCACCCTCTGGCACCCGCAGGTGGACAGGACGCAGAGGTTCTAGGTGGCCTGCCACAGAACGTGGTAGACACCATCTCTTCCACTAGAGCTCCCTCTACGAGACAGTTCTATGCGTTGAAGTGGAACCTGTTCGTCGACTGGTGCTCTTCTCGTCGAGAAGACCCCCAAAGGTGTACGATCAGCTCGGTGCTTTCCTTTCTACAGAGCGGGTTGGAGCAAAGGCTGTCTCCCTCCACCCTCAAGGTGTATGTTGCCGCTATTGCCGCTAATCATGACTTAGTAGATGGAAAGTCCTTAGGTAAGCACGACCTGATCGTCAGGTTCCTGAGGGGGGCGAGAAGACTAAATCCGCCTCGCCCTCCCTCTATACCCTCTTGGGACTTAAATCTGGTGCTTACCGCACTGCAGAGGGCGCCCTTTGAGCCTTTGCTGTCAGCTGAGTTAAAAGTCCTGTCACTAAAGACAATACTCCTGACTGCATTGGCCTCTATCAAGAGGGTAGGGGACCTGCAGGGGACCCCGGTCTGGATATGTGCCCAAGGTTCCCACCACTCCCTTCCAGAACCAGGTGGTGAGCCTGCAAGTGCTGCCTTCAGAGGAGGCAGACCCAGCCCTAGCTTTTCTCTGTCCGGTCCACGCCCTGCGGACCTATGTAGACAGAACGCAAAGCTTCAGGACCTCAGAGCAGCTCTTTGTCTGTTACGGAGGACAGCAGAAGGGAAAGTGTAGAGCCGGTAGCTTCCCGTGTGCTCGCTTCCCATAGTCAGTAACACCGGAGTTCCCGTTCTAGTGTCGGCTTGCTGCACCATTCCCTTCCCCATGGAACGGATACGTGCGCTTATTCTGCTCCAGTCGAGTTCCCCTACGGATAGGCGAACCCTGTCGAGTCCTCCGCAACCCGCGGCAGACGGATGTGGCGGAGCATCCGACGCCAGGTTTAACACTTGTATGCATCGGTGGAACTTGTGTTAGGCTGGGTTCCGTATGTTGTGACCCCCATCACAGCAGTCCTGAGCCACTAAGTTCGGCTCCTCAGTGAAAAACAATAGTGTGCTGCTCTCGCTTCCTGTTTATACCCACTGTGCGGGGCGGAGCGTGAGATGCATATCTCACACACCAATGGCCATTGGCCCGTTCTCTGTATCTCGAAGCTGATAGGGGCTCCCTGATGTGATCCCAATTCGTCGGTTACATCCGACGTACGTCTCCGTTCCCTCCTTCAGGGAACGAGGGTTAGCATACGTAACCGAGACGTTTCCCCATTTGTTCTGCTGAAAGGATGCATTCTTTCAAGACTCTATTCCAATGCTCCACAGCGCCATTGCACTGTGTATAGTACCCACTATTACGTATGTGACGTATTCCCCTCTCCTTTAAGAAAGCTGCAAACACACTGGAGAGGAATTGAGGCCCATTGTCAGTTACAATACACTGTGGATTTCCCTCTCTACTGCAAACCGATTGGAGGAATGATGTGACCACCTCAGCAGTAACATTTGGAGAAAACGCCACCTCAGGCCACTTACTGTGGTAATCCACCAGAGAGATGGCAAAACGGCAGTCAGAAGGTCCTCTTTCAAAAGGTCCAACTATATCGATCCCTAGTTTCTGCCATGGTTCGGGAAGCAGACTGACTGTTTTAGCTGATTAATCATTCGATTGCCCCTATTACTGTGCTATTGGGATTATTAGGAACTGTAAACCTGTGAAAACACCTTCAAAAAAAGTGGAGAAACGACACTTTAAGACCTTTGACCAACAAGCTTTCATTCATGATATTTATCATTGTGATTGGAATAGAATATCATTCATTCCTGATGTTGATTTGGCATGGACTTATTTTAAGGGTCTATTTATGGGAGTTTTAAATAAACATGCACCTCTAAGGAGGTTCAAGGTTAAAGGGAGGGAAAACCCTTGGTTTTCTGATGCATTATCCTCTCTGCTACATGAGAGGGACCTGGCCTGGGCAAGGAAATCTGGCTTAGAAAATGATTGGTCCATCTTCCGATGCCTAAGAAACAAATGTATAGCACAGATACGTAAAGCTAAAGCACAGTTTTATCTAGATGAGACAACCATAAATTTGCATAATCCAGCTAAATTTTGGAAAACTATTAAATCTTTAAAATCTAATTCCTCATCATCAAGTTTACCAAAGCAAATAAGTGTTGATTCTAGACAAATCACAGATAAAAATGAGATAGTGGACTCCTTTAATCAGCACTTTGCCTCTGCTGGGCATCTTTTCAAGTCAATGCCAAATCAACCCTTGGACACACAGGTCCCAAATGTTGGAAATGTTAACACTTTCTCGTTTCAGCCATTTAAAAGGAAAATGGTCCTGTCAAAATTGAAGCATGTAAACTGTCAAAAGTAAGCTGGACCGGATGGGCATGATCCGTCTCTCCTGAAGCTTGCAGCTGATATAATTGCCAAACCACTCACTCAGATTTTTAATTTGTCTTTGGAACAAAATGTTATTTCTGAATCCTGGAAAGCAGCACATGTGATACCTCTTTTTAAAAGTTGGGACCCCACATTATTGGACAATTATCACCCTATATCTAAATTAAGATATTTGAGGAATTAGTCAGTGAACAATTAAAAGAGTTTTTAACCTGCAATTGTATCCAGGGGCATAGCACCGTCAAGGCAGCCACTAAAGTAATTGATGACATTGTGTCTGCCATTGATTGCAAAAATTCATGCGCAGGATTGTTTATTGGGGTGTCCTCAAATACGGTAAGTTGGTTTAAAAACTATCTTACAGGTAGGTTTCAATGTGTTACATGTGATAGTATTACATCAAGGAAGGCTGCAATTAAAATTGGGGTTCCACAAGGCTCCATCTTAGGGCCACTTTTGTTTACCATCTACATAAATTCTATTTCTGAACGTGTAAACGCTAATTTACACCTTTATGCGGATGACACCATCATCTATTGCACTGCACCCTCTCCATGTGAGGCATTAGTAAAGAGGCTTTCACAGTCTTGCAAGAAAATTTAAGGAGATTAAAGTTAGTGCTTAATGGTAAAAAAAAACAAACACATGTTGTTTACACACTCCAAGTCCAAAGTAAAATCTCTAACTCCAATTGTAACCGCACAGGGACAGGAAATAGAGAAGGTGTCATGCTACACATATCTAGGTTTTTTATTGGATGAAAATCTTTCTTTTAATCTTCATGTTATGCATGTGGTAAAGAAACTTAGAGTAAAGCTAGTTCTCTTACGAGAGGTTCTCTCGTATTGCGTAAGTTCCTTACGCTACGGGAAAGTATTCTTTCTTCGAGATTTCTGAAAAACCCAAAATTATCCTTAATTTTGTAACATTGTCAACGCAGTGCGGCAGCCTGGCAGACCATAGCAGGCTATTCCAGCGTGCTATTGGCTGCTCTGCTGGCAACTGCAGCAGCCTATCGGTGAGCCCGCGTGACGTGGCGACCAATGAGGGCGCTTCGCGCCCACCTGGCTTCATTTGCCTACAGGTGGGGCGTGGCCACGTGTATATAAGCGGGGCTCACGGGCTGCATATTTGATTTTCTTTTCTTCAGCGAGCCCTTCGCATCGCTGGATCTGGAACCCGCCGCCGTGATCATGCAGACGAGCAAGCAGAGGACAGCGCCTGAAGAAGCCGGCAGTATTTTGCCACCTTCAGCCATCCGTGCCTGCTCTGCTATCCGGCAGCTCATATCCTTTTCTGCTCAAGTGTTGTCGCCGCTGCGTCACACTTTTCTCAAAAAGAGCAGAGCGTTTGTTACAAAATGTCTCGTTCAAACTGTGGCTCGTGTCACGCGCCGCTCAGTTCCGGAGACCGCCACGTGATCTGCGCTCTCTGCCTGGGCCGTGATCACGCCGCTGCCGCACTCCTCGCCGGCGAATGCCCGGAGTGCGAAGAACTGACGATGTCGACCCTGCGGGCTCGACTCGATCAGTTTGAGGATGACATCCCTCCAGTCCCTGCTAAGCCGCGCAGAAAGAAGCGCCGCTCGCAGCGGACTCCGGAGTTCGCGGAGAGAAGCTCGCCGGAACCCTTCCCGCCGGCTTCTCTCTCGCCTACCCCGCCCCCACCCCAGGCCGTCATTTCTGTTGCCGCCTCCGGGGATGAGGCGGATGCGGCCGCGGAACGCGCCGACAGCTGCTCCATCATGGCTTCCGACAGCGAGGACTGGTCTTCCGCGGCCTCTTCAGTCCGGACCTCCGGACGCTCTCGAGCGGGTGAGGACGCGGAACTGTTGCGCCTTCTCACCCAGGCTGTCGAGCAGCTAGGCCTCGAATGGTCTCCGCCCAAGGTGGCAGCGCCGAATCGACTTGACGGATGCTTCCTAAACAGTCGCCGCCGTGCGCCCACCTCCAGGACTGCGCCTTTTCTGCCGCTGAAGTCAGAGCCTCAAAAGTCCTCCTAGCCAGAGGGGGGAAACGACGGTTAAGTCCCGCCGCGGCCGGACCACCGTCAAAACTCGTCTTCCGGTCAGCCCCCACCACTGTGGCTGCTGCAGATGTTTCTCACGCAGCCAACGAGCCGGCAAAACTGCCCTCTCGCCTGCCCACAACCGCCGTTTTTACGGCGAACCAGAGAAATCACAAAAGATGCATTTTTTCTGGTTGCACGGCTCACGCCGTATGTGTTTCAAATGCAGTAAACGTGCCCACTTTTCTGTGTTCACCCCTGCACCCAAGCACCACAAATCCCGTGTCTCTCACTCACATAAAGCGGCCACCGGCCGCTCGAGTGCTAGAGTTAGGTCACGTGTCCGCTTGTTTGCGCCCACGCCTAACCACCACACGCGCTGTCACACAGCCACTCTTAACCGGTCATGTTCCACGCGTAAGAGTTGTGCCCGCTCAAACGCGCTCAAACATTTTCGCGAACATTCTGCCTCCGGCGCTACGCGCCGCGCCACACACCATTTGTTCTCCGCCCAGGGTGGCCGAAACGATGAGTGTAGGGCCACACACAGGGTACTCCCCGCTCGAAGCGGCAGAGACGCAGTGTGTAAGGCGGCCAGCCATCGCGAGCAATCAGCCGGCCCACAGCTCTGCGCCCGCCCCTCCCATACGGGCTATCGAACCCGCGAAGCGCGCCGTTTCGAGTCCGGAGGCCGTTCTATCCCGTGTGGCACACGCGAGAGCGTGGGAAGCCATTCCAGGTGTATCAGAATGGGTGCTGAGAACAGTAAAGCATGGCTATACTCTGCAGTTCGCTTGCCGCCCTCCGCGCTTCTTTGCGCGTACGGAGACGAGGGTGAGCGAGGAAGTAGCACATCTACTTCGAGCGGAGATAGCCACACTGCTTTGCAAAGGGGCTATAGAACCGGTTCCCCATTCTATGAGCGAGTCAGGCTTTTACAGCCGGTATTTTCTCGTGCCGAAAAGGGATGGGTCGCTCAGACCGATTCTGGATCTGAGGCGTCTGAACAAAGCTCTTATGAGAAGATTGTTCAAGATGCTCACAACCAAGCAGATCCTCGCGCATATTCGCCCGAGAGACTGGCTAATCTCCCTAGATTTGAAAGACGCATACTTTCAAATCAAGATAACGCCGCGTCACAGGCCATTCTTACGATTCGCCTTCGACGGCCAGGCTTATCAATACACCGTCCTTCCGTTCGGCCTGTCACTAGCACCCCGTACATTTACGAAGTGCATGGACGTGGCCCTCGCTCCCCTGAGAAGTCGAGGGATGCGAGTGTTGAACTATCTGGACGATTGGCTCATCCTGGCGCAGTCAGAGGCCGAGCTCCTCGCCCACAGGGCAATGCTGCTCAGCCATCTGGACAGCCTGGGGCTCACGGTCAATTGGACCAAGAGCTCATTGTGCCCACGCAATCAACCTCATTTCTGGGTTTGAATCTGGACACTGTGGCAATGTCAGCCCACCTGTCACCCCAACGCGCGCGCCAAGTTCGGCGCATGGCTGCGTACTTCCGGCCGGGTAAAATCGCACCTCTCAAGCTTTTTCAGAGGATGCTGGGACGTATGGCCTCAGCTGCAGCTGTGCTCCAGCTGGGCCTAATGCGCATGCGCCCGCTGCAACGCTGGTTAAACGCCCGAGTGCCTCACAGAGCCTGGGCGTCCGGAGGCTTCCGGATCAGAGTGACTCAGGGCTGCGTTTCAGCCCTAGAGCCCTGGTTAGTAGCTGACTGGTACCAGCGGGGAGTGACAATGGGAGCCATCTCACACCGCAAGGTCATCTCGACGGACGCCTCCACCTCGGGTTGGGGCGCCGTTTTCGAGGGCAGATCGGCCTCGGGCCTCTGGTCGAGCCGGGAAAAACTCCTACACATAAATTGTTTGGAGATGATAGCGGTAGAGAACGCGCTCAAGCAGTTTCTCCCTCTTATACGGGGACACCACGTGTTGGTCCGGTCGGACAATACCACAGTGGTGTCCTACGTGAACCGGCAGGGCGGTGTCAGGTCCAGGTGTCTGGGCAATCTGACAGAACGCCTGCTCGTGTGGGCACACAGCTCGCTGCGCTCGCTGAGAGCTGCGCACGTACCGGGCCACCTCAATGTGACAAGACAAGCTGTCCAGGGGCCTCATTCTCCCAGGCGAATGGTCCCTGCACCCTCAGACAGTCCAGCTGGTATGGCGCCTATTCGGCAGAGCGGAGCTCGATCTCTTTGCAACAAAAGAGAACGCCCGCTGCCCGAGGTTTCTGTCCAAAAGCGAGGATGCGCTGTCCCAACCTTGGCCCAGCCTCCCGCTGTATGCTTTCCCGCCGATTTCCCTATTGCCCCAGGTCATAGCGAAAATCAGGGAGACGCGCCGCCCGGTGCTCCTTATAGCGCCGCGCTGGGAGAACCAGGTTTGGTACCCAGAGCTGGTGAAGCTGTCGCACTCACCCCCCTGGCCAGTTCCGCTGAGAGCAGACCTCTCTCAAGCCGGAGGGTCAGTTTGGCATCCCCATCCAGAGCGATGGTCTCTGCATGTATGGGTGACCAACGGATACCCGTTGACCTGCCCGAAGGGGTTATGAACACGATTATACACTCTAGAGCCCCCTCGAAGAGGCGGTTATATAGTTCTAAGTGGTCGGTGTTCACTGAGTGGTGTGTTTCCAAGGGATTGGACCCACAGCAATGTGGGGTCCAGCGTGTGCTCTCCTTCCTCCAGGAGCTTTTGGAACTGGGCAGGTCCCCTTCCACGCTCAAAGTGTATGTGGCGGCTATAGCAGCGTTCGCTCAGACGACGCTAGGTAGCATGCTAGGAAGGAACGAGCTCATTATCCGTTTCCTCAGAGGAGCCAGACGGATGAATCCCCCGCGGCCCCCATCGGTTCCTATATGGGATCTGGCCTTGGTCCTAGAGGCCCTGAAGGCTCATCCCTTCGAACCGCTCGAGACTGTGGAACCACGGTTCCTTTCGCTAAAAACCGCGTTCCTGATAGCTCTGGCTTCAGTAAAGCGCGTGGGGGATCTACACGCGCTCTCAGTGAGCCCGACGTGTATGGAGTTCGGTCCAAATGACTCCAAGCTCATTCTTAGGCCGAGGCATGGTTATGTCCCCAAAGCGATCGGCACTCCCTTCAGGGCGCAGATTGTCTCCCTCTCGGCTCTGCCAGCATCCGACGAGGGGGACGGTGGCAATGTCCTCTGCCCTGTCAGGGCATTGAGGGTTTATGTCACACGCTCCGCCACCTTCAGGCGTTCTGAGCAGCTATTCGTTTCGTTTGGAGGGCGCACTAAAGGTCTCGCCTCCTCGAAACAGACCCTGTCCAGGTGGATAGTGGATGCGATTGCAGCAGCTTATGCTTCCAAGCACCTGCAGTGCCCGCTAGGTGTCAGAGCACACTCCACTAAAGGCATGGCCTCTTCGTGGGCTTGGGCCAGAGGGATTTCCATCCACGACATTTGTATGGCGGCAGGCTGGGCCTCCCCGTCTACATTTGTGAGATTCTATAATCTGGAAGTTCCTGCCTTACAGGCTAAAGTGTTATCAGTTTGATAGGGCTGTTGGCTCTGCCCAGTGATTCTGTGCAGACATAGCTCACGTACTGGTAGCTAGTTCGGTACTATGCTTACGTAAGTTTGAAGGAGACCGGCGGTGCCGTTCCCTCATTTACGAGACAAGCTGTTGTGAGTTTGAAGGTGACCGGCGGTGCCGCTTCCTCACTCATAAAACAAGGCATTGTGAATTTGAAGGCGACCGGCGTTGCCGTTCCCTCATTCATGAGACAAGGTGTGGTGAATTTGAAGGAGACCGGCAGGTGCCGTTCCCTCATTCATGGGACAGGGTGTTGTAACCACCCGTTGTAACCACCCGTCAGTTCGAATGAAGTGTCTGTATATGCGGTGGCCCGTTTTTCCTTTCCAGCCACCCTGCTCGAGCAGTGTTATGGTCCCCGGTTCCCTGGGATACATATGCTGTATGCGAGGCGCGCACGGCGTTGACAATATGTTCCCGTAGCGTAAGGAACTTACGCAATACGAGAGAACCTCTCGTAAGAGAACGATACTCGGTTACTTAACGTAACCTCGGTTCTCTCTAGAAGAGGGAACGAGTATTGCGTTCCTTGCCGTGTGCCCCGCGGGCTTTTACGCTTCAGAACTACGAAAACCGAATATGCAGCCCGTGAGCCCCGCTTATATACACGTGGCCACGCCCCACCTGTAGGCAAATGAAGCCAGGTGGGCGCGAAGCGCCCTCATTGGTCGCCACGTCACGCGGGCTCACCGATAGGCTGCTGCAGTTGCCAGCAGAGCAGCCAATAGCACGCTGGAATAGCCTGCTATGGTCTGCCAGGCTGCCGCACTGCGTTGACAATGTTACAAAATTAAGGATAATTTTGGGTTTTTCAGAAATCTCGAAGAAAGAATACTTTCCCGTAGCGTAAGGAACTTACGCAATACTCGTTCCCTCTTCTAGAGAGAACCGAGGTTACGTTAAGTAACCGAGTATCGGTTTCTTTTTTAGAAATAAGGCTTGTTTTAATTTGAAAGCTAGAAAAGAACTTGTAGCAGCCACATTTTTATCTGTTCTGGATTATGGCGACATTATCTATATGCATGCCTCAAAGTCTGTATTGCGTTCACTGGATTCTGTCTACCATTCAGCACTACGATTCATAACAAAAGCTGACTATAATA
Source organism: Romanogobio albipinnatus (assembly GCA_023566225.1). Lineage (NCBI taxonomy): Eukaryota > Metazoa > Chordata > Actinopteri > Cypriniformes > Gobionidae > Romanogobio > Romanogobio albipinnatus. The sequence goes on from CM042240.1 coordinate 55,321,245, forward strand.
CACACCACTGCAATTTGTACAGCTTATCTGGTTGGTTACCACTGTCTATACGCAGACAACAAAATTGGTTGATTTTCATTTATAAAGCAATTACTGGATCATTACCATCATATTTATCAGTATTCTCATTGGCAACAAACACTAGATATAACCTCAGATCCAACAATAGCATAGTTTTCAATGTGCCTACTGTTCACTCCGAATTTGGTAAAACAGCCTACCGTTACAATGCTCCGCCAACCTGGAACGCACTACAGAAAGAACTGAAACTAAATATGTTTGCCCCCATTTCTGATTTTAAGTCATATCTGGCAGACACTTTACATCATACATGTGAGTGTGTCTAGACTTTAGTTGTTTACAGCCTGCATATTCTCACTTGTTAATTGTATTTATGTTTTTTATGTTGTGTCCATCTCTGTTTTTATGTCTTTTTTTTTTTTTAGCTATGTGCTGCTTTTTCTTGGCCAGGGCTCACTTGAAAAAGAGACTACTGTCTCAATGTGACTACCCTGGTAAAACAAAGGATATAAAAAAAAAAAAAAAAAAAAAAAAAAAAAAAAATTGGCTTGTCAAGCAAGAGGAAACAGCAGACTGCACTTGAGCATCCATTTGAAGCCACCAGAATAATCTGCGCAGGCTCTGTTTAGTTTGGACTATTCCTTGGTGTGTCTCATGTTTAGATTAAATTAGCTTAAACTTTATTGTCATTACACAAGTACAAGTACAATGCAACGAAATGCAGTTTAGGTCTAACCAGAAGTGCAATAGCAGCAAGTGCAGGATATACAGTGGTTGCGTAAGTGCAGGACATGGAAATGTACTGAATATATATAAATATGTATAAATAGAGAGATGGCTATTACTTTAAACTGAATTTTACAGATAGGGGTATACAATGATATGTTAGGCAAGATTAGGATTATAGCATTGGATTAAGGTAGTGCAATAAATTATGTACAGAGCTATCCTAAAGAAAGTGTAAAAGTGCAGTGGAAAGTGGTTGCATATTGCATTTAGAAGTACGGTGCAAAATGCAAATGTAAACATTTGGTACTATAAATACAGTCGGCAGTGCAAATGAGCATAATCCAGTTAAGATATGGTGGTGCAGAATGCATAAGTAAACAGTTGTTACTGTAATAAACAGTCGGTAGTGCAAATAACAAAGTGAAGGCAGATGTGAGGTAGGAGAGTTAGCAGTTTATGAGGGAAGTGGATCAACGGGGGTTTGAGTTCAGTAAAGAGACAGCTCTGGGGAAAAAACTGTTCTTAAGTCTGCTGGTCCTGGTCCGGAGGATACTGAAACGCCTGCCGGAGGGCAGGAGAAAAAAAAAAAAGTCTGTGGGCTGGGTGAGAGGAGTCCTTGAGGATGCTGCGAGCTCGATGCAGACAGCGTTTCCTCTGGATGTGCTCGATGGCAGGTAGTGGAGTCCCTGTGATGCACTGGGCAGTTTTCACCACCCGCTGCAGTGCCTTGCGCTCCGCAACAGAGCAGCTCCCATACCATACTGCGACACAGTTGGTCAGGATGCTTTCTATTGCACAGTGATAGAAGTTCACCAGGATAGCCGAGGAGAGCTGATTCTTCCTCAGTGTCCTCAGGAAGAAGAGGCGCTGGTGAGCCTTCTTGACCAGGCTGGAGGTGTTGGCCGTCCACGACATGTCCGCCGAGATGTGGATCCCCAGGAACTTGAAACTGGAGACACGCTCAACAGCCATTCCATTGATGTGGATGGTGTCGTGTGTGCCTCTAGACTCTTTCCTGAAGTCCACGATGAGCTCCTTCGTTTTCGTGGTGTTGAGGAGCAGGTTATTATCAGCGCACCATGTGGCCAGGTGCTGGATGTGCCAGATTTATCAGCTTACAGCGCAAAGTAGAAGGAACGATAGCACGATGTTCGCCTCTCGTCACCAGCACACCATCAACACACAGTTCATCACGAATGCGAAAGAAAGGCACCAGAACAGGATCCAGGTCACAGCCTTTTTTCGGCCAGCCCTGCCCGATTCGCAACCACAGCCGGGTTAACTCTGGACAGGATTCCGAAGCAGCTGCAAAATCCTCCGCAGACAATGTAGGCAATCCAGTAACAAAAGCAACCATTTCTGGTTCCACAACACCATTATTTTCTGTCGGCAGTGGCAGTCTGGATAAGCAATCCGCAGCACAATTAAGACGTCCAGGTCGGTAGATCACATCATATGTGTAACAAAGCAATCGTGCTGACCACCGGGCGACCCGCATACCAGCCCGGCCAATGCCTTTGGTTGCCAATAGTGTAGTGAGTGCACTATGATCAGTTCTGAGAGTAAAGTGTCGACCCCATAAATACGGCCGCCACTTTTCTACAGCCCAGACACAAGCTAACGCTTCCTTCTCGACCATAGAATATTTCCTTTTGGCTTTCTCTCAACTTTGTCTGGGTGTATTTGTGTCAAAACCCTGCCCAATCCATAGTCAGAGGCGTCAGTCGAAAATATGGTAGGAAGGGACGGGTCGAACAACGCAAGCACTGGGCTTCCAGAAAGCAGTTCTTTCAAGTCTTTGAAGCTATAATCAGCAGAAACAGTCCATTTAACCTTGTATCTGACGCATCTCTCAGGAGTGCATGCAATGGCTCAGCAACAGAAGCAAAATTAGGCAAGAATTTGCCGTACCACGAAATCAGTCCCAAGAACAAGCGTAAAGAAGCAACATCGTGCGGTGCAGGGGCCTCGATGATTGCAGACTTGTGCTCCTCATCTGGAAAAATTCCATGTTTGGAAACTGCATGGCCCAGGAATTTTAGGGTACACTTAACGTACACTTCTCCCAGTTCAGTTGTAGTCCTGCATCTGACAAGCGCTGCATGACTGAGTGTAGCGTCTCATCATGACTTTCCTGAGTAGCGCCATACTAGAGGTAAGACCTTAAGCCCGAGCCCGAGTCAGAGCCCGACCCGGCCCGAAATTAGGGTCGGGTCGGGACTAAAATGTCAATCATTACGTTCGGGTCGGGTCGGGCCGGGCTTCTTTCTCGCTGACTTTTTTAATAAATATATTTTTATAAAAATGTATACTAAACTAAGGAATACTTGTTATAAATAAATAATTTGGATAAAACAGAGAAGGCGATGGTAATTGCTATATAACTACTACTAAACAGGAAGAGCAGAGCCAGAGCACGGTTTGTTCACGACACGTGTCGTGAATGTAATCTTCCCTCCGCATGTCCCTCCACATCTATTCTATTTTGACCAGGTATCCCCGATATGGAGCAGCAAGAAGTCAAGGATAAACTTAAGACAGGGGAATTGAAAAGGCAAACACGCACCGCCAGTAAGAGTGAAGTGTGGAAAAGCTTCAAATTGATAGTGGAAAATGATACAGAAACTTGTGTTGGCTTCGCTGAATGTAGTCAGTGTGGCGCTTTGCTTTCATATGAGAGCAAAAAGACTGGCACCATTTTATCTAGCTTGCCTATTTATATATTATGTTAAATTACTCTTTACAGCAGGTCTGTTCTTACGTTAGGGACCTATAGTGTGATTTTTTTATTCTAAAAGCGTGTTCCTGAAAATGTTCCTATTTATTTTGTTTCAATGCTTCTTAAAGCAGGTTGTTTTTTGTGTGTTCCAATGCAAATCATTAAAATAAAGAATGTTATTCTTTATTAATTTATCTAGTTTATTTATGTAGATTTATTGTATTTCTGTGTTCTTGCTCTTACTTCATTTCGTTAGCTTTTCCATTTTCAGACCAAATTAAAGATAGAGAAAATTAAAGCTTTTATTTTAAATTTCGTTTAAACAAAACTATAGAAATAACAATTTCATATATCTTTTCCCATTTATTAGATTTGCATTATTCTATTTAAAGCCTAGTGGGTTGCAGTATTTCTCCGCGTAATTAAGCGAGTGCGTGTTCCAGCGTTATTTCGTTGTGCAAATGCATTTATCATGATCATAAAAATATGTAGATTATTTTAACCTTAAGAAATCTTGCATTTTTTTTCTGCCAAAAATACTATGGGATAAATTGAAATTTCGGGTTTGCTTCGGGCTCGGGCCTGCAAATCAAGTTAATTGGTCGGACTCGGGCTGGGTCGGGCTTTAATGCCCGTGGGCCCGGGTGGGGTCGGGCTGGATTTTTTAGGCCCGATCTTACCTCTACGCCATACACAATAATATTGTCCAGGTAGTTCCTTACTCCTTGTATGCCTTTCAGGACGGTTTCCATCATCTTTTGAAATGCAGATGGCGCGGAAGCAAGGCCATATGAAACCCGGCAGTATCTGAAGAGGCCATTGTGCGTAATAAAACCTGTGATGTCCCGGCACTCCTCATGTAAGGTAAGCTGATGGTAAGCAGTCGCTAAATCAATTGTAGTGAACACTTATGCGCCTCGAAGTTCACTCAAAAGTTCATTTATATGCGGCAGAGGATGGCTATCAACAATCAGGGCCTTATTAGGCTCACGCAGATCAACACAGAGCCGTATTTTACCTGCTTTCTTCGCAGTGACAACAATAGGCGAAATCCATGGGGAAGAATCGATTTTCTCAATTATGCCTCTTTGCAATAATGAGTCCAGTTCTGCAGAAACAAATTGTCGGACAGAGTATGGAAGTCGACAAAGCTTTTGCCGTATTGTGGTAGCATCAGGTTTGACTGTAGGCTTATGAATGAAGCCTTTCACACAGCCCACAGAAGCCTCTGGAGCAGGAATGGTTTCACCAACAACTGCGTGTAAATCGTCAGGTGCAGTAACAGTACCAAAGTGAAAAGAACAGTTCAATGCTCGAATTAAGTCCATACCCATCAAAGCAGAGCCCCCTTTCACAATGTAAAGACAAGCAGGGGTTACTTTATCATTCAGAGAGACATTTGCATTTAAATATCCAAGAACTGGAATACATTCTTTCAAGTGACCAGTTTCACTTTAGGAGCAGTAAGTGAACAGTCCAAAAAACTGTTCTGTGTCTTTTGTACACCGCCTCAGGCAGAATTGACACTGAGTCTCAACCAAAACACTGTTTGGCGCTGTAACATGAACACTGCATAAAAGTTTGTCCAATCGGCAGCGTTAGCCAGATGAGTTTTAGCTCCGCATCGGTAACACACGCGATTCGCTCTCCGTGTAGTGTCAGCCACAGGTTTTGCCCCCTCAGAATGTGCCGTGCGATTCTTCCTATGGCTGAAGGATTTAGAGGATACAGCATGAACTGAACTTTGTGCATTGAGCATGTCCGAATTCGAGAGTGCTTTTTCTACTTGACACGCAATAGTAATAGCAGAATCCAGAGTCAGCGTTGGTTCCAGCAGGAGTCTGTCTCGCACTGCTGGGGCATATGATCGTTCAACCAGCTGATCTTGCAGCATTTCACTCTCCATATCAGCATAAGCACATGATGAAGCTAATTCCCACAGAGCAGACAGGAACTGTGGAATAGTCTCGTCCACACGCTGCGAACGCTGGCGAAAGCGGTGTCGAGCGCCCACTACATTCACCTTCGGAGTAAAATGATCCTCCAGCGCTTTCATTGCCTGTTCAAATGTAGTTCCAGTATTAGGCAACGTGTAGAACAGCCGCTGGCCTTCAGTACCCAAGCTGTGTAGTAATACAGCACGTTTCCTGGCATCAGGCCACGAGCCTCCTGTAGCATTAATAGCAAGCAAGTAATTCTCAAACATTTTCCGCCAGGTAACAAAAGGAATCGCAGGCTCTCCATTGCAGGGCAGAAAAGGCACAGGCGGAGGCACGGCACCCATAGTCGCCAATTTGTTGTGTTTTGTAGCACTCAACACAAGACTATCGATTATTTTTGTAATCGATTAATCTAGCACTTAATCTATCAATTAATCGATTAATCTGATTTTTTTTTTTTTGTGTGTGTGTGTTTTTAAACAACCAAAACAAATAATGCATAACAAAAATGAGAGGAAAAGCAATTTAATTTATTAATATGCACAACAGGTTTCATGCTGTAATCAAAGTAAATATCTTTTATGTAGATTTCTACACCTGCAGCATTTACCATTAGGCTACTAACAAATAATATATAATTTCTGGGGTGAGCATATTTGCTATGGTAACCTAGCAACCTGTGTGTGTGTGTGTATGTGTGTGTGTGTACGCCCCAGTCAGACCAGTTGCTTCATTGCAGTTTGGTACGGCAGAAATACATACATTAATTTTCAATAGAACGCTGCATTTGGCTTGCATCACTTGCATTGCGGTGCATTTTAGGTGAAGCATCCATTCGAAAAATCGCGTCACAACATCACGTCCCGGTGTATCCAGTGAATGCATGCTGAAATTACTGTTGCGTGGCTACATAAAAGTTTAAGCATATGTGATGCATTACCACATTACCACAAACGCGTGAGAGAGACGAGGTTACATGCGCATGTGTGTGTGCGTGTGTGTGTGTGAAGGGGTTCTTTTTTTAGGCTATACTCTCTTGCAATTGAACGTGAATACGTTTACTACTTAAAAACATCAAAGCTCTATATCTAGTCAAACCGCATCATGACATCGCTACAAATACAGTATGGGATTAAAATCAGCGAACATCAATGTATAGGCTTAGGCTATGTTACCATTGAAGTCGTACTGCTGTGGAATGCCAGATCCCTGCGCGTATAGTGCGCGTCATAGGAATTTAACGGGGCTTTGAGGCAGAATTTTTGCTTCAAGGAATTGTTGTAATCGAGTAACTCGATTAATCGTTTCAGCCCTACACAAGACGATTCTTCCTTCAGGCTCTTTATTGTTAACACTCCTTACCAGGGTTGCCAGGTTTTCACAACAAAACCCGCCCAATTGCTACTCAAAACTAGCCCAATCTCGTTTCAGGGGGGAATCTCCAGTAAAAATCGCATTTGGGGGGTTAAATATGTGTTTTTTGGGCATGGTTGCCTACTAAAATTCGCATTCCCGGGGCTAAATATCATATAATTTGGGTCGCTTCAACCCGCGGACATGAAAAACAGCCCGCGGCAACAGTGTTGAAGTTGCCCAATTCCGCGGGAAAACCGCGGACTTGGCAACACTGCTCCTTACGTTATACACACTCACATGGAACACACTCTTCTTCTCTCCTTTTTCATATTACACCCACTACCTCATTACTTAAGCATTACACTGCCACCTTGTGGTTAAACTATGAAACACCACAGTATTGTTTACTAAAGAGGTCATTAACAAAACGGCGGAAAAAGATACTAAAGCGTATTCTGAAAGCTCGTAAGGCTAGATTTAAAATCAGACAATGTATGTTATCAGCTATTACGGACATTGACCATGAGATGGCTCAGACGAACGCGCGCCATCGGACAGAGCAAGACTGATATTTACTGAACGCAGAACGAACATCGCAAAAGACTTTTAAAAATGCCGGTTGAAATAAAATGCTGCGTGAGCTCAACCAATCAGCATGTTCAGCGCCCAAGTCCCACCCCCGAAAGTTCCTGAACTTTGAAAAAGTACTACCTCGCGAGCCGGGCTGTTTGAAGGGGGAAATATTTATCCGGAACTTCATTTAGACCGTGGTTCCTGAGGTCGAAACACACCGAATACCACCCCAAAGTTCCTAGTTCCTGGGGAAAGTTCCTGTGGTGGAAACGCGGCTTATATAAGACCTTTCTGTGACCTTCATTTATTAAATGTTCCACTCCATTTGGGGACATTTAGGCCCAATCCCAATTCTCTTTAATACCCCGTCGCCTACCCCTACCACTTCCCATTCCAGTGCCAAGGCGTAGGGTTGAAAATATTCTCCTAAGACATTGGTTCTCAAAGTGTGGTACCACTAGTGGTACTCAGGCTGCTTCTAGTGGTACGCAGTTAAAACACATACATTTTAATTTAATATTTGAGTAAAGTTTTTTTTTTCATTTAAGTACAGTACAGTTTTAATTTAACTTTACAACACATTTTAATTTACTGTGTATTGAGTAACATACAATGTTAAAGTGGCTGACAACAATAAATATTCTTACTAGGAATAAACTGCCTCGTTTTTGAACTGTGCAGAGCTGTAACTGAATAGTTAGGCCTACTACGCTACTGTATTTTAATGTTGGTCATTATGGTGGTACATGGAGAGCCATGGTACTTGGTATAAAAAGTTTGAGAACCACTGCCCTAAGAAATACGTCATTACACCCCTTTCTTTATTAGTGTCCTGTAACATTTAACCAGTATGAACAGCAGTGAAGTGTGTAAGCTATATCTAACAGAAATTAGGTGTAACAAATTACTCACTCCCAACACTGTTTTGCACTGTATTTGGACTTAATAAAACGGCACTTGTTTTCAGTTCAAAAACGTATGAGCCTTCGAGTTTCCTAAGACGATACAGAACATACAGTACTGATGAAGCAGCTTTTCCATAGGGCCAAACTGTTCTTTGTTTGTTAACCGTTCCATTCCGTGCCGATCCGAGCCGGCTGGTACGGTACGGATATGGTTTCGTTTTCTACTGTGGTGCAGCAATAATGGAGCTCTTTGCAATGTAATACAAACAAGTCAGTTGTTGCCTTGGTAACGCATGAGTTTATGGTTTACAGACAATAGGTGATGTAAATATCGACTGCATTTTGGAGGATGACCAGATATTTCTTTGAACTATATTATTAATTTGTGTTCACATCACTCGGATAGAGTGGATAGCAAGCTATGGAGAAACTGGCAGCCAGGCAACACATAAGAGATCAATCCCGAGTGGCAACATCACTACACACATTCTAGCAGCACGGTAGTCTGTGTATGCAGCGAAATTCCTCATACCCCTTCGTTCGAAGTGTGGTCCGGAAAAATCTTAATTTGAAGGGCTATCCCTTCCCCTTACCCCTACCACTCCAGTCAAAAGAGAATCGAGATACCCCTACCCCTTCACGTGAATGTGCAAAACGGAGGGGTAGGGAAAAGTGAAGGGCTAAGGGGTAGAAATGGGACTGGGCCTTAATGTAGTAATATCACAATAATGGGACTACTTGCACTACTTCTATCTGTTTTATATAATTCATGCAAATGGAAACTTTCCCTACCAGACTCACCCAATTAGAAGGCCAGCTTTAATCATTAAAAAAAAAGGGGGGAAAAAAGAAAAATAAAATAAACTAAAGTACAGCGTGATTAAAACTCACAAAAGGTATATCACATCAGGGTCACCAAAAACTGTAAGGCTGAATGTTTACACAGTTGTTGTTTTTTTAGCCAATAATCAGAACAAAATGCAGTTATTTATCTGAATCCAATATAATTAATCTGACTCCATTAATAATGTTGTTGTTATTTAACCTCTTATTCTTTAAAGGTAAAAGCCTTCCATAGGACTATAGGAAAGCGTAGGATTTAAACTGAATGTTTAGATATCAAAAGTTAAGCTAATCACTTCTAACACTTACCAGCGGTAAAAGAAAAGATTCGTAAAGGCTTTAAAGCAGGCAAAGTCTTTATTAAGATCAACAGTTACCTTTCCTTCTTATACCCTGAGCAAAGCATTGTGAAACATGAGTGGAATACACACACCAAAACATAGAGCTGCAAGAAACTCTGCTTTCTCAAACAAAATTGTCCCAAGTCATATTGATGAATCCCTTGCACCAGAATTGTATTAGCATACTGTGAGGATAAAGGGCATTTTCCCATGTATAATTCACATGTATATATTTAAAGGAAGTTCTAGGGCAGGAAAAAGTTGCACCAATATACGCTCATCCCTACAAATTCACAGTATTCTCTAATATTTACTTTTTAAATTAATTACAGTGACGTGCGTAACGAACCCACTGGCATTGTTTCCGCGGCCTTTGAGTAGCCATAAGGCTGAAACTACAGCGTCTTTCTGTTTTTAATACATTTGTTGAATATATGTCTTAATTACAGAAGGCCTATTATAGATAATTATGATATTTGTGGCTGCACTAGTTCTGAGAACTTCAGAAACGTGGAAAGTTATTAAATAGCTGTAAATATGATTCTTCTTTTTTTAAATATTTGTATCTTATTATTATTAATAAAAAAGGGGTATGATCATTCATGCTTTGTACTGTAACTGTAACCTTTCAATGGGGTAAAGTGCTGAAACCCTTTTATACTTTTTTTAATGGAAAATATATTAACCACTCAAAACTGACAAAGAATGATAACAAAAAGCGCACAACAACTCTTGCTTACTGATATGAACAAGTGATTTATCTTTCATCCAAAGCCACATGAAGCAATTTTGAATTTAGAATTATAGTTACAACTATTTAATGGACACTTTTCACATTTCTGAAGTGATATAATTGTAGCTGGGTAAACAACATAGATTTAGTGGAAGTATAGTGGTAATGTAGCAGTGAACTACAGCAATATGTATTCTCATTTTCCCCAGTAGCTACAGCTCCATAAAAATAATAAATAAAGTTAATATAGTATCTGTTAAGGACATATTATATTAATAATGCAATCAGTCAGTAAATAAAGTTTAACTCTCTTGCATCTGGTCCGTCGATGAAGCCATGTCTTTTGCATGTTTTACAAAAGGCGTCCATTCACAACTGACTTCCGGAAAAACGGGATTGACCATTGACATTTCAGGTTACAATGAAATAAGTTAAGTCCCGCCCCACGACTGACAAATTTAAAAAAGTTCCCACACAAGCAAAATAGAAGCGCGAGTGTGGGGACTGATGACGCACGAGTCGTGTCCAAGCTCGCAAGGGCTTGTCATGCACGCGCAGGTTTAAAAGGAGCTCGCGGGCTGCCGTTTCCTCGCGTGTAGATCTGTTATTCTCTCGCTGGAGTGATTTACTGCGCGAGCAAGCATCAGTTGTGCGCTCAGTTATTAATGGCATTAAAATACCGCCATACAAATAGATTAGATTAGAATCAACTTTATTGTCATTACACAAGTACAGGTACAAGACAACGAAATGCAGTTTAGGTCTAACCAGAAGTGCAATAGCAGCAAGTGCAGGATATACAATGGTTGCATAAGTGCAGGACATGGATATGTATTGAATATATATATACAGTGAGGAAAATAAGTATTTGAACACCCTGCTATTTTGCAAGTTCTCCCACTTGGAAATCATGGAGGGGTCTGAAATTGTCATCGTAGGTGCATGTCCACTGTGAGAGACATAATCTAAAAAAAAAAAATCCAGAAATCACAATGTATGATTTTGTAACTATTTATTTGTATGATACAGCTGCAAATAAGTATTTGAACACCTGTCTATCAGCTAGAATTCTGACCCTCAAAGACCTGTTAGTCTGCTTTTAAAATGTCCACCTCCACTCCATTTATTATCCTAAATTAGATGCACCTGTTTGAGGTTGTTAGCTGCATAAAGACACCTGTCCACCTCATACAATCAGTAAGAATCAAACTACTAACATGGCCAAGACCAAAGGGCTGTCCAAAGACACTAGAGACAAAATTGTACACCTCCACAAGGCTGGAAAGGGCTACGGGGAAATTGCCAAGCAGCTTGGTGAAAAAAGGTCCACTGTTGGAGCAATCATTTGAAAATGGAAGAAGCTAAACATGACTGTCAATCTCACCTCGTGGGGTCTCAATGATTCTAAGAAAGGTGAGAAATCAGCCCAGAACTACACGGGAGGAGCTGGTCAATGACCTGAAAAGAGCTGGGACCACCGTTTCCAAGGTTACTGTTGGTAATACACTAAGACGTCATGGTTTGAAATCATGCATGGCACGGAAGGTTCCCCTGCTTAAACCAGCACATGTCAACGCCCATCTTAAGTTTGCCAATGACCATTTGGATGATCCAGAGGAGTCATGGGAGAAAGTCATGTGGTCAGATGAGACCAAAATAGAACTTTTTGGTCATAATTCCACTAAACGTGTTTGGAGGAAGAAGAATAATGAGTACCATCCCAAGAACACCATCCCTGCTGTGAAGCATGGGGGTGGTAGCATCATGCTTTGGGGGTATTTTTCTGCACATGGGACAGGGCGACTGCACTGTATTAAGGAGAGGATGACCAGGGCCATGTATTGTGAGATTTTGGGGAACAACCTCCTTCCCTCAGTTAGAGCATTGAAGATGGGTCGAGGCTGGGTCTTCCAACATGACAATGACCCGAAGCACACAGCCAGGATAACCAAGGAGTGGCTCTGTAAGAAGCATATCAAGGTTCTGGCGTGGCCTAGCCAGTCTCCAGACCTAAACCCAATAGAGAATCTTTGGAGGGAGCTCAAACTCCGTGTTTCTCAGTGACAGGCCAGAAACCTGACTGATCTAGAGAAGATCTGTGTGGAGGAGTGGGCCACTCCCTCCTGCAGTGTGTGCAAACCTGGTGAAAAACTACAGGAAACGTTTGACCTCTGTAATTGCAAACAAAGGCTACTGTACCAAATATTAACATTGATTTTCTCAGGTGTTCAAATACTTATTTTCAGCTGTATCATACAAATAAATAGTTTAAAAAATCATATATTGTGATTTCTGGGTTTCTTTTTTTAGATTATGTCTCTCACAGTGGACATGCACCTACGATGACAATTTCAGTGGGGGAACTTGCAAAATAGCAGGGTGTTCAAATACTTCTTTTCCTCACTGTATATAGAGATGGTTGTTACTATAAACAGAATTTACAGATGAATATGTACAGCGAATAAATATACAGATGGCTATTACTATAAACAGAATTTACAGGTGAATATGTACAATGAATATAATATAATATACAGATGGCTATTACTTTAAACAGAATTTTACAGATAGAGGTATACAATCATATGTTAGGCTAAGATGAGGAAAAGCAGTGGGTTAAAGTAGTGCAATAAATTATGGACAGAGCTATCCGAAAAAAGTGTAAAAGTGCAGTGGAAAGTGATTGCATATTACAGTTAGAAGTACGGTGCAAAATGCATATGTAAACAGTTGGTACTGTAAATAACAGTCGGCAGTGCAAATGAGCATAATCCAATTAAGATATGGTAGTGCAAGATGCATATGTAAACAGTTGTTAATGTAATAAACAGTCGGTAGTGCAAATTGACATTCCAATAGTGCAAATAACAAGTGAAGGCAGATGTGAGGTGGGAGAGGAGAGTTAGCAGTATATGAGGGAAGTGGATCAATGGGGGTTCGAGTTCAATTAAGAGACAGCTCTGGGGAAAAAATTGCAGCTTAATTGAGAGTAGGAGGGTCCATGCATGAATACTGAGGCTCATGTGTGTTTATATATATGTATGTGTTTGCGTATGAGAATAGCTAAAAGTGTGTGCTGTGATAACACTTCTCTGAAGGTGTGATTTGTTAATTTGCTGTGGTTTTCAAAAATGTCGGGCTCATTTTGACACACCCTTGACCTCCATTTCCTTCAGCAGCTTATGCAGTCGCTTGTCGAGAAAGTTCTGCTCTGTCCACTTCACTGCAGGGAGGAAAGAAGGAAGAACAAGACAAATGTGGCTTAGATGAGGCAAATTATGATATTTCTTATATATAAGAAGTATAGTGAAACTTGTATATTATATTAATTCATTACACACAAACTGATATATTTCAAATGCTTATTTCTTTTAATTTTGATGATTATAACTGACAACTAAGGAAAATCCCAAATTCAGCATCTCAGAAAATTAGAATATTACTTAAGACCAATACGAAGAATTTAAATCTTGGCCAACTGAAAAGTATGAACATGAAAATTATGAGCATGTACAGCGCTCAATACTTAATTGGAGCTCCTTTTGCCTGAATTACTGCAGCAATGCGGCGTGGCATGAGTCGATCAGTCTGTGACACTGCTCAGGTGTTATGAGAGCCCAGGTTGCTCTGATAGTCACAATTTGGCCAGCAACCTTGCCTGACCTTAACCCCATAGAAAATCTATGGGTTTAAGGTCAGGCGTGATTGCTGGCCAGTTAAGAACAGGGATACCATGGTCCTTAAACCAGGTACTGGTTGCTTTGGCACTGTGTGCAGGTGCCAAGTCCTGTTGGAAAATTATATCTGCATCTCCATAAAGTTGGTCAGCAGCAGGAAGCATGAAGTGCTCTAAAACTTCCTGGTATACGGCTGCGTTGTCCTTGGACCTCAGAAAACACAGTGGACCAACACCAGCAGATGACATGGCACCCCAAACCATCACTGACTGTGGAAACTTTACACTGGACCTCAAGCAACGAGGATTGTGTGCCTCTCCTCTCTTCCTCCAGACTCTGATTTCCAAAGGAAATGCAAAATTTACTTTCATAAGAGAACATAACTTTTGACCACTCAGCAGCAGTCCAGTCCTTTTTGTCTTTAGCACAGACAAGACACTTCTGACGCTGTCTGTTGTTCAAGAGTGGCTTGACACAAGGAATGCAACAGCTGAAACCCATGTCTTGACTACGTCTGTGCGTAGTGGTTCTTGAAGAACTGACTCCAGCTGCAGTCCATTCTTCAAGGTTCAACGTATTGTGCATTCAGAGATGCTTCTTCTGTACATCTTGGTCGTTACGAGTAGAGCTCAAATCAGTCTGACCATTCATATATATCTAATTTTAATACTTTTAATATAATTTTACATCATCCTGAGTCCCCACTGGCACCCTGCTGAGATCTATTGATTTGAGAAATAAGCAAACAGGATTCAAATCGTCAAGCATACCTAGGTGATCTGTTTTGTGTCCGTGCCAGTGCTCTGAATCTTGGATAAATGCTGGTAAATGATGACGAGTATACGAGTCCTTAACCAAAGATGACCACACAACTGAGGGCCCTGTAAAAAAATAACACATACATGATTTCCAAATGGACAGATATGGGATTTGGTGGTTGGTGTGTTTAGGTAATACACTAAAAGGACGCAGTTTGTGTATTTGTGTTTGAGACACACCGGAGAAGACGTTTGCACGCAAATAGTGGCCCATCATATGATAGGATCTGTGGTCATCTGTGCTATCTGAGCCTGCATCGGAGTAATGAGGAGGATTAAATGGAGGAACCTGCGGGCAGTGCACTCTGCAAACCTGAATATGTGCATATAAATACATATATACATGATGCAATGAGCACAATTTCAGTGTTATAAAATGATCAATGTTATGGTGCAGAATAGACCTGATTATAGCTGTTTGTCCTCTTCGCTGATTGGCTGATGGTGTTCATCCTCAAATTTTCCTATCAATAAGTATAATTTATCAGCATGGTAACCAAAGTTACTACTACTGAAATTTGCATCTTGACAAACAGGCTTGTAAATAGACAAATGAACAAGATTCAAAGTTCCAAGTAAAACAGTGAAAGTGCATGCAGGCTACTTTAGTAATATGACAAATAATACACTTTTGATGCAAGCCATATTCACTTTAACCATCACTTTAACCATGTATTTTGCCTAAAGAAGAGTCCTTAAGTACTTCATACAATTAAATTGACTGGACAAATGTCCTGAAACCAAAGAGAATAAAATAAAATAAAAAACCCAGAATACATTTTTTTTTTAAGTTTAAGTAAGAGGTACCTACCGACAAGCGATTGGTCATGTTGTGTTTGGTGTGGGCGAAACTCTATCTGCAATATTAATAAATCATCGACTTCTACAGGGTATCAGTGGTTAGTGCCATCATGAACGTCACACAAACATTGCAAAGCGCCATAACAGCTTGTTTACTTAAAGCTACCTTAAAAAAAAAAAAAAAAACATGATAAAAGGCGAAAAAGGAAACGGTTTGACATTAGAAACTACATAAACAACAATGCTTGTAGCAACCACTTTTTCCTTTTTATTTCAAATAATACATCCTCATACACATTATGGCCACACATATTTTAATTAATGTAATGAAACGGTAAAAAAAGTAAATAAAAGTCAATACCTGTCAATATTTATACTATATATACAAAAACCCTCCACCTTTACCATCTCTGCTCTGTGTAAAAGTTGATATTTAGCAACTGATCTGCAAACAGTTTCCACACCAAAACAAAAGAAAATTTCACCATCACTTTGTAAAACACTGGTCACAGATCAGCAGCCAACATTAACTTTGCTTTTATTTTAAGAGTTGCTTTGCATCCTCATTCAGTTCTGAAGCCAACTTGAACAAATCTTTATTTCAACTCTCAAGTACAGTTTTAAGGTTTTTATTGAGTGGTGAAGGATTCTGGAGAGTCAGAATGGCAGCTATGCAGGAACTGGATCTGTTCGCCACAGGTTTTCAGATGCACTTGTTGCTCTATGTCGGAGCGAATCTCTTAGCTTGTGCCCTCACACGCTTTTCATAGTCCATCCTGTTTTGACTGCAGGAGAATGAGTGTAAGTGTGAGTGGGTGAGTGAGAGTGAGATATATATAAGATCAACGATGTGGTCATGGTATAGGTTGAAAGAAACAATCTTATATTAAAGAGAGCCAGTGATATTTGGCTGAACTTACCAGTATGTCGTATATGCCTCTGCCTGCGCTGGGTCCTGAATGTTGGGCTCATTAAGGAGTTCCTGGATGCCCAACAAAATCTACAGCCACAACAGAATGAGATACAAAAGCTCACTTCTTATTGGCCCAAAAGGTTTGCTCAAATCATTAACACGTTTTTTAAAAGATATTGATGATATCTACAAAAAGTTTTTTTTTTGATGAATTCCATTCATCAAAGAACCCTGAAAAAATGTATCATGGTTTTCCTCAAAAATCTTATCAGCACAACTGTTTTCAACTTTGATAATAATGATAAATGTTAGTTGAGCATCAAATAATCATATTAGAAGGATTACTGTCATTCTATGACTGGAGTAATGATGCTGAAAATACAGCTTTACCATCACAGGAATAAATTACATTGTAGCTCTTTCCCCACCAGCATTAAACAAAAAAAAAAAGTTGCCAGCCAGTGCCAGCATTTTTGATCATTTTCAGAAAATTTTCACAGCCCCCAGAATATTTTGTTGTATGAATATCTGGAAATGCAATATATAAAAAAAAGAACAAAGCCTCTGCTTTTAAACAAAAACAAAATTTTAGCTTCATGCATTCTTTTTTTAATAAACACGAATGTGGGTACGTTTAATAAATAAAATATAGCTGCAAGCAGCCATTATCGGGGCCAAGCGCAAAGAAGAAGACAAGACATGCCAAAATGGCTGGCAAAGTCAGATCAACTGCAGCAATGAGCAATTAGAGACCTACTAAGGTGATTTTAGGCAAAATAGCTGTAAAATGATAAATACAGTCAATAATAATGATTTAATGATTTATCACTTTCAACCAATAGGTGGCACAGTTACGAAATTGATGTGGTGTGGTCAGAATAAGGGAACAATGACACATGCAAAGATTGCTGTCAATAAATCAAAGCGGGGTGTCAATATAGTGTCAATATGTCATTGCAGAGATCTAGCCTCAAGAGGCCTTTTCATTATAAGTATGGACCACATGGCGGTGCTGTTTTGAAAAATTTTAAGTACCTTAAAGGCATGGTGCTGATGGCACATACCAAGTTTGTAATGATACACCAATTCATTTGTAAAGTATAGCATTTTATATCATAATACTGCATTGTAGTCAATGGGAATTTCATGTTTTGTAGTATTATAGCGTCACCAAGTGGCACAATCCTACCATTTTTTTATGTGTCCTCGGAGTGAGCCCATACATGTCTGTGTCAATTTTGGTGAAAATATCTTGTTTCGTTTTGGAGTTAGACATTTATATGAAAAAACACATGAAAAATGACTGACACCTGACTTTGATTGGATTTTACACCCCCTTACTATCAATATTTTGACATTTGGGCAATTCTGTTTAGCTATCGACCTATGTTTCCGAACTTCTGACTCTGGTTTCGTCTCGATCGGACTTCATGCATATCACAGTGTTTCCCCTACCATTATATAAGGGGGGCGCCCCGCCCTCCTAACGGCTCGCCCCGCCCCCCTTGAAGGTCAAGTAAATTTGATTTGATTTTCGTTATAGCGCCAGATTACAATTTGTTATTTTATTAAACAAACTAAATAGCCCTTAAGTAATATGTTATTTTATCTTATTTCCACGATGGCATGTCTTTTCTGTCTGTGTTTGCGCGTTTACAATTATTCCAGTGAGTGCGCACGCACGCACAAACACTTGCGTCACATACAGATGAGCACTAGCGGACAGAGCGCGCGGCGGGAAATATGTCGCGTCAAACAGACGAAACCCAGAGAAAAATATTTGCGTTTTTTAAACGCTCACATGGAACTGAAGATGGCAACACTCGCTCTACTGCGAGTAGAAGCCGGAGTAGCTCTCCTGCTCCAAGTCTAAGTGCGCATCCTGCCCCTGACAAGCATCAGAAGTCCAGTCATCACCGGATGACAGGTTTTGACACAGCTTGGCTGTCAGAGGGGAAATACTCCCCTTGGTTGTACAAGACTGATCTTGGTAAGTAACTAAATACATAAATAAATAAATGTGACAGCAGGGTTCTCATCTAACACATTTTTAAAAAGATTTAAATACGTTTATTTAATTTTTTTAAAGAGATATCTTATGTTAAAAAAATTTTACTTTTACAAAGCATTACCCTCCCAATTTATGTGATAGATAGATAGATAGATAGATAAATTTTGCCCAACCAACCAACCCCCCCCCCAAAGCTGTAAACCTAGGGGAAACACTGTATCAGCTAATGTTTTTAAAGCACTAAATTACATCGCTGCACAAACCATATGCCGAAACCTAGCAAGTCTGGTATCGTTGGACTCGGTGAGGATTCAGGAGACTAAAAAAGTTAGTCCCATGAAAATAAGTAAACCCCACCCAGAGTTATAAGCGTTTGGGGGAAAAAATTATCCACTAGGTGGCGCTGTTTCGAAACTTCTCAGGCTCCTTCAGGGCATCGTGCTGATGACCCATACCCAGTTTCGTAACAATCCGTTCATGCAATCATAAAATACAGCATTAGCACATAATTCAAAATGGCCGACAGCCAAAATGGCTGATATGGTAAAATTGGATATCAGACGACTCGGCATGCCGACTTGAATCTAACAAGATGATTTTTGGACAAGAGTTCAGAAGTTATAAGCAAAAATATAAATTTTTTGTATCTCCGGACCAGTAGGTGGCGCTGCGTCGAAACGCTGCATGTTGCCTACGGTCATGCTTGTGATGACATGTACCAAGTTTGGTTTGAATACAATAAAGCGTTGCGGAGATTATGCCTTAAGTGTGTTTTTGCAACCGCTACATAAAATTTGTTTGCGCGTTTATCAAAAACAATTTAACGAATCAACTTGATTTGCAAGATTTTTTGTCAGCATGGTCTGAAGATGATCTGGTTAAATTTTCGTGCAAATCGGATGAACCGTCTAGGACGAGTTCGCAAAAGTAGGTTTTTCTGAAAATTCAAAATGGCGGGAAAATTATTATGACGGAAAATGACGTCATAGGGACGTCATGCAATCGAATTTGTTTGAGTCAAGGATTCAGAGGAAAAAAAAATTTTGTTTCTAGCCCTTATGGTTTAAAAGTTATTAGCATAAACATGAGTGTAACTTTGGACAGGTGGTGGCGCTAGAGGGATTGAGTTAGAGACTCCAAATTTGCTATGTTGACATTTCAGACTGTCCTCTATGAGTGTGCCAAATTTCATAACTTTTTACCATACGGTTCTATGGGCTGCCATAGACTTCGTGGCGGAAGAAGAAGAAGAAACGGAATAATAATAATAATAAGAACGGGAACGGTTTCAATAGATGCCTTCGCACCTTCAGTGCTTGGCCCCTAAAAAAAAAAACATTGAGCAAAAACCTGAGAAAAATCACATTTAAATTTTTTTAAATTTATTTTTATGAAAGACTATATCCATATCGGATTCAGAACGATGATCAAAACTTCCCAAAGTTTCACAGTCCTATAGATTGGCCTGGGTCGACATTTCATTCAGTAACATTAGGCCGTTTTGATTATATGCCGTTTAAAGGAGTCCTATAATGCCTCTTTTTACAAGATGTAAAATAAGTCTCTGATGTCCCAGAATGTGAATGTGAAGTTTTAGCTCAAAACACCTCACAGATAATCATTTATAGCATGTTAAAAATGTGCCGTTTTTGTGTGTCCCTTTAAATGCAAATAAATATACATCTGCTTACATATCCTATGGCTTGTTTCTGCTTCATTTTCACCCGTGTTTTGATTAGGAGATTCAGTACTCTTTCAGAAAATGTGTAATAGCGCACCCCATCGTATAACAGTGAAAACACGGAAAGCCGTAAATTTCTGTCAATAGTGGGCAAGTATATTCTCAAAAATTACGGAAATTTTCGTCAATGGCGGGGAAATAGAGTTCAAATAAATTAACACAGAAAACAATTGTATTTAAACTGTAATAATATTCAATTTTTTACTGTCTCTTTAATTAAAAAAAGAGATTCAAAAATATTTAAAAAAAAATATCACAGAGCCTTAAACTTTTGAACGGTAGTGAATAAATGCACAAATTGTGTTTGTTTGTGTATTTTTGCATACTTGTTTGATGGTGATGGCTGGTCTCCAATCCTTCTCTTCCTCCAGTATGGACAGACACACTGTACCTGAAGGATAGACGTTTGGGTGGAAGATCGGAGGTTCAAACTTGCCTGAGAAGAAAATTAACAAGTCGGGTTTATTTTCACAATACACAGTTTCAAAGCAGCTTTGCAACAGGTGAGTCTCAACTTTAAGTGTCTGTAGGTGCAAATGAACAGCTTTATAAAAAATATGCAAGGGGTATAATCAGGGTGCAACAAATAAATCACCTGCATAAATTGTTACGTGTGGTGACGATGACAACAATAAGCACTAAAAATACAAACGTTTAGGGTATAACATCTCTGATGGAGGAGAAAACTCACATTTTGGTGGTGAAGATGGGTAGTCATCTTTAAAGAACAGTCTAAGTTTGTACAAACCTCCCTCCCAAAGAGTCTACAGGACACAGAATGACAGATTCTAAAACTCCAGTAATTTAACAAAGTTCACAATTCAAACATGATACATGTATGAGCCTCTGAATTAGTCCAAGACACCATGGATTCCCATTTGACTGTAGGCATGTCATATGGGTGATAAAAACCATCTTAAAACTGTAATATGCATAATTCATGCCCCAAAAAAAGACAGATAATAAAAATAAAATAATTAATAATTACTAATAATACTAAATATACAAATAATACTAAAAATACTCTTACACAAACATTTTTTTTTATTATTAATAGCCTATTGACTTTTTGTAATTATATATATATATATATACACACACACACACACACACACACACACACACACACACAACCTTGACAAATAATTTATACAAGAAAAGAATAAGAAAAGGGGTGTGATATGTTTAACAAATATACGTAAATGTACATGAGTAAAAAAAAATTAAAATATAAGCATCTATGTTAAATATAAGAATAAAAATTACCCTTAACAAATATTACGATCGAGACAATCTAGAACTCTATCCCCTGGTTTTTCAGACAAGGCTTAAATTAGTCCCAGACTAAAATGCATGTTTGAGCGGTTTTATCTTAAAACAATTTAAATATCTTAAATTACGCCAGTGCCATTGGTTTGTCTCAAGATGCACTGCACACCAGTAATGTTTTATTCTAAGGCATGTTTATACAAGTCACTT
Source organism: Romanogobio albipinnatus (assembly GCA_023566225.1). Lineage (NCBI taxonomy): Eukaryota > Metazoa > Chordata > Actinopteri > Cypriniformes > Gobionidae > Romanogobio > Romanogobio albipinnatus. The sequence continues at coordinate 55,342,845 of CM042240.1, forward strand.
AAAATGTCCTAATTGAACTAAAGCCTAATCCTGACTTAATCTAAACCCTGGCCTATGTAACTTAATCTAATACTTAATTTAGACGGGGCTGTAAAATTGATAAGGAAACTAACCGCCTTTTTTCCTGGTATCGCACACTCCCAATTCATGAGATTCATGGTGCCATCTGGGTTCTTGGTTGGTACAGCCACAAAACCCTACAGAAAAAGGGAAAAAAAAGTAACACATCGCAAATTATCATTATGAGTTAGATATAATTCAAGTTCTACACATTTGATCTTGTGTATTTGTGTGTCCCTTACGAAAGGATGATCTTTCCTCCAGGCTTTGCGCTCCTGTGACAGTCTACTCAAAGCAATTCCAGACATGACTCAACAGCGCCACCCTACGGACAGAAAAACACCATCAAACGTGTCGTTGGAGCATCCCTAGACATAATTACACATTATACAGGAGCTTATGTGAATATATAATGTCTAAAGATACATCATATAAAGTTTTAAGCTGAACCACTTTCAATTTTGTGAGCGCCACTACTCTACAACACGCATATCGACATTAGCATCATACGCCACTAGCTGTCAACTACAGTCGCTCGCTTACCTTAAACAAATGTTTTACAATGTCTTTCCAGGCAGTACAAAACTGTTTTAGTGAATGGTTTTAGCGAACTCTATAATTAAAACTCGAAATGGTAAAAAGATCCAAAGGTATATGGAAAATATCTCACGACCACTTAGTATTCGCGACTCAGCCTAGCGTTTGATCATCAACTGTCTGATTTTGAAATGTTAGAATTTCAAAAATCCACATGAATTTGCCAAACTGATCATATAATAGATTTAAAATGGCTTCCAGCTTTTGTCTAAAATGTCGGGAAAATAGACAAACAACGTTAAGTCATGAAGACTGGAATGGAGAGCAGCTTCTGGTTGTTTTTATTCTCAGGACCATCAGGCAAATTTAGAGGCGACTATATGGATGAGTCCATTAGAAGTGTGGCACGAGGGGTAAAACCAACAGAAATCTGACAATCCATGCGGGAGCTCTACATTTATATTTCTGTTTTTATCAGTGAGGGAATTATAATAAAAAGCCCCTCATTTTTTAACACTAGCACACAAGACCAGGGAGATTGTCCCTGTAATAAGGTCCCTATAAGTCGCTTTGGATAAAAGCGTCTGCCAAATGCATAAATGAGAGATATTTGTGTATTGCATTTATTAGATCAACTCTGAAATATAAAAAAAACAGGAACAACTGGGTTAGATCACTAATACTATTTTTACTAAGAAGAAAATAGTAACCACATTTCTATTTGGCACAATTAAGCATTAATTTCCATTCAAATGGGCTATCTGGCGTGCATTATTATTTTAAATGCACAATTATCAAACTATATTTATATTAAAAATATTCTTTTAACATCATTTCGATTTTTTTCTGATTACATTCTAGAGGCTTTTTCTGAAATACTGAACGTCTGACAGCTGAATTGAGCTATGCATTCTTGTAGCCGTCTTCCTAGATTTATATAGCTATTTTACCCAGAAAAAGCTTAAATGTATAAAAATGAGGCCTCAATTAGAAGTCTTGTGATTCCATTAGTCATCAGTTCTTTATTCCAAAGAAAGGGTGTCGTACTGGTCTAAGAAATCATTAATCATGGCTGTTTCCCTTTCCCTCAGAGATCACATGTTCAGGTGCAGCCTTGGAGCACCACTCGGCCCACGCCCCATCGTACAGACAGACCCCCGGGTGGCCGCACAGGTGAGCAGCGAGGGCGATGTGACAGGCTGTCACACCTGAGCCACAGGTGACCCAGAAGGGCTTCTGCATGTCAACTCCAGCCTGCTGGAAGAGCTCGGTGAGTTCTTCCACAGGACGTTCTAGACCTGATGTCGAATCCATGAAGCTTGGAAAAGGCATGTTGATTGATCCAGGAATATGACCAGGCTCTGTGTCTAAGAGAAATGTAGAGAGAATGTACTTTTACATTTCTGATAAATACATTTGTTACGTCTATAAATAAATCTTTGGTTATAGTACCTTGTGTTATGTTCTATAAGAGTAATTTATACATCAATTAAAAGACCATATGAATGTAGTCACAAAATGCGTAATAAACATACAAAAGTTAAACGTGATTTAAAGTAGTTGTAGATCAAGTATGGCACTGCATGACATTGCTCACACTGCATTACTGTGTAGAGAATTAAAAGGCTATCAATAGTTGAAATTGATAGTTTACACAAAGGTAGCTTGTGCTACGTGCATGCATGCATTCATAGACTGAAAGCATCTGCCACCCTTCAGAGAAATTGTGTGACATAAAAATAAGACAAAATATACATTTGTAATGTCATACAGTGGTACATAAAATCGTTTGATATTGTACCTTGTGTTATGATGTATAAGAGTAGTTTACAAAAAAGTAAAAATCCATATAAAGACCACCACGCAATGTAAGGTTTGTGCCACAACTGCCCTAAACTAACAGTATTGGTGATTATCAAAATCATTGTTTAAGTTTCTGTAATGGTTAATCCACCAGTGTGTGTAAGCTCTTTAGTCACAGTTGGCCAAGTCAAAGTCTGGACTTGAATCCTATTGAATCCTATTGAACAAAAGCGGACAAAAGTTTCATCAGAAGCAAGTTTTTGGGAGCAATTAGAAACTATTTGGAAGTCAATAACAACAGAGACTGTGGAAAAGTACTGTGGAAAAAGCAATGGCAGCAAGAATGCAAGCTGAATCAAGGCCAAAGAACGCCATACAAATATTACATTTGTTTGGTTATTATGTGTGAATAAAGACTATTTAGTTGTTTCAGTTTGTTAGTTGCCTAATAATTGACAATATTTTTTAATACATTTTTGACAGATTCCTAAACTATTTTTGTTTTCTCTTTATTATGACAGGTGGTCTAATATTAATCTTGATACATTTTTTCATAAAAATAAGACTTAATAAAAAAAAAAGTGTCATATTTTCTTCTCAAGTAAACGTATCTTAATTTAAGAATGTTTAGATATTTGTACTAGGCTAGGGGGAAAATGTGTGACATGTATGACAACTAACAATCCATAGGCTACTTACTTGCCCTTGGCTCCGGTTCAACCCCACGAAATCTTCCATTGGCTCTGGCATCGACTACTTGAAATGCATTGCTTTTAACGTTGTTCAAAACGTCTTCATAAGTTTTGACCCAGGACTTGTTAAAGGACGTTTTGAACTCGACACGCGACGGTTGACTAAATTGCTCGGTAACGGGATGACCCTCCCTTAACCAGTTCTTCAACCCACCGTCCAGAACCGACACGGAACTGTGCCCAAACACCCTAAACATCCACCACACCCGTGGTGCAGAGAACGAGCCAAAGTCGCTAGCGTCGTAAACGACGACATGAGTGTTGTTCCCTATTCCCAGATCACCCACATAGTCTGCAAACTCGCCCTTGGTAGGCAGCATGTGATCAAAGTCGGAGCTTTTGTCACAACACTCGTCGATGTCGAAATACGAAGCTCCGGGAATGTGAGTTTGTTCAAACTCGGCCCTGGGGTTGCGTTTCATTTTAGGTAAATACCAAGATGCATCTAATATCCGTAGATTTGGTCCCACTCGGTTGGTTTTGACAGCGTCCGCGAGCCATCGCGCCGCTACGAGAGCTCGAGCTTGAGCAGCCATGTCACTCACGCGCTCCCCTACAGGTCAACCTCTCGACGGTAGTCTATGCTGCAAATAGCGAGCAATGAATTACGGCTCAGACATTACCATGGTGTGATATTTTTAGACTGGAAAGGGGCAGAATTTAAATAATGAGTTTCTTATATATTTAATCTAATATTTGTGAACTTATTAATGTAAGTACGACATGCAGAAATGTGAATAGGCAGAGAAATTAGTAACAGAACCGCAAGGGGGTATAGCTCAGTGGTAGAGCATTTGACTGCAGATCAAGAGGTCCCCGGTTCAAATCCGGGTGCCCCCTAGGACTGTCTTTTTTTTTTCTGTTTGTCTTTTAGTGTCTTCAGTGAATGCGTTTAGTAATTAAACACGTCAGCCAGATAACATTAGTACAATGGCTTTGCTAAAATGTTTATTTTGTCTTTCTGTTGTGTGTTGTCTTATACATTGCAATGCTATTTAGCAAGTAACACTTAATATTAAATATATGATTGCACAGGGATAGAATTTAGTGTTTTCTAAAGGTTTTTTTTTTCCTCATGACAAATGCATTACTTGATGTCAAAAAAAAGTTCACTCCATTCCAAAGATACATCATTGTATTTTCTAATCTAAACAGTATATAAATTCTTAAGAAATACACCAGAAATACAAAAATGTTGGAAAGAATTGAGTGCAAGTGATGTTTTAATGGCTGCAAAGGGTTGATAGTGCAAGGTTACTGAAATTAATGAACTCAGTCACTCAAATGCCTGTGATGAATAATGGCTTAGCTCTCAGTATAAGAGGGGTGACAGATAAGTTTTATCTTGGTTTAGCTGGTATGTTTTTTTGGTTATTCTTGCTTGTGATGCTTGTTATGCTTCTAGTTCCTGCTTATGTGACTTGTGTGATTTGGAGAAAGAACCACTGTCTTCTTTCACTAAGTGTTGTTGTCAATTTGTGAAAGACTTTATTAGCTTGTCACAAGGTATGCAGTTCTGTGGGAGTCATGAGAATAAAATTACATAGTTAGTGTTGATGGTTTTAGCACAGCACTAAATCCTTTTAGATATTGATCATAATGAACTGTTTAGTGGTTTTCATGCTTTTACAGTGTCCGCAGAATTATCTACATTTGATTACTATAGTGTATAAAGTGCTCTCTTGCTCATCAGTTTAGAGTTAAAATATTTGACCAGCGAAAAGAATTTAAGTTATCACATATTTTGTAAGGCCATGAAAAGCTTCTTATTCTTGTTTTTGGTTGAATGATCTCAATGCTTAATGATAAAACAATTAAAAGACATTAAGGGTGATTTGTCTGTATTTTATTATTATACTTTGAAATAATGTTATACGATTTTTATAATACAGTTTTTATAAATCAGTAAGCCAGTTTTTAATGCATTCATGTAATATTTTAGGAAAGTGTTAAAACAGAAAAGAAAAACAAAAAAGATACAGAGATAAAGATAAAAAGAAATACAGTGTTTTTTTTTTTTATATGTAAGTGCAGTATTTCAAATTCTGCAATACTCTAAAAGGTACTTCAGTTCTTACAAACATATTTTTAATCTTAGCTAAAACAAAGTCAGTAAATACATAGCAGAAACTGATTTACTCCAAACAGTATATCAATCTAACCTGCATGCTCCGCATAAAATATTCTGTTGTCAGAAAATGTAACAATCTAAAATGCAGTGTAGTTATAGTATAGCTTTTATTTCAAGATTTCATATCCTTATTCTTGCTAAAAATTCTTAAGAGTATATTTGCCATTGATTCCATACATTATATGTCAAGCTATAACCCTGTAACTGTCAATATAAATACTGAGTATCCTGTGTCTTTGCACAAGATGTAGAGTTTGGAGACCATATATACTATTTATGGCATAAACTTTTTGGCTTTCAATCTGGGAATGATTTGCATGTCCCTGACATCATTGTGCTGCAGTAGCCAGCACAGGTATCTCTCTGTGCCCATACCCCATCCACTTGTTAGAAGAGGGAGGACTTGACGCATGTTGATGTACCATTTGTATGAGTCCTCTGGTACAGCATGGTGTTGTAAGGCCTCTCGCACCATTTCAGGTGTAGAATGACGTTCCCCGAGCCCTACTGTCTCCCCTAACCCCAAGAGAAGGTCAGCTGCTTTGGCCTTGCTTCGGCCTGAACCTTCTATATATGCTTGGTAGAAGGGCACTCCAAGATGGTCCATTTCTGTCAGCCAAACAGCACCTCCATACTTTTTAATTAGGACTTTTTCTCCCTTTCGAGTTAGCTTCCTGCCAAACTGTGGTTGTCCCTCCTGAACCCACTCAAGACAATCAGAGGATGGCATAATGTGAATGGCTTGATCCAAGGGTACTCTTGGAAGAGGTTTTTCTAAGCTCTTCAGTAGTTCTTGTGCATGGGAAAGTGTACCAGCTGTGTTTAAGATAATGTTGGAATGTTCCTTTACCATTGCCTGAGTCAAATAGGCAACATAGCCTTCAGCTATACTCATGGCAACATCCATGTCACCCAGAAGCTCGCATTCCACATGGTAGAACTGGTTGAGATGTGTAGCGTCAGGATCTTCCCCTCTGAAACTGGGGGACACGTAGTAAGCACCAGGAAGACCATCATGAAACCTCATGAAGTACTCTAAAACAAACTGCATAGAGTCTGCAAGATATACATCTTGGCCCAACATGTTGACAAACACAGGTTCAGAATCTGACCCCAGACCCATTGGTGAGGAAATTGTGTCAGTTGTGATAGGTGTCAGTGCATAAGCATACTTGCATTTGTTGTTGAAGTACTCCACTGTGCTATGAAACAAGGTGTTTTGGATTTGAAAGAGATTGCGATACCATTTGCTCTTGATGGCTAATGCAGCATGAGTTTGGGGGTCTTCCCAGGACTTAGGTGGAGTAGCCTTTGTTATCTTGGTGTGGATCTCTGTAAGGTCCTCTTTGTTAGCAAGAGGACCATCTACCGATGTTACATATCCTGTATAAGTTGGGCAGAACTGAGAAGCCTCAACTGGGGGTTTGGAGGCATTAGGCTGAGGAACTAATGGAATCAGTTTGGCATGGGCATAATCAAATTCAAACCCTTCAAATATGAGAGCTACACCATGGGCATTCATTCCTTCTTGCACAAGATGAGCAACCTTTCGTATTGCCACAAGTAGGGCTGTATAGTCGCTTTCATTCAGACGGAAGATGTCACTGGTTAGAGGTTTTCTTGGCACTAGAACTGTAAGGCCTGGTGTATTTGGAAAAGGAGTAAGGAAGGATACATGATCATTGTCTTCCCAGACACGCCACTGTTGCTCTTCACCACGGATGATGCGGGGGAAAAGGCCGGCATCAGAAGGATCCCCGTGGAAGTCAAAGCAAGAAGGGGCATTGGGTGTCGGGAGTCGAGAGCGAATCTTTGCCTGCACCTGGTCAAGATGGGTATCTTCACATCGTGGACCACTTTTGGAGCTACAGTATCCAGGGTCATAAGGATTAAACTCCATTTCCTCAGCTAGTTGAGGTTTCCAGTTTGGTTCTAGGCCATGGAGAGGCAAGACTTTGATGTAAGCCGGCTTGTCAAGTTCTGGCATGGACACAAGGGCACAGCGATGCACACCAAGTTTCTCGCAAAGGAGATTGGCAACAGTCTGGGCCCCCTGCATCATTGTTATGTAGTCAGGTAACATTAACTGAAAGATGCTACTAGGTCCATTAATAGTCTTTCGAGTAAGAACAGTGGCTCCGGGGGTCCAAGGATTAGACTCTAGGTGAGCTATCAATTCATTAGTCTCCCAAATCACATTCATAAACTCCTTCTTAGGTCTTAAAACCTCAGTTCGAGGAATGCCATTGACCATTGAACCAACAAACATGACCCCAGCATTGGTTTCAATTACAGCTTCACCGTGATGATCTACAGCAATAATTCCTGCACACTTTTCTTCCAGATCATTGTGGATAACTTCTCGACAAGCCTGTCTGAGACTGTAACCTTTGAGGTTGTATAAGCTGGCTACTTTGTGAGCAACTGTTTGGCGTAAGAATGCATCGCCATCACCAGAGCATGTCACTGCAAGTTTCTCATCAGCATAAATTCCTGCCCCCACTATAGCGGTGTCACCGACTCTGCCTTTCCACTTGCCAACTAAACCTCCGGTGGATGTGGCTGCTGCTAACTTGCCCCACTTATCCAGCGCAACTGCACCTACAGTTTGAGGATGGTTATTCTTGCCATCACCTGACTTCATAAGCAACTCCTTGTATCTTATGTCGGTGTCAAAGTACTCTGATTTTAGTGTTGTGTCTTTTTCTCCAAGACTGTCTACAAACTCTTCGGCACCTTCTCCAATCAGTAATGAGTGCACACTCTTTTCCATAACACAGTGGGCTGCTTTTATTGGGTTTTTCACTCTTCGCAGGCAAGCTACGGATCCAGAGTTCTTCCCATGTCCATCCACAATGGTGGCTTCCATTTCATGCTCCCCATCTCGGTTATATACTGATCCCTTGCCAGCATTAAACAAGAAACAGTCCTCCAACGCAACTACACTTCTTTGTACTGCATCCAGACTACTACCTCCATGAAAAAGCACTTGTGCTCCAAGAGTTAGAGCTGTTTGAAGGGCAAATTCAATGGTCCCAATCACCTTCTGATTCAACATCATTTCCTCTCCTGCCCCACCATGGATCACTAAAGTGAAATCTGGCTTCATGGTTTTGTTGTGTCCTTTTTGCTCCACAGCTCTGACTGCATCGTCCACTGATCTATTTACTAGTTTTTCTTCATTGTCTTGCATGAGACATTCAATGGCTCCCATCTGCCCTGCAATGGCATACCTTAGTGCCAGAAGCATTACTAGTTTTAGATTGAGCTCAAGTCTTTCTTTGAGACTTCCCAGGACATTGGCGAAAGTGCCCTTCCCATTCAGGACTAGACGTACTTTGTCCTTCCTGCCTAGATATGTGACAGCCAGCTGGTCTGTAGCATAGACGTTACCTACAGCACACTCAACTCCCTCCATTAGATCTGATCCAGTCAAGTAAATCGAAGGGCATCCAAAAGGGTCAAGAAACTTCTTGAGTGGATTATCTTGAGACATAGATCTGCGCAGGGCTGCCAGATGAGGACCCACTCCAAGGCCAAGTTTTGTAGCTTTGATGAGGTTTTTGTGCTCTAAAAAGGCAAGATGAAAGAGCTGGAAAAGCTCATTTGTGTACCGGGGAACATTGTCTGGGCCAATGCAGGATGCCAGTGCTGTAACAAGCTGGTGAGATCTAATAGTTGTGGAGTATGTGGGATCACAGCGGCCATGTTTGAAGTGGCGCATGTGAGTAGGTGTCACCATGATAAGGCTTGTAGCTGCATCCCCAAGTGTTTGCCTCAAGGACAGCTGCAAAGTGAAATTAATCCATGCATCATATAGACCTCTGTGACCCCTTAAGGTGGTGAACACATCTTGGTAAGATGACGATTCAAAAGTCATGACAGACTGGCTGGCTTGTAGAAGACTAGAAACAGACTGATGCGGCACAGTTATGCCTTTCAGTGGCATTTTCAGAGGTTTAGGGTGAAGAGAACCAGCATTTGAGGATGGACCTAACCCATTGGTTTGGGTGTTTATAATTTCTATGTTTTCAGATTCCGACAGCTGCCACAGACGTTCAACAAGAAGTCCAGCTACCATTCCATCCAGGGCACTATGCTCAAACAACATGCCTGCTTGGCCATCTTTAAAAACCACCAAGTTCACCACCTGTTGATGAAGATGATAAATAGTTATGTCATTCTGCCATTCATAGCTAAACATTACAACCAGTTGAGTCTGATTTAGCATTACTATGGGAAGTCAATTAAAGGATTAGATCACTTTAAAAATTTAATTTAATTTGAATTTACTCACCCTCAAGCCATTCTAGGTGTATATGACTTTCTTCTTTCTGATAAACACAATCAGAGTTATGTTAATAAATATCCTGACACTTCCAAGCTTCATAATGGCAGTGAACAGGGGCCACAAGTTGCTCAGAAAAGTGTATCCATCCATCATAAACATAATCCACACAGCTCCGGGGGGTTAACAAAGGCCTTCTGAAGCGACTCGATGGGTTTTTGTAAGAAAAATATAAAAAACTTTATAAAGTAAAATATCTAGCTTGCATCACCTAGTCCTTCATCATGTCATTTAAGCTTTTCCGTAAGTTGCATACAGAAAGCTAGATATTTTTACTTTATAACATGTTCAATATGGATATTTTTCTTACACAAATGCATGGCTTCACTTCAGTAGGCCTTTATTAACCCCCGGAGCCGTGTGGAGTATATTTGTGGATGGATGCACTTTTTTGGGCTTCAAACTTGTGGCTCCCGTCATTCCCATTATAAAGCTTGGAAACATCAGGATATTTATTAATATAACCCTGACTGTGTTCAACAGAAAGAAGAAAGTCATATACAGCTAAGATGGCTTGAGGTGAGTAAATCTTGGGGTAAAATCCATGAATTTCAACTTTAATTGATTTTATCTTAATATTTATTTTATTTTTAAATACAAAATTAGCATCAGTTTTACGTCATTCAGAATTGAACTGCTTGGTAGAAGGGCACAGAATTATTGAAAAAAAGTAAAACTTTTAAAAGCTTTGAAGTTTGGGTGCCACTTAATTCAAATTCCAACACATGGAATTTAAAAAGTGATTGAATTCTTAATTTCTGAAATTTGCCAAACCCTGATTAGCATAGGAAATTTAGCTTACTGCTATACAGTACTAATTATAAGGTTCTAATTATACAAACATCCTAATTTGTTTTTACATACCTTATCATAGTATCTCAAACATCTGCCATCTTTCTCCCCTAGTCGGACTGTATTAAGTATTTCTGCAAGGTCAGCCGGTGCAGGGTGGTCTTCCAGGGAAACAGCCAGAATAGCACTCTCCATCATTTCAAGCGAAACTGTTGCTTCACCCCCTGTCTTTAAGATATCCATTCTCAGAGAATGCCAGGCTTGGCGATGAAGAGAAGACAGACCACAAATAGTGGATGGGTCTTGTTCAGGGGGCGCTTCTGGGTGACTCATCGCATGCATCAGTTGGGCGTAGATGTCATTGAGAGGTAAAGGAGAACGAGAGTCCCTTGAACTTGGTTTCCATAAAATTTGAATCGGAAATATACCCCCTCGACAGGTCAATATGGCGTGAAGGCTGTCTGGGTATGTCTGGAACATTAAGGCCAAGAAAATGTCATTAAGATAAGTTTTACTTTGTTAAAGTACGTTAAAATAGTAGAAATTGGAGGTTATTTGGGAGAAAAAAATACCTTTAGCTCATCCTGGCTCTTGCCTGGTAGGCGACTAGCCGCAAAAACCTGCGACTGTTGTGTTCGCTCAGTTGGTACATCCCCTTCCACCAGACATGGTTCACTGTACAGCTTAGCAGCTGCCCACAGCAGGGCCGTAGCCCGCTCTATCTGTGCGAACTCCCCCTTTAGATTAGAGATGGGCAGGACGGAGGGAACAGCGGTAGAGGTGGGCAGGGGGTCGTAGCAGGAGAGAAGCCGCTTTTTGAATTCCTCAGTCACCCAGTTCTCACATCCAGAAGCGTGATCTTTCAGATGTTTTTGGACTTCCTGGAGTGCATCTCTCTGCTGAAAGAGGGCAGTTTTATAGTGTTGGTACTGGTCGGGATTTAAGGTGATCTGAAGCACCCGACTAGCTTCCTGTAGAGTAACATCGAGTTCTGGAATGGGATAATCAGGTAGCGCCATCCTGCAGAGTAGAGGATAAAACATAAAACTTTATAATAGAAAGTTGTGTCATGTGATTTTCAATGTAATACCATGTTTGTATGATTACACCCAGAGCATTTTCTCAGGGTACATGAAACGCGTGACTTTTTTTGTCATGTGTATTTCAATAATTTCATTATGTGGCTAAATAAATTGGCTTATTTCCAGCACAAAGGTCTCAGTGTGGTTTGGTAATGTACTTTACTACTCTACAAGCATGTTTCAAAGGCACACAACACATTTAAGAATGACCACTATTAACGTACAGGATGACTTGATGACATTTAAACATTTCAAATGTACAGATACTCCAAATCAACTTCTATCAAGAAGAGTATACTATAGCATGCTATTTGTATAGCCAGTCGTCATGGGAATATGTCTCAGGCTGCATGTTGTTTAATTTGATTTTGACTGATTTAATCACGCTCTAACTCTTTTTGTGACTCTTGTAATGCTGTCTTTCTTTTTCCCATTTATGGCCCCTGGTGACATGGAAGTTCACTCTAGGCGACCTCGATCATGTGATGTCAATGATTACTACTGAATCCATTCAATTTAAATCAGAACAACACCCATGTATGTACGACTTTGAGACCTCTGTATTTTTTACAAGAAAAAAAAAGAAGACTTCTGCCGTCTTCATCTCTGTAATCTTAAAAAAAAATTATTGTATTATTTATATGTATAAGAATATTGTTTTGCTTTATTGAATAAGGAGTATGTAAAGGTTTACACATTCCTTATTAAATAAAGCAATACAGTATTCTTACTAAATAAATTGCCTGAATAATTCTTTCAGTTTTATCCAGTATTTACCCCCCCCCCCCCCAAAAAAAAGAATATTTTCATGATTTGTTATCATAACATTTATTCTTCTATCAAATCAACTTATTATGTGGTTCAGAGAATATAATATTTTAAGTTTCTGTTGATTAAACCAATCAGCTGCAATATTAACTCAAATTTTTAATTTCAGCGAACTACAAATTCTAAGGCTACCAGGTTACTTACTTTTTCAAGTTAAATCAACAATATTTTTTTTTACAGTGCTTCCAGATTGAGCTTCCAACTATTGATTTAAAACACAACTGGCTCTGTGTACATCAGTTTTGAAATGTTCGGATTTATTATTGAATAAGATATATTTTACTATATATATATATATATATATATATATATATATATATATATATATATATATATATATATATATATATATATATATATATATATATATATATATATATATATATATATATATATATGTACTACACTAACAAACCAATGCACATGGCTAGTGGTTTAAAGTTTGGTTGACACTAATTCAGTGAAGGCTTGACTACTTGATTTTAATGCCATGCATGCAAAATGTAGTTATTTAAAGTTTAATAAACTATTTTAATGTCAAAAAAGAAACATATAAGCAATATATATATAAACATTCAACTCACCTCAGAGCAGTAAAGACTTCCGAAGTATATGTCGACTAGTCAATGCGATGAGAGCTAGAGTGCAACAACCTTTTGTTGCAGTGAACATTCAAGAAGAGGACTGTAATCTGAACCTAGTGATTCCAATTAAGGAATTTAATTTCCTATCTCCCAATAGACGTGGACAGTATAACAGGAAGATTGGCACACTGGCATTCCTTTTCTTTATATGCAATAAAAGAGTATCAGCCTCATTTACAGTTTCTACAACTGAAAATCATTTTTGATACTACAGTATCAACTCCCACAGAAGCTGCTTATTTTAGAGTCTTAAGTCTATATCGACCTTTCTAGATTTTCTGTGTGGATGTGGCATTTGATTCTTATTATATGCTCTGAAAAAACATATTTAAACTGCTACTGTATATACAGGGGTGTTGATTTGTTGTGTGGTGTTTTAATGTGATGTGTTATGTTTGTTTTTATGTCCTTTACATTTTTTTCATGATTGTTGAGCACTTTGAGCTATAAAGTAGCTGAAAAGTGCTTTATAAATAGAGAAAATCAAACAAATGAAATGTAACTGTGTTCAGTGATAGTCTTGTTCTCTCTTTCATTCAGTGAGATTTGATGATTCTGATGTCGAAGGCACACATATCATGGTCTTTCTGCATTCACATCCTTCCGTCATTTAGAATAACCTGCAAAATGTAATTAGACTTGAAGTTGAATTAGCTCAGTATTGCTTTATAATCTCATTCATCAGTTTAAGGATCTCATAGTATGATAGTAATATAGACATTTGGGTAACTTATGCTCACTGTAATCAGGTTGCCTGTAAAGGACATTAAAGTCAATCTCACTAAAATACATTGTATGGTAGAAGTAGGATGAGTTCCTTAACAGACATGGAAACCTTAAAAAAAAAAAAAGTCATGTGATGTGCTGTGTGTTGATGATTTTTGTTTCCCGCTAGCTGAACAAAGAATGTATTGAGTGAGTTATCTTGTGTATCTCACGTGAGAAAGGCCAAATTATTTTTAGTGAAATTGCAGGTGCCCTTTGTTATCCAGATTATGAACAATGTTTAACCGTGACATTCAGGCTGAACACGTCCTGACCAAATATATCTTGAAAAATTGTATGATACTATGATATTGATACAGAATTGTTAGCCTAACTTCCTCTGTTAGTGTTTCCTGATTATGGAGACTGGGTCCTTCCTGGGTGTTTCTTCATCTATTTGCACTTTTGGCCCTGTGAATTTTTATGACTCTTAAAACACACTTTCACTAATTTTCTGGTTATAATTTGTCAACTAACAATGTCCATCAGTGAATATAGGCATCACATATTCCCCATCAAAGTCTTGAACAATTTCATAATTTTTTAGCACATCTCAGATTCTGTAGGCCTATTCAATACGCCATTTTACATTTCGGAATAAACAATTTATTTTGGTGAGGCTAATTTCGAATCGTTCTTTGTTGATTGAGTTGGAATATAAAGGAATATATGTAATTTCACACATTAAATATTGAAATGTTTATAGCAATAATTACTATTTTCATAATAGAGGTTCATAATTTAAGATTTAAAGTCTGGGGAGAAATTAGTGCTGTCAATATATGTCAAATATAAATAGTTTATATATAAATATACACATTTCTTCTTAAATATATGCATGCTTGTGTGTGTATATATACATAATCACAGTACACACACATATTATGTAAACACAAACCTTGGATGCGATTTATCGATTTGACAGCACTAATTAAAATACAATATATTAAATAATTATTTTTCAAACTCATGATACATTGTAGAAACGCCCGAAATACACTGGTAATGTTAACTAAAATAGTCAGCAATTCGTTTTTGAGCCATGGCCACTGATCTATCAGTGAAAGCCACGGCCCTATTACTAACTTGTTCCAATAACCCCGGAAGTAGTCACTTACAATCTTTTTCCGGAGCGGCATTGGTCGACCCTTCACTGAAGGCTGATCTCATCCACCCTTTTGACAAGCAAAACATTAATTTCTGTCTGATTCAAACGTGAGTAAAAGTTTCTATTGGCTCCGGATATTAGTTTATAAAGCATTTGAGACCTCAGAGTTTGAGCTTATTGACATATTTTCACAGTGAAAGAAGGTCACTGGAGATGAGGCTAGCTAACAGTAGCATGCACAATAACTGCAGCTCTGCTTGTAGACGTCTCATTCTCGTGCACATTCACCAGAACTGCTTCCCATAGAGCGTGTTATTGCTAAACGAACGATTATATTTTTTATTTGTACCTGATATTCCTAAATATTATGTGTGGAACAGGATTTTTTTGCACTGGAAATTGCATTAGGTGTAATGCCATAACGTTAGTCCAGTCAATTTATTCAGGTGTCAATCAAAGCATTTACAAATGAGGCATGCATTTATAAAAATAAAAAAAATCCCCAACATTAATTATGATAACTAATGCTATTATAATAACACTGCACATTTCATTACAGGGTCCTAAAACTGATAATGTGGTCAAGAATCCGCTCGTGCCAGCATTGCTCTGCTTTTATGTGTTTTGTTTGGAAAGAAAGAGCTGAATTGTGGTGATGTGAATGCGGTTTGGGTGTGTCAACTGTTGATTGAATCTGATAGCATTATGACCACAGTACTTTGGTGTGTTCAATGACCTGTTGTTATCCCTCAAAAGGGTGGTGTTAAAGTCAACATGAAATTCAATTGAAAGTTCCTTTTTAGTGTTTATTATTAATTTATTAAATTCATATGCCTTTAAAGGCACAATATGTATATATGAAAAAAAAAAACACTAGAACAGTGTTAGATAGTGAAGACAGAAAGATTTATAGACAGAAAACTAATTATTGTACAATACAGCATTTTCTCCTCATACAGTATGTTTTCAAATTAATTGCATGCCATTTAGCAACACAATCCATCCAACGTATGATATTCTAATATCGATCTAGCTTACTGCAGTGTGCAACAACTGTCTCATAGTAGCCGCAGAGTGAACGCACAGAGTAATGTTATACCATAATTTTTTCAATGATAAAACAGCGTTGTGTTACCCAAAATACGCTTGACCGGAAGAAGCGGCGACTTCTGAATAATAAAAAGTTGACGCTCGTCTCTCATTATTAGCAATCACTCCAGCGCCCTCGTTCAGCTCCCACAGCACTCGGCACTGCTCTGCTTCATACTACACTAACGTTAATAATCTCATCCATGAGCATGATTTCTGCCCGAGTCCCATCTGATTCTTTTCTACCGACTGTGAGGTGAAGACGACAACTCTCAAGATTCTGCGCTCAATCTCAATCATCAAGCTTTGCCTTTGTTTTAAATAGGCGACCTCTAGCAGTGAAAAACAACATAGTGTGCCTTTAATCAAAATCACTTCCCTCCCTCTTGCAGCGCCATCTCCTCTCTTCTGACAACACTCACATGACATCACAGCAAAAGCAAACGACAACCATCCAATCAATTTGTCCCGCCCTATGGTTTTCATGTTTGAGAAGCCGTTTCATTTGTATATGTCACAATAGGGAAGACAAGACTAATGTAACTTCCATTTCACGCCGACTTTAAAGTGTCTGTCTTCTTTTTCAGGTGTGTGTGAGACATTGGTCTCTGCCCGCTCTGAACTCTCCCTGATGGGCGGCTGGTCCCGCAGTGCTGTGCTGCAGCTGTACCGAGCATTGCTCCGTGCAGGTCAACACCTACAGTACACCGATCGCGATTACTATCGGCGCGCAGTGACCCGAGAGTTCCGACGCTGTCAGACCCTCAGTGCCCCAGCAGAGAGGGAGGACGCGCTGAAGAGAGGCCAGTTCTTCCTCAACAGCAGGCTGGGTGGCTTGGTGTAGAAGTGGCCCATCCACACCAGACGGTCTGACTTAGCTGGTAAGATGAGCATTTCTGCGTTTTCATTGTTTTTAACCCATGTAACGCCAACACTTTAGATACTGGTATAATTTCACAATTCCCAAAATCACAGCTACATATAAATAATAATAATAAAAATAATAAATTTTATATATAATATAAAGTATCTGTATAAAGTTCAAACATTATGAAAGACAAGTCAACAGTCATTAATAAAATAGGAAGAACAAATAAACTAATTACAAACGATGGCATAAATAAATAAAGTAAAGATACTAATTAAATAAAAGGTGCTTTAAGGTTTTCAGGAAGGTATAACAGTAGTATTAATGCAAGAAATACTACAGAAATGTAATGACGTAATCAAATATCAAATAACACTGGATAGTCTTCACTGTGTAAATATTAATCCTTATTAAAGCTACAAAAGTGCTTCTGTAGAGAGCAGTGAGTGATTTTCTTTTTATCTTTTGTTGTTTAACATTAAGGACACAGATGGCAACAGGAATATTTGGCTTCTGTCACTTTAAGAGCTAATGCACAGATCTATAAATGTATATTGGCTCACGTCCAGTTTTCTAGAAGCTGTCACCATTGTGAATATATTTAACTTATTTTGCAATCAGCCAGTTACGAATCTGCATCAGGCAGTCCTTATTGTCGAACCCCGCCATACCCGTTTCTCTGTGTCTAAACTTTTGACCAATAACAGCACAAGCTATTTGTTGACATAACTGCAACGTGTCATGTGACATTGTGTCATCAGTAAGTAAACTGCATATAAGCTCAGAGTTTGCATTTTACACAACATTTAGTTGATGAAAAAATCAATTTCTTGTCTCTTCTTTTCCTTCTTCCTTGCTCCATCTCAGGGAGGGAAAAGATCGATGGCAGGAGTGAACGGGGATCGGAAGGGGAAGAAAGACGACAATGGGCTTGGCACAGCGATTGACTTTGTGCTCTCTAATGCAAAGCTGGTGCTGGGAGTTGGGGGAGCAGCCATGCTCGGGATCGCCACACTGGCAGTCAAAAGAGTGAGTACATGAACATGATGGAATGCTCTTCTGTCCTATGGAATCACTTCTCCTATGATCTTCCCCTGAATTAATTGTACTATATAAACTGTGCTTTCTGAAAGAGCTTTTATTGAAACTAAGTAGCAAAAATGACTTGTACGTAATCTAAATGATAGGGAAGAGCAGATGATGTTTTATATGTTTAACCCTGTCCATCATAACACTTTGAGCATCACATTTCAATGGCTGTTGTTTTATAAATCTCTCACAATGTAATTCAGCTTTGCAAAGATTTTATTGAAGGAAAGAGAAGTAAGCTTTGTTTAATATCCTGTGTGTGAAAGCTGCACAAATTCTGTAGATTATTTCACAATTAAAGTTAAAGGTTTCTTAGAAGAACAGCTTTATAATTAATTCATTCATTCATTCATTCTAAATTAAATTCTTAATTAAATAATTCTAAAGCTCAGAGAAAAGAAAATGGTCACCAAAAATCTACACTACCATTCAAAAGTTTGGGGTCATTAAGATTTTGGAGTGTTTTTTTTTTTTTTTTTCTTAGATTTTAATATTTCTATTTAAATAACTGCTGTTCTTGTGAATGATCTATTTATCAAAAAAGAATGATTTCTGAAGGATCATGTGACACTGAAGACTGGAGTAATGATGCTGGAAATTCAGCTTTACCATCACAGGAATAAATTACTTTTTAATTTATATATATTAGTGGTGGGCCGTTATCGGCGTTAACGTGAGACTCTTATCGGGCGATAAAAAAAAAATATTGCCGTTAATCTATTCTCAAAGTTGGGTTGGGAGCTGGGTCTATACTACGCAAGCTATGATGACTTTCGAGTTGACACGCACCCGCCTCCTCTCATTCAGTCCTCTCATTCATAACCCTCTGAACATGGTGAACTGTATTTTTCCTCATGACAGCGTGTTGGTATTGGTGTGATGGGTCTGAATTTCGCGCGGGGTTGCACATAACGTTAATTCTACTAATTCCTGCAGATTTCGCGCTCGCATCTGAAGTGCACACACACATACCGTAATAAAGCCGCCTCTGACATACAAGTGCAAAAATGAGCTCCTTTTTCCAGCTTATTAATGGTCAAATACACTCAAAAATGTCTCAATGCCCATCTTGGTGAGTATTAACGTAAACACAGTCGTAACTAGCTCACAGGAACAGTGCTTGGGATCCATGTGTGCGTCAGTTCTTAAAGGGACAGAAGTTATTTATTATTCAAACTACAAAAAGACAAATGATCACTTACAAGCACACATATTCTGAATGCCTTTGTCAGAATTCAAATGAGCCATTTTAATCTAGGTTAATTCCAAGATTACAGTGAGATTAATCTAGATTAAAAAAATGAATCTATGCCCACCACTAATATCAACAGAACAGTTTCTTTTCATTATAAAAATGTTTCACAATATGACTGTTTTGACTGTATTTTTGATCAGATAAATGAGCATAAGAGACTTCTTTCAAAAACATAAAAAGAAAACACGCTTTCTTCATAAATTGAATACGGAAGGCAGACCGCCTTGTGGAAGCTAGATATTTCACTTTATAACGTGTTAAATATGGATATTTTTGGTGAGCTATCCCTTTAAGAGAGATTCCAATCCGAAAGGAGCAAACATGTTTAGTTAGAAGGGCACTGCAAACAAATAGGGAACGGCATAGGGAATATCGTATAGGGGCCCTGTAAATCTGAACGCATCTCAGCACTGTAGATATGATTATTATTATTATTATTGGTGTATAATTGAGTTTGGTTTGTCTCAGATGTACGATCGAGCTCTCAGTGCCCCATCCAGTCCCACTAAAGCTGACCCGTCTGGACGGAGAAGCTGGGAAGAGCCGAGCTGGCTGGGGTCGTCGCCACGGACGCTGAACCATGACATGAAACAGAACGTCAGCCGCTCGCTACAGACACTCCCTACCTCCTCAAGCTCCTTCAAGCCAGGTAATGAATCTCTGGTGCCTTGCAGACATAACATCCTGTGCTTTTGAATTCAGAGAATATGAGACGGCATGTGCTTTTCAAT
Source organism: Romanogobio albipinnatus (assembly GCA_023566225.1). Classification (NCBI taxonomy): domain Eukaryota; kingdom Metazoa; phylum Chordata; class Actinopteri; order Cypriniformes; family Gobionidae; genus Romanogobio; species Romanogobio albipinnatus. The sequence continues at coordinate 55,362,727 of CM042240.1, forward strand.
TCCCAGAATGACCTCAAAATGTGAATTACCCATTATTTCTACGTTAATTCAGTTTTATTTTGTATTATTGAATTAAGTATTTTCATAGATTTGATGAAAGTTATTATTTCTTTTTTTTATTTTCATTAATTTTAATCCTGGGCCGACAATGGTTATCCCTAGTTTATCCTAATCTGAATCCTTATTGTTTACCAGGCTTGTACATAACGGAGTGTCTTCTCTACTTGCTCAGTGGGTATTTAAACCCTTCCTTAACTAACACACTGTAGATTTCTATAGCCCCTTTGTTTGTTTTCTGGACATTAGGGATGTGCATATTCATTTTGACTAGTTGGTGAGTTGTCTGAACAAATGATCAATGTCAAGTAAGCATTGGAAATATTCAGAATCTACCTCACTGTTCAGTCTGTTGTTGACTGACTAGTTCACCATCCTGTGCCATCTCTCCTTCATCATAGTCCAAGCCTAGTATCAATCTGTGTCTGGAGAACTAAAGATTGTGTTGTTTTAGGCTGTGTGTTGTGATTAAGTAGAATTTATTCTACCACATGTTGACCTTTGGAAGGTGTTTGAATATTTTTGGCCCCACTTTATATTAGGTGGCCTTAAGTACTATGTACTTACATCAAAAAATAAGTACAATGTACTTACTGAGTTCAAATTGTATTGCAAAAGACCTTTGCTGATACTGAGGTGGGATACGGGTAGGGTTAGGGACAGGTGTGGGGGTATGGGTAAGTTTAAGGGTAGGGTTAGGTGTAAGGGAAGGGTCAACTGTGTAATTACAAATGTAACTACAGAAATTAATTACAGATGTAATTATATGCAGGTATTTTTTAAAATGTAAGTACAATGTAAAAACATGTATGTACACAATACGTGCATTGTATCAAATTATTAATTAAAATGTTAGTACATAGTAGTTAAGGCCACCTAATATAAAGTGGGTCCGAATATTTAAATATGAACAGTGGCATTTAAGTTTTCTTCTGCTTTTTTAAAAAAATAGATTCTTTATATCGTGTTATGGGCCGCGGTGGTGGCGGCTCTGGTAAGGCAGAACTCCAGAAGGCACGGATGCGTCTCTCGCTTCAGGAACACCTCTGGGCCTTCTTTCATGAGCGAGTGGCGATCCCCTCGGAAGAGCAGGCTGTAGCTCGACGTGCCGCGTTGGATATCTGTGCAGAACTCCGAATCTTCCTCCATGCCAAACTACCTGATATGCCCCTACGAGAAATGTACCTGAGCGGCAGTCTGTATGACGACCTCCAGGTGAGAACAAAGGGGAACCATTCAGAGAGTGTTATAATTCTGTCCCATAATAAGCAAGAATATAGGAAAAAACATGGCCGCCTTCTATTGAAGTGCTTCTGATACACACTACCATTCAAATTTTGGGGTCGGTAAGGTTTTTTTAATGTTTTGAAAGAAGGCTGTATTTATTTAAGCAAAAATACAGTAAAACAGCAATATTGTTAAATATTATTACAATTCAAAATGGCTTGTCTATTTGAATATACTTTAAAATGTAGTTTATTTTTGTGATGTCAAAGCTGTATTTTTAGCATCATTACTCCAGTCTTCAGTGTCACATGATCCTTCAGAAATCCTTCTAATATACTGATTTGGTACTCAAGAAACGAGTACCATTAGTTTTTACTAATTAATAGTTGTGTGTAAACAGTGACACATTTTTCATTCATTGTTTTTAGGTGGTGACTGCTGATCACGCCCAGTTGATGGTACCCATGGTCCTTGAGAAGAATCTCTGGTCATCCATTCCTGGTGAGGACACCATTATGAACGTTCCTGGCTTCTGGCTGGTTCGTCGGGAAAACCTTGAATACTTCCCACGTGGAAGCAGTTACTGGGACCGTTGCATGGTGGGTGGTTACCTTTCCCCGAAGAGCGTCCTAGAAATGTTCGAGAAGCTCGTCGCTGGATCCATCAACTGGCCCGCAATTGGTAGCATTTTAGATTATATAATTCGACCTGTGGTCCCATCGGAAACGCTTACGCTAGAAGTGCAGTACGAAACGGACCGTCGCCTTTACGTGGACTTCCTCCCGTTGCTTGTTATGGAGGATGGTGTCTCATTGATTGCCAAACCGCATCGATTGGCAGCCGATCGTCACGAGAACCTGTGGCGGCAAAGTTTTCGCGCGGCGGAAACTGCAAAGTTACGTGCCCTCGATCAGGAAGATGGTGGGTGCCGTTGCGCATGTCTTAAAGTTGTTAAAGCCGTGTGTAAACTGAATCCAGCACTATCGCGATTAAACGCAAGCCAGCTCACTAACTCAATCCTTCTCCTGAGCGAACAGGAGGGTGATTGGACTCAAGAAGCGATCGCTGATCGTTTCATGCAGCTGCTGCGTGCACTAGTGGGACACCTAGAGGCTGGGAGGCTACCCTGCATCCTAAATCTCAAAGTCAATCTGTTCTGCGAGCTAACGCCACAGGAAATAGACGAACTGGGATACACGCTCTATTGTGCGTTGTCCGACCCAGAGAGCCTTTTGAGAACTGTTTAACACATGCACACACACTACCAATCTTTGGTCCCTACACAAAGGCATCTGTGTGGAGTTGATACACAAACCCAAATAATGGCAATGTTCTCATATGTGTCCTGTTCTGAGTAGATTAGTAACCTCAGTTGTTCATCAGTTATTTTCAGGTACAACAAACTCATCTGTTAGTTGTAAACTCATCATATTTCACTTAGGTGTTTTTGGCTTTCTTAATGCACAGGGAAAGTGGTATGAAGATATATTTATCTAGTAGTAATCTGATTCTAACTTGAGTCATCTGTATGTGGTAATCTTTATCAATTCAGGCACCGCCATTCTCATATGTTTTCGTTGTTACACAAACTGCTTTGAGATTCCATAGAGGTAATTTGGCATGTCACATTGATACATTCATGGTTTTATGTTCCCCAGTTTTTATGTGGAACATGGTTCAGTATTTCCTTGATTTGTTCATAAACGCTTACTACAAAAGATGACTTCTGTCCATTATTCAAAATTCATTGCAAAGAAAAACAATAATATCGAACTCCCTTAGTTTGTGCCATTAAAATATGCATTTTACCTGTGTTACAAGCAGTGCTACTAAAAGATGTGTTTAAACGCCTTTAGAATGGCTAAATCAAGAGCAGATGTGATTTTTATTGTATTGAAGCTGCCTGACAAACCAACCCATTTAAAAAGGTTTGGGAAAGCAGAAATGGAAGGATGTTTGTTTCCCCTCTTGTCTATATTGTGTGAGGATATATGGTTATAAGGAATGTTTGAATGAACCGAAAGGTATAGTGTGCAAAAGATTTACAAGAGCCTAATAAAACAGACTTCATAGAGACATTTTAGTATTTTTGTACTTATTGTACAGATGTAACCAAAAACAGGTGTGAAATTATTTATGTATGTCTTATGATCATACTTTGTGCTTGGAGAGTGTCTTTGATAGAACAAAATATAAAAGAGGCTTCGTCTCCACTATGAAATTCCAAAACGCAAAAGATCATGTGTATTGAAGCATTTATTTTGCTTGTGTATAACCGGAACACCTGTGTCGACCTGTGTGATGTAGCACATAGACATTTACCTAGCCAATGATATGAAAGAGCAGCACCAAATCTAAAGTAGATCTGCTAGTGGAGTTCAGGTTGGCCTAGTACTTTGCATGTGATGCTTCTGTACTTGTTTTCATTTCATGGTGATTTTTATTTTTATTAAACGGCACTTTGTATCATTTGTTCTGTAAGAGTGATTTGTGCCTCTGGTCTCTGTACTGCAATAGAGAGCAAAGGATGGCAATACAATAAAATAAAATGGAGTGAAACTGTATTACAGTGTTATTGTGACTTATTTGTGCAAGTATGAGTACGGTTATGACTCCAATAGCTGCACTGTGCAAAAGTTTGGGGTCAGTATTCATTCATTTCTTTTTTTGGAAAGAAACTAATACTTTTATTCAGTAAGGATGCATTCAATTGTCAAAAGTAACAGTTGAGTCATTTATGTAAGATTTCTTGTTATATATAATGTTATATAAGATTTCTATTTCAAATAAATGCTGTTGAACTAAAATAATTCTGGAAAAAAGTGTCACCGTTTTGACAAAAAAATATTAAGCAGCACAACTGTTTGTAACATTGGTAATATCAAATCATCATATTAGAATGATTTCTGAAGGATCATGTGACACTGAAGACTGCTGAAAATTCAGCTTTGATCACAGGAATAAATTACAGGTTTAAAAAATTGTAAAATGGAAAATGATTATTTTAAATTATATTTTACAATATATAAATATTTTTGATTACAAAATTAGCAAAAGTGTTTTTTCAAAAATATTTAAAAATCTTACCGACTCAAAACTTTTTAATGGTAGTGTACACCGATCAGGCATAACATTATGACCTTCATGTCTTCATCATGGCACCTGTTAGTGGGCGGGTTATATTAGGCAGAAAGTGAACGTTTTGTCCTCAAATTTGATGTGTCAGAAGCAGGAAAAATGGGCAAGTGTAAGGATTTGATTGAGTTTGACATGGGAAAAATTGTGATGGCTAGACGACTGGGTCAGAGCATCTCCAAAACTGCAGCTCTTGTGGGGTGTTCCTGGTCTGCAGTGGTCAGTATCTGTCAAAAGTGGTCCATGACAGGGTCATCATGGGCGGCCAAGGCTCATTGATGCACGTGGGAAGTGAAGGCTGTCCCGTGTGGTCCGATCAAACAGACGAGCTACTGTAGCTCAGATTGCTCAAGAAGTTAATGCTGGTACTGATAGAAAGATGTCAGAATACACAGTGCATCAGTTTGTTGTGTATGGGGCTGCATAGCCACAGACCAGTCAAGGACCCCTGACCCCTGTCCACCTCCGAAAGCACCAACAGTGGGCACGTGAGCATCAGAACTAGACCATGGAGCAAAGGAAGAAGGTGGCCGTGTCTGATGAATCACGCTTTCTTTTACATCCCACCTCACTACTTACAGGACTTAAAGAATCTGCTGCTAACATCTTGGTGCCAGATACCCAGATCTAGTGGAGCTCATGCCTCGACGGGTCAGGGCTGTTTTGGCAACAAAGAGGGACCAATTCAAAATTAGTATTTGCATTATGTTCACATTCAGTTTTCATGACTTTGAAATTAGATCTGTTGAAGGGAAATCAAATTAACAGTGGTATGACAGGAGTTCAACCAAAGGTTAATATTATAATCAACATTTGTTGCAGTTCTGTTCATGTTAGATGTATTTGATATGGTGGCACATCTAATTGTCAAATGTAATGTCCTATTATATGTCATGTGATGGATATTTTGCAACATCTCAGGAAACAGACTGAAGATGACTGAAGCTATAGGGTTAGAGATGCAGTCAAACAATGAAATCGGCTTTAGAAAGACCTGACTACATATAGCTATTTGAGGAACTTCTAGAAATAAAGACTGGGAAAACACCTTGTACTGGTTTTCCCACATTGGATTCAACAAAAAAAAAAAAAAAAAAATTCACTAAATACTAAAACCCCCATCAGTCTAGCAATTTAGTTCAGTTTTCAGACAACTCATTTATTGGAATGGCCTCTTTATGACATTTCCCTGTGTACTGAAGTACATTTAAGTAAGTAAATTAAATTGTTGACAGCCTTTGAAATACAATGTTGGACCTGAACACAAACCAAACAGGCAACTACAAACAAAACTTTATTGAACTCCAGGTTTGGAAGAACTTTTGCTGCAATTTCTATTTCAGTGATTAGACAATTATTAAGAACCAAAGTAGTCTTGGTCAGCTTTAACAGAAAGTTCACTTAAGTTTGATCAATCGAGTATAATGTTGAGACTGGTGTATTATCAAAATGATACACACACAGAAGTCAACTGACAAAAGAAAACTCAAATGCATACATACATACAGTTACAAAACTAGAAATCTACCAGCCATTTATTAAATGTACTCCATAATTAATAGCTAAAGTATAAAATAAAACTGCATAGTTTTTGACTCCATCTTTTGAAACTTAGTGCAAAATAAAAACAAGGCAGGCTTCGCGGGGAAGTACAGAGAGACCAGAGAAAGTTTCAATCTCGAAAACGTATTCTGTCACTTCAGGTGTTTGTTGACTTCCTCATGTCAATGTTGCATATATCAAATTGCAATAAACTTAACTTCAAACAAAACAGTGGATTCTGTATAGCTAATGGTCCATTAGATCCAGTACAATACAATAATGTCATTCACTCTCCGTTTACTTGGCAGGTGCAAAGCCCACGCGGTCTGCCTCCCGGTCAAACACAGTGTAGTAGCGGCCGATGAACACGTCTCCCAGAATCCACAGTGGCCCGGCGGGAGGCGGGATATCCATAGCCATAAAGCCAGACAGACAAACACTCATACCCATATGAGTCACCTGAGAAGAAAGAAAAATGAGGTCAGTCAGGTTCCCCAAGTAAAAACTCAAGAAAACCTCTCCATAGGAAAATAGATTTTTAAATGATTACATTTAAAGACAGACCTACTGTTAGCTTTGAGGTTGTTAGTCGATGATATTTGCTTCTGCAGAAGCCATCAGCCCGCTTCATTTCAGCTTATTTGTAGAATAGTGTTTAACAGCTGATTTCCAGTAGTGAAAAACTACATTACCCACGATGCTTTACAAATTACGCAATCGGAGTCAAAAAAGCACACCCACTCTTATGAAGCACTGCAAATGACGTAATTGAGTCAATCTCTCTCCGCTCTCAAAACTTAAAAAATGTTTGTATATCCAATAAACTGAAATATTTACAAATGTTGATTATATGTATAAAAGTAATACGAGTAGTTTTATATTTCTCCATTTTTCTCTAATGCTTCATGGAATTGTAGTTCTTTCCCCTCACTAAAAACGTTAAATACACAGTCTCAAGTTTCAAAAACTTTTTTGCTTCAAATCAGAGTTTGTAGTGTTGTGATTCACCTTGTAGCTGATTGACTTGGTTCATGGCTTATTACTCTTTAACAAAGACTTAAAATTCCTATGGGAAAAAGAATGGAAAAAATACTTCCAGAAAAGAATTCTCTCTTAAAGTTAAACCCTGCGCCAATTTTCAACCCGCTTTGTATTGTTACAATCTCTGTAGTATATGTAAATGAACAATGTTTACTCTTTCTCCGTGTTGCCTAGAAACCAAGAAATTCAAGTTTATTTGTCAGCAAAAGGAGCAATTGTCAGCATTGTGACAGCTCCAGGGCTTTTGTGAAAACTACAGATTATACGTCTTTTTTTATTTTTATCCCCGCCCTTTGGACAGTCGGATTGGAAGAGGGTCATTAACAGAATAGTTATTGGTTTATCACTGAAAATTATATCGTACTATCAAGTGTATGTACTATTGGCTATCTTTAAACAGCATTATGGTAAAAATGTAACACTATGGCAACAGCTTTCTTATCTGTATGCGACAGAGTTTAGCATTATGACTAAAAGTTTGTCAAGTAGTATTTCCTACTAAATCAAGGCAGTATTTGACAGTGCATTATGCAGTCCCTCCAGAAAAACGTGATTATGCGATCGCGTGATTTAATGCATAATCAGCCAAAGTCCGCATATTTATGCGGGGGCCACATTTTCTCAAATACACCGCACTTTCGCCGCATAAATTGCCTATTTCCGTGTGCAAAATATGCGGGGCTAGCATGATTTCATAATCCCCGCATTTTCGTAGCAAAAAAGTCTATAAATATATATATATATATATACATACATACATATACATATATACATACAAGCAGAAAGTTGAAAAATGTTCGTTTACTTCACACAAGAGCCGCCATTTCCGCCTATTGCCATAGGAACGTTTTAAAGTGACGTAATTACCCGACGTGAACGTCATCGAAAAGCTGCAAACCCCGTGGTGAAACCATAGATATCGGTGAAACCATGATGAAGCACGCAAACTCCCATTTGCCAACAAAAATAACAGCAAAAGACCGCGCAAAGCAGTTTCCTGGTGTGCTGACCGATTTCAAAACACAGCATCATGAAGCTTTGAAGCGTTATGAATCAATGATTCAGCGGTTTGGATCGCCAAAGTCACGTATTTCAGCAGTTTGACACGCGATCCGAATCATGAATCAACTTGCTGATTCATAGCATCATGATGCTGTGTTTTGAAATCGGTCATCACTATATAAGTCGTTATTTAGTTTTTTTTTGCGCACAATAACTAGTATCGTCGCTTCATAAAGTTATTGTAGAACCACTGTAGTGAGATGGATTTTGTAACGACATCTTTAGTACCTTTTATGGGTCTTGAGAGTGTACATTGTGCCAATGGAGGCCTTTCTGAGCCATCGGAATTCAACTAAAATATCTTCATTTGTGTTCCGAAGACGAACAGAGGTCTTACGGGTGTCCAACGACATGAGGGGACGACATTCATGACAGTATTTAAATTTTTGGATGAACTAACCCTTGAAGAGATTGCACTTTGTGCATTGGAAGCACTCAAATGTCTGTTTTGTATAGCTACCTCTGTAAAACAGGAAGTTATTTATTCATTTTTCAAGTTGTAGCATATTTCTTTTGTAAAGCTACAGAACTTAACTCAATGTTTTATAAATTTGAGCCATGTGTTTATTAAGGTCTTCAATAAAACAAGATGGGAACTTAAATATTCCCAGCACTTTCTGTGATGTAGTGCTTTTTTTCTCTTTTTCATCAAACCGCAGTTTTTGCAAGTTCATCGCATAAAATTGCATAAATATCCCGCATTGTTTAAGAAAACATGCCGACAACATGCCATTTTTCTGGAAGGACTGATTATGGGTGTTTAAGTTTTCCTACCCATTTCACAAACGGGAAGACAACAGCATTTTTTTCCTGTTTTCTCTAGTCAGGTAGCACCGATTTTCTTTTTTCATCACTTTTCCAGTGTATAGGCAGCCAAGTTTTACTCAAAGCCCATTTTACAAGAAGTGAATTACCCCTTTAAATGTTGTATTCTGTTCAGAAGTAGCCTTATTCCATCTCCTTACATTCGACTAGATTCCAAACTTAAAAGCAACAAAGAATGTGACTAATTGTAATACATTTTAGAGATACTGTGACATTTGAGGTTCTAAATTTGAATGTTGTACTAAGTTCCACTATAATGTCCCTTTCCAACCTCTGCAGACTAAAAATTAAAAAAAACCCCAGCAGATTCTGTACCTTCATTACATAGTCTTCTCCAGTTAAGTTGAGCATCTTCCCTCCCAGGCTGAAGGAAACAACAGGAAGTGATGGAATCTTCTTACAGTCAATCCAATACTGCAGAGGAGGAAACACAATATTTACATTACAACTTCCTCACTTGATGCGATAAATAAATTAGACAATTACAAATAATAAAGATGAAAAGTTTCAAAATCCAAAATAAATATATACATTATATGTTTTCTGCAGGGTTTATGATAAGACCTTTTTAAGAGCAAGTAAAGAAAATGTAAAGGAATAAATTAAAGGGAACTCAACATGGTCGGTCTCTAAATGTACATTTCTAGGGAGAAGCACAGTTGTATTGGCAACACTTTGCAGTTTAAAAATACAATGGATAGCGATTACTTTAATTGTTCTGCTTCCAACCACTAGTATATTCTGACCACACTAAACATTTGCACTGTAAAAACATCACTTTTGTGCAAAGATTCTTAAATCAAGATGCATTTACTAGAGATACAAAATGACAATTTTAAGTCTTGTTTCCTGTGAAATGTATTAAAATTAAGTATGATTAAAACAAGACCATATATCTGCCAATGGTCAGATAAAAATCTACTTTATTTAAAATGGAAGTTGATAACTTGCTAAACACACTTAATTTTCTTAAACTTACATTTACTTCAAACGCAAGTGTATCTTGACTCAGATTTTTAGATTGGAAAACAGGACTTTTTTTTTGCAATGCATGCAACATTTAATGCAATTTAAGAACTTCTGCTCTGATTTAAGAACTTAATTTGTGTTAGGGGGAAGATTTAAGACTTTTTTTTAAAACCTGCAGAAACACTGTATATTCTTTTGATATTTTAGCTGGAGTTCTCCTCACCTCTCCCATAAGCAGGGGTATTGCTCCGATGGCTTTCTGCAGGGCCCGCACCTCTTGAACCGGCCCTGTGATCAGTGATGTTCCCGTGTCAACAATTGCCTGGCATCCACTTTTGCAGAGGGTAAGAGTGCCACCCACCTGAACCCTGCAGGAAAATGACCGATATATGCAACAAACCATCATAAAGACCGAACCCCCAAAAAATGGTTGATAATCCAATAAATCAAGTATCTTGGTCTAAAAAGAGGGCTCATCCTTGAGCAGAATCTGTTGAAAAAAAGCTGTTGAAACATAGTAATGGTGATCACATACTTATCCATCTGTATCTGCCAGTAGGCTTTTCGCGTGACGTTGACGTAATGCAGATCACCGGCGAAATACTGCTGGTCAAAACCTCCTAGCATCAGCTCACCTCCAACCTCACCTGCAGGGTTCCTGCACACAACATTTATTTATAAGGTTTAGCATGTTCATTAAGCCATCGCAGGTTTTTCGCACCTTTGGTCGCCAAAACGCAGGCAAAACCTGACCCGCATCCACACATTTGTTACAAAACATTCATTTAGTAAAAGAGGCTTTTTATACAGACAGGACAATCAACTATTGTGTGATAAATTGGCCATAACATGCACGTGCATTTTGGAAAGCAATGAGGGGGTGGCACTGCTATGCAAGCAGTAATGAGTCATGAGTTACCGTTTAACACAAGAATAAATACAATTCTTTCATGCTCAAGGTCAAACCATCAGCCTACATCTGTAGCCACATTCTTCAACATTATAAAACTGAAATGGAGAAGAAAATAGAGGAACCTCAGATAAGGGAAACAAGGTCATTTCCCAGTTCCTTCCCAAAATCTTGCATGTCAATATTAAATGTCCACCGATTGGTTAAAAGAATAAAACAAACTCAAATGAAACTTGAAATGGAGTAACGTGAACCAAGAGCAGAAGAGAGCCTTACCGGTTGATATAAAAAGAGAAGATATTCTGGGGCAGGATTTTGGCAGCCATGGCTGTGTCAAACACCGGCGTAATCCTATCTACAGAAATGGCAGGGTATGCCATGCCCAGGACGCCATCAAAACGTGCCACTGCGAAAACAATCCCAGGCTGTTTAACCGCCTCGGCAAACTGCTGGTCTGGCACCTTCAGCCCTGCCAACTACAGACAGAAACAAATGAGTGGCCGTCATGCGGATGCCTCGACCAGTGTTGTGATGGTTAACTATTAAAAATGGATTTTGCCATTTGGAATAAAGCTGAAATAAAACAAATGTTACACTGGGAGTCAAAAGTATATAATGCATTTCCAGTGATGGCAAAGCTGAATGTTCAGCATCATTACTCCAGTCTTCAGTGTCACATGATCCTTCAGAAATCATTCTAATATGATTATTTGATGCTCAAGTAACATTTCATTTTATTATCAGTGTTGAAAACAGTTGTGCTGCACTAATAATAATGATAAATTATCATATTAGAATGCTTTCTGAAGGATCATGTGACACTTAAGAATGGAGTAATGATGAAAATTCAGCTTTGCATTCATGTGAATAAATTACATTTTAAAACATTTAAATAGAAAAATCGTGATGTAAAAAATATTAATATTTCACAATAGTACCGTTTTGCTGTATTTTTGTTCAAATAAACTCAGCCTTGGTAAGCAGAAGAGACTCCCACTTTTAAATATTTTTTTTTAATTATTTCAAACTTTTGACCACCGGTGTAAATATTAGATGAGAAACTTAAACGAAAAAGAAAAATTGACTGAAATAAAACAAGTTTGAAGAGTTGAAGTGCTAAAATTACTAAAACTAATACATTAGTAAAATTACTAATAAAAATGACAAACTAAACTAAAAATATATAAAAATAAAAGCCAAGATATTAATAAATACTATAAAATATATAAATAATACTAAAATAAGACTGGCAACAGCAACATTATTGGTTCATGTCTAAAAGTTCAAAAGAAACAACTTAAATTTTCATCGGTTTCTTACAGAAAGCCATCAGATTGCTTTGAAGAATATAGTGTTGGAGTCAGTTCTATTCTTGCTATATTAGCGCTTTTACAGCTTTCATGACAGGTTACTGAAGTCTTTACTCACAGTGACTGTATCCTGACTGACGAAGCCAGAGAGACTCCCTCTGCCGTACCGGATCGAGAACTCTGTGCCATTCTTAACATACGTGCTTGACTTCTTAGAGTTGTAGCGATGGTGCAACCCTGATAGGCAGAGTAAAACAAAGTTAAGACAACAAAAATCAAATACAGATCAGATCAATGCACTCATTCAAAACATCACTCACAGCATGCTATATCCAGGTAGGAGCAATGGATAGATGGAACCCAGAGGTTGGATGATCCAGTGTCAAACAGCACAGTGAAGTCCTGAGGAGGGGTACCAATACTGATCACTCCAAAATACTGGGCCTGAAGAGGGAGAAAGGACAACCAGACTCATCATATTCCTTATGGAAGAATTAAAAGCATAAAACAAGGGATACAATACCGCATTCTCTTACATCCATGAAGTTGGTGAGTTTCTCTACAGGTGGGGGTAGTTGTGTTGGTGGTGCAGTGGTACTAGGTGTAAATTTGACATTGTAGGTTTTCTCTCTGGACATCTTGGCCATGGATTTGATCTCATCAATAGTCTTCCCATTGTCTGCCAACATGCGGCGCACAGTGCGCGTCTTGTGCAGAGGAATTCTAGAGATACAGCAGAGAACGTATTTTTGCTAACATTCAAAAATGTTCTCTAACCGTCTGAATGTTTTAAAAACTCTTCTCTTAGTCATGCGAACATTAAGGGAATATTCCATTTTATAAGTTTGCACGCATTATGGGAATCAATGTTATTTTTGAATGTTCTCTGAACGTTCTGAAACATTTAATAAACATTAGATGTTAAGTGAAGGCCCAACTAAGACGTTTTGTTCATTAATTTGAGTGAATCGTGCCAGACCTTCAGCCAAAGTTCTGTTCCCTGTTAGTTGGGTTAGCATGTTGTTTGTTTCTGTACAGTCATTTGTTTAGACTTCAGCACCATTTAAATATTTTTCCCACACTTCTGGTTTATTAAAGGGATAGTTCACCCAAAAATGTATTTACTCACCCTCAAGCCATAAGGTGTATATGATTTTCTTCTTTTAGATGAACAGTTATATTAAATAATATCCTGGCTCTTCCAAGCTTTAGAATGGGGGACAAGATTTTGAAGCCAAAAAAAAGCATATCCATCCATTATAAAACTGCTCCACACGGCTCCAGGGGTTAATAAAGGCCTCCTGAAGCGAAGCAATGCGTTTGTCTAAGAAAAATATCCATGTTTAAATCTTTATAAACTAAAACAACTAGCTTCCATCAGACGGCCGTAAGTGTCGATTTACAGCGAAAGAGTGACCTCTGACCTGAAGCATGACATTGATGAACGTAGCAAAACAAAACACCGGTCACGAATTAGAAGTCTAAAATCAGAATTTTTAAAAGATAAATGTTGGAGGATTTTAATATAAGAGAAGAGGAGCTTGAGTTTGTTTCCCAGCCATATTGTATGAACTGCGAGGCATCAAAACTTACACTACACCTTCATCCTACATAACGTCAGGGGTTCCTCTTTTGCCGCAAGTCGACTTGCATAGGCCATCTGCCGGAAGCTACTTATTTTAGTTTTAAAGGTCCCGTTCTTCGTGTTCTTTTGAAGCTTTGATTGTGTTTACAGTGTGCAATATAACATGTGTTCATGTTTCGCGTGTAAAAAAATAAAAAATAAACAGTATTTTTAACACAATGTACTTATCTGTATACCGCTGTTTTCACTGTCCTAAAAACGGGCTGATGACTTCCTTTATTCTATGAAGTCCCTCCTTCAGAAATACATAACGAGTTCTGATTGTGCCAGCGGTTCCCGTGTTGTGATTTGACCGCATCTTGGCAAACGTGGCACGGTTCCTGTGTTGTGATTGGACAGCAGCTTAGCGCACGTGGAAAGGTCACGCCTCTTAACTTAAATGATCTCTACAGCGTCCCTGGGAAAGCCAAACAAAGGTGATTTGACTCCGGGATGAAAATAACAGCGTCTCGACGACATGGCGACAAACACACTCAAACGCAACACTTCCTTTTCTCCACGTGACACGTCCTCTTCTTCACGTGGGACAGCAACAAGACCACGCCCCCTTTCACGTATTCTTGTGGGCGGAGGTTAGTCTGTTCTACTGACGTCATTTATGAAGGAAGTACCAGGATGAAGTCCAAGCCGGCCGTTTGCTGTAGGCTTTGAAAGGGAATTTCTGTTAAATAAAATATCTCGCTTGGCATTGAACTTTATAATTTTACAGGTATTATTTATGCTCTAACAGCAACATTACACACTAACTAAAGTTTGAACAATGGGATCACATATACACTATATATATATATATATATATATATATATATATATATATATATATATATATATATATATATATATATATATATATATATATATATATATATATATATATATATATATATATATATATATATATATATATACACACACACAACTTGATATACCCTCAAGTTGTTCCAAAACTGTACGAGTTTCTTTGTTCTGCTGAACACAAAAGATTATATTTTGAAGAATGTTTGTAACAAAGCAGATAGAGCAACCATTGACTATCTGCTTTGTTACAAACATTCTTCTAAATATCTTCCTTTGTGTAATATTTATTTTGCAGTTTACTAGGGAGGGGTTAATCGGTTAAATTGGGAGGCGGGAGGGTTTACTACGAAATAACCATCACAAATCGTCTTTTATTACCTTATTTATTATTTACCTGAATCTATTTGTTATTTAATTTAATTATTTCTTTATTTATTCAGTTTAATTTCTTTATTTTCTCTTTATATGTTATGATGCTTGTCTGTTACCTGATTAAGACATTTCATTTTCTGTACTACGCCAATTTTGTTTGTTCGTCATTTTTGCTCAATAAAGTTTGTGATTGGTTTCATTAAAAAGATCCGACTCTTAACAATGACTCGTTCACGAATCGGACATGGCTACGTCAAAATAGATCGCTTCATAATAAACGAAACTTCAAAACTGTACCCATGAATGTCAGATTCTTTCGTTATAAATAAACGTTTGTTGCGTCGCTCGTTTGCATTGTTACACAATGTCGCGCTGCAACCACAAGCGCAGTTCACACATGTAACTGTTTACTAATCAGTTTAGGTTTTTAGCCTACTCGTGTGAGTTCAACTTCCTGGTCCAAAGCACCGGATGATGCTAGTAAGCGTTTACACAAAACAGCACTATTGCAGCCTGACCAATACGAAGAAATATAATGCGACGGATCGGTTGATTATTGCAATACAGATCAAATTCAAATAAAGTTAATGCGCAGATCATCATGGGGCGGTTTACATTTTTTGCAAGCAAACTATTTCATGAAGTGACATCTTTATGAGAATATGTGCTGGACACATAAAATACGCTTACATCGATAAAAAAATAGAATTGATGCATTACCTGATTATTGCTTGGCTGTCCCCAATTAACAGCCAAATTAAAAACGCGAACAGATGAAAGTGATTCATTCTCTAATCTTTAAAAGAAACAAATAGTTTTACTTCAGATCTGAAACAAATTCAGACTTGCAGAAGCAATTCTGAAGTACGTTTTCCACCGCCGCCCCTTGTGCGCAACTTATATATCCGCAAGTTCCTTTCGGGGAGCTTCGTGCAAGTTCGGGGGTTTCCGTACTCCTTAAACCTGATTGGCTAGCAGCATTGATGTAACACTACTATTGGGTAAAGAACAAATCAATCAAATTCATTTTCACACCCGCTGCTTCCTCAAATGACTGACTGACCTGCTGAAATGTGGTGACTGGTTTGCAATGACAGATCGTGTTTATGTTTTAGTAGGCTATATTTTAAATTTGCCTAGTTTGAATAAACATCTCCAAATTAACAACCATGACAGATTTCAATAATCAATACTTTTTTTTTTCCAATCTACTGTAAATGACAAAACATTTCCTTCCTCTTTTTCCTTTAACATAAATTATTGCAATAACCAAAGGAGGAAGTGGAGCAGGCAGGCCTAACCAACAAAACCTAAACCCAGATAGATTGTTTTCTCTCTCTCATAAGTGCAACATTGACGCTACATTTAAAACAACTGCATTTTGTTTTTCTTTTACAGGCTTTACATGATAGCATAGATATTATGGACCCTGCTGGTAGATGCCAGAACTACGCCATTTTACGGGCAACACTCTTTTTCTTAAAAGTGAGGATAAAGAATGCCATAAAACAGTTTATTGTTCAAAAATGTTACTGTAAAAAATGATATGTTTTGTAATTTGCGGTCAACTAAAATAATTCTAAAAAAAGAAAGAAATGTGGATATAAGGAACGCTTATATTATGTAGCCTACATTGTTTGGGCGTTCATTACGTTTTGAGAACGTGCTCTCCAGTCCTCCCAATCTGACGGCTGCGTTCCACCGGCGCGCCTCCTCTTCTCTCGCTCGGTAGGCTTATCTACCACAGTAAACTATGCACAGAATAGATGCAGGTTTTTGACCCTAACCGCATGCTTATTTGTAGGTTTAGACAACTTGTAATGGAAAGTAATACAAGAAAATAGAACTGCTTGAGTTTGTAGGTAAACAGCTAGCATACTGATCCCATATACTGAACTACCTTTCTGAGATTATATAACGGGCAAGAATTTGGGGAAAATCACTAAGCAAGTGTTGTATCAGAGGTGAGTTTTTATTTTTATTACAATAATTATTTACAAATTAATATCAGTCAAATTAAAATGTTAATGATTTCCATCCCCAGTCTGATCAAGACATCAAGGCCCAGGCTTCCACAATTATTGGTTAAATGTTTGCATTCAGTATTAATGAATTAGCATAAGATTTAAAAAAGGGAAATTATTAAAACTTCTTTCTCCATTCATTCACTAAAGGTTAGAGCCGCTGTGAAATGTGGTACCACTGTGTTAATTTGAACAGGGCAGAATGGGATCAGAGGTCAAAATGCAAGAATTTACCAATGTTGTTTAAAAACCAAAAAGTATATGTGTTTAAGTTGAAATGAGAATAAAACCTGTAAAATAGTCAAAGGACTGTAACATTGTCTGTTCTCATATGTTAATTTTGTTGACCACTACCATTAAAGGGCTTGGGGTCAGTATTTTTTGTTGTTGTTGTTGTTGTTGTTTTAAAGAAAGGAATACTTTTACTCAGTAAAGATGCATTCAATTGTTTTTTTTTTATTGTTACAAAAACAAATCCATTCCAAATAAATGCTGTCCTTTTGAATTTTCTATTCATCAAAATGTGTGGAAAAAAAGTATAACGGTTTCCACAAAAATATTAAGCAGCACAACTGTTTTCGATATTGAATGATCATAATAATAAGCAGAAATGTTTCTTGAGCATCTAATCATCATATTGGAATGATTTCTGAAGGATCATGTGACACTGAAGTAATGATGATGAAAATTCAGCTTTGATATCACAGGTGTAAATTACATTTATATTCAAATAGAAAACAGTGATTTTCATTTTGTTGGGGAATTACAGTTAGACCACATAAAAAGACCAATATGAGTTGAAGTTCAATTAGTTGACAGGGAGTTTACTGGAGACAAAGTTCTCCACTCTTTCATAGGCTGTAAAAAACTAACTTAAGATACAGAAACACTAGTACTTATAATCAGATGGATAA
The DNA here is from genome assembly GCA_023566225.1 of Romanogobio albipinnatus. Classification (NCBI taxonomy): domain Eukaryota; kingdom Metazoa; phylum Chordata; class Actinopteri; order Cypriniformes; family Gobionidae; genus Romanogobio; species Romanogobio albipinnatus. Next base: position 55,380,558 of record CM042240.1, read on the forward strand.
TCACAGTCTGAAAAGGCTGGGTTGTTTCAACCCATATTTGGGTCAAATATGAACAAACCAACTGTTTGTTTTAATAAAGTAAATAAATATATATATAAATATATATATAACTTCTACACATGATTCACTGTAGTTTAACATTTAGTGACAATTGTGCTATAAATCCTAAAATAATTACACATACCAAGTATGCATATAAGTTAGTGGATATATGTAATGCCTTGTTGACCTTCATGACCTTAGACACAGTTGGCTTTACGTTTCTCATACAGCTATCATGAAAAGGGCAGAATATATCATTTGGTTGTAGGAGCAAATTAATTAATTGCAAAACAAGTACATATTTATTTTCTGGAATACGGGATAAATGAGCAAACACTGTCACTGCATTCCTGACATGGGTCAGACCCTCAGTCACCCTTCAGATACCAAACGCAGACGTTGTCTGTAACAGAAATACTAGAATAGGTACACTATGATTTCCCCTTAATTATGTAATACAAGAAAAGAGATTGTAAATCCCCCCTCTTTAAATAATAATAACATTTCACAATATCTCTGTTTTACATCAGTATTTTTACACTTTCATCATATAAATGCAGCCTTGGCATGCACACATCTTTCAAAAGCATTTATAAACCCATACTAACCCCAAACTTTTGAACGGTAGTGTCATTTTTCATTTTTATATTGAAATTTCTTGTACATATAAATAAATGGACAGGCTAAATTCTTTAAAGAATAGACCTACTGCACCTGTATAGACAATGAAAAAAAGTCTTTGATTATGATTTAAAAAATAATAATAACAACTTTCTACCATCTTGTCAGTATAATTTATTTTTTCCATTATGTTCAAATGCAAATAATAATCAGTTTCCATTGCAGCCCTTCAGTTGGAGGAGGTTGCTGCCATGATGCTGATAGTGGCATGTCTGCTTCTGTTTCTAATGACCTCTGTGCCTGCGGGTCAGACTGCGAAGTGTCCGCGCGTCTGTGTCTGTGACAACACAAAGCTCACTGTGACGTGCGTAGGGAAGAATCTCACACATATTCCACCTACTATAAACGAGGTGAGTGTGACTTTCCACATTCATTAAAGAAACCACATGAAAATCATCATGCTTGTGTCTTAAAATCAGTATATTAGTTAATTGAATGATCCTTAGAAGTTTGTTTTGCAGAGGTTTGCATGTCTCTACCATCAAACAAGCAGAATATGCATGCCATTATATGAGATTCAAATGGACTCAGGAATAAAGGAATGTTTGAATCTTTATTCCTTTTATATATTTTGGCTTTCTGAATTTCCTTTCTAAGTGTAGAAGTAGTTTTTTATGGTTAATAACTCTACTGATGCCTTTTACAGTAACTTATTGTCAGGTGTGGCTGTAATAGTCACACGGCGCAGGAAATTCAATAACAAAAACTAAACTTGAAAATACACAGGAAGAATACTCAGAGAACACAACCACCACGTATAACGCAGATGAGACCGAACACTGATCAAAGGCAACTAAGGGCTTAAATACACAGGGGCTGTGTCCGAAAGCGCCCACCTATACCCTTAAATAGGGTTAAAACATTTGTAGGGGTGTCCGAAACCATAGTGGACGTTATTGAGTGCACTCATTCAATCCCACATTGCACCACAATAACGAGTGTACAACTGATGTAGGCTGCATTCCAGTTTTTATTATGCCCTTCACTCGCTAACTTCCCTCCGTCTCGTTCACTCGGATTTGCATGAGTGCCCACTACTGGCGGAACCTTTGCAGTGGGTTGAATTGGAAAGTCCTAAACATAAATTGATTTAATTTTTCTTTTTCTTACCTTACAAAATTGTTTAATGCAGCATTCTATATGTATATAGGTGTGTTTGGGATGTTTTAAATATTTAAAAAAATTATTAATATATCATAGAGTTGTTTGTGGTGGGGTAAATTAAATTGTGGTATATGGAGCGGTCTGTAGTGTACATAAGCAGACTTGCTCCCTCAGTCAAAATCGAGGGAGCGAGGGTCTGCCAATTTAAACTTCCCTCATCCACTTCACGAAGTGGAACTCCAAAATGGTGACAGACATAGTGGGTCTCGATGCTCCCTGGTTTTCACAGTGCATTGTGGAACATTTTAGGGAGTGAATGTTTCAGTGCATTGGAAGAATTTTGCGATTAAGACAGCCCTTAAAATGGCCGACTCCCTGATCAGTGCCCACTGCCCTGACTACTGAACTATGGAGCTGATTGAGACACACCCTAAACACATACGTGACAAATACCTGTAAATAATCTCTTAGCATTATTATAGGCATGGGGATCAACATCTTCATATGCAGTATTTGTAACTCTCTTTATTTCAGATCACAGTGAAATTGGACCTGAAGAGGAATAATCTTGGGGAACTGGCTAAAAGTGCTTTCAAACACACCCCTTATCTGACCCACCTGAACCTGCAGGGATGCAGTATCCAGTCTGTACGAGAGGGGGCGTTCCGGGGACTTTCTCGTTTGGTGCAGCTTGACCTCACTAACAACAATATTGACATCCTCTACCAGGTTTGTGCCAGGTATCTTCTTTAAGATGTCGAAGTGTGTTAATTTTAGATTAATTTTTGACTATTTGTGTGTGTTTTTATCTATGTTTTTCCTCTCTCTCCTCATGTAGGAATCATTTGATGGTTTATCTTCACTGAAGCAGTTGTATTTAGACCGGAACCGCATTGAAGAGATCCACCCTGGAGCGTTTGCTGCGTTAAACTCTTTAAACCTGCTCTCCTTCACTCATAACCAACTTGTCTACCTCCCCAACATGGCATTCCAGGTACACTAGTGTTCAAAAGTTTGGGGTCAGTTATATTTTTTTTAAAGAAATTAATAAATAAATGTTGCCTTGTTGAGCATAAGAGACTTCTTTCAAAAGCATTAATAAAACTTACCAGTTCAATCTGAATTTATGCTGATTTTGATATTTGGTATGAAGGGGTAATGTGATTTTTCTCCTGTAGACCATTTTGACATATCATATAATTTGACAATCATATTCCTCCTGAATAATTCCTAAATATCTGTGTCTTCCAGGGAATGTTAAATATCCAGTTACTGCGTTTGAGTTATAACTCCCTAAATAATCTTGCGACCGAAGCCTTTGCTGGTCTTCTTGCACTTACTCACTTAAATCTGGACCATAATGAACTCCAATACTTTCCTACCAAAACTATGACCAGGTAACACATTCAACCACTGAATTTTATTTTATTCTGGCACAGAAATTGGCAAACATTAAATACTGTTGATGATATACTCTGGTTCTCTCTTTTTGTCTCAGATTGGTGGAGTTGACTCATCTAGATCTGAGTTTTAACCCCATGACATATCTGGTGGAGGAGAGCGTGTCGATGCCTAAACTCACACATATGTCTTTGAACCACATGGCCCTGCAGGACCTGTCTGAGTCGGCTCTGTCTCTGTCTCCCTTTATCTCTCACGTGGACCTGAGCTACAACCAGCTCCCTTACATACAGGCCCTCACAGGGCCTGCGCGGCTCACCAGCCTTAACCTCACCGGTAACCATGAATACAGCACTGCCACTGCCTATATACTGTATATATATATATATATACAGTCCCCTCCAAAAGTATTGGAACAGTGAGGACTATTCCTTTATTTTTTCTGTAGACTGAAAACATTTGGGTTTGACATCAAACAATTTATATGAGACAAAAGATCAACATTTCAGCTTTTATTTCCAGGTATTTACATCTGGATCTGATACACAACTTAGAAGATATAACCTTTTGTTTGAACCCACCCATTTCTCATGTGACCAAAAGTATTGGAACAGATTAACTTAAAATAGATTAAAGTGAATAAGACTTAATATTTAGTTGAAAATCCTTTGCTTGCAATAACTGCATCAAGCCTATGACCCATTGACATCACCAAACTTTTGCATTCTTCTTTTGTAATGCTTTTCCAGGCTTCCACTGCAGCCTCTTTCAGTTGTTGTTTGTTTTGGGGGGTTACTCCCTTCAGTCTCTTTTTAGCAGGTAAAATGCATGCTCTATAGGGTTTAAGTCTGGAGATTGACTTGGCCAGTCTAAAACCTTCCACTTTTTGCCCCTGATGAACTCCTTTGTTGCTTTGGCACTGTGTTTTGGGTCATTATCTTGCTGCATGATGAAGGATCTCCCAATCAGTTTGGTTGCATTTTTCTGTAAATTGGCAGACAAAATGTTTCTGTACATTTCAGAGTTCATTTTGCTGCTGCCATCATGTGTTACATCATCAATGAAGATCAATGAGCCCGTCCCAGAAGAAGCCATGCAAGCCCAAGCCATGACATTACCTCCACCGTGTTTCACAGATGAGCTTGTATGTTTGGGGTCATGAGCAGATCCTTTTTTTCTCCAAACTTTAGCCTTTCCATCACTTTGGTAGAGGTTAATCTTTGTCTCATCAGTCCATAAAACTTTGCCCCAGAATGTTTGAGGCTTGTCTCTGTAGTTTTTGGCAAATTCCAGCCTGGCCTTCTTATTCTTCTTGCTAATGAGAGGTTTGCATCTTCTGGTGTAGCCTCTGTACTTTTCTTCATGAAGTCTTCTGCGGACAGTAGACTGTGATACCTTCACTCCTGCCCTCTTGAGGTTGTTGCTGATGTCACTAACAGTTGTTTTAGGGTCTTTCTTTACAGCTCTCACAATGTTTCTGTCGTCAACAGCTGATGTTTTTCTTGGTCTACCCATTCGAGGTCTGTTACTTAGTACACCAGTGGTTTCTTTCTTCTTCAGGACATTCAAATGGTTGTACTTGCTATGGTCAATGTTTGTGCAATGGCTCTGATTGATTTTCCATCTTCTCTCAGCTTCACAATTGCTTGTTTTTCACCCATAGACAGCTCTCTGGTTTTCATGTTGGTTACATGTCTAACTATAAATGCAGTCTGCACAGGCAAAACCCAAATCTGAAACTGAGTGCAGACATTTAGTGCTATTTATTGTTTGAATAATCAATGTAATAGGACACACCAGGGCAACAAAACACACCTGTCAGTCACATGTTCCAATACTTTTGGTCAAATGAGAAATGGGTGGGTTCAAACAAAAGGTTATATATTCTAAGTTGTGTATCAGATCCAGATGTAAATGCCTGGAAATAAAAGCTGAAAGTTTGATCTTTTGTCTCATATACATTTTTTGATGTCAAACCCAAATGTTTTCAGTCTACAGAAAAAATAAAGGAATAGTCCTCACTGTTCCAATACTTTTGGAGGGGACTGTATATATATATATATATATATATATATATATATATACACATTCATCCAAAGGATTATTAGGAACACCTGTTCAATTTCTCATTAATGCAATTATCTAATCAACCAATCACATGGCAGTTGCTTCAATGCATTTAGGGGTGTGGTCCTGGTCAATCTCCTGAACTCCAAACTGAATGTCAGAATGAGAAAGAAAGATGATTTAAGCAATTTTGAGCGTGGCATGGTTGTTGGTGCCAGACGGGCCGGTCTGAGTATTTCACAATCTGCTCAGTTACTGGGATTTTCACGCACAACCATTTCTAGGGTTTACAAAGAATGGTGTGAAAAGGGAAAAACATCCAGTATGCGGCAGTCCTGTGGGCGAAAATGCCTTGTTGATGCTAGAGGTCAGAGGAGAATGGGCCGACTCATTCAAGCTGATAGAAGAGCAACTTTGACTGAAATAACCACTCGTTACAACCGAGGTATGCAGCAAAGCATTTGTGAAGCCACAACACGCACAACCTTGAGGCGGATGGGCTACAACAGCAGAAGACCCCACCGGGTAACACTCATCTCCACTACAAATAGGATAAATAGGATAAAGAGGCTACAATTTGCACGAGCTCACCAAAATTGGACGGTTGAAGACTGGAGAAATGTTGCCTGGTCTGATGAGTCTCGATTTCTGTTGAGACATTCAGATGGTAGAGTCAGAATTTGGCGTAAACAGAATGAGAACATGGATCCATCATGCCTTGTTACCACTGTGCAGGCTGGTGGTGGTGGTGTAATGGTGTGGGGGATGTTTTCTTGGCACACTTTAGGCCCCTTAGTGCCAATTGGGCATCGTTTAAATGCCACGGCCTACCTGAGCATTGTTTCTGACCATGTCCATCCCTTTATGACCACCATGTACCCATCCTCTGATGGCTACTTCCAGCAGGATAATGCACCATGTCACAAAGCTTGAATCATTTCAAATTGGTTTCTTGAACATGACAATGAGTTCACTGTACTAAAATGGCCCCCACAGTCACCAGATCTCAACCCAATAGAGCATCTTTGGGATGTGGTGGAACGGGAGCTTCGTGCCCTGGATGTGCATCCCACAAATCTCCATCAACTGCAAGATGCTATCCTATCATTATGAGCCAACATTTCTAAAGAATGCTTTCAGCACCTTGTTGAATCAATGCCACGTAGAATTAAGGCAGTTCTGAAGGTGAAAGGGGGTCAAACACAGTATTAGTATGGTGTTCTTAATAATCCTTTAGGTGAGTGTGTATATATATATATATATATATATATATATATATATATATATATATATATATATATATATATATATATATGTATAAATAATACAAATATTATATATATTACAACTATTAAAGGGATAGTTCTTCCAAAAATGAAAATTGTCATCACTTACCCTCAAGTTGTTCCAAACCTGCATGAGTTTCTTTCTTCAGTTCACAAAAGAAGATATTTTGAAGAATGTTGGTAATGAAACTGTTGACGGCACCCATTGACTTCCATAGTATTAGTTAACATGAACTAACCATGAACAACACCTCTGTTCAGCATTAGTTCATCTTTGTTAACGTTAGTTCATAAAAATACAGCTGTTCATGGTTTGTTCATGTTAGTTCACAGTGCATTAACTAATGTTAGTAAGATTTTAATAATGCATTAGTAAATGTTGAAATTAACATTAACAAAGATAAATAAATGCTTTATAAGTGCAGTTCATCATTAGTTCATGTTAACTAATGTAGTTAACTAATGTCAATGACTACTGTCAACTGTTTTGTTACCAACAATCTTCAAAATATCTTCTTTTGTTTTTAACAGAAGGTAAAATACAAGTTTGGAACAACATGAGGGTGAGTAAATGTTTTTGGTGAACTATACATTTAATATGGTTACGTTAAGATTATAATTCATCTTTGATGACTATTTTGACTTTTAACTTTAATTCATAGTTAATTTAGTTAATGGTATAAGAAGTGTTAATGGTATAAGAAGTCGCTGATAGCATCGTTAAATGCTAAAGGCATAGGTAAAACGGTAGCAGACTCAAGAAGCAAAGAAGTGGACTCAAGAAAGGGGAGGCCCTGCGGGGCATAGTAACGTCACCTACAGGAGCCCGTCCTGGACAAACTTGTGAGGTCCAGGAGACATTGCGAACCTGCTCCATCTCTTCCATCTCAGATAGGGGTACATTAACCCCTATCTGAGATTTTCCTATCCGAGACATGCATATGTTATCACTATTTTAATTCATTTTCTATGCAAAGCACTTTGAATTACCATTGTGTATGAAATGTGCTATATAAATAAACTTGCCTTGCCTAATTGAAAACCCCTGTTGTATATTATCTATCTTTTATTTACATGGCTGTAATTCTGAAGAGTATGTAATTTATTATTAATTTAAAATATCTCATAATTCATAGATTTTAAAAACAGACTGCGAAGTGATCAATCTCTCAACCACTGTCCTTCAGGGAACCCCATCAGATGTACATGTTTACTGCGAGGGCTGAAGACATGGGCGTTGAGCTCAGGAATCAAGCTCTACGGGGCCTGTGCTTGGCCGCCACACCTCTCAGATGAACCTCTAGAAAATGTTCAAGAACAAGATCTCCGCTGCAGACCACAGGATGGGTCAATGCTGGATGTGATTGAAAAAGAAGATGGAGTGCGTGAAAAGACAGTGCCAACAGCCAAGCCAAAGAAAAAGAGCAAATGCCCAAATAATTGCCAGTGTGAGGTGAGAAAGGGTTGGAGAAGGGTGGAGGGAATAGTTATTTATTCATAATGCAATCTACATATCTCTGTCTCAACAAATTTTTTGTTCTCCTTACTCTCATTATCAAGGCTGCAGCTCAGCACGCTACATGTGAGGACCGTGGTCACACTAAAGTGCCCACTGGTTTCGCTGGCAACACACTTCTGCTTGACATGCGTGGCAACCATTTTCATTATCTACCTAGCAACAGTTTCACTGGTGTCCCCAAGGTGGTGTCGCTTCACCTGGATCGCTGCAAGATCCACGAGATTGAGGGTGGAGCTTTCCAGGGCATGAAGGCGTTAATGTACCTCTACCTGTCCGACAACCAACTGTCCTCCCTGGACGCCAAAGCCTTTAAAGGTGCCCATGAGATCATGTACCTTCACCTAGAAGGCAATAAGCTCACTCAGTTTCCTTCTTCAGCTGCACTAGCTCACATTCCCAAACTCCTCGAGCTGCATCTGGAGAGAAACCTCATAACTAAACTAGAGCCTTCAGGGCTCCTTTCCACAGTCCCTCAGCTGACAGGCCTCTACCTCGACAATAACACCATCGCAACCATAGTGCCAAAAGCTCTAGATCCAGCACCCAAACTGGACGCCCTTTATCTTGGAGCTAATGTTCTAAGGGAAGTGCCGAGTGACGCTCTAGGCCACGCCCCTCATTTAACTGAGATCCGCCTCTCAGGGAATCCGATTCGCTGGATTGGGCCAAAGGCATTCCGGATGGTGGCTGGAAGTCTAAAGCACCTGCACATTGATAAAATGGGTCTTCAAAAGGTAGAGGAGATGCTGTGCTGTTTTAAATGACAAACTACACAAGATAATGTATTGCATGCATTATTGAATGATAAATAATCAACAGTTAATCTTTGCTTTTACTTGTCTCTGTGATGGACAATTTTCTTTCTCTTTCTTCTTTGTGATTTGTGGTTGTAGATGAGTGCCAGGTCTCTGGCAGGGGTTGGTCCTGGTCTGCTGTCTCTGTCTCTGGAAGAGAATCAGTTGGAGGAAGTGCCTGACCTATCACCTCTTACTGGCCTTCAAAACCTCACTCTCAACAAAAATCCACTAATGTGTGACTGCAAATTGCTACCATTTTATAGGTGAGATGCACATGTCTATCTATCTATCTATCTATCTATCTATCTATCTATCTATCTATCTATCTATCTATCTATCTATCTATCTATCTATCTATCTATCTATCTATCTATCTATCTATCTATCTATCTATCTATCTATCTATCTATCTATCTATCTATCTATCTCTCTTCCATCCATCCATCCATCTCAACTCTCTTTCTTTCAGATGGTTGGAAAGTGCGAGTCTGAAGGTTGAAGCTGTGTGCGGTTACCCACCTGAGCTGCGAGGCCAGTCTGTGATAGAGGCGGTCATCTTTAAGAACTGCTCTAAAGAAAATACTCGTTCCTTCAATGAGACCTCAATCCCCAACAAAGCCCCTAAACCCAACAAACACAAACTCATGCATACCACAGCAAAGGCCAGACCCATACCATCTGAACCTAATCCTAAACCAGCAAAGACCAAACTGACAGCAGCACCAAAGAAAAATGAGTCTAATGAACTCAAACCAGTGCGAGCCCTGAAAAGAACCAGGCCAAACAAGAAAAAAAGAGGAAGGCAACCAAGGATTGAATTATCAAGGAAATGAGTCATTGAGTTTTTGAACTAAATGGATAATTTACTGTGGTAGTATTGATGTTTATTTGGTTACGAGTAAAGCTAATAAAGATATAAAGTCTGTGTTATATTCTAAGTTTGTATTCAGAATAAAATTAATTTGTATAACCCGTGAACCAGTCTAGCAAAAGCTGTTTAGGCATATCTTTAAATATAAAAATGTGTATATTCAAATAAATCCTTTATTTAAAAAAAAAAAAAAAAAGTCTGAATTTTCCTTACAAATCTATGTACGCGATGTTTACAAAACGTTCCTTTAAAAACAGAAATATTTCGCAGAGGGTTCCATCTGGTTCCATGGTGTAATGGTTAGCACTCTGGACTCTGAATCCAGCGATCCGAGTTCAAATCTCGGTGGAACCTACTGTTTTCCATTTACCCACAAAACAGTGTACTGTACTCTGGATATTTTGAGAAAAGCAACTTTTGAACATATGAATATGGTTAAATATAAACAGAATGCTAAAAAGACACTAAAAAGGTTTATTTAACCTATCGCTGAATACTAAACTGAGGAACGATCTCACTTACTCTCGCGAGAGCAGACCATTAGCAGACATGGCGGCCGCGATGGATGTGGACACCCCGAGTGGAGCTAACAGTGGGGCCAGTAAGAAGCGTTTTGAAGTGAAAAAGGTAACGGATTGAGAAGTCAATGTTAAGGATTTGATGTTAAGTATACATACATATATATATATTGTTAGTCTTCTTAACATTTAAACTCTTCCATAGCGGCGTGATTATAATCCCCGGTTAGCATTAGCCGCGCTGCTCTTTCACATCATAGCATAATTTTCAACCAATGACTGTGTTTTTTTATGATTACAACCATCTTTTAATATGTCACGAGAATATATAGAATCTAATATCAAGATGACACATGTAACCTGGCCGTTCCTAACGCCTTTTATTTTAATTCTAGTAAATTCTGCGACGTAATCCGAGAGATTATTAAACCAGGCCATTAGAAGTGAAACAGATGGGACCCACTCAGAAACCTGTGAGCTGCCCATCTAGGCATTTTTTGGACGTCATATGTGGGTTCCGAGCGTTCCATCGTAGACACATTCCAAACGTTCGATTCGATCATCAAATGCGTCCACAGAACATTCATTTCAAACGGGTTGGCCGTCGTATGATTCTTACACTTTCTGAACTTGTAAGTCACCATGTTTTTAAAAACAAGTAGGTTACAATGAACATGCTAACCATTCAGCATCATGGTATATATGAAAGTATCATTCAATTCTGACTTTTTCCTCAGAATTGTTTATTTCTTGCAATTTCGAGTTTATATCTCAATTTAGATTTTTTTTTAGATATTAACTTGGATGAATTGTAAGTTTATATATCACATAGTGTTGTAGTCAAGACAACCTAATCCAAGACCAAGAAGATACCAAGACCAATGTGCGTTGAGACCCAGAGAAGACCAAGGCTGGGCAACACAAGCAAGGCCAAGACCAGACCAGACCAGACCAGAACTCCTTAAATTCATAAAGATCCACATTACCAGAAATGACAGATTTTTAATAAAAAAATATCATTAGAACAAGATACTACAGGTGCTAGTCATATAATTAGAATATCATAATTTATATATTTCACTAATTCCATTCAAAAAGTGAAACTTGTAGATTATATTCATTCATTACACACAGACTGATATATTTCGAATGTTTCTTTTAATTTTGATGATTATAACAGACAACTAAGGAAAATCCCAAATTCAATATCTCAGAAAATTAGAATATAAAGACCAATACAAAGAAAGGATTTTTAGAAATCTTGGCCAACTGAAAGTATGAACATGAAAAGTATGAGCATGTACAGCACTCAATACTTAGTTGGGGCTCCTTTTGCCTGAATTACTGCAGCAATGCGGCGTGGCATGAGTCGATCAGTCACTGTGGCACTACTCAGGTGTTATGAGAGCCCAGGTTGCTCTGATAGTGGCCTTCAGCTCTTCTGCATTGTTGGGTCTGGCATATCGCATCTTCCTCTTCACTATACCCCATAGATTTTCTATGGGTTTAAGGTCGGGCGAGTTTGCTGGCCAATTAAGAACAGGGATACCATGGTCCTTAAACCAGGTACTGGTTGCTTTGGCACTGTGTGCAGGTGCCAAGTCCTGTTGGAAAATGAAATCTGCATCTCCATAAAGTTGGTCAGCAGCAGGAAGCATGAAGTGCTCTAAAACTTCCTGGTATACGGCTGCGTTGACCTTGGACCTCAGAAAACACAGTGGACCAACACCAGCAGATGACATGGCACCCCAAACCATCACTGACTGTGGAAACTTTACACTGGACCTCAAGCAACGTGGATTGTGTGTCTCTCCTCTCTTCCTCCAGACTCTGGGACCCTGATTTCCAAAGGAAATGCAAAATTTACTTTCATCAGAGAACATAACTTTGGACCACTTTTTTTCCTTTTTGTCTTTAGCCCAGGCGAGACGCTTCTGACCGTGTCTGGTGTTCAAGAGTGGCTTGACACAAGGAATGCGACAGCTGAAACCCATGTCTTGACTACGTCTGTGCGTAGTGGTTCTTGAAGCACTGACTCCAGCTCCAGTCCACTCTTTGTGAATCTCCCCCACATTTTTGAATGGGTTTGGTTTCACAATCCTCTCCAGGGTGCGGTTATCCCTATTGCTTGTACACTTTTTTTTTCTACCACATCTTTTCCTTCCCTTCGCCTCTCTATTAATGTGCTTGGACACAGAGCTCTGTGAACAGCCAGCCTCTTTTGCAATGACCTTTTGTGTCTTGTCCGTCTTGTGCAAGGTGTCAATGGTCGTCTTTTGGACAACTGTCAAGTCAGCAGTCTTCCCCATGATTGTGTAGCCTACATAACTAGACTGAGAGACCATTTAAAGGCCTTTGCAGGTGTTTTGAGTTAATTAGCTGATTAGAGTGTGGCACCAGGTGTCTTCAATATTGAACCTTTTCACAATATTCTAATTCTCTGAGATACTGAATTTGGGATTTTCCTTAGTTGTCTGTTATAATCATCAAAATTAAAAGAAATAAACATTTGGAATATATCAGTCTGTGTGTAATGAATGAATATAATATACAAGTTTCATTTTTTGAATGGAATTAGTGAAATAAATTATATTCTAATTATATGACCAGCACCTATATATAGAGCTGTTACCAATCAAATTAAATCATTAACCACAAAATTCATCTTTGCACTGCAGAGGTGGTAGAGAAGATGCATCTGAATTGGTAAATTATAAATGTTAAAAAAAAAAAGTATAAAAGCGACATAATGTTTGCAGGCATGCTCAAATTTGTGAAAACGGCTCTCTTGCTCTTGTGATATTGCTATATTGTCATAATATAAAAATCCGATCAAATTTTACCTCTGACAAAATTCTGGCAGTGTCAGAAGATTTGAGGCGCAATCCTGTAGTGTAACTTCTCCTAGGACGACCGTCAAATCAAGAACCAATAGGAGCGCAGAACCTGATGACGCATTTCGTGCGACAACATCAAATCACAACAGGGAACATGTCGAAAAGAGTCAGGTGAATGAAAAATGCCACCGCTTGTTTTTGTTGTTTGCTGAACGCTACCATTGTGTCTGTGAATGCGGCTCACCGTTACCGAATGTGTCACGGCTTGATGACGTAAAACTCAGTCCATACGACTCTCTTGCTTGCGTCCGTTTTTCGCGTCTGACTGTCGTACAGTCTGACATAATGACAACTGAGATCCTGCAGTGTGACGTGTATTACATTGGGGATCATGTTCGTACAGTCTGACAAGCAACATTCGCAGAGGATTTTGAAAAATCGCACAGTGTGCAGTAGAGTTTGACCGATTAATCGGTTTTGCCGATTAATCGGCACCGATAGTTGATTGGTGGAGCAATCGGTTATCGGCAAAAATCCACACCAATAGTTTTCCCGTGTTGCGTCCGTTGCTGGAGCGGCTGAGACGTGTGCGCTGTTCTTACACAGTACAAGAGCTCTGAGAAGGGTCTGTTGGGCATTTATATAGCATGAGAGCGACCTCTAGAGGCGAAAAAAAACCCCTCACGTGTGTTTACATTACCACGTGAGGCTGCGCGTGAACGGAGAGCACGCTGCACAGAGAGCGCTGACACTTCAGATGTTTAAAACACGCCAGCGAAACGGTATGAATACAGAGCACTACAGTACTAGTTGCCAAATCATTATAAAGTAATTAATTTCTGACTTGACTAGATGCTGCATTAACAGGTAAATAACAGCAGTGTTTGTGTTTGAGAGGCTGAGAGGACGCTAACATTAGCAGTACCTCAAGCAGTTAAAACAATGTGATAAAAACACATCCAAGTCCGACCCAAATGTTGCACATATAAAATTAGTGATGTGAGAAAGCAAACTGTATCGTCATGCTGCCGAAAGAAACATAAACAAAAGCAGAGCATTCGTTTTTTTATTAGATAATCTCCTTCTAAAAAAGCTGACTGTTTAGATTTACGGTATATGAAATGGTAACACTACAATAAGATTCCATTTGTAACATTGACTAAGGTTAATAAATGCTGTGGAAGTATTGTTCATCGTTAGTATGTTAATTTCAACATTAAATTGTTAAATTTTTATCTGTTAACCTTGGTTAATGCACTATGAACTAACATGAATGATCAAGGTACAATTGTATTGCTCATATTAATACATGCTGTAAAAATGTATGCATAATGCATATAGTTCATGTGAGCTACATCCTTGTTGCACAGGGACTTGCTTAGTGTTACCAATGAAATGTACATGCATGTTTCTAGGTTATAGGTAAAAACTCATTTGACCTGTAATATTTTAATGTTTAAATTATTTTCTGAAGAATTTATGTTAGAACTTCTCATTTTAATATTCATATGTTTTTAATTTAGCACATTTTGAAAGTCCAGCGCTGTCTTAATTGTTTAAAAAAAAAATCCAGTATCCAGTACCAAGTACCAAGGCTGGTCTCGAGTACTACAACACCAATATCACAATTCTGACTTTTTTCCCCCTCATATTTGTGAGATATGAACTTGCAATTGTGGGATAAAGAGTCACAATTGTGTTATTCTGTGGCCGAAACAAGCTTGCATAATTAAAAACATACAATTTTTAGAAAAATACATATCCAGGTCCACCCGAAACCCCACCCCTAAACTAAAACTGTCACTGGGGCATAAGCAGATCATACGAAAGAGATCAAATTCGATTCAAAACTGAAAAATAGTTACGAATTTCAGCGCCATTGTAGAGAGTTCTGATTGGTTGAACTCTTTCTCTTCCAGTGGAATGCGGTGGCTCTGTGGGCTTGGGACATTGTGGTGGACAATTGTGCCATTTGTAGGAATCACATTATGGACCTTTGTAAGTATCGACTCCCGTTTGGTCTTTGTGATCTTTTAATCTGACCGCATTCGTTTGTTTCTTGTTTAACACACTGTGTTGTCAGTTGTCATGATCCTTTAAGTGCAGTTCATTTTAACACCTGTATTTCCTTCAGGTATAGAGTGTCAGGCCAATCAGGCGTCAGCTACATCAGAGGAGTGTACAGTGGCCTGGGGAGTCTGCAACGTGAGTATTATCACACACACTTACACAGCTTGAGCTCTAGGGCTGTTAATTTGGGTTCTAACGGTGTGCTTTTCTGCAGCATGCGTTTCATTTCCACTGCATCTCTCGCTGGCTGAAGACCAGACAGGTGTGTCCCCTGGACAACAGAGAGTGGGAGTTTCAGAAGTAAGTGAATTTTTTTTTCTTTTTTTTTTCTTCCCTCTCATTAAAAGAGTGGCAGACACAGGAAGTGTATTAAAGGATTAGTTCACTTCAAAATGAAAAATTCCTGATGATTTTCTCACCCCCATCTCCAAGATGTTCATGTCTTTCTTTCTTCAGTCGAAAAGAAATTAAGTATTTTGAAGAAAACGTTCCAGGATATTTCATAAGATAATGGTTTTCAATTGCAGCCTGATGGTCCAAATCAATGCTTCAGAGGCTCTGCACGATCCCAGCCGAGGAATAGGGTCTTAACTAGCAAAACCATCAGTCTTTTAAAAAAAAAAAAGAAGGGCTGCACAATATGAGGAAAAGCTGTGATGTGCGATCACATTATTACTTATAACACATTATAACGATATGACTTGCGATTAAATGTTCAAATGTGAATGTTAGCTATACTGTTCCCATGTCTTAGTGCTTTAATAGGTCGTGTTCAGTGTTGGGCAGTAACGGAATACATGTACTGGCATTACGTATTCAGAATACATATAATGAGTAACTGTATTCAGTTACAATTTAAATAGTTGATATTTAGAATACAGTTACATTGTTGAAATCAATGGATTACATTTACGATACTTCTGTTTCATGAGTTTATTTACTCTCTAAATAAATTAAGGCAACTCAATGCATTTCTCCGAAGCCCCAATATGAAAACGAAAAAATGCATGGTTTGCGTGATCAGTCACAATGGAGTCGGAAGAGGAGCAGTGGGTGCTAGAGGTAGAGATGGAGCCAGAACAACAGAGCCAGGGCAAGAAAGCGTTTATATCTTGGAAATTCAAACAGCATTTCATATTAAAGAAAGAGAAGGGAGAACACAATATAACACTGCAGTGTAACTGTGCAGTGGCGCGGTGGTTGGGGGTGGCTGTTACACACACACGCATGCCTAAATATTTTTTTTATATAGCCTATATTATATTATATATATATATATATATATATATATATATATATATATATATATATATATATATATATATATATATATATATATATATATATATATAAATTCAAATTCGTTTGTTTATATTTTTTATTTTCAAAATGTAGGCTACTTAATTGAGATATATATATATATATATATAATCTCAATTAAGTAGCCTACATTTTGAAAATAAAAAATATAAACAAGGCTCAATCATGCGTGTTTATTTTAGTAGGCCTACTTCTGTCATTGAAACAACCGTAGCCTACTA
The DNA here is from genome assembly GCA_023566225.1 of Romanogobio albipinnatus. Taxonomy (NCBI): domain Eukaryota; kingdom Metazoa; phylum Chordata; class Actinopteri; order Cypriniformes; family Gobionidae; genus Romanogobio; species Romanogobio albipinnatus. The sequence continues at coordinate 55,397,292 of CM042240.1, forward strand.
CAGCCTGTAAAGCATTTAAATAAATATCTGTAAATAATCAAAATATAAATAATATAAGTTAAATATTAGTTAACCCCTTAAGCCCTGAAGGTATTTTTTAGAGTTTTTTTGGTCTGAGTGACATATACAACTTAAAGACTCAAAACTCCAAAACTATAGTAAGGAGAGTCAAATGGTAGGTATCATTTGATAGCAAACACTTTATATTTTTAGAAAATATAAATGTTATTATATTTGAACAATATATTGCTGAGAAACTGCTGATAAAAGGACATTTTTTAAAATATTTTTTAAATAATTTTACAAATATTTCTTATTTAACATTCAATAACTCAGGAAGGAAATAGGTCAGCAGAAAAAAATATTTTTTGGTGATGTTCCCCTATATGTGGTCTGAATCTGTATCATATCATAAAGTAATCAAAAGTTACAGCATTTAGAATCAGGAGCAGCTGGGGTTAGGTGTCTTGCTCATGGACACCTCGACACTTGGTCAGGTGGAACCGGGGATTGAACCAACAACCTTCCGGTTTGTAGACAACCTACATGAGCCACTGCCGCCCCAAATACACAAATTTAAAGACTCATAACTCAAACTATTGCAAGGAGAGTCAAAAAGTATGTATCATTTGTTAAAACACTTTTAATATTTTTAGAAAATATAAATTATTATTACATGATTATTATTATGCTGAGTAACTGCTGATAAAAGACATATATTATTACAATATTATGTATATTATATAATAACACATGGGTATCATTTTAAAGCTTAGAATCTCAGCTTTCCAATGCTCTTATCCTATTTGATAAATTCAAAACGAGCGCTGAGTTATTCATCTAAACCGGAGTGTACCGCCCGCGGGCGCCCCCCTAGCTGCTATATAACATAAATAGCCATATTCTTCAAAACTGCACTGATCAACACAGAATCTGTGAGGAATATCTTGTGATCGGCACAATGGATATGTTGATTTTTGGACTCATTTTAATCGGGAGCATCAACTGAAAGTACTGATGTGCCATTTTCAACGATCTGAGCCTCTTTCATGAAGTTACAGGCGTAAACGTGACTTTAAAGTTAGCGTATGTGCTCCTGTCAGGCTATACTGTAATAATTCCATAAGTGATAACTTATGATCTGAGTGACGGATTATGGTGTCCTTGGTCTCTTTTTGAATCGTGCGAATTTGCTGTAAATAAGGATGTGCCATTTTCAATGATCAGAGAACGTTTCACGAAGTTACAAGAATAAACGCGACGTTAGTGCAACAATAGCTTATTTAGAGTATGTGCGGCTGTTAGGTTTTAATGTGTTCTAATTTCATAAGTGATAACTTATGATCCGAGTGACGGATTATGGTGTCATTGGTTTTTTTTATTTTTGTACTCCGCTCATGTGCTTCTGTGCTGTTTTGTGTGTGTCATAGTTCAACGAGGAATATCTATAGATCTTAAAGACAGATTATGGTGACTTTGGGCTCTTTTTAATCGTGAGAAGCTGCTGTAAATAATGTGCCATTTTCCACATTTCATGAAGTTACAAGTGAAAAATGCCACGTGAATGCTGCATCAGTATATTATTTGCATATGGGTCTTGCAGGACTTAACTTACAAAAACTTGCTAAAAGTTTGGTCAATGCCCAAAACAATTAGGCTTGTTGTATTCTGCTCCATGATGCCTTTCAAATGACATATGACACATGACTATCTGAGCTGTATGATGCGATTGACACATTGCAGAACATAATAATTCAATACTTTGGAGATACTCATAATGGCTACATTATTTCATGATGTCATCATTGTAAAGTTTAGACTCTAAGCTTTCAAATGATACCTATTTCGTGTTGATCAATGCAGTAGTTTTGAAAAATATGACAATTCATTTTTTTCACAGCTAGGTGGCGCCCGCGGGCTGTACACGCCGTTTTAGATGAATAACTCTGCGCTCATTTAGAATATCCCAAAATGGATAGATTGAAAAGCCGAGATTCTAAGGTTTAAAATGATACCTATTTCATGTTATTACATTCAGTGGTTGCTTAGTAACCCCCCTGCAAATTTTATGCAAATTATGACGTGCGTCATAAATGCCTCTTTTCGCTGAAAGGGATGACACGAGCAGGAAAAAAGCATCAATATCTTCATGTTTTCTCCTGATGTTCCAAAACTGATAGGCTATTTGTAGTAAAATGTGAAGAACGAAATGATCTTCCGCAGGGTCAAGAACTTAGGCTTTGTTTGATTATGCGCTGTGAGAGAAAGCGAAACTAAAAATCTCCGGCGTGTATGAAATGCACTATACACAAAAACTTGACCAAGTCTAATAGTAAGCACAAACTGTGTTAAATAAAGTAAAGTTTGAAGTAAAATGTATCTGTCCTACTCCGTTTTCTACTTTACCACAGTAAATGATGCCAATATAGCCTACTCCTAAATAAATCAAACAAGGAAGAAACGTTTAATCCCCTGTGAGAGACGTAAATGAGGATTTGGGAAAATAAATAAGAGATTCCATGTCCAGTAGAATAAAATGGAGTAAGCCTATTGTTAAATTCGTGGAAAATCGGGTGACCAGATAGCAAACTTAAATTTGGCTCGCCACACAAAGCTTCCTCTCTCGTTCGGCATGAATCCATGTTTCCATGGCTGTGATGTAACATTTAATTGCGAACCTGTTATTTATTTTGTAAATAAAGTGGTGAGTAAAATATCAGGAAATTTTCATTTTGAGGTGAACTAATCCTTTAATAGAGAATCCTAGTTGACGTTAAACACATGAAATGAAAGTTGCGGTAGTCTTTACTTCCCTATTGTGACGCATCCGAGTGAAACAACAACTTCTCGAACAAGAAAAAATGTAGGGCCGGGACTTGATTGTGTCACTCTGGAATTGATTGGATGAGTGTGGTTTGCTATTGCTGTGATGTCAAGTGAGTGACAGTTGTCCCGCCCTGTCATCAGTAAACGCATCATCTGAGAAGAGATGTCGCTGCAAGAAGGAGAGGAATTTATTTTGATTAAAGGATACAAAAGAATATTGTAAAAAAAAAATGTGTTGCATGAGTGTTCTTGACATGTCATTTGTTGATTGTAAATATTCACTCTTGTGTTATTGCTGACCTAATGTTTCTCTGTTTTTCAGGTATGGCCATTAGCAGCGTATGGGCAGCCCAGTGTTTGTGCTCCACATCCAGGATTTGCTTTTCTTCAGCTGCATTTTTGTTTAGATGTCCTCATCCTCTCCCTGTTAAAGACCATTTGGTCCACATTGGAATTATGCTTTGTTTTTGTTCTGTGCTGTGTGCAGCAAAGCTGTAAATTATCATTAAAGTCCCTCTAAATACAACTGCCAATATTTCTATAATGCAATTGCATCCTATTCAACACACAGCTTAGATATTTCTATGCTGTTATTTACACGATGGCTTAATCTTGTGTTAAAATAAAAATGGATGTGGATAGAATTCTTAGATTATGAGTTCTGCTCTAAAAAATTATATGGAAGCCGGTTCTAGATCAGTGCTCAAGCTTCCAATATAATTATATATACAGGTGCTGGTCATATAATTAGAATATAATTTATTTCACTAATTCCATTCAAAAAATGAAACTTGTATATTATATTCATTCATTACACACAGACTGATATATTCCAAATGTTTATTTCTTTTAATTTTGATGATTATAACAGACAACTAAGGAAAATCCCAAATTCAGTATCTCAGAGAATTAGAATATTGTGAAAAGGTTCAATATTGAAGACACCTGGTGCCACACTCTAATCAGCTAATTAACTCAAAACACCTGCAAAGGCCTTTAAATGGTCTCTCAGTCTAGTTATGTAGGCTACACAATCATGGGGAAGACTGCTGACTTGACAGTTGTCCAAAAGACGACAATTGACACCTTGCACATGACAGACAAGACACAAAAGATCATTGCAAAAGAGGCTGGCTGTTCACAGAGCTCTGTGTCCAAGCACATTAATAGAGAGGCGAAGGGAAGGAAAAGATGTGGTAGAAAAAAAAGTGTACAAGCAATAGGGATAACCACACCCTGGAGAGGATTATGAAACAAAACCCATTCAAAAATGTGGGGGAGATTCACAAAGAGTGGACTGGAGCTGGAGTCAGTGCTTCAAGAACCACTACGCACAGACGTAGTCAAGACATGGGTTTCAGCTGTCGCATTCCTTGTGTCAAGCCACTCTTGAACACCAGACACGGTCAGAAGCGTCTCACCTGGGCTAAAGACAAAAAGGAAAAAAAGTGGTCCAAAGTTATGTTCTCTGATGAAAGTAAATTTAGCATTTCCTTTGGAAATCAGGGTCCCAGAGTCTGGAGGAAGAGAGGAGAGGCACACAATCCATGTTGCTTGAGGTCCAGTGTAAAGTTTCCACAGTCAGTGATGGGTTGGGGTGCCATGTCATCTGCTGGTGTTGGTCCACTGTGTTTTCTGAGGTCCAAGGTCAACGTAGCCATATACCAGGAAGTTTTAGAGCACTTCATGCTTCCTGCTGCTGACCAACTTTATGGAGATGCAGATTTCATTTTCCAACAGGACTTGGCACCTGCACACAGTGCCAAAGCAACCAGTACCTGGTTTAAGGACCATGGTATCCCTGTTCTTAATTGGCCAGCAAACTCGCCCGACCTTAAACCCATAGAAAATCTATGGGGTATTGTGAAGAGGAAGATACGATATGCCAGACCCAACAATGCAGAAGAGCTGAAGGCCACTATCAGAGCAACCTGGGCTCTCATAACACCTGAGTAGTGCCACAGTGACTGATCGACTCATGCCACGCCGCATTGCTGCAGTAATTCAGGCAAAAGGAGCCCCAACTAAGTATTGAGTGCTGTACATGCTCATACTTTTCATGCTCATACTTTTCAGTTGGCCAAGATTTCTAAAAGTCCTTTCTTTGTATTGGTCTTTATATTCTAATATTCTGAGATATTGAATTTGGGATTTTCCTTAGTTATCTGTTATAATCATCAAAATTAAAAGAAATAAAGATTTAAAATATATCCGTCTGTTGTAATGAATGAATATAATATACAAGTTTCACTTTTCGAATGGAATTAGTGAAATAAATCAACTTTTTGATGATATTCTAATTATATGACCAGCACCTGTATTACATGTATTTACAGTACTGGACACTAAAGGCCCGTTTACACCAAGGACTGTCTATAAAGATAAAGATTTGAAAGAATAGCAGAGACCACATCAGAACTATAATGATAACAGCACAGAGAAGCGATGGCGTTGGAATCACTCTCGGACCGACAAAAACATTGACGATCAGAATCCATCCAGCTGTGAAGAGCTTGAGCATTTAAAGCAACAGAAGACAAAACTGCAGCGTGCTATTATAATAAACAGAATGATATCGTGCCTTGGTGTGGATGATATAGTTATTGTTCTTGGTGTGCATTGGCCTTAATGCAGGGATTCCTAAGCCATATGAGTGTCTTCTAGGCTTGTGCAATAAAACATTTGGCTTATTATAAATATGCCTGTTTTACACAGTACAACACAAGCATATAACATTGCAACATCATAAGCAATTGAAAATAGTGTTAATTTAATTTAACCTTATTAGGTCCTGATTTGGCTACAGTAATCTGAGTCACAAATATTTGTGCATCCATTTCACTGAGTGTAAGTTCAACCAAAATCTGTCATTATTTAATCATGTCGCTTCAAACCTGTTTGACTTTCTTTCTTAAATAAATTAGCCCATTGATTTCTGTTATATTTATATATATATATATATATATATATATATATATATATATATATATATATATATATATATATATATATATATATATATATACAGGCGCTTCTCAATAATCGCAATGTCGTGGGAAAGTTCATTTATTTCAGTAATTCAACTTAAAAGGTGAAACTTATATAGACTCATTACATGCAAAGTGAGATATTTCAAGCCTTTATTTGTTATAATTTTGATGATTATGGCTTACAGCTTATGAAAACCCCAAATTAAAAATCTCAGAAAATTGTAATATTGTGAAAAGGTTCAGTATTGTAGGCTCAAAGTGTCACACTCTAAAATACACTCATTAATCCAAAACACCTGCAAAGGCTTCCTGAGCCTTGAAATGGTCTCTAAATGGCAGAAAACCATCATTGACTCTCTCCAAAAGGGAATTGCAAAAGAAGTTGGATGTCCTCAAAGTGCTGTATCAAAGCACATTAATAGAAAGTTAAGTGGAAGGAAAAAGTGTGGAAGAAAAAGGTACACAAGCTGCAGGGATGACCGCAGCCTGGAGAGGATTGTCAGGAGAAGGCCATTCAAATGTGTGGGGGAGCTTCACAAGGAGTGGACTGAGGCTGGAGTTACTGCATCAAGAGCCACCACACACAGATCCTGGACATGGGCTTCAAATGTGGTCAGAAGCTAAAGAAATAAAGAACTGGTCTGTTGCTCAGTGGTCCAGCCCTCTCTTCTGATGAAAGCACATTTTGCAGAGGTCCCAGAGTCTGGAGGAAGAATGGAGAGCCATGGTTTGGGGAGCCATGTCATCGGCTGGTGCTGGTCCACTTTATTAAGTCCAGAGTCAATACAGCCGTCTACCAGGACATTTTAGAGCACTTCATACTTCCTTCAGCGGACAAGCTTTATGGAGATGCTGACTTCCTTCTCCAGCAGGACTTGGCACCTGCCCACAGGTTGGCCAGCAAACTCACCTGACCGGAACCCCATAGAGAACCTATGGGGCATTGCCAAGAGAAAGATGAGAGACATGAGAGCAAACAATGCAGAAGAGCTGAAGGCCGCTATTGAAGCATCCTGGTCTTCCATAACACCTCAGAGTGCCACAGGCTGATAGCATCCATGCCATGCCGCATTGAGGCATTAATTCATGCAAAAGGGCACAAACCAAATACTGAGTACATATGCATGATTATACTTTTCAGAGGGCCGACATTTCTGTTTTTAAAATCCTTTTTTTATTGATTTCATGTAATATTCTAATTTTCTGAGATTCGGAATTTGCGGTTTTTATAAGCTGTAAGCCGTATCATCAAAATTATATAAGACTTGCATGCAATGAGTTAACCTTTTAAGTTGAACTTTTCCACAACATTCTAATTTATTGAGATGCACCTGTATGTTTAAGACAGCTAAAATTTCATGGCAGTAAATAAACAGACATCTTACATTTGCAACAACCAAAATGTTTATTGAATTAAATCATCATGAAATTCATACAAGACGCAAATGTCACAATAAGGAAGTTGTTTGTAATTGAATTATAATTTTTTTGGGGGGGAATTGATGAGAGACAGAAAGCAATGCCAGGTTACACTTGAGGATGAGGGGAATTTATATAAAAAAAACAAACTAAAGAACAAAAACAAGAATCAAAAACCGTTTAAAAGGAACACCCATGAAATTTAAACAGGAAGTGATTGACCGATTGCTCTGGACAGCAAATGTGTATTCATATGTATTAATATAGTCTAGATCCCAAGAAAGATATGAAACCAGATCTCCAGTCTGTCAGATAAGACCACAACCAAACTGAATGAGTAAAGGTGATGATAATAAGACTAAATCCCTGGAATGATTGGCTGCTGAATGGACACGTTTGTTAAATCCAGTTTGTCTATGCAGCAACTGTCAGCTAGAATAGCCCCTCAAATCCAGCATCCTTGACAATCTGGAGACCAGGATCATAAGTGCTAAATGTGTTAGCCTGTGAAGCGCACAAAATAGTTTGTCCCCAACAAAACGTTTCAAGAATAAACCCAATTCTTATAGTTCATGCTATACTCAAGCAAAACCCCCCCCCCCCCACCCCACAAAAAGCACCCCATCTCTCTGATTGTGTTCCGATACTCTTTCATAGTTTCTTCTGCTTTCATCGGCACAGTCCAGACTCGTCTAAAATCAGTAACTCTAGTTCAATGGCTTCTAAGTTAAGTACTGTCTGTAATTTATGGCAAGAAACCCAGTGAGAAAAAGCAAAAGCAGAGTATTGGAACTGGACATGAACTCTTTCGACCCTTTTTAGGGCTGCTGGCCGCCAAACTTGGAGCTGAGTTTGTTGATCAGGACCATGATCTTGGGGTTGCCCTGGTACTTGGCGATGTTGGCGGGGTTCTGTGCCACATCCTGGAACGCTGCCATCACCTCTGGGTCCTGGAAAATGAGAATGCATTAACAATTTACCATCATGTAGATATTACGGTCTGTCAGATACAGGAGAGGTTATTTATGGACATTTAGGAATTAGATCCACTAATACTATATGGTTGCTAACTGGCCCAAGTAAACCAAAGTAATGGTGATTAACTACAATCAAATTCTCCAAAGTTAATCAGATAAACATCCAAGTATCTTAATGGTTACACTGAGGTAATCTATGTAAATGTATTAAAAGTGACAGCAATACAAAAACTCAACAGTGAAATAAGAATCAATTTACACTATCGTTCAAAGGTTTGTGATCAGTACGATTTTGATTTAAAGAAATACATTTTTTCAGCAAGGATGTAATAAACTGGTCAGTGACAGTGACTTCCACATTTTCTGAAATGTAGTAAATCAAAAACGTGATTACCACAAAAATATAAGGCTACTCAACGGTTTTCAACATTGATAATAATGAGAAATGTTTCTTGAGCATTAAATCATCATATTAGAATGATTTATGAAGGATCATGTGACACTGAAGACTGGCGTAATAATGCTAAACATTAAGCTTTGACCAAATTATTGGAAAGAACCGACTCAAAAAACGATGCTCTCATAAACTGTCTTTGCGAGCAGGTTTTTCTCTACACAAGAGCAATATCTAGCCACTCAAAGATTTTACAGCAGAGCTAAACATAAAATCAGAATGTCCATGACTTCTACGATTTTACTGATTGAGATCAAGGCCTGGAAAAACTATTTTTAAATACCCTGATAATTCCAGGTTTTGTGGCACAGTGATTAACTAGGAAACTTAAAAAAAAAACCTTCATGACAAAAAGGGTAGCCAACTCCTGCTGTAATCTATGCAATCGTTAAAACTTTTTAAACCTCGGCGTCCTGCTGCTCAGCAGCGTGGTGTTCATTTTACCTGCATGGCCATGAGGACCTCGGGGTCATTAAATAGCTCGTTAAGTCCAGGCATTCCAAACGGAGGAGCTCCACCTGGGAAACCAGCACCTCCTGAAGGATCAGAACAAAGGTCAACGTCAATTCATTGATCTTCTGACATCTGTTCAGTGCATACGAGGAGAGACAGATGTGCGGATTTCTGCTTTACATATTACCTTAATCTGCTATGTCAATATTAATCTCTTTTCATTTATTTTAGTAGTGCACTTCTCTGAATAAAACATGGTTTACTATTTATACATAAATAGTTTAAATGGAGGATACCTGGGAATCCTGGAAATCCTCCATGTGCCCCTCCAGCTTGTTGTCTGGCTTCCTCTTCCTGCACACACAGATGCACATTAACAGACCAACTCTGCAGGAAATAATGATTCAGTGGCTTGATGCAAATCAGTTCATTTCTTACCCTCTGTGCTTTCTCATGCTCTTCCCTCGCTTTTTTCACTCGTTCTTGCCGTGTTCTGAGCTCCCGTTCCTCTTGTTTGCGTTCATATTTGCGCCTGTGCTCAATGATTTTGTTGGCCTGTGGGGGAGTGGTAGGATTAAATAAGACACATTGAACCCCACTTAGTTTTTTTTTTTTAAAGAAAATTATTATAACTTACATCAATGGTTTAAGTAACAGTAATAAGCTTTAATTTTAATTTTTGGGTGAACTAACCCTTTAAATAAAATCCTAAAACTGAAACTTTTACAATTTTATTAAATTAAATTACATTGTTTTAGAGCAGGGGGCCAGTATTGCTTGTTTCCGCCACAAAATAAAACATTTTAAAAGATATTTGCGACTTTATACCTCACAATTGTGACCTCGCAATTCTAACCTTTTTTTTCAGAATTTTGAGATATAAAACTCGCAATTGTGACTTTATAGCACGCAATTATGAGAAAAAAAGTTGCAATTACCTTTTTTATTTTTTATTCTGTGGAGGAAACAAGCTTTCATAGGCCGGGGCCCTCTAGGGGGTCTCAACAAACTTCCAATAGGGCCTAATAAATTCCTAATATTGTGTTGGTCCCCCTTTTGCTGCCAAAACCCTGAGCCATCAAGGCATGGACTTCACTAGACCCCTGAAGGTGTGCTATGGTATCTGGTACCAAAATTTTAGCAGCAGATCCTTTAAGTCCTGTAAGTTGTGAGGTGGGGACTCATGGATCGGACTTGTTTGTTCAGCACATCCAACAGATGCTTGATTGGATTGAGATCTGGGGAATTTGGAGGCCAAGTCAACACCTCAAACTCGTTGTTGTGCTCCTCAAACCATTCCTGAACCATTTTTGCTTTGTGGCAGGGCATATTATCTGCTGAAAGAGGCCACAATGCTTAGGTAGGTGGTACGTGTCAAAGTAACATCCACATGGATGGCAGGACCCAAGGTTTTCCCAGCAGAACATTGCCCAAAGCATCACACTGTTTCCACCAGTTTGCCTTCTTCCCATAGTGCATCCTGGCGCCATGTGTTCCCCAGGTAAGCGACACACACGCACCCGGCCATCCACGTGATGTAAAAGAAAACGTGATTCATCAGACCAGGCCACCTTCTTCCATTGCTTCACGGTCCAGTTCTGATGCTGCTCACATGCCCACTGTTGGCACTTTTTTCGGTGGACAGGGGTCAGCATGGGACCTTTGACAGGTCTGCGGCTATGCAGCCCCATACGCAACAAACCGATGCACTGTGTATTCTGACACCTTTCTATCAGAACCAGCATTAACTTCTTGAGCAATTTGAGCTGCAGTAGCTCGTCTGTTTGATCGGACCACACGGGCCAGCTTTCGCTCCTCCCACACATCAATGAGCCTTGGCCGCCCATGACCCTGTCGCCGGTTCACCACTGTTCCTTTCTTGGAGCACTTTTGATAGATACTGACCACTGCAAACCAGGAACACCCCATAAGAGCTGCAGTTTTGTAAACAGGACAGAAAGTCTTTGTTGTGTATCGAGAGCTATGGTATCCAGGGTAATGTCAGCATACGGCCACATAGGACGAACCACATCCCACAGAAATAACGGTCGACACAAGAGCAGCTGTCTGAAAGGGATGTCCAGGTACTAACCTGGATTGTATGCAAAAAACATAAAACCACAGCTGCCCAACTCACTGCAGAATTAAATGCTCATCTCGACTGTCCTGCTTCCACCAAAACTATCTGTCGGGATCTTCACAGAGTCAATATTCATGCTTGGGCTGCCATAGCCAAACCTTTGGTCACTCACTTATGCCAAATGTCGGTTTCATTGGTGCCAACAGAGCAAATCTTAGGCTCTGGACAATGTAAAACATGTATTGTTCTCTGATAAGTCCACCTTCACTGTATTTCCCACATCTGTGAGAGTTACAGTGTGGAGAAGCCTCAAAGAAGCTCAACACCCAGACTGTTGCTGCCCAGAGTGAAGCACGGGGTGGATCAGTGATGGTTTGGGCTGCAATATCATGGCATTCCCTACTGTGCTTGATGGGTGTACTACCAAACCGTTCTGGAGGACCATGTGCACCTAATGGTTTAAACATTGTACCCTGAAGAGTGTGCCGTGTATCAGCATGATAATGCGTCAATCCCATACAGCAACACTTGTGACAGAATGGTTTGATGAACATGAAAGTGAAGTGGCCTGCACAGTCACCAGATCTGAATATTTTTGAGCCACGTTGGGGTATTTTGTAGAAGAAAGTCAGAAAATGTTTTCCTCCATCAGAATCACACTGTTCTGGAAGAGGCTCTCTGACCACTGACTTGTTTTTGTCATTCCCGAGATGAACTGATGCTGCATTGGCTGCAAAAGGAGGCCCTACACCATACTAATAAATGATTGTCTAAAACCAGGTGTTTCAGTTTTGTGTCCAACCCCTTATGCCAAGCTCTAAAATATTTTATCTGGTAAAAATTGGGGGTGGAGGGTGGCCTTCAAATATTGTGGTGGACATTTCCATAACTGTTCTCCAAAAAATAAATCACACCAGCTCAGATGTCTTTGTGGAAGGGTCATAAACAAGAGTTCGGCACAGATACCTTTGGTTGGACTTCTTTCAGCATGGCACTGGCCTCGTCATCATAATCCAGTTTACAGGCCATCGCAAGGTCTCGAGCGGATTCCTCCCAATGGCCAAGCAACCTGTGAGAACAACAGATCTTCATCAGCAGGAAAACACAGAGCACAACACAAGTGAAGTGTCAAGCCAGAAATGACATCTCTTCCATGAAAATGTACTGCAGTCTGTTACCTGTGTGCCTTTCCCCTCCATTTATAAGGCTGGGCTGAGTCTGGGTTGATGTCGATGGCTCTGTCACAATCTCTGATGGCAGCGTTGGGTTTCTGCATCTTCACATAAACACTGAATGACACAAACAGATACAAGCAATCAGCCCCGCAGCCAATCGGAAAACAGGTCGGAAAAAAAAACATAGCAGGGATTGGTTGATACCTGGCTCTTTTGGCGTACAAAATGGCCAATTTTGGGTTGAGTTGGATGGCCTCCGTGAAGAGATCTAGAGCTTTCTGTAGGTCACCTGAAAAGTCGGCATGCTTTGTTCAACCCCATGATTTTATCATAAATTATTACCACAACAAAGGAAATGTAAACTAGGTTTACATTATTGCAATTTTAAGTAAGAGGCAGCTCACCGTCTCCCAACATTCCGATTGCTTCCATCTTCTTCTCATTGGCCTGGTCCATCATCTCATCTGTGATCTGAGATTAAAGGAAGCCGTTCCATCATCCTGTTTGTATAATTTCCCTTAATACTAAGAGCATGATTAAAGCCTTTAACAAACTTTGATCACAAGCAGATACAGTAAATCCCAGTCATTTAAGACTAGTTTTGAAAGAGCAATCTAACACAAAAGTCTTGGCATCAATGGTTGTTTACAATGACCAACATTTCCAATCTCACACTGTTTAAACAGATTTGCCATTGATTTTAAGTGGATCACATCTGGTCAAATTATAATGTTAGTCAAGGCTTGCTTAAAAAAAACCCATTAACTAGTTTCTCGTGACCGTTTTCTACTTTCTATTTGTCCCGTTTTGTGCTATAGAATCTTTAAGACTTCTATCTAAACACCTTCTTTGCATGTGAAATGAGCAACTGTGGTTTCCTGTGCTGCTTACTACTACATCGTGACCAGAAAACCCTGACTCAAATATCCGAAAACTAAATAGGAATTGTTGAGGTGTAAATGTGGGCGGTCATGTGTTCATATCTGTTTGAGCTCAAAACACTGCATATGTCAGTCCATCAGGTCTTTTGTATGATTTCTGTAACCTAAAATTACTGAATTTGCTGCAGCTTTTCTTAAACATTGCTGTAATATTTGTTGTATTTTTTTTTAGATTAGAAACTCACCAATAATCAGTATGTATTTATGTAGTTAGTATTAGAAACAGTAAGAGAACAATTACACTGCTGACAATACAGAATTGTGCTAGACACAGATGCAATGTAACTGATAACAAATTATACATTTCAAATGATTTAAATGTATTTAATGTTTTGACATTTAACATTTATAGTATAGTCTATTGTTGTGATATTGATTTTGCAATTTTTACAGCGTGCATGAAAAAAAAATGCAAGCTGCCACAAATAATTTCGTGATTGCTTGAATTTGCATTCATTCTTGCAATTTCAAGATCGCAAAATCCTAAAGGAACTGGCTTTGAGTTTGGCACAGAGCAGCAAGCTATCATAGTACAAAGAACTTTTATCTCACAGGAGAATGGAAATGAGATTTTTCATGATATGAGCTCTTTATTGCTACAAATAAAATGCCCATTGTGGATTCACTGCATTTACCTCCAGGTTCTCGTAATCGCCCATCTCCTGAGGATCATCTGTGTCAGGCTCAACCACTCCTTCATTGTCGATTTCTGGAGAAATGAATGCCAGTTCACGTTCACATAACAGAATAATGTAACAATCAATAAGAAACATTTGTTACAAAATAAGAGCATTTCGCAAATTATTTAACCATAAATAAGTAATTAAATAAACATGTCATACATTTTTTAAATAAATACTTTTACTAAATACATGCCCTGTAGGCTTGCTACGATAGTCAGTGTTGCTGGTGTTCAGACTAAAGACCGGTTACATCACTTGCCCACTGTGGCACCGCCCCCCACCGTCGTTTAATTTTTTTTGTAGTAATAAAATAATTTAGTTCAGTTAGAGAACAGACAATACAAATAAAAACTGAATGTGTGTCCAACCGTGAGTCTCGGCACAAACGCAGCAGGATTTCATTCACCACGAGAGCAAGGAGCTGACTGAGATGATCACGGAAGATTTGGTTTCAAAGTAAAATGTAAAAGCGCCCATTTAAGTGAGTTTGTCATTGTACTGTTTTGTTGTTGTGTTTTTCCTTAAGAATAGTAGGCTAATTAACCCACAATTCAAGCAACCTGCCCCCGAATTGGCGCTAATTCAAAACTGAAACTAAAATGTGCATGGCCGCACAGAGCACACATTTATGGATGAACTGTCATTCATGGTGTGTGTGCACTGGTGAGTTTTCAGTTCATGCATATTATGGAAGCTTAACTTTCATAGGAATTCATTGAAACCACTCGCTTTGCTCCGCTCCGTTATGAATGCCAGAGCGGCCCTGTGCATGTTACTTTCGGTTAGGTAGAATAAGTGATTTAAAGAGCCCAGTCGGTGATACTGGTATTACCGGTGTTGTCACAAGTCGATTAACCGGTGGGAAAATTTCCTCACCGTCACATCCCTAATGCCCTGTGTATGTAATAAGCAGAGTGAACGCATGTTGTATATAGGCACATACTACTAACACACTGTTTAAATAACAAAAATGAAGAAATACTGCGCTATTGACTTTAGGCAACCGTTAGGTTTTGTTGGTCAATGGCGCAGTCGTTTTCAGTTGCCTCAAAATAGCAACGCACCAACAATGCGCTGAACACACCTCGTTTTCAGATCAGCATGCCCACGGCCGAAAAGATGGGCGCGAGTGCAATTGCTATTTAAACAACGTGGCGCTGGACGTGAAAATGATAACTGTGTTGGGCTGAAACTAGCAAGAAACACTTGCGTAGCGTCTGGCATCGTATTGCGCCAAGTGTATGATAGGGCCCTATGAGTTGAGGCATTTAAGAAAAATAGACATTCAGCCCAACATGGTAATAATTAAATTTTAAAAAAAGATTACAATGTGAAAATCATACCATAGGCTATATAGACGCTTAGAGATCTCTATAAAGTAAAAGAACATAGAATAGAGTAGCCAAATATGTGCCGTTACTAAGTGTGGTTGTCTCTCCTGAAACTCTGCAGTGTAGCCTATATGGTCGTTGATCCTATTAGCAGCATGAAAGATACAACTTTTATTCAAATTGCGAATAGATTATGTACAGAAAGTGAGCAAAGAGCGCTTCTTTAATGACTGAAGCTGTCAATCACTTCAGTTGCAGCACGCAGACGCTGTGCTTAGCAGAGTATGAACACAAATAAGCATGGGACCGTTTGAAAGCAGTCGCCTGTCAGTGGGTACCTAATTCCGAATTGAGTCTAAATCAGGGGTGGCGAACTCCAGTCCTGGAGGGCCAATGTCCTGCAGAGTTCAGCTCCAACCCTGATAAAACTCACCTGCCTTTAGCTTTCTAGTAACCCTTCAGACCATGATTAGCTTGTTCAGGTGTGTTTGATTAGGGTTGAAGCAAAACTATGCAGGACAGTGGCCCTCCAGTACCGGAGTTCGCCACCCCTGGTCTAAATAGTCTTGGCTATTGGCCGTCTGGTCTGCCCGTGCCTATTGATTCCCGACATGCACTGCAAATGACCACATAAAAAATTATTCCACCCGTTACATCAAATATTAGCGGTTCACCTATCGGGTTCTTTACCTTCAGAAGTTTAGCTATAACATTACCTCTATACTCAAAAGATTTCAGTCTCTATTTAAAGTCTCCATGATACTGCAATACTGACATTTTAGAGCCTGGATATCAACTTCACATCACTCTGTTGGCATCGGTTTCATTGTCTACTAATTGCCCTAGTTTGAATATCAAAAAGCCAGGCTGACGCTGCCATAGAGTGAGAAATCATGAGACGGGTGACATCAGCAAAAACTGGAAAGAGTTTAGAGCCATTACCATACCAAGCCATAATAAAGGCCAGAGCAATGGCATATCAAGATGGCATATGAGGAGCAAACAAAAGATATTAAAGGAGATATTGGAGTCAACATACCCACGTCACTCTCTTCAGTCTCGGATGCCGGAGCAGGTTCGTGTTCTGAAGCTGCTTTGGGAGCCCCGTCACATGGACAGCCTCCCTACAAGCACATGAAAACACAGACAACGATAATCTTTTAGTAAAAATCACTTTAGTAAAAACAGCCCTGCCACAGTAACAGCACAGCCTGGATTAATCTAAACCAATGATAACGTTATATCGGATTTCTCGTTCTAGATTTGTTCCCTGCAATATGAAATATATACCTTAAAGGTGCACCAGATAATTTTTTGTTTATACTTTGCATCTAGTATTCATCATCCAAAACTGATCTTGATTTTGGACACATTTCCCGTTTAGCGGATTCACTCTGCATTTAAATGCGGTTGTCTCTCCTGAAACTCTGCAGTGTAGCCTATACGTGGTTGCAAATAGATTATATACAGATAGTATACAGTCTGGTTCACTATCTTTGTGGGGACTCTCCATAGACATAATGGTTTTTATACTTCACAAACTGTATTATTTATCCCCTTACACTAACCCTACCCATCACACAAAACTTTCTGAATTTTTACATTTAAAATAAAACCCTAATTCTGTATGATTTATAAGCTTGTTTCCTCATGGGGACCTCACTTTAGGTCCCCACGGTGACACGAGTCCCCATGAATCAGTGTGCATTCAGGTTGAAGTCTTCACCAGGATAGAAAAACATGAACACACACACACACACACACACACACATAATATTTATTTATTTGATAACGAGTAACAATGCCAGTGAATTATTGATTCATTTTCCTACCTTGCATGATGAGCTGTCATTCTTTGTTGGTATTGGTACGTTTGCTCCCATTCTATAATAAAGTAACATGCATGAATTTTACAATTGTCATACAGGCATGCTCTATGTGTCTGTGGCTCCATTGAAAAGAGCAGGGCCGGCCCGTGGCATAGGCGGAATAGGCAAATGCTAGGGGCGCCACTCATCCATAGGGGCACCAAAATGTATTACTGATACTATTTTATTCATATTAATTTGAAATATTACCAAATAAAGCGCAAAAAAAACTTTAAGTCCCCCGCATCTTCCCGGTCCGCCTCATCAATCTCCCCCGCCGAGTTTGAAGTGCGTCCGAAATATAACGCGTGATCAGTTTAACGTTGGGAATTTGTTGTGTCGCGTCACCTCTCGCCGCATCTAATATAGACAGGATTGCTTTCATTTTTAAGGGTGCTTGGCCGCTCGCTCCAGGTGTAGACACGGTGAAAGTTGCCTGATAATTTATGACGGATGGCCGAATTGTAGTGTCATAAAAACAGAAGCCCTCTGATGCAGGCAAGATAAGGGAAACACTGCAAAAATGCTCTTCTTATTTAGTATTTTTGTCTTGTTTCTAGTCTAAATATCTAAAAATCTTAAACCAAGATGCATTTACTAGATAAGTAAAATTATATTTTTTCTTAAGTGAGTTTATGCTTAAAACAAGCTACATGATCTGCCAATGGGGTGAGAAAAATCATCTTGTTTCTGATTGAAATCTTGTTTCTTGTTTCTGTCCCAAACAGAAATAAGATCATTTTTCTCACCCCATTTGGCAGATAATTGTGCTAGTTTTAAGCTAAAACTCACTTCATTTTGATTTTCCCCCCAGAAAACAAGGAAAAAATTATCTAATGTCATTTTACTAGTAAATACATCTTTTGATGTTTGGACTGGACACAATGAAAAATTACTTAATAAGAAGAGCATTTTTTGCAGTGTAAAGACAGAGGTAAAATGGTGTAATGAATGAACAGTTTATTTATTTGCATAGTAGTAAAATACTAATGTACGCTAATTAATTCCAGTTTTACCTTAAACTATATGCAAGCAGCTGTTCTGGGTTCTCCAGTGGCCACAGACAGTGTATTTTGTCAAAAAGAATCATATCTGTTTTTTTAAACGCATGTAATATCACTTTTTTAATAGCCTAATGTTTTTACTCTAGAGTTGTGCAGTTTTAAGGGGACATATGGACATTTTAAAATGTATTTGCCCAGATTAGTAATGATATTTATATACAGGTTTATTTAAAATAGCAACATTTTATGTAAATTTCACATTAAATATCTAAATTTCTCAGTTTAATTCATGGTGAAAACATGAATGTGCATATTAGTGGAAGTCTGCTGCCATCTACTGGAAAACAAACACTTTTGCTAGTTCTCAATAGTTTGTGCATGAATGCAAGATGCAATTACTTGTTATTTGTGTTTAGGCTGTAATGTGGCGTAGGTGCTAATTTTGTATAGTTTAACTATCATCAGCCTTTTAAAAAAATAAATAATAATAATATCATGAACATAATGACGGGGTAGAATGGACTGGACATCATATAAAACAATAAAAATTAAAAAAACATCAATGCATTAAAAAAATAAAACAGTACCAGTGTTTCCGCAACTTAGACTGAAAATATGTAGTGCTAAACCTTGATACAAGGGGCACCAAGTCAAATCTTGCCTAGGGCAGCAAATTGGTCAGGGCCGGCCCTGGAAAAGAGATGAAGCTGGAACTTTCTGAGAGCCACATGTCATGCAGGATGTGGGTGTGACTGCTCACACAAGCACTAAACTTCGACATTATTACACAATGCATGTCGTATTTAATCATTATTATAACATTTGAAATCAATGCTAAATATACAAATCAATATAGCTCGGATCCATAAGCCACTGACCCCTGCAGCCAGGTCTTAAAGAAGCCCATCTCGGGTAGATGCAGTAAGGATGGATTCTCTTTGCACAGCTGCACAAAGGCCTTTAACTCCGACACTTTCCGTGAGTCCATATTCCACAACAGGAATCCAACTCAAGCAGAGAAAGCGATGTGCTGGAAAACAAGGAAGCGAGCATTAATATTCCCGTCATATGACGTGACCGATCACCACCCGAGATCAATAAATGATGCATAGTACCACGGCCAAAAACGCAAAGGAGCTGTCTAATAATGCAACAGTGCGGTAAATAACCAGCAATTAGTGGTGCACGGGATTAACGCACGCGCTACATAGAAGCTTCTGGAAATAATGCTCGAGGAAGCGCGATTTGTTAAATAAACTTGGTATTTAAATCATTGTTTTATTCAGCTGTCTCAATAAATGTTAATTGTAAAACGAATAAAACATTAATGCTGTACCTGAAAGAGCAAAGTCCCTAAAACACGCTTCCCAGGCAGCGATTTGAGGGTCGCGAGATTGAACTCGCTCTGCACGCGCGAGTCAGTGAATGAACGCGAGACTGTGAATTTGGCGCAGGCGCGAATTAAACCACTCACTACTACGGCCAAACCAAAACAACAAGGGGTCCTTCTGGCGTTGCGTTCATTTTGGAGTAAAATACGTTCAAGACTCACTTTACTGTAGTGGGGAAATTTACTCCTTACCTTAAAAACATTTTTTATTATATTATATTAATTATATTATATTATATTATATTATGTATTAGACTAAACTTTATATACATGCCCATTTACTCAATCTCAAATCCAATGTATTTGACTTACTGAGTAACAGCATTAGAGACTGAATAAAACCCAATCAAAACACTTTCATTTAGCTTTTTCATGCCCCCCCCCCCTTATTTCTCTTTGTTGTTATTTATAGATATAGTTGTATAATGTTGTTCGTTGGTTAATAAAGAAAATAACAATATTTTTAAAATTCTGTTCAGAAAAATACACCTCATAAATATTGAATTAGAATTTCCATTTAAGATTATTACAAATATATATTATCCCTGTATCTATTTCATGAGAGAGATGTGTTTGAAATGTATATAACTTATATACCGGTACTTGTGGAATAATTTCTGTCTTTACATTAGTTGTGCTTTTGATCAGAATATTCCACATTTATTAAAGAACATTTTATTACAACAACTGCTTTTATTGTTTGGTTTCCATAAATCTACATTTGGGGAGAGTAAACTATGTATTATTTTTAATTGTATTAATAAAACTAAATTACAGCAAAACAACAATAAACTTAAGAACAAATTAACGAATAAAAAAAAATGAAAAATGTATAACCATGTAATGTTAGTTTTCTAATTACATCCGTAACACTGGAACGCTATCAAAAAATAAAGAAAGAACCTAAAGGGGTCCTGTATCAATCAGAGTCGCGGATTTGAACGATCATAACAGAGTTGTCCAATCAGAGCGCTGGAGTCGTTCCCCCTCCACCAATAGGAGCTCAGACTGAGTCTTACATGACACTGTCACCTTCCACACGATCATGCTTATTACATTTGTATGAGTAAATGTGAAAAAAAGAAGAGTTAAATTTAAATATGCATTGTTCCTTCAGTATGTTACCTTTAGGTTAACAATCCGAAATCATTTCTGTTCATGTATTTTCATGCACACGGCTGTTTCTACCTCATGGTGAAAGTTGGCAGATATCAGTTGAGCTGACCAGGACTCTCGTGTCCTCGCGACTATGTTTTATTCCAGTACACTGAGAGCCGCCGTTCAGTGCGTTACTCGCGCTCACTGGAGTCCAGGTAAACCACTGCACTTCTACATACTTGTTTGTACATTCATTTGTACATTCATTACAATGTATTGTTGTAATTCATAGCTGGGTGGTGATAACATGGCAGGAACACTGTTCCTGTGTGTTAAGTCAGTCAATCAGTGTGCAGGAGCCTTTAGTTAGTTTTTTCTCTCCACATTTGAAAAGCCAAATTAGTATGTACTAGGCACAAAATAATACATTGGGTTGTTGACGTGACATCACACAAGATACAATATAAATATAATTACTCATCATTTAAAATTCAGTAAATGGTTAAACGTTTCTTTGTCTTACATGGACCTGTTGATATAAAAACTTGTCTTTTGATTATTAGTATTTTTTTAATTTGAGCCAAATCTCAAAATTGTCCCACGGTGTGACTGTCTCAAGCATGGCTCAATAAATTGCAACTTTTATAAATTAAAAATAAATACCTCAGGCATAATTTTACAAGTGTACGTTTATTTAGTAAATGACAAAGCATAGGAACACTGAAAACCATGTTCTCCAGTGTGACACCATATCCTGATTTTCGGACAATTCCACTGACAAGTTTAATTAGTTGAAGGACCCCATTCAAGGTCATGTAACTGTGAAGCCCTTGACATGTGCACATGGTAGGAGTTTGTCTCAGAATTGTTGGAACCACTATAAAACAGGACAATCAATGGGGAAATCTCACAGTAAAACAAGCCAGATGAGAAGTTTATCTATGAATCTTTACTCTTGACTTTTTACTCTTTTAATTCATTTTATAACTGTTTTAATTTCCCTTGCTTTTGATTATTTTAAAGGGTTAGTTCACCCAAAAATGAAAATTCTGTCATTAATTACTCACCCTCATGTTGTTTGACACCCGTGAGACCTCATCTTCGGAACACAAATGAAGATATTTTAGTTGAAATCCGATGGCTCAGAAAGGCCTCCATTGCACTGTACACTCTCAAGACCCATAAAAGGCACTAAAGACGTCGTTACAAATCCATCTCACTACAGTGGTTCTACAATAACTTTATGAAGCAACGAGAATAGTTTTTGTGCGCAAAAAAACTCTAAATAACGACTTGTATAGTGATGACCAATTTCAAAACACCGCATCATGAAGCTTCGAAGCGTTATGAATCAGTGAGTCGATTCAGCAGTTCAAAGTCACGTGATTTCAGCAGTTTGACACGCGATCCGAATCATGATTCGACTCGCTGATTCATTTGACAAGTTAGTGACCCCTTATATTTTCCCAAACATCAGACTTCACAATACATAACAATATGAGTTTCTTTCTTCAAAAGTGGTGTTTTACAAAAAAAACTGAATTTTTTACTGCTTATTTGTTAACTACCCAATTACACTGGAAATCACCACCCTAACCTAATTTAATCTTTATAATGATTCTGTAGTAGTTCACACTTTTGTTCCTCAACAGAAGATCTTTCATTAGCAGTTAAAGTTAAATGTTGTTTTTTTTTCTCCTTATGTTTCAAAGTCAATGTTACATCAAAGTTGACCCCATTTATTGTCTTATTGTCTTAAATGTTAACTGGTATAATCTGAAACAACTTTCCTTTTTGACTGATGTTGATGTTCATTTGAAGGACATGCATAATTTTTTTTAACACCTTAGCTGTCATATAGGGAAATCTCTTCACAATCAAATCTTTTCCACATGGATAAACTCAAGTTTTCTTTCCTCATTTCACTCAAATAAACAATACCATTCAGAAGTTTGGGGTCAGTACGATTTTTTAAATAAATTAATACTTTTGTTAAGCAAGGATGCATTAAATTGATAAAAAATGACAGTAAATATTTTTTACTTCATCAGAATCCAGAACAAATCGTCATAATAGAATGATTTCTGAAGTATCATGTGACACTTTAAGACTGGAGTGATGCTGAAAAAAAAAAAAATTTTTTTAAATTGTTATAATGCTTCACAACATTAATGTTTTTAAACTATATTTATGATCAAATATATGCAACCTTGGTGAGCATAAAAGCTGTAACAGCTATTATTAACAGTTCTCTAACGAATGGAATTGTATCTGCTAGTTTTAAACATGCTGTAGTTCTCCCTCTGCTTAAGAAACCCCATCTTGACCCATCTACCCTCAACAATTTCCAAGTTGCCTCTTATTTCTAAGCTCTTAGAGAGTCGTACATTGTCAGTTGAATACCTACATCAGTATAACCAATATTTCTGATACTTTTCAGTCTGGTTTTAGATCAATGCACAGTATGGAAACTGCTTTGTTGAAGGTCACCTTTTGCAAATCCTCGATACCAGTTCGCGCACGCAGTGCTTGTCTTGTTGGATTTAAGCGTTGCTTTTGATAACAATCGACCATAGTATCTTGTTACATCAGTTGGAAAAAGTGGTGTGTATTCAGGGTGTCGCCTTGCAGTGGTTGGCCTCTTCTTCATCAGTTCCCCTATTATGTGGTGTGCACCAAGGGTCCATTTTAGGCCCGCTTCTCTTTTCAATCTATATGCTGCCATTGGGTGCCACTTTTAAAGGTCCCGTTCTTCGTGTTTTTTTGAAGCTTTGATTGTGTTTACAGTGTGCAATATAACGTGTGTTCATGTTTCGCGTGTAAAAAAACACAGTATTTTTCACACAATTTACTTATCTGTATACCGCTGTTTTCACTGTTCTAAAAACGGGCTGATGAGTTCCTTGTTCTATGAAGTCCCTCCTTCAGAAATAACGAGTTCTGATTGTGCCAGCGGTTCCCGTGTTGTGATTTGACCGCAGCTTAGCGAACGTAACTTGCACGGAAAGGTCACGCCTCTTAACGGGGAGATGTATGCGCTTAATGATCTCTACAGCGTCCCTGGGAAAGCCAAACAAAGGTGATTTCACTCCGGGATGAAAATAACAGCGTCTCGACGACATGGCGACAAACACACCACTTCCTTTTCTCCACGTGACACTTCCTCTTCTCCACGTGGGACAGCAACAAGACCGCGCCCCCTTTTTTCGCATATTCTTGTGGGCGGAGGTTAATCTGTTCTACTGACGTCATTTATGAAGGAAGTACCAGGATGTAGTCCAAGCCGGCCGTTCGCTGTAGGCTTTGAAAGGGAACTTCTGTTAAATAAAATATCTCGCTTGGCATTGAACTTTGAGCTTTATAATTTTACAGGTATTATTTATGCTCTAACAGCAACATTACACACTATCTAAAGTTTGAACAATTGGATCACGAAGAACGGGACCTTTAAGAAATATTGGATCTCCTATCACTGCTGACGATACACAGTTTTATCTACCGTTCTTATCCCTTGGACGTACTGTGTGACTGTTTTGAGGAGGTCAAATGTTGGATGGCTAATCATTTTTTGCAATTAAATGAAAGCAAAAGCGAAATTTTGGTTTTTAGGCCCATCCAGGTCTTCATCGCCTTTTAATTTAGGTTCTTTCTCCGCCACTGTTCAACCTAATGTAAGGAATCTTGGGGTTACTTTTGAATCCTTACTAAATTTTGAGAAGCAAATCAGTTCAGTGGTAAAGGGCAGTTTCTTTAATTTATTATTAGATTGATTGTGAAATTAAAACCGTTTTTGTCTCCAAGATTTAGAGACCGTAATCCATAACGCCTTCATAACATCACGTCTGGACTACCACTGTAATTTTACTGTAATTCTCTGTACTGTGGCCTGCCTCAAACTACAATCTCTCGGCTGCAAATTGTCCAAAATGCTGCAGCGAGACTTATCGGTACAAAAAAGAGAGATCACATTTCTCCCATTTTAGCAACTTTACATTGGCTTCCTGTTAAGTTCAGAATCGATTTTAAAGTTGCATTTTTTGTGTACAAGGCTCTATCTGGTGTTGCACCAAAATGCATAGGTGACCTTCTGATTCCTTACACTCCCCAGAGAACTCTTAGGTCTTGTAATCAGCTTCTCTTTACTGTCCAATGTTTTCGCTGTAAAACTAAGGGTGGTCGGGCCTTCTCTGCTGCCGCACCTAAACTCTGGAACAGTCTGCCCCTCAATGTGAGGTCTGCTCCTTCATTAGCCAGCTTTAAATCGGCTCTTAAATCTCATCTGTTCTCTCTGGCTTTTAATTAGATCGATATTGGTAGATTTTTTTTTATATTTATTTATTCTTTGGATTGTATTGTAACGTGTTTATATTTTGTATCTGCCTTGTTTCTTTTTATATGCACATTGTCTTACTGTACAGCACTTTGGCGTAACTCTGTTGCTTTTAAATGTGCTATAGAAATACAATTTGACTTGACTTGAAAAAACATATTTTAAACAGTAGTGTACATCAAATTGAGGAAGTAAAATGGGTTGCAAACTGTGTTTTTTGTTTTTTTGTACAGGGTCTGGGTGGTGTTCATGCAGGAATGTATCTGTGAAAACAGGGGGATGGAAAACCAAGAAAGTTCCTCAGAGATACCTGGGACAGCCAAGCCCGTACACACACCCTCACCTCATCAAACATGGTGAGACATCCACTCTTTTCATTTGAAATCACCCTTATGACTTTCTTAATGTTTGTTTCTGGTCTTATCATGAATGATTATCTTTTGACCAAAGAAGAACTTTTTTTTTTGTAATCTTTAGGGATGCACGATATATCGGCCACCAAATCTGTATCGGCCGATGTTCCTCTTTAATTTGATAATTATCGTCCCGATAAGAACATTTGACCGATATATTAATGCCGACAAATAATGGATTATTTCCTTCAGCGGAGACACTTCAGATGCGCACTGTTCACCATGATGGTTTTAAATTGCTTGAAATATGATTGGAATCACTTCAAAAAAGGAAAATATTGTTAAGTGCAACATGTGCAGTGCAATTCTGTCATATAGGAAGTATAGATAAAAATTGATAATGAGAACATTATAATTGTGTGCTTGGGAAATGGTTTTTAATGGAGAGACTTTCGTTTTTGTAATCAGGCTCTCAAGAATTATATAACAATTTGTATTTAGATTTATCAGCTCATTTATCGGTTATCGGCTTTCAAGTATAAAGAATTATCAGTTATCGGTATCGGCCAAAATTTTCATATCGGTGCATGAAAATTTTAGCCTTGAAATCTAGACGCACCCTAGTGGCAGCAAATCTAATTCTCCGTTGGCTTGTGAGCTGGAAAAACCAAACTCTGGTCAGGCCAATCACATCGTGTATAGAATCGGTGGGCGGGCTTAACATAATGATGGTTGAGTTGCCGCGGTTCCGCGTGCCACTCGTAAACAAAGAAGCTGGCGAACAGCGGTCTTTCGAATCGGCTTTGGACGCGAATCTGGAAGACTTGGAGTTAAGCTTTTCTATGAGAAAAGAACAAAGAACAGCACTGAAGTCATTCTTAATAAAGGAATGTGTTCTGAGTTTTGCCGACCGGATACGGCCTTCTTTGTTGCTCTGGTTGGTTGTAGCGCCATCCTATTGCGTGCAGAGGGAGTTTGAAAGACAACCATTTATCCCGCCCCTTGGATTTAGCCCTGCCAATGGTGTGTTCCCAGACCCAACACCTTGATGTGGATCTGGCATGTCAGGCTATGAAAATTTTAACCAAAATGCAACAACCTGCTCCCCCTCTGAAATGTTAGGCTGATGTCCCTTAGGCCATGCCAGCTATTTGTATATAGAGTCAAATGGCTATTTAGCCCTTGTTTTAGGTTGTTTTTAGCCCTTTGTTTTTTAATGCTGTAGTTAATACAGCCTTTACAAATCTTGTAATTTAAGTAATCTGATGTAGATTAACATTAATATAATGAAATGAAATGCCTATTTTCACTGTACAATTAATTCACAATTAATAAAATACAATTCCCATCTGATTTCACTTTTTCACTTTAAAATACACTACTGTTAAAAAGTTTGGGGTCAGTAAGATTTTAAGTACAGTAATATTGGGAATGTTCTGCATCATTACTCCAGTCTTCAGTGTCATATAATCAGAAATCATTCTAATATGATGATTTGATGCTCAAGAAACATTTATGATTATTATCAATGTTGAAAACTTTGATAAGCTTCATATTTTTGTGGAAACCGTGATTTTTTTTAGGATTCTTCGGTGAATAGAAAGTTAAAAAGAACAGCATTTATTTAAAATATAAATATTTTAAAGCATAATTAATCTCTTCTCTGTCACTTTTGATCAATTCATCATTACTGAATAAAAGTATACTTTTTTTTCTTTGAATCACATTATAGGAGTAAAATGGGTTGCTTTGTGTTGTTTAATGACAAATGTTCCTCTCATAGGTGAGGTGACGCCAGGTCTCACCCAGACGGAGTTTGAGTTCCGTCGGCAGCGCTTGGCGTCTCTGATCGAGATGCAGGCAGAACGACTAACAGGTTCTGGAGCCTCTTCAAACTCTTCCCACATTGTCATCGTCCTATCGCATCCCATTCGCTACATGAGCAATGACATCCCTTACCCGTTCCACCAGAACCAGGACTTCCTGTACCTGACAGGAATTATGGAGCCGGACAGCGCACTGGTGATGTATGGATCGGGTAAGCCGGACCAGGCCGTGTTGTTTGTGCCCCGGCGAGACCCGGCGCGAGAGCTTTGGGACGGGCCTCGCTCTGGGAAAGACGGAGCAGCTGCTTTAACAGGTCTAGAGCGGGTGCATAGCACAGAGGAACTGGGCGTTGTGCTAAAAAGCATAAACGGTAAAAGAAAAACAGGTCTACATTTACATGCATTCAAGCATTTGCATCAGTATCTTACTCTGTTCTCCTTCTCTTAGGAGGAACTATATGGTACGACAGTTCTCAGCCTTGCCATCCACGATTACACCAAAATCATGTGCACCCCCTATTGGAAGGAGGACAGCTGACAAAGTCTCTCCGACCCCTCACTCATTCCCTCAGAGCCATTAAGAGCCCAGCAGAAGTCGCTCTGATGAAGGAGGCAGGACGGATCACTGCCCAGGTAATAAATCCCTAATAACAGTACCTTATGT
The DNA here is from genome assembly GCA_023566225.1 of Romanogobio albipinnatus. NCBI lineage: Eukaryota > Metazoa > Chordata > Actinopteri > Cypriniformes > Gobionidae > Romanogobio > Romanogobio albipinnatus. Next base: position 55,425,154 of record CM042240.1, read on the forward strand.
TGTGGCAAATTAATAAGAAAATAAGTTGTTGATGTAAAGATTGATCATTTCAGTTATGAGGGACTTGGTGAAATTATTTACAGTAAGTTGCCTGAGGAGGCCTAACATGCGCTATATTGAGCCATGCTTTTATCTTCAGGCATTTAAGAAGACAATGGCCATGTCAAGAGGAGACATTGATGAGGCAGTTCTCTATGCAAAGGTGAGCCGAGGGACTAAATGCTAGCCTGGTTAAAACCAGACCATTCTCAGTAGTAACTGAGTTATGGTCTGGCAAAGCTTCATAGACAAATCATTTCCAAAGGGGCGTCACCAACGGGCGTTGCTCAAATACCTCTCGGTGCAATTGGATAGACCTAAAACCAATCAGAGCGACGAAGGAGATGACGTATGCAGAGCGACGGAGAAACACGTTCCACTAGACACGCACTTGCAAACTTCCCTAAGCACTTCCCCTCGGGGGAATCCCCGCCGCCATTTAGTTAATAGTCCGCCTACTCTGCTAATGGACAAGCAGCGTTCTTGACAGTATCACTCAGTATATATTTGTATATTTTAGGCTACAATAAAACAAAATATAAGATAAAACACCACTCTACCTCTTTTAATTTTCATTAAAAAAAAGAAACATATTATATATATTATCTTCAATGCATGTTTATAACAAAACGAAATATAAAAAACCCAGCCTCTTTTCGTTTACATTTAAAAAAAAAAAAAACACACACACACACACACACACATTAATGTGTGCATAATATAGGCTATGATTATCACTGTAATAAATTAAATATGACATAAAACACAACCCAGTCTCTTTTTGTTAAATGTCAGTGTATGTGTGATCAATAGCAATTATAAAAGTATAAGTAAAAGGTATAAGAAGCTATACAATAAATAAAGCAATTCAGTCAAACAAAGTCAGCGCTAGGAGACTACAACGGTAAAGTTTAATAGCTTAAAAATATAAAGTTATGAAACTTCACTTTGCCCTCAGACAAAACGATCTGTCAGGGAACAAATTATAGATTAATGAGAGCAAAGATCATCCGTTAGATCTACACGAATCATATCTGATGTTTAACCACTACAGAGACATCAGAGCCAACGGCAGAAGGACTGGCCGAGGAAAGGCGCCTCTCGGTGGGGTTAATGAGCGATTGAACGCCGCTGGTCCACTGGAGCTCACAACTCCGAAAACGGCAGATATAATTTTCAAAAAGGTGCTCTCTTTATAAATAAACCACAGATTTGAGCTTTAAACAACTACATTCTCACCTGAAATTGCCGAATCCAGTCGGTAAGACAGCGATAACATCTTTTTTAGATATGAAGGCTTCGAGTGTTGTTCTTTGCTCGGGTTTTAACGAAAAGGAAAAGTTTAAATCGCTTAAAACAGACGTGATAGCTGATTCAAACAAGTGATGCTCCACAGCGGCAAATCTGCTTCACCGTCGCTGCGCTGTCGTCATCCTGTAAAGCCCGCCCCAACGTTTCTGATTGGTGCCTCGATTTCTAGGCATTAGAAATGGGTTTGAATGGGCTCTTTGCCAGACTACTTGCAGAGCAAATCTAAATTTGCCGGAAGTTGTCTGGGTTTTCCCAGGCTAACTAAATGCATGAATGCATGCACAAACAGTCAATTTGAACACAGGATTCTGTGTGCAACCTGTACTCTGTTATATGGGTGTTTCATTAACTTCCAGCGTTTTTCTGTCCCAGGTAGGCCTGTCACGATCATGAATGTTGTGTTGGCAATTAATTGTCACAAATGCTGATATAGAGCCATATCGCACGGCTATGAGTGTGATATTATGTTTATACAACAGTTTGACGGCACGAGTGTGTAAATCAATAAGAAACAACAACGGAGTGTCTTTAAAAACCCTCTGTCATGCAGATTCAAGTCTCAAGTTGATAGTTTGACAGTTGTGACCAAGCCTCTGTTACTAATTCTAAAACGTCACTTTTAACAAGTAACGAAGGAACGCTGAGTCGTTTCACTAAAGCTTATTGTATTATGTAGAGTAGAGTATTATAGTATTATGAGAGATCGACTAAATGAGTGCATTACCTGCATCTAGATGATATTCTTCTGGTCAATCTTATATTTATAATCACAAAATCAGTTTGAATGTCTTTGTCCTTTTAACAGTTAAAGGGATTTCTTATGACAGTGATAGTTAATGCATTTGTAAGTTGAGTCTTATTGTTAACAACCTTGTTTCGTCCTTTCAATATAAAATTATTTGTTATTGCCTTACTCATTAGAACAGTCTTTATAATGGCGTAATAATGTAACGTTCACTGAAGTCAATCACAAACGGACTCTTTCCCAATACCAAAAACGGCATGTTATGTATGTAAAATATTACTTATTGATCAATAATATTTAAATGAACAAGCCCAAAATGAATTATACCTCATGTTTAACCACTATCTACATAAGAGCTGAGATGAAACTGTTCTCAGCGGTTACATGTTTAATGAATGGCCGCTGACGGACTGGAGCTGGCATCTGCGAAAGTGTGTCAAACAAATAGTCAAATAGGCGCTATGTTTATATGCAAGTCACATATTTGAGGTCTAAATAACTTAATTCTCGCCTAAAAAACTGTTAAAACTACATTCCTACATATTAGTATTTGTAAAATTATTGGTATTGCTCATCTGCCATGGCACTCACTGTGAGAGAAATGCTGCAAGCGGAGTAGTACAATCTGTGAAATGGTTCCCATGCTAAGACTGGTAGAATATGGCATGGCTGGAAAAGGCTCTCAGCCAATCAGAATCGAGAACCAGATCGAATAATATAATATCATATCATATCATGTCATATCATATTCTTTGGCAAAACGTGATTGAAATTTAAATTGCACAATTATTGCGCTTATCTCAAATAACTGATTAGATTGAATAACCGTGATCAGACGATTAATCAGTTAATTACTTAATCATTAATGCCGTGTTCCAGGCAACCTGGGGCCTGTACCATGAAGGTAGTTTAACAAACTCAGGGTTACAGGATTAGTTTCGAGTTGACAAAACCAAACCAATCTATTCAGGCTTTGTTGGTCCCATGATGCTGATCATCAGCTTTCTCTGTCAACTCAGGCTTTGATCCTGAGTTTAGGAGTTTAGCTGTGACATCAGTAGTGAACAGCCAATCACATGCTGTAGATCAGTGAAACTGAGATTCACTTCTCGCGAAAGAAGCAGTGAGATTTAATTTCTCTCTTCTGCAGAATATTACATGATTGAAAGAGCTGTCTATAAAAGAGGACACGATATTCACTACGTCAATGCAAGTAAAAGTTATGAAGTTAGTTTAGTTGATATATAGAGAGAATTGAACATTTAAGCTAACGTAGTAATTTTTATTGCTTTATTTATTGATTTTAAAGCTTATTTGTATGACCTTTTATATAGGCTATTTATATTAATTTCAACTAAGTGCCTATTAATGATTGATTAACTAAAATGATACATGTGTAATTGATTAAGGGTATAATAATTACATAAATGATATCTAAATCATTCAAAATTATTATTATTATAAATAAGCATTGTTAAAAGCCAGACGCTTTAGTCTTTAATAGCCATTTGCTATGTAGTGACCTTTAATTTGGAGTAGAAACAGGGGGAGTGGCTTTATTGCATCAGAGGTGTGACTTTGCTCACAGCTGATTGGTCCGATTTCAGTTTGAGATCTCTTATCCAGAACATAACCTGCCCTGGAGCAGGTTAGCCGTGGAGCGTAAGTTACTATGGAGATGAACACAGCTAAAAGCCAAACCACTTTAATGGTACCTAAAACCCAGGATTAGCACAAACTAAGCTTAAACATATCTGGCTAGCCAGCTAAACCGGCTTCATGGTATAGGCCCCTGTAACCGTGTTTTTCCAACCTTCTACCCGTGAAAGTGCACTGGAACGGCAGTCAAACCAGTGACTTCCCACCCGTGAACTCGTACTAGATCGATGTACTCCCAGTTACGAGATCTGTCGTCACAGCTCGCGAAACAACAATGTACAGCCCCGTACATGCGTTGTTTATGAAACAAATATACAATTAACGTTAAATAAAAGGTATAACAGCTTATCTTGCCGTATGCACTGTTTTTTCCCCTCCGTTTCCCTCAAATAAGCAAGGAAGCACCTTTGGCGATAGAAATGATCGTAAATTTAGCATAAGCCTCATACGGTCCGCCATGCTTTGTTTACATCTAGCTACCACACGATTTCTTGCGCTCAGGCAGTTTGGCGTGACTTTGCCTGGAACACTACAAAGTCGTGAGTCGTAGTTTGAAGTTGTAACTTACGGGCTCAAAAACCTGCCTGGAAGTCCCAAGGTTTGAATTTAATAACTTTTTTTTTTTTTTTTTTTAGCCTTAATGCTTTTCAAATGGCTTTTATAGTATATAGAATATATACTATAAAACTTATATAATATATATCTGTTTTCTAATTGAATATTACTCCAGTCTTCAGTCACATGATCCTTCAAAAATCATTCTAATATGATGATTTACTGTTCAAGAAACATTTCTGATTGTTATCAATGTTGAAAACAGTTGTGCTGCTTAATATTTTTGTGGAAACTATGATGCTTTTTTCAGCATTCTTAAATGAAAGAGTTCAAAAGCAGCATTTATTTGAAATGGAAATCTTTTGCAACATAACATTATAAAAAATCTTTACTGTCACTTTACTGCATCTTTGCTGAATAAAAGTATTATAAAAAAAACATCCTACTGACACCAAGTTTGAACGGTAGTGAAATTAGTATACATTTTTTACACTATTATCACCCATCATCTCCACAACACTAAATCATTTTGCACAAATAATTTTTTTTTCAGAAGTCAGTGTACTTGTGTACCAAGGAAAGCAGTGCCAGTAAAGAGAATGAACTATGAGACATAACCAAAGAAATTAAATAATATTTTGTCTGATTATACAGCACGTGAACACATAATTGTGTTTACATAAGGGTACATAAGATGCTAGCTATTAAATTAGCAAGACAAAGGAGTCTAACGAAGAATACCATTAAACTGGTGGAAACGGTAGAAATGAGACTGATGGGAATTTTACTGGCTTTCATAAAAAAAAAAATATATATATATATATATATATATATATATATATATATATATATATATATATATATATATATATATATATATATATATATATATATATATATATATATATATATATATATATATATATATATATATATATATATATATATATATATATATATATATTATATATATAATACCGATCAGGTATAACATTATGACCACTGACAGGTGAAGTGAATAACACTGATTATCTCTTCATTACGGCACCGGTTAGTGGGTGGGATATATTAGGCAGCAAGTTGATGTGTTAAGAAGCAGGAAAAATGGACAAGAGTAAGGATTTGAGGGAGTTTGACATGGGACAAATTGTGATGGCTAGACGACTGGGTCAGAGCATCTACAAAACTCCAGCTCTTATGGGGTGTTCCTGGTCTGCAGTGGTCAGTATCTATCAAAAGTAGTCCAAGGAAGGAACAGTGGTGAAACAGCCGACAGGGTCATGGGCGGCCAAGGTTTATTGATGCATGATCAAACAGACAAGCTACTGTAGCTCAGATTGCTCAAGAAGTTAATGCTGGTTCTGATAGAAAGGTGTCAGAATACACAGTGCATCGCAGTTTGTTGAGTATGGGGGTGCATAGCCACAGACCAGTCAAGGTGCCCATGCTGACCCCTGTCCACCGCCGAAAGCACCAACAGTGGGCACGTGAGCATCAGAACTGGACCGTGAAGCAATGAAAGAAGATGGCCTGGTCTGATCAATCACATTTTCTTTTACATCACGTGGATGGCCGGGTGCGTGTGTGTCGCTTACCTGGGGAACACATGGCACCAGGATGCACTATGGGAAGAAGGCAAGCCGGCGGAGGCAGTGTGATGCTTTGGGCGATGTTCTGCTGGGAAACCCTGGGTCCTGCCAACCATGTGGATGTTCCTTTGACACGTACCACCTACCTAAGCATTGTTGCAGACCATGTACACCCTTTCATGGAAACGGTATTCCCTGGTGGCTGTGGCTCTTTCAGCAGATAATGTGCCCTGCCACAAAGCAAAAATGGTTTAGGAATGGTTTGAGGAGCACAACAACGAGTTTGAGGTGTTGACTTGGCCTCCAAATTCCCCAGATCTCAATACAATCGAGCATCTGTGGGATGTGCTGAACAAACAAGTCCGATACATGGAGGCCCCACCTCACAACTTACAGGACTTAAAGGATCTGCAGCTAACATCTCGGTGCCAGATATCACAGCACACCCTCAGGGGGTCTAGTGGAGTCCATGCCTTGCCGGGTCATTCAAAATGTTCAATTGCTTATGAAGATATAATCAGTGTTATTCACTTCACCTGTCAGTGATCATAATGTTATCTGATCTGTGTATATTTGTAGCAGAAAGTGCCTGTTATTTATATTTAAGCCTTTCAGAAGTTTTTGTAGGTATTTTTTGGGGTTGAATTACTGCGTCTGAGAACTGAAAATGTACCACAGAAACACAAATTACATCAGCAAGCTCTTGGAGAGTGAAATTTTTGTATCCAGCCCACATAATGACTAACATCTTTGCCTTCTTTCTTCCTTTCTCTTCTGTTTCTCTTTTTGGATTTCCATATAGTTTGAGTTTGAATGCCGTGCTCATGGTGCGAACTTCCTGGCATATCCGCCTGTGGTTGCCGGTGGAAACCGAGCCAACACACTTCATTACATCAACAACAATCAAATAGTGAAGGTGAAGTACCAAACACAATCGTAATCATTACTGGGGCTTTTTTCCTAAGAGGGCGAGTCTATAACAGATTCATAAGATAAACAAGGGTGAAACTTGAAGTCTCTTTCTTGTTTCTCTTGTTCTTAAACAGCATGTGCGTATGTAAGCTTTTTGTTTTCACGAAACAAATACACAAAAAATATTATCCCAATATTGAACTAACTCTTTCTTTCTCAGGATGGAGAAATGGTCTTGTTGGATGGGGGCTGTGAGTATTTCGGTTATGTGAGCGACATCACACGCACTTGGCCGGTGAATGGAAAGTAAGTCTGTTTTTAACAGAACTCTCATTGTCTCATTGTCGTAACGTAGCTTTAATATCATAATCAATCCAGTCCTTGCTCCGTGTGCCGTCTCCAGGTTCAGTTCTGCTCAGAGAGAGCTGTATGAGGCCGTGCTGGAGGTGCAGTTAGCCTGTCTGTCCCAGTGCAATCCTGGAGTCAGTTTGGACTATATATACTCCACCATGCTCGCGCTGTTGGCCAGGCAGCTTAAAGAGCTCGGGATCGTCCCACAAAGCACCAGTGATACAGACACACTGAAGGTATTCTGATTTGTTTTAAAAAGCAGGCTGTTTAAAGGGAAAGTTCACCCATAAAATAATTTTTGGATATTGTTTACTCAAATCAAATATCAGCAAATACCATTTCAAATCAAATTTGAGCAAAATCACACATTAAATCATGATTCAAAAGTAGTTATGAATGAGCAGGACTACTTGAGCAACTTGTTTTTACTGAACAAAAGGTTGGGGTTAGTAAGATTTGTTTTTAAAATGTATTTTTAATTAATTATTTTTAATAAATTAATATTCAATTGATCAAAGTGAAAATAAAGATATTCATAATCTTACAAAAGATTTCTATCTCAGCTAATCAATGAATCTTTAAAAAATGTATGATGGTTTCCACAAAAATATGAAGCAGCACAACTTTTTTCATTGTTAATAATAATGCATCAAATCATGATATTAAAATTATTTCTGAATGATGTGATATAAATTCAGCTTTGACATCACAGGAATAAATTTACATTTTAAAATATATTCAAATAGAAAAACTTTTTTTTTATTTGTAATAATATTTAACAACTTTACTTTATTACAATATTACAATTAAATACAGCTTTGGTGAGTGTAAGAGTAAGTAAGAGGCTTCTGTCTTTCAAAAACATGTCTTGCTGACCCCAAATGTTTGTATATTTTTAGTGGCGGTGCTTAAAGGGGTTATGAATTGAGAAATCAACTTTCCCTTGAGCCTTTGATATATAAAAGTTCATTGTGATGTAAGAATATCCTGTACGTTTCGGAGCTGAAAACTTCCTTGTTAGTAAAAAAAAGCTTTTACCTTTTATTGACACCAGGCCCAGAAAACGCTCGATCTCAGAATATGCCAACCCGTGACGTCAGCGTGTGGTGAAATGCCGCCTCATCAGAAAAAGAACAACGCCTGATTCTGTAGCCCTGCCCACTGACTCGTGGAGCTAAACTGATCACGCTACCGAGCAATAAACATGCCAAAGATAGCAAGATATTGCACTGTGCCTGGTTGTGGAAGAACACGGTCGCTGCATAAGCTTCCTTCGGATTCTAATATTGGGAATGTGTGGTTGAACTTTATTTTTAATGAAGATTCCTTCATTTCACAACGGATTCATTTGTAAACGAGACTGAATTTGCAGACAGGATGAGATTACATGAATGAATGAAGCAACACACTTATGTGAGTAAAAAATGTTTTTATAAGTGATAGTATTGCATTGTTACAGATCAAATACAATGTTACATTGTGTACATGTCTAACTAAACATAACTTACCACTGTCACAGGGCTCGCAAAGCCCAAGGTCCTGGGGCTATGTGTTTTCCATCAGCACAGTATGTACATACTTTACATGCACAGCCAGATTATGTTCAAGCTCGCAAGTGGTCATTTTGAATGTTTTGCCACTAATTCGTTTGTCCACAAGCTTGAAACACCGGGAGAACAACAACAAAAAAACGAATGGAGACAGAAACAACAATTGGCACGCATAAAAGAGTCCCTATTATGAATTTTTGAAAATTACCTTTCATGTAGTGTAACAAAGTTCTAACTGAATGAAAACAAGTTTTAAATCTGAAAGTGCAGCGTATATAAAGTTATTGTCTCTCAAAAGTAACAGTCGACTCTGAGTCAATTAAACAAATCGTTTTTTCAAACGAATTGCAAGCCATTCCGTTGTGACGTCAAGACGAAACATTAGCATATTGCCCGTCCACTTATTGTGGGCGCAGACACCAGGGAAACCTTGAACCACCTTAAACACTGCAGCTGATTCATGTGGATACTGGATAGCATGATGTCGAGAAGACGCTGTGCTCTACAATGTGTTTTGTTGTGTTTCATATTATGTAAGCATCTGGCTAACTCACATTATTACCGTCTTACTGAAATACTACTGTAAATCAGCTGTGGGCTGCAGTATCACCTAAAACTGTGTCTATTAATGACGATTGTCTGTAATTCTTACTACTTTGAGTAAAGATAAAGGACGGAGCAAGATTTGTTTTGCAAACGTTAATGTTTACATGCTAACGTATGCACTATAATTGATACAGTTCCCACATGTGCACCGCAATACATTAGACACACACGCATTGTTAATGGCATGCTGATGGTGAGGAATTACAGTTGAAACATCTCATAATGTAGCTCAAACTGAGTAGCATCACTGAGAAACGTCCTGCTCAAGTTTCGGGTTGAATAACTAGTTCTTCCGTTGTTTCGTCATCAATTCGGACTTGCTCTGGGCTTTTGTGTAAAATCGGTGTCATCCTTACTGTCTTTACAGTGTGGACAATCGCTGAGGATTAGGAAGCCTCCGGACGGAGCTGGAGTTCGGTTATGGTAATGGAGTTTGTTTTCGAAAAATATGCGCTGTACGCGGTAGACCAATCACAACAGACTGGGCCATCTGACCAATCAGAGCAGAGTACGCTCGTGGAAATGAGGGATTTAGAGAGACTGATTCATCCATCGAGTCGTTTGAGAATCATTGAACATTGTGGTGATGTGCAATGTATATTATGAGAAAATGAAACTGTTTTTTGACCTTTAATGCATGTAAACCTGTTGTTGAAGACCTCCAAAACAAAATTAGGAAACTTTAAAATAGCCTAATAGGGGCACTTTAACAAGTCCTTATGTGAAAGGGTTAAGAGCAACTCTATTTTAAACGTAAAAAAAAGTACAAAGTTGACAGTGAGATTTGATTCTTGTTTGTCTTATAATCGGTTGTGTGTATATATATATATATATATATATATATATACACATATATACTGCAAAATGTATCACAGGCCACTTACACCAACCTGAGATTCTGGTTCACAGCGCTGAAACACCAGGAATTCGAGGCTTTCTTTATTTATTTAATTGAGCTTCCCAAAAGCTCTGTGGTCAGGAAATTACTATAAGTCTTCCTGCTCAATTTAAACGCCAAAGATCTGCACCACTCAGTGTCTGTAAAGGGCCATACTGCTATAAAAACGCACTTAACGCAGCGAGTTTATGAGGCTAACAAACTGACATGTTGGTCAGTTAAACCCGTTGTGACTCTGGGGATGTAGCGATGCATTTATTTCAGTTTTCCAGTTCAGAGTTTTGTGACTGATCACACTACATGCACTAAGTTATTCCTTTGTTTTTCTTAATGGATGTCTGCTCTCTTCTTTTTCCCCTTCCAGGCTGCTCGGCAATTTTGCCCCCATCACGTGGGTCACTACCTCGGCATGGACGTTCATGACACTCCTGAGCTGTCCCGTTCACAACCGCTGCAGCCTGACATGGTGATCACAATAGAGCCAGGTAGAGATCACTTTCACAAAAAAAAAGTAAATTGTTAGCAGCTGCATGTGCACGTGCATTGTGGTTGAAGAAAAACAGTGGTAACAAGTGGAGGAAAATGGGTGATATACACGGAATAAGAGAAAAAAATGTCTTGTTGTGCCTTTGGATGTCAGAAAAAAAAAGTGGTCTTCATTTTTACGGCATACTGTCGAAAGCTAAATGCAGACATTTATGGTTGTCATGCTCAGCCTGGGCTGATGAAACCTGCGACGATTGCCCTACTATTAAAGCACACATTTGAATCAAACAATAGATCCCCATAATATTCCCATATATGCAGTTCATAGGTGGGTGCTTCTCATGGACTATACGATCAGATCAGCACCTTAAACTTGCATTCATTCATCCACAATAATAATTGACCATTCAGTCTTTTTTGCCCATTCTACCCTTCTCATTTTACGTGCCTATGTCAGATGTGGCTTTTTCATGCATGGAGTAACTTTCATCCCTCAAAACAACAACAATCTGATAAGTTTCTAAAAAATTGAACTTGAAAGTGACTTGTAATGCAAGTGTACTCAATACTCCAGTAACTGTATTGTCATTTCCACCATCCATTGAGCAGCGCAACCATTTCCAACTTTTATAATGAGAAAAGTTTCTCACGTAGCAAATTTGAACATTTAAAATGATTTCTTTTAGGACAAGGACAAGGTCGAGGTAACAGTGTTTTCAAATAAGGACTTCCGAAAATGAGGCATTGCCTTTACAAATTAAGAAAAGAAAACACATTTTAAAATAAAAACACAAAGCCATTCCCCCCAGTGTTGAAGCTGAAATAAAAGTATTCATGTAAAAACTTGCACATAAAAAAAATTACAAATGTGTAACACTAATTCTCTCAAACAGTAGTAATAATATTGCATATTACTGTTTTCGACTGTATTTTTAGCAGTTAAATGCATGTTTGTGAACAGAAGCAATGTCTTAATGATCCCAAACTTTGAACATTAGTGGAAATAACACATCCAATTCATAGTAAAACAATAACACATGATATTTCAGTCATACACAGAAAATACAGTCCAGCTGTACAGTACAACTAAAGTTGAAAAGAAATGTCAGTCATCTGAATGGACGTTGCAACACACTGCAAGGGCATTTGAGGTGTTGATTATAATCGGAGCGATCTAGGATTGAGGGCATTCATATAGCACCCCGCTAGATAATACTGATAAACCACAGACATGTATCTCTGTAATGACCTTTGGACGTTTGCATACTGGTCAAATAACATTCAACTTCTTAGCATTCGAGCTCTACTGCAAAATCAGTTTGTGCATCAAAACAGAAGCTCTTCTCTTGCTCCCTTAACCCAGGACTGTACATCAGCGAGGATGACAGCTCATGTCCAGAGCGATTCCGGGGTCTTGGGGTGCGAATCGAGGACGATGTGGTGATCCGAGACCATGGAGGACCCCTTATCCTGTCTGCACACACCCCGAAAACCATCGCTGAAGTGGAGAGAGCTTGCGCACAAGGAGAGGACTGAAAGGAAAGAGTCAAAGATAGCAAGTCTTTCCAGAATGAGTCTGTTTCTCCCGTCTTTAGTTAATACTGAACTCAGGAGCTCTGGATCTCACAGAACTTGCTCCAGTTATGTACTGAGGGTTAAGAGCCGGACATGTCTGGACAGCATGCAATGTCTCCCTGATAGCTAGTTCACTCCCATGCTAGCTGATGGGTCATGTTATGTATTTGCCCACCTATGATGTAGGATGAGGGTTTATAGGAGACTTTAAATGAGCTCAGAGGGAGAAACAAATAAGTGACTGTGAATTAAAGATGGTAAACCATTTATGTTTGTGAGACACTGCGAGATTCTTTACTTGTGATTGAGCATGACTTAAGTTTGTCTGCTGAGTTTTTATTGTCATAAATGTGTTTTTTTACTGTTGTCAAAATAAATTTCTAGTTCATGATCATTTCTGTAGTTTGTGTACTTTTATAGCGCTTTGTATAGCAGATTGTTTCAAAGCAGCTTCACAGTGATAACCAGAAAAATCGATTATGCAAACTTTCAAATTTTGCTGTAAAGCAACCCTAAAGAGTCAGCAGTGTCATTATTCAGCCCAAGTCAGTTCGGTGTTGATTCAGTTCAGCTAAATAGTGTAAAGTTTCAGGTCAGTTCAAAAGTATCGCTGTTGCAAAATTCGTCTATTGTGAAACAAATTCCGCTAGTTAACCACATAGTTAGAAACTGAACAGGTTCTTTAAAAAATGGATTGCAAAATGTTTGATTCAGTACATATCTAAACTCAGTTGAATGTTTTAATGACTTAAGACTTACTTATACTAACATTGGTTGTTTTTTTAAGGCAGAATTCAAAAAATTCAAAGTGATGAAATCTAAAATATCTGGCCAAAATGTTGCAAATTTAGTTTCAAACAAGTGTGAATCCCGAAACTAGAGTTACTAACATCACCAAAAACAAGTGTGAACTATACAGCACATTTTAAATTATGTACTGTATAAGCATGTTCTTCTTTGAGCTTAGCTGACTCGTAATGACCAAAAGTACTGTCTTCGTGGTGCTCTAAATGGTCAATAGGTGTACAGAGGATGCCCAGATGACGGATCAAAAAATAGGTCTAGGTAGGCATCACACTAGGTTTTATGTCAATTTCTCCACTAAGATGACTTGCAATGCATTTATGCCAAAAAATGCATTTATACTTGGGTAAGCAACTTGGAGGTTTTTGAGTTGAACCGACTTTCAAACATGCCAATGAGGCCTGGAAATGTTGTTTAGGTAGGCCACTCAAGGTTTTTGAGCTGAATTGACTCTTATAATTCCCAAAAAATTTTTTAGATGAAATGCTGTGTAGTTAAGCAATGTCTGAGCTCGAAGTAAAAGCTGAATATAAAGGTTTCCATGAGATCCAACAATGCGTTCTAGGTGTTGGCGTTTTGAGCTGGATCGACTCTTGAACATGCTTATAATGCCCCAAAGTGTTCCTAGGTTTTTGAGCCAAGCCCAGTCAGAACATGCAGAAAGTTCTCAAAAAGTATGTCAAGGTAGGCAGCTCACTGGGTTTTGAGACACATCTCTCGACTGAGATGAATGAGTTTTTTCCCCAAAAAATGCTGGGTAAGTAACTTGAGTTTTGACTCTGAATTGACTCCGAAATACTCTTATGATGCCCAAAATGCTAGCTAGATAGTCAGTTCCCTTGGTTGAGAGACACAATTTCTCATCTGAGAAGATTCGTAATCACGGCCAAAATTGTGGTCTAGGTAATCAACATTTTGAAGCTAAGCTGAATGCCCTTACGAGATCAAATATGCTGTCTAGGTTGGAAGCCCACTAGGCTTTTTTGTGAAACAGCCCTTGAACTGGTATGATGAGCAAAGTACGTCCCAATTTGTGTACTTGTGCACTATTCTGTCTTTTTGTAGTATAAATAGTTTAGAGTAGTGTTTTCACACTGAAAATTGTAATAAGAAAACAGTGCACTTTAAAGACCCAGATGATGCATTTAATTAATTGGGGAAAAAAATGTGGAGCATTGGACACTGCTTTAATTGCGTAGCGAAGTTGGATTGGCTATCAGAGTCTGATGTTGAATGAAATAACCTTATAAAATTCATACACTACATGGTCGAGTACATAGCCTAGTGCATAGTGTGTAGTGCGTCATTTGGGACACTACAGTCTCTCAGCTGAGATGATTCGTAATGTGGTCATGCCTAAAACACTGCCTAGTTAATCAACTTTGCATTTATGATGTCAAAAACACGGTCAAGGTTAAAGCTCACTGCTTTGCAAAACCGAATCGACTCAGTATGACGCACAGAAATGCTGTCTAGGAAGACAGCTCACTAGATATTAGGCTCTTCAAGCTGAATTGACTCTGAACTTGTTTATAATGCGGTCAACATATGTCTCTAGATTTTGAGTGTTTGGGGCTGAGCTCAATCTCAGACCACACAAAGGGTTCCCCAAATGCTTAAGCAACTTGAGGTTTTTGAGATGAACGGACTCTCAAAACGATGATGCCAAAAAAATTTCTAGGTTGGTCTTTTGAGCTGAGCTCAGTCAGAACGTGCAGAAAGTTCTCAAAAAGTAGGCAGCTCACTGGGTTGTGAGACACATCTCTCAGCTGAGATGACTTGCAATGAGTTTATTCCCAAAAAATGCTGGCTAAGTAACTTGAGGGTTTTGAGCTAAACTAACTCTGAACACAATAATGCCCAAAATGCTGGCTACATCAGTTCCCTCGGTTTTGAGACAATACTTCAACTGAGATGATTCGTAATGTGGTCATGCCCACAAAGCAGTCTAGTTTTTGAGCTAATCATGTCCAAAAATACTGTCTAGGTTGGAAGTTTAGGATTAGCAAAACAGCCTCTAAACTGAGACCACTCAGTATATACGACGGCCAAAAATGTCACTGCTTGTTCTCGCTTCTATGTCTGCACTTCATAAGGGCACTTGACCCCTGTCCCTCCAGGTAGAAAGCCAAGTCGAGTAATATTCTGCGAAACAAGCCACGCTGACTGTAGGCATCATTTCACTATTAGTGATTCCATCATCTGATGATGCTGGACGCCGTCTCGCCGCCCAGAACAGTCGCAACTCCGAAACAGTACGGAAACAGCACTGTCCGGGAAATCCCGATCGCCATCTACCCCTCCACCCCCCTTTACTAATGTTACCGCACCTCCAACCTTCCCTCCCCCCAGCCAGAGGAGTAGAAACAACAAGCCGCCATTTTGTTTGTGCGGAGAGAGTGAAGGAGGCAGGAGCGACCGAAAAAAAAGCCACTCGAGCGGCGACCACTGCGACTCTGAGCGCCGCCGGCTCCGTCCTCGAGGATCTGAACCGGATAAAACACAACCAGGGTGATTAGCGGAGGAAACGGAGGGAGATTGTAGATTCTCCAGTGTGGAAATAAAAAGCAGACCGGGTTTTCCTTTCTTTTTCTGCTCTTTTTTTGAAACGGAGCGGAGAGGCGGAAGAGGGCAATACATTTAAACGAAGGGAAGCTCGTCAGGGGAAAAAGGAAAATAACAGCGTCACGAAGTGGGAATATCTGTGAAATTACATCGCCGGTTGCTGGCGGACGACAGCGAAAGTGGGAAAAATTGCAGGAACTGTGCAAAAGAAGGGAGAAATTTAAAAGGGATGAACGCGCAGGGGGGTTCACAGCATCACAAAGCCTATGAAAGGGGTTTGAGGACCCCCAGATTTTGGGGGGTGCAGCTGGCAATATCACCCGGATCGGCAGATGCTTCAGACCCAAAATATTACTGAAGCCCACCTCGGTTCGGTTCATTCTATTCCCGACCCACTGCTGTTCCTCTTTAATGCTCCGCAAGGCTCTTCTTCGTGCACTGACAAATTATTCTTATTTGCTCGATGTGACTGACAGTGCATTGAAATACAGGCATATGCTTTGACCAACTTCACTTGATTCCCATTCTTTAGCTCGTGCACGACTGCGAGACGAGCGACTAATTGCATACATGTTCTGTGCATTACTTTTGAAACCATTTCTTTGCCTTTTGCATGCAAGATCTGTGCGCAGTGCAGGGTGGTCTCGTGGAGAGCAATGGTCAGAGATTTTCTGCAAACACTTTTAACTCGTGCACATTCACACAGAGGGCGCACGAGCCGTATTCAGATATGAATGCACAATAAATCATTTGATTTGTCACTTTGAAGTGTTGTTGCACAATACTAAGACATGGACACTGGAATATGCAAGTTGTTCGGAATCATCTAGCTCGTGCATGCAAACTCAAAGTCAATTCAGTCCCTGGATGCACGTTTCTCGTTTATTTATTCTGCAAAGAGTACTGTCTTAAGGATGAAAGGAAACTTTTACATTCATACGATTGCCTGATTATATTCCAGTTTGCAAGTATTTATTTGTTCTCTCTACCCATCTTAGTTACATGGTAGGAAATAAAGACATTGACGAAGGAGATCCATACGTCCGTGTCAATTTTAAGGAGCTTGATGGACTTTTAATCTTCTAAGTAAAGTGATGCTGGCGGAGAATTGCACATGCTACGAGGCAAAGAGAGACACGATTCTAAATCTTAGTGTTTGCTTATAAGCATTGCAGTGAGTTCGGTTTCTCATACACAACGCCTTAAAAAAAACAACACTTCTGTTCGCCGCCGACAATGGCGGAAAAGACGGATGCAAGCAGCGAGGATAAATCTTGGGAAAATTGCTCCGCCGCCGAGGAGGCTACGTGAGTTTGCGGCGAGCTTGCATGACCGTCTGTTCCTCCCTTCACCTCCTCCATTCGGAAATATACTTTGAGGAACTAAAGACTAGAAAATCTTAAAAAGGAGCATTAAAGGTGGACTGAACATTGAATCGTTGCATTGTATGCATGTATCGTCCCATGAAAGGGAAACGGGAATACGTCCGGAGCTCGTGAACGAGGAGATTTCATTCGCACATCGGCTCGCGACTGCACAGGAAGGGCTATCCTACGCGGGATATATGCATTAACACTAAACCGGAGGAAAACTATGGCCGATAATGTGCTGGACTCCGGTCCGCCTTCAGCTAAGAGGCCTAAATTGTCTTCCCCGGCTCTGTCGGTCTCCGCGAGCGATGGAAACGGTAAATAATAATGTTCACGCGCTGCGGTGTGCGGCGAGTCTCGCGCCCGCACACTGCCACTGTTCGCGTGCATGTTTGAAAAAAAAAAAAAAAGACACGCGACGCGTGTTTTAAGAGCTTTCTTTTGTTGTGTTTGTTTGTTTGCATCACCCCCCGCTATTTAAATAACTTAGCAGCATAGCTAGCAGGCTAATTTGCTCCATGTTTTCATTTGAAGTTGATGAGGTGCGTTACAATACTGTTTGTGCATGATCGTCTGAGTGTGCAATGTTTTTCCGGGTGTGCGTTACACAAACTTTTGGCTTTGTACGTCGTTATGCGATGGCGAGAGCTAGGGTTGGTGTCAAAGGTTTATGAGGTGATGCATTTTGGGCTTGTCAAGAAAAGGGAAAACTCGACGTGCACGCGTTGTAAATCACGTCGCTTTACTGACACACTGTTGGGAACGAAGTTGGTTTACATTGAGTGAGTACTGAGTAGTAGACAAACCAGTGTTTGCAGTGTTTGACAAACACTAAGCAGTAGATGCTTCCTCATCTAACTGGTTTTTCCTATATCTTAAACTAGTTTGTGGTGGTTTGCTGGTGTTCCTGTTTGATCAGAAGTGCTCAAGACCTTCTAAAACCAGCCTACCATCTTAGGCTGGTTTAAGCTGTTTTTCCCCCCTTATAGCAGAGTTTAATGTCTAGAAATCTGGTCATATTGTCTTTATATGAACTGTAGTGATTCACCATACAGTGTTTTTAAATGGTGGCTGTACTTAGCCTATATAATTAATAATATCAAATACTATTCATTTGAATGAACGTTTTTATTTCATACAATATTTATTTCATTTAAAAAAAATCTTTTGATAACTGAAAATAAGTTTGGGATGTTCGGGGTAAGTTGGGCCACTGTTTATGTTGTCATCTAGGCACTGAAAAATGAAATGAATACATTGAATTTTGTTCCAGAGTTATTTTATTGCCCTCTATCCTTTGCCCATAAACCAGCCATAAGAAGGTTATTTTAATGTTTTAATTTATATTTTAATGTTACATTCGTATTTTCTATAGATGCTAAAGTTGTAGACGTTAGTTAAATTCTACAGATGTTGAAATGTCACTTTTCTCATAGGAATCTCTTGAAATATTCATTCATTTAAGAATACATATTTTTAAATATAAGGTGACATGACAAATTATGCCTTGTAAATAAAGGGGGTAACATAGTACCCTACTCTTACCTATCCTATCCATTTAAGGATTGTCTGTAGATTTTAAAACAAAATGATAACACTAACAGAAGTGTTTTTTAAACCATTTTGTCTATGACGATCTCAGCTCAAATCCAAATATTGTCTAATTAATCACTTCGCTGCTATATCGATGTGTCACTAATGTGGAGACCGCACTCAACAGTTTGCTTCATATTTAGAGTATGTTGCATGCATCAGTTGTTGGTGTGTTGCTGTTATCAGGACCTGCCATTATGTAGGAAAAGGCCCCCATTTTGTCCCAACGCTTGTCCATTGTTATGCCATGTGTTTTTTTATTAGTATGAACCATTAGGACGTGCACACCGGCTCTACTACAGACTGTTGTCCTGTGAGGCGATAATCTCAGCCTTTCTCTCATCACGAGAACTGCTATAATCTGTTGCAGTTTTCTAACCATCAGCTGAGATTCGTTCATTTTTACTGGTCAATTTGTGTAGATGTCTTGCTTTATGGTGACTGATAGACCGATATATGAACAGTCCAACTAACCGCGGATATCTTGCCATTAGAAACATGTTGTCCGTTTATTGTCATTGTGTAGTACACTGCCCGGTTTAAATCGGCAAATGCTTAAGAGTAAGTGATTGTATCATTATTGCAGTGATTATTATGTTTTTAGCATGTTATATGTTCATCCCTAAAGGATGAAGTGTGTAGCTTTTCTTTTCTTAAACAACCATGTAGGAAGACTCATCATGGCCACATTCCAGGATGACAATGTCAAGATTCATCAGGCTATAATTGTGAAAGAATGATTGGGAGGGAGCATGAAGAATCATTTTCACACATGAATTGGCACCTCTGAGTCCAGACCTTAAATTCATTGAAAGTCTTTGGGATGTGCTGGAAGAGACTTTACAGAGTGCTGGACTCTTGCATTGTCAATACAAGATCTTGACCAAACATTGGCGCACCTCTTGACGGAAGTACCATCACATTTATTTCCATCTAAAAAATATATATATATATATTCTTCATGCTCCCTGCCAACCCTCAGATTAAATACAGTCTGCAAACTCACATCTTTTTTGGAAACTTCACATTTTTGGGGGCATACTCTAATTATTCTATCTAATGGATCTAATTATGAGTGATTTTTCTGTGAGCAACAACTTGATTAAAGTCGGTTCTTCTCTGTCTTTCAGATTTCGGCTCTTTATTTGACCTGGAGCATGACCTCCCAGATGAGCTCATTAACTCCTCCGACCTGGGCCTTCCTAACGGGATGGACCCTGGCCAGTTGCACACCAGTCTGGGTGGCGGTGGGATGTCGGGGCCTCTGGGCGGCTTGGGCCAGGACACTGCGGCCAAACACAAGCACCTTTCTGAGCTCCTCCGCCCTGGCGCCCCTCCATCCACCTCCACGGCCACTGGCAGCCCCGGTAACGCGGCCTCCCTGGGGATGATGGGAGGTCTGAGTGGCTCCCAGGTTACTCAGGGACTCGGTGGCCCTCAACAGCAGCAGCCTGGCATGATGCCGCAGCCTGGCATGGTGGTGGGATTGAACCGGGGCATGATGGGCGCCCAGAAAGGGAACGGACAGCCGCAAAGCATGATGGGAGGGCAGATGATGAATGGTGCACCCAGAATGGGCTACGCCAATGTGAACATGAATGCGGGCATGGCTGGTAACGGGAACATGCTGCCCGATTCTCTGCAGCAGCAGAACGCAGGCCAGCAGATGGCACAGGCAGTAATGAGACCGCAGCAACCAGGAACGGTGAACAAGGTAACCTGTGAACAAATCAGCACGTCAATATAATAGTGAGACAAGTGATTCTGTGTGCTCGTACAGTTTAAAATGCATTCATGCACCTCAAACAGTGGAGTGTGCACAAAATGGGTTTTCTTCCAACTCTATAGCTAACCTGAATTGCTTTTTTACAACTCATTACACTTCTGTAATCTGACATGTCTCAATGAAATAACGATATATTTATATATTGTATTCTAGCGTCAGTAAGATTTGTTTTGAGATTAATTCATATTTTGTATTCAAGTATTACATTACATTTAATTTAAATTTAATTGAATTACATTGTAATTCTTTTGAACTTTCTAATCATCAATTAATTTTTAAAGTATTTAAAAAATACACTAGGGGTGAATATCTGTATCTTTATCTGTTACAATCTCAAAATTATTAGTATCTGAACTTCTATTGAAGTATCTGAACTAAAATTCTGTTCCCTTCATAGTTTTCATTTAACAAAAATGCCTTGTATAACTTTATAACAAACAAATATATATTTTCTTTAAATATCTTCTAATATTTAACAATAATACTAAATGTTATATAAAAGGAAAAGGAATGTGTACAGAGTTATGTCAGGGCAATCAACCTAACCCAACCTCAAATAAGAGGATTCTATATAAAATAGCTGATTAGAGAGCATGAAAGTTGAAAGAACATAATCAATGGGTGAAAATTGCTAAAACTTTTACTATGCATACAAATGCAAATCTGAACAAATGATAAGTAATGCATAAATACTTGTCGGCTCCGGGAGAGAGTATCACATCGTACAAGAATTTAAACATTTAAATATACATGTCAAGTAGTGTTACTCTTGTCAAGCTCTTATTTTTTGAGAGACGCACAGAGATGGCGATGTGGCTATTTGATTTGAGATCATGCTGTGCTCATTTCAGTAGTTTACACTCATTGCAGTAGCTTACACTCATTCGTGTTTCATATTGTACATATGTTAAATATACGTAGGAAATGGTAGTAGTATTTTAATTTGGCAGGAAATACTCCTGGCAGGCTCCGATTTCTGAGTGACGTGCAAAGACGATATTTGCGATCATTTGATTTTTATTTATAATATAATGCTATGATCCCCTGGCTCAACTTTTATCCAGCAAACACGAGCATTTTTCATATTATTCGGTTGAATTCGTTATTTATTTTGAAGCCTTTATCTATGACTTTCCGAAATAAGGTATTCGACTTCGGGGCACATTATTTCTTATTACCGTATTTCCACAAATGGTTGCTGAAAATGTAGCTTTTCCGTCACAGAAATAAGTTACATTTTAAAACATATTAAAACCAAAAGCAGTTGTTTATAATATTTCACAATCACAACATTACTGTTTTTGATGTATTTTTGATCAAATACATTTTAGCAACCCAAAATTAGAACTATATACATTCACCGATCAGACTTAACATTATGACCACCTTCCTAATATTGTGTTGGTCCCTCTTTAGCTACCAAAACAGCCCTGACCTGTCGAGACATGGACTCCACTAGACTCCTGAAGGTGTGCTATGATATCTGGCACCAAGATGTTAGCAGCAGGTCCTTTAAGTCCTGTAAATTGTGAGGTGGGGCCTCCATGGATCGGACTTGTTTGTTCAGCACATCCCACAGATGCTCGATTGGATTGTGATCTGGGGAATTTGGAGGCCAAGTCAACACCTCAAACTCTTGTTGTGCTCCTCAAACCATTCCTGAACCATTTTTGCTTTGTGGCAGGGTGCATTATCCCACCAAGAAATTCTTGCTTCCATGAAAGGGTGTACACGGCAGTGGAAAGGGGTCAGCATGGGCACCCTGACTGGTCTGCTGGTCGATGCACCGTGTATTCTGACACCTTTCTATCAGAACCAGCATTAACTTCTTGAGCAATTTGAGCTACCGTAGCTCGTCTGTTTGATCAGCCTTCGCTCCCCACTTGCATCAATGAGCCTTGGCCGCCCATGATCCTGTCGCAGGTTCACCACTGTTCCTTCCTTGGACCACTTTTGATAGATACTGACCACTGCAGACCGGGAACACCCCATAAGAGCTGCAGTTTTGGAGATGCTCTGACTCAGTCGCCTAGCCATCAGAGTTTGGCCCTTGTCAAACTTGCTCAAATTCTTATGTTTGCCCATTTTTCCTGCTTCTAACACATCAACTTTGAGAACAAAATGTTCACTTGCTGCCTAATATATCCCACCCATTAACAGGTGCCGTTTCAAAGCGATAATCAGTGTTATTCACGTACCCATATATATATATATATATATATATATATATATATATATATATATATATATATATATATATATATATATAAAATATACAGTGAGGAAAATAAGTATTTGAACACCCTGCTATTTTGCAAGTTCTCCCACTTAGAAATCATGGAGGGGTCTGAAAAAAAAAAATCCGTAAATCACAATGTATGATTTTTTAAAAACTATTTATTTGTATGATACAGCTGCAAATAAGTATTTGAACACCTGAGAAAATCAATGTTAATATATGGTACAGTAGCCTTTGTTTGCAATTACAGAGGTCAAACGTTTCCTGTAGTTTTTCACCAGGTTTGCACACACTGCAGGAGGGATTTTGGCCCACTCCTCCACACAGATCTTCTCTAGATCAGTCAGGTTTCTGGCCTGTCGCTGAGAAACACGGATTTTGAGCTCCCTCCAAAGATTCTCTATTGGGTTTAGGTCTGGAGACTGGCTAGGCCACGCCAGAACCTTGATATGCTTCTTACAGAGCCACTCCTTGGTTGTCCTGGTTGTGTGCTTCGGGTCATTGTCATGTTGGAAGACCCAGCCTCGACCCATCTTCAATGCTGAGGGAAGGAGGTTGTTCCCCAAAATCTCGCAATACATGGCCCCGGTCATCCTCTCCTTAATACAGTGCAGTCGCCCTGTCCCATGTGCAGAAAAACACCCCCAAAGCATGATACCACCCCCATGCTTCACAGTAGGGATGGTGTTCTTGGGATGGTACTCATCATTCTTCTTCCTCCAAACAC
Source organism: Romanogobio albipinnatus (assembly GCA_023566225.1). Lineage (NCBI taxonomy): Eukaryota > Metazoa > Chordata > Actinopteri > Cypriniformes > Gobionidae > Romanogobio > Romanogobio albipinnatus. The sequence continues at coordinate 55,448,514 of CM042240.1, forward strand.
GTTTAGTGGAATTATGACCAAAAAGTTATATTTTGGTCTCATCTGACCACATGACTTTCTCCCACGACTCCTCTGGATCATCCAAATGGTCATTGGCAAACTTAAGACGGGCCTTGACATGTGCTGGTTTAAGCAGGGGAACCTTCCGTGCCATGCATGATTTCAAACCATGACGTCTTAGTGTATTACCAACAGTAACCTTGGAAACGGTGGTCCCAGCTCTTTTCAGGTCATTGACCAGCTCTTCCCGTGTAGTTCTGGGCTGATTTCTCACCTTTCTTAGGATCATTGAGACCCCACGAGTGAGATCTTGCATGGAGCCCTAGTCCGAGGGAGATTGACAGTCATGTTTAGCTTCTTCCATTTTCTAATGATTGCTCCAACAGTGGACCTTTTTTCACCAAGCTGCTTGGCAATTTCCCCGTAGCCCTTTCCAGCCTTGTTTAGGTATACAATTTTGTCTCTAGTGTCTTTGGACAGCTCTTTGGTCTTGGCCATGTTAGTAGTTGGATTATTACTGATTGTATGGGGTGGACAGGTGTCTTTATGCAGCTAACGATCTCAAACAGGTGCATCTAATTTAGGATAATAAATGGAGTGGAGATGGACATTTTAAAGGCAGACTAACAGGTCTTTGAGGGTCAGAATTCTAGCTGATAGACAGGTGTTCAAATACTTATTTGCAGCTGTATCATATACAAATAAATAGTAAAAAAATCATATATTGTGATTTCTGGATTTTTTTTTTAGATTATGTCTCTCACAGTGGACATGCACCTACGATGACAATTTCAGACCCCTCCATGATTTCCAAGTGGGAGAACTTGCAAAATAGCAGGGTGTTCAAATACTTATTTTCCTCACTTTATATATATATATATAAATTACACATACACTCACCTAAAGGATTATTAGGAACACCTGTTCAATTTCTCATTTATGCAATTATCTGATCAACCAATCACATGGCAGTTGCTTCAATGCATTTAGGGGTGTGGACCTGGTCAATCTCCTGAACTCCAAACTGAATCTCAGAATGGGAAAGAAAGGTGATTTTAGCAATTTTGAGCGTGGCATGGTTGTTGGTGCCAGACGGGCCGCTCTGAGTATTTCACAATCTGCTCAGTTACTGGGATTTTCACGCACAACCAATTCTAGGGTTTACAAAGAATGGTGTGAAAAGGGAAAAACATCCAGTATGCGGCAGTCCTGTGGGCGAAAATGCCTTGTTGATGCTAGAGGTCAGGCCGACTGATTCAAGCTGATAGAAGAGCAACTTTGACTGAAATAACCACTCGTTACAACCGAGGTATGCAGCAAAGCATTTGTGAAGCCACAACACGCACAACCTTGAAGCGGTGGGGACCCCACCGGGTACCACTCATCTCCACTACAAATAGGAAAAAGAGGCTACAATTTGCACGAGCTCACCAAAATTGGACAGTTGAAGACTGGAAAAATGTTGCCTGGTCTGATGAGTCTCGATTTCTGTTGAGACATTCAGATGGTAGAGTCAGAATTTGGCGTAAACAGAATGAGAACATGGATCCATCATGCCTTGTTACCACTGTGCAGGCTGGTGGTGGTGGTGTAACCGTGTGGGGGATGTTTTCTTGGCACACTTTAGGCCCCTTAGTGCCAATTGGGCATCGTTTAAATGCAACGGCCTATCTGAGCATTGTTTCTGACCATGTCCATCCCTTTATGACCACCATGTACCCATCCTCTGATGGCTACTTCCAGCAGGATAATGCACCATGTCACAAAGCTCGAATCATTTCAAATTGGTTTCTTGAACATGACAATGAGTTCACTGTACTAAAATGGCCCCCACAGTCGCCAGATCGCAACCCAATAGAGCATCTTTGGGATGTGGTGGAACGGGAGCTTCGTGCCCTGGATGTGCATCCCACAAATCTCCATCAACTGCAAGATGCTATCCTATCAATATGGGCCAACATTTCTTAAGAATGCTTTCAGCACCTTGTTGAATCAATGCCACGTAGAATTAAGGCAGTTCTGAAGGCGAAAGGGGGTCAAACACAGTATTAGTATGGTGTTCCTAATAATCCTTTAGGTGAGTGTATATGGGCATAGATTCATTTTTTTTAATCTAGATTAATCTCACTGTAATCTTGGAATTAATCTAGATTAAAATGGCTCATTTGAATTCTGCCGAAGGCGTTCAGAATATTTGTACTCGTAAGTGATCGTTTGTCTTTTTGTAGTTTGAATAATAAATCACTTCTGTCCCTTTAAGACCTGACGCACGCATATCCAAACACTGTTCCTGTGAGCAGGTTACGACTGTGTTTACGTTAAAACTCACCAAGATGGGCATTGAGACATTTTTGAGTGTATTTGACCATTAATAAACTGGAAAAAGGAGCTCATTTTTGCACTTGTATGTCAGAGGCGGCTTTATTACGGTATGTGTGTGTGCACTTCAGATGCGAGCGTGAAATCTGCGGGAATTAGTAGAATTAACGTTATGTGCAACCCCGCACGAAATCCAGACCGGTCACACCAGTACTAACACGCTGTCATGAAGAATAAATCCAGCAGAACACCCGTTCGCAATGTTCAGAGGATTAAACAGACTGAATGAGAGGAGGTGCGTGTCACTCGCTGTCGGTCGGAGAGGAGAGTGCAGCTGATATCGATACTGTAGAAAATGAGTATTGTATCGTTTCAGATATTTCAGTATCGATACATATCGAAATTTGGATATTTTTGACAACACTAGTAGGCATACACACAGGTTCGAAGACTCGTTCTCTCGCCCCCTACAGTGTAATTCAGCTAGGTGTACATCCGCGCTAAAATATCAAGGTGAAAGTCATCATAGCTTGCGTAGTATAGACCCAGCTCCCAACCCAACTTTGATATAGATTAACTTTAATAGATTAACAGCGATATTTTTTTTTATCGCCCGTTAAGAGTCTCACGTTAACGCAGCTCGTTAACGCAGATAACGGCACATCACTTAATAATATAATATATATTTTAGTTGTAGTTAGGGATGCTCAAAACGGTTAATTTTCCAGACCGACAACCGCCGCTCATTATCCGATTATTAACCGTTAACTGATAATATTATAATATTGAATTGGCATTAAATAAATATACACTTGAAGAGTGTCTGTGACCCGTTTAAAAATACACTTTTTTTCCACGGGTTCATTTTACTGTGCAAACTTCTGCATACAGAACAGATCAACAACAACATCAGAACCTGGAATCACATTATCACATGTTCACGCACCTGCAGCATTTCTGACAACAGAGAAAAACTGAATAAAATATTTTTAAAAAGCATAAAATAAATAGACCTACACTAAATATTTTTCACTTAAATAATTAACAAATTAAGATGACAAAACGAAAACACTGAATCCGTTTGAAGCTTTGAAGAACCGGAATAGTTTTTTTCCCATCAAACCAAGTTTTTTTTCATTATATGAAAATAGCAGGCCTACCTCAATCCACCGGAAGTGGGGGTGCTGCAAAGGATTGCAAATTTTTGTTCATTTTATTCATTTATTTGTAATAAACATTTTAAGTGGCCCATTAAAAAGTATTATTTATTTGTTGAATTATGTTTTTAAAACGATTCCGTTCATTTCTGAAGCTCATTCTGCTCAGCACCGCCGCTCAACCCAGAACTCCCTTTGTGACATGCTGGATAAAATATAGGCCTATCTGAAATAAATAGTTAGGGCTGCCCCTGACTAAAGTTTTTCTTTTCTAGTTGTTCATTTAAGCCGTTGTTCACGCTGCTGCGCCGCCGCCTCCTCCATGTCATTGTCTGTTATAGGCTATTGGCTTATTATTTATTAAATCCGGGCAATTTGGTTGATTAAACATAGATTCAAATTAAGATACAATTTATACAAAAACGAAATTCACTTTAAAGAAAAGTTTTTTGTTGAAAGCCTATTGAAGTGTTATTGAACTTATTGAAGACCCCCGTCATCTGACATTATGCATCTTATGTGTCCTGTTCACTTTTAAATGTAAATTAAATAAAAAAAATATTTAATTACGGGTTTTAATGGCTACAAGTATAGTAGGCTACAGAGAAACGTCATGTCGGAGCGGGATTTTAACGCACGTCATTTTACCAGTTCATGAGTAAAGCTCCGCTTTGCTGACATGCTCTGGTAAGGTAGCCAGGTTTTTTGTGTTAATTTTTATTTCCTGTCGCTGTGCAAGCTTTTTTTTATTGTATATGACTGTGTAAACCTTTTATTTAAAGGTTTAATGTAGGCCACAGTCCATTGCATTACGATTGCAAGAAGAATCAATATTGGGAAAATTGTGATATGCAGTCCCGGTGTATATAGGCTGTTAAAACGAGTGTTCTCACCGATATATTTGTTGTTCTTTCGTGTTTTATAGACTCGATATTGTTTCTTATAAAAATGTGGTGACCATGCAGCAAAAAAAAAAACACGTTTTTAAACCGTTTAACTGATAGTATTAATCGGTCAAAATTCATACTATCGGTTAACGGTTAAACGGTCAATATGAGCATCCCTAGTTGTAGTTTATATTTAAAAATATAATGTATTATTTAACACGCACACAAAAAATATTTTGAAAAGGCAAGCCCTTCTATGCTTCACCCCAACTTCCTGTTTCACCAGTTCTTAAACTGTTTTATAGAGCAAAAAATGCTGTTCTGATTCTGTCACACACCTATCACTCCTGTGGAACTAGACTTTATGGTTTAGTTGCTTTGAAGGGAAGTTAATATTAAAGTTCAAACAAAAAAATTCAGGATTTATGACTTTTAAAGGCCAAGTTTTCTTATTTTCAAACTTTATAACTTGAAGACTCATGTAGTGTTTACTCACTTGAAACTAGAGTTGTTTGAATTAAAACTAAATTCGAAAGATTCTGGGCTATTGTTCTTGTGACAGCACTGCATTCACCTCCATTAAAACACACTCCGTTGTTAATTTGTTTTGTCTAGTAAGACTGTTAGAACTCAGGTAGTGAAATGGACTACTCAAATGAATAAATAAAAAAATTGTGATGGTTCTCTGGTTTGGAACTTTGGATAAGACGTTCAGTGATGTGTGTGTGTGTGTGATCCTTGAACACGCCTGAAACAGACCTCTGTTTGAAAAACCTTCTCTACTCCCTCATACGAGGAACTGCGCACCATTTTGTTGATTCACAGTCGATTGCACAACCTGGACCACAGGAAATGGGCAGAAAAAAGAGGGAATGACATTTTGTTTTGCTGGTCCGTCTCGATTTTTAGCAAGTTTTGAGGTTTGTTTTACGGAATTGATATCACAGTGTCACTAACATTTTATATGTATGAAGTGAGTAGACAATGTGAACATTAAACATGCTGAATGAATCTACTGATGTTTGTTTTCTTGTTTTGCTTTTAATAACTCATTGATGGTTGATGATTCTGCTCTGGATGATTTTAATCTTTTAAATTTGGATAATTGAAACCTCTGCATCTGAAATACCAGCTCATTTTCATTATTGATAAAGCTTTTCCTCCTTTTTCTCCCTCTTTCTCGCTCTCAGATGGGAATGATGGCTGCTCCAGGCCCCTACAGTGTTTCGTATGGTCAGTGTGGAGGACAGTCCCTTGGACCTCAGCTCCAAAACAAAGCGGGTCAACCCAACAGCATTAACCAGTTCAACGTAGACAAGAAACCTCAGCATGGGCAGAATATGGGTGGCATGGTGAGAGATCTACAAAGAAAATGTCATAGTAAACCATACCCACACACATTCACTGACCCTCTCTGACTGAAGGGATTAATTCCTTCTCTAACTAGCCACCAAGATTCTTCTGCTATCATGTCCCCTCAGACCAAAATTCTGGTCCATCTATCCATCTATCTATCCCATCTGTCTGTCTCTCTGTCTCACCTTATAATTTAAATGCTCCAACAAATAAAAAAAATATATATTTTTAGAATCAACTTTAATTCACAATCTTGCTTTGTTGTGTAGTCAAGTCTGTGTTTCTCTGCATGCATCTCAACACATATTGTACAAATGTGGGTAGAGTGGCGCACTCCCCATCCTTTATTTAGCAAGGATGCATTAAATTGATCAAAAGTGAAGGTGAATACATTTATAATGTATTTTTCTATTTCAAATAATTGCGGTTCTTGAACCCTGAAAAATACAATATACAATATATCAAAAATATTAAGCAGCACAACTGCTTTCAACATTGATAATAACAAGAAATGTTTATTGAACATCAAATCAGATTTTTTTCTGGAAGATCAAGTGACTGTGAAGAAAAATATGCCAGGGCAGGAATAAATTGCATTTTAAAATGTATTCAAATAAAAAAGTTTTATTTTAAATTGTAATAATATATCACAATATATCTGTTTCATTGTTTTGTTGACCAAATAAATACAACCTTAAGACATAAAATCGGTCAAAATCAGTGGCTCAGTGGTTCATGTAGGTTGTCTACAAACCGGAAGGTTGGTGGTTCGATCCCCGGTTCCACCTGACCAAGTGTCGAGGTGTCCATGAGCAAGACACCTAACCCCAGCTGCTCCTGACGAGCTGGATGGCACCTTGCATGGCTGACACTGCCGTCGGTGGGTGAATGTGAGGCAATGTGTAAAGCGCTTTGGATGGCCATTGGTCTGTTAAAAGCGCTATATAAATGCAGTCCGTTTATCATTTACCATTTATATGTGTTTGCCACTGCCATCATTGCTAAAGGACACTCCAGTTATTTTTCTCTGATCCTTAAATCTTTAAATCAATCTGAAGCTGCAGGAACATGAAATCCTGACCCTTGAAAACACTTCTTTTTGTCTGTTTCTAGCAGAGCTCAGGTGTGGTGGGTGGCGTCTCGGGCCCTGGTGGGGCGGTAGCACCACCTGCAGCAGACCCAGAGAAGCGTAAACTCATTCAGCAGCAGTTGGTGCTGTTATTGCATGCTCACAAGTGCCATCGCAGAGAGCAGACCAACGGAGAGGTCCGCCAGTGCAACCTGCCCCACTGCAGAACCATGAAGAATGTCCTTAATCACATGACCCACTGTCAGGCCGGCAAATCCTGCCAGGGTGAGTGGAGCCCACCCATTTATAATCTTTCGTTTGTATTTTATCTTCCCCGCACATAAAAAATATGACAGCACCTTACTTACGTGTTTGTGTTCCCCGACAGTGGCTCACTGCGCGTCCTCTAGGCAGATCATCTCTCACTGGAAGAACTGCACGCGGCATGACTGTCCCGTCTGCCTGCCGCTTAAGAGTGCCGGGGACAAAAGAAATCAACAATGTGAGCTAATATGCACAAATGCTACAGCCCCACTTTATATTAGATGGCCTTAAGTACTATGTACTTACATCAAAAAATAAGTACAATGTACTTACTGAGTTCAAATTGTATTGCAAAAGACCTTTGCTGATATTGAGGTGGGATACGGGTAGGGTTAGGGACAGGTGTGGTGGTGTGGGTAAGTTTAAGGGCAGGGTTAGGTGTAAGGAAAGGGTCAACTGTGTAATTACAAATGTAACTACAGAAATTAATTACAGATGTAATTACATGCAGGTATTTTTTTAAATGTAAGTACAATGTAAAAACATGTATGTACACAATACGTGCATTTTATCAAATGATTAATTAAAATGTTAGTACATAGTAGTTAAGGCCACCTAATATAAAGTGGGTCCAACGCTACTCAAATTCTTCAAAATCTGTATGACCTTCTTTCCTCTTTGGAACACAGAAGAAAATCAGTATCAGCTGTTTTTGCCCATACAGTGAAAGTCAATGGGGTCCAAAACAACCCTGGGTTCCATTGATTTAAAACATTGTTTAAAATATATTCTAGTACTCAACATATTCTAGTATTTGAAAGGGGTTTTCAATCTCTCATACTCTCATATCCCTCTCTAGCTCTGCTGGGGGGTGCTGGGATTGGCATGGGTGGTCCATTAGGTGGGTCATTACCTGGGGGCCAGCCTTCAGCCCCAAATTTAAACCCACCCAGTCAGATTGACCCAAGCTCCATCGAAAGGGCATACGCCGCTCTTGGACTCACCTACCAGGGCAACCAGGCATCCAATCAGAATCAGCAGACCTCTGTACCTGCTCAACCTGGCATGAGAGCGCTCAACAACATAGGTGAGAGTTTCTGTAACCTTTAGTTTCTGGGCCTGTTCAAATACCCACACTTGTGGCTTTGGCCACTTGAGAGAGTGTGTGTGTGTGTGTGTGTGTATGCGCCAAGTGAGAAAGACCTTCCCTGGACTGAAAAATACTAAAGCTCAGTACGCTTAATGCACTCTAAATCCACACTATCACTAATACCGCTTCGGAGCGGTATTTGAGGCTGAGTATCCCATCCTTCTTCACGTTCAGGAAGTTACATGCCCTGATTTTGCGTCTTAATGATCCAGTGATTAAGTGTGCCCTATTGAGTAAACAAACATCTTAAAACACTTGTGGTCTTCACGCCCACTTGAACACTTTGGCCAAACTCTGGAAATATACGTAATGTAAGTGAGGTTATGCAAGTGGTCAAATGCAAAAACCGCAAGTGTGGCTATTTGGACAGGCCCTCTGATTAAATGCTTACCCACTGATGTTATTTGATGATCTTTTATACATCTGTATTGGTGTAGAACTAGAAATGTACATCCTTCACTAACAGATCAAATTGATAAAACAAAAAATCGTCTCAGTAATTTAATACGCCATGCATGATTTTTTTTTATTAAAATTGCAGCCAAAAATGTGTGATTTATATATCAATATAGCTATAAAATAACAACAACAATAATAATGTTATTATTATTATTGTTGTTGTTATTTTATAGCTATATTGATATATAAATCAAATTTTTGGCTGCAATTTTATAATAAATAGAAATATACAAATTACAGAATAAAACAAAATAAGAAATATTACTTGTTTGTTATTTCAATGTAAAATAAAAAAATAGAGTTGATATGATATAATAATATATATATATTTTACATTAATTACAATACTAATATTCTTAGTCTTAATTTCTTAATTTTCAAACCATCAAAGCCCTTAAAGCTTCACTTTTAAGCGCTTCTAAGTACAAGAATGATGAGATGGTATGTGCATGTTGGCTCCCAAATGCATTACGTGATGCAGACTCAGAGCAGAGGCCGAGATGGAGTTTGTGTGGAGCAGCATTTACTGTAAATCGAGCCACTTTGAGCCATTGCATCTCCGGCAGAGGATGAGATGCTCATGCATATAAACACACTGAAACATGCAGCGCATATATTTACTGCAAAAAAAATATTTTTTTTACTCAGTATTTTTGTCTTGTTTTTCATTACAAATATCTGATCATTCTTAAATTGAGATGCATTTGCTCCAGATATTAAAGGGTTAGTTCACCCAAAATTGAAAATAAAGTCAGTAATTACTCACCCTCATGTTGTTCCAACCATGTAAGACCTTCGTTCATCTTCGGAACATAATTTAGTATATTTTTGATGAAATCTGAGAGCTGTCTCACTCCTCCATAGGCTTTCAGAGGGACTGAAACTTGATGGCCCAGAATAGTAAGTAAAAACGTCATTTAAGGAGTCCAAATGACTACAGTGGCTCTGTATTAAGTCTATCATGCGACGAAAATACTTTTTGAGCGGAAAAACAACAAAAATAACGACTTTATCCCACTATTATTGTTCAATTTGAGCCTCTGACAAGAGTTCGCGGGAGTGCCACGCGCATGCGTCGTGGCACTCCCGCGAACTCTCGTCAGAGAGTATATAGTGGGATAAATTCTTTATTTTTGTTGTTTTTCCGCTCAAAAAGTATTTTCGTCGCATGATAGACTTAATACAGAGCCACTGTAGTCATTTGGACTCCTTAAATGACGTTTTTACTTACTATTCTGGGCCATCCAGTTTCATTCCCTCTGAAAGCCTATGGAGGAGTGAGACAGCTCTTAGATTTCATCAAAAATATACTAAATTATGTTCCGAAGATGAACGAAGGTCTTACATGGTTGGAACAACATGAGGGTGAGTAATTACTGACTTTATTTTCAATTTTGGGTGAACTAACCCTTTAAGTCTCGTTTTCTGAAAAAATATATGGTTAAAACAAGAAAAATATTTGCCAATGGGTTAAAGGGTTAGTTCAACCAAAAATGGAAATTCTGTTATCATTTACTCACACTAATGTTGTTTAGCATATTTTACCTAATGTCTTATATTGTGTTCCCCAGCAGGTGGGAACTCAATGGGAGTGAACGGTGGAGTCGGGGCTCAGATGACGAACCAGCATTCAGGAATGCTGCCTGATGGCATGTTGCACAGGAACATGATGCCTCAGAGGTACTGAACATCACTGCGGTTCAGTGGACTGGCACCTGGTTTAAATAGGTTGGTCAAAGAATGCTTAATGTTGATGTTTGGTGGTTTATCTCTCTCTCTTGCAGTCTGATGAATGATGCCTCTGGTGTTGGTAACATGGGTTCAACAGCAACAGCTGCACCCCCCTCTGCAGGAATGAGGAAGAGCTGGCATGAAGACATCACACAGGACCTCCGAAATCACCTTGTACACAAACTGTGAGTGATATTATGAACTGTGCATAAAACGACTGTAGATGGTGTGTGAGAGTGTGTAAGTGTATGTGTGTATGTATATGTGTTAGGGCTGTAACGGTACACAAAACTGACGGTTCGGTGTGTACCTCGGTTATGAAGTCACGGTTGGGTACGAGTTCGGTACAGCAATTTTACAAAATTGCTTTTTATTTATTTACTGAAAAAAATCGTGTCTGTCCTTAAATGTTTTCAATTATAACTAACAGTTTCTTAAACATAATGCGGTAAACTATAGGGAGCCCTTACTTACACATTACTATAATATTAAACTATTAGCCTATATTCATTTGCTATTTATTTTTTAGATATAATAATCAACACTGATAACTATAAACTTAACATAAGGCAGTTTTTGCATTAACTTCTAAATCTAATTATATATATTTATTTACTCCAATTCGTTGTTGAAATATAAAATTATTTATACACAGTGGCTGTCATTTCCATGACAGATTTATTTAAACGTACATTAAATAATCAAGACTTTGCTAACAGGTTAAGTAGAATATAATGAATATATAGGCTAATATAGTGCATATATTTAGCGAAAGAGTTCATCTCTGTGGTGAACTAACAGCTGTGGACACTGAATTATATATATATATATATATATATATATATATATATATATATATATATATATATATATATATATATATATATATATATATATATATATATATATATATATATATATATATATATAATATATAAATATGTGTGTGTGTGTGTATATATGTATACACTCTCGCTCACACACACCATCTACAGTCATGTTATGCACCCATTATTAGAAATGGCGTAGAACGTAGAAATATTTTATTTAAAAATACATCCATCCATCCATCCATCTTCTTCCGCTTTATCCGGGGCCGGGTCGCGGGGGCAGCAGTCTAAGCAGAGATGCCCAGACTTCCCTCTCCCTAGACACTTCCTCTAGCTCTTCCGGGGGGACACCGAGGCGTTCCAAGGCCAGCCGGGAGACATAGTCCCTCCAGCGTGTCCTTGGTCTTCCCCGGGGCCTCCTCCCGGTTGGACATGCCCGAAACACCTTCCCGGGAAGGCGTTCAGGAGGCATCCGGAACAGATGCCCGAGCCACCTCAGCTGTCCCCTCTCGATGTGGAGGAGCAGCGGCTCTACTCCGAGTTCCTCCCGAGTGACTGAGCTTCTCACCCTATCTCTAAGGGAGCGCCCAGCCACCCTGCGGAGAAAGCTCATTTCGGCCGCCTGTATCCGGGATCTTGTCCTTTCGGTCATGACCCAAAGCTCATGACTATAGGTGAGAGTAGGAACGTAGATTGACCGGTAAATCGAGAGCTTCGCCTTACGGCTTAGCTCTTTCTTCACCACGACAGACCGGTACATCGACCGCATTACTGCAGAAGCTGCACCGATCCGTCTGTCAATCTCCCGTTCCATCCTCCCCTCACTCGTGAACAAGACCCCTAGATACTTGAACTCCTCCACTTGGGGCAGGAACTCTCCACCAACCTGAAGTGGGCAAGCCACCCTTTTCCGACTGAGGACCATGGCCTTGGATTTGGAGGTGCTGATTCCCATCCCAGCCGCTTCACACTCGGCTGCAAACCGTCCCAGTGCATGCTGGAGGTCCTGGTTAGAAGGGGCCAACACGACAACGTCATCCGCAAAGAGCAGAGACGAAACCGTGTGGTCCCCAAACCTGACACCCTCCGGCCCTTGGCTGCGCCTAGAAATTCTGTCCATAAAAATTATGAACAGAACCGGCGACAAAGGGCAGCCCTGCCGGAGTCCAACATGCACCGGGAACAAGTCTGACTTACTGCCGGCAATGCGGACCAAACTCCTGCTTCGGTCATACAGGGACCGGACAGCCCTCAGCAAAGGACCCCGGACCCCATATTCCCCCAGCACCCTCCACAGGACGCCGCGAGGGACACAGTCGAATGCCTTCTCCAAATCCACAAAACAAATGTGGACTGGTTGGGCAAACTCCCATGAACCCTCCAGCACCCTGTAGAGGGTATAGAGCTGGTCCAGTGTTCCACGACCAGGACGAAAACCACACTGTTCCTCCTGAATCCGAGGTTCCACTATCGGCCGAATTCTCCTCTCCAATACCCTGGCATAGACTTTCCCGGGGAGGCTGAGAAGTGTGATCCCCCTATAGTTGGAACACACCCTCCGGTCCCCCTTCTTAAAAAGAGGGACCACCACCCCGGTCTGCCATCCCAGAGGCACTGTCCCCGACCGCCACGCGATGCTGCAGAGGCGTGTCAGCCAAGACAGCCCCACAACATCCAGAGACTTGAGGTACTCAGGGCGGATCTCATCCACCCCCGGTGCCTTGCCACCGAGGAATTTCTTGACCACCTCGGTGACTTCAGCTTGGGTGATGGACGAGTCCTCCTCTGAGCCCCCAATCTCTGCTTCCTCAATGGAAGACGTGACGGCGGGATTGAGGAGATCCTCGAAGTATTCCTTCCACCGTCCGACAACATCCCCAGTTGAGGTCAACAGCCGCCCATCGCCACTGTAAACAGCGTTGGTAGGGCACTGGTTCCCCCTCCTGAGGCGCCGGACGGTTTGCCAGAATCTCTTCGAGGCCAGCCGATAGTCCTTTTCCATGGCCTCACCGAACTCCTCCCAGGCCCGAGTTTTTGCCTCCACAACCACCCGGGCTGCAGTCCGTTTAGCCTGCCGGTACCTGTCAGCTGCCTCAGGAGTCCCACAAGCCAACCAGGCCCGATAGGACTCCTTCTTCAGCTTGACGGCATCCCTTACTTCCGGTGTCCACCACCGGGTTCGGGGATTGCCACCTCGACAGGCACCGGAGACCTTGCGTCCACAGCTCCGAGCAGCCGCTTTGACAATGGAGGTGGAGAACATGGTCCACTCGGACTCAATATCTCCAGCCTCCCTCGGGATCCGGTCGAAGCTCTGCCGGAGGCAGGAGTTGAAGATCTCTCTGACAGGAGACTCGGCCAAACGTTCCCAGCAGACCCTCACAGTACGTTTGGGTCTACCGAGTCTATCCAGCTTCCTCCCCCGCCATCGGATCCAACTCACCACCAGGTGGTGATCAGTTGACAGCTCCGCCCCTCTCTTCACCCGAGTGTCCAAGACATACGGCCGCAGGTCAGATGAAACGACCACAAAGTCGATCATTGACCTACGACCTAGGGTGTCCTGGTGCCATGTGCACTGATGGACACCCTTATGCTTGAACATGGTGTTCGTTATGGACAAACTGTAACTAGCACAGAAGTCCAATAACTGAACACCACTCGGGTTCAGATCAGGGGGGCCGTTCCTCCCAATCACGCCCCTCCAGGTTTCACTGTCATTGCCCACGTGGGCGTTGAAGTCCCCCAGTAGAACGACGGAGTCCCCAGTCGGAGCACTCTCCAGCACCCCTCCCAGGGACACCAAGAAGGTTGGGTACTCTGCACTGCTGTTTGGCCCGTAGGCACATACAACAGTCAGCGACCTATCCCCGAGCCGAAGCCGCAGGGAAACAACCCTCTCGTTCACTGGGGTAAACTCCAACACATGGCGGCAGAGCTGGGGGGCTATAAGCAAACCCACACCAGCCCGCCGCCTCTCACCATGGGCAACTCCAGAGTGGTGAAGAGTCCATCCCCTCTCGAGGAGTGTGGTTCCAGAGCCCAAGCCGTGCGTGGAGGTGATTCCGACTATCTCTAGTCGGAACCTCTCAACCTCACGCACAATCTCAGGCTCTTTCCCCGCCAGCGAGGTGACATTCCATGTCCCAAGAGCCAGTTTCCGTGTCCAGGGATCGGGTCGTCTAGGCCCCCGGCCTCGACTGCTGCCCGATTCGCTTTGCACCGGCCCCTTACGGTCCCTCCTGTGAGTGGTGAGCCCACGGGAAGGTGTCCCCACGTCGCTCCTTTGGGCTGAGCCCGGCCGGACCCCATGGGGGAAGGCCCGGCCACCAGGCGCTCGCATACGAGCCCCAACCCCAGGCCTGGCTCCAGGGTGGGGCCCCGGCTGCGCCGTACCGGGCGACGTCACGGTCCTCCTTTTTTTTGTCATCATAAGGGTTGTTGAACTGCTCTTAGTCTGACCCGTCACCTAGGACCTGTTTGCCTTGGGAGACCCTACCAGGGGCATATAGCCCCGGACAACATAGCTCCTAGGGTCATTCGGGTACTCAAACCCCTCCACCACGTTAAGGTGGCAGTTCATGGAGGAGTTTAAAAATACAGTAAAAAAAAAAAAAAAGTTAATACATATTTAAAATAACTGTTTCTATTTGAATATATTTTAAACATTTGATTTATTCCTGTGATGGTCATAGCATAATTTCTTCAGTCTTCAGTGTTACATGCTCCTACAGAAATCATTCTAATATGATTCTAATATGATTTGATGCTCACTCACCATAAAATGATTTAAAAACACACAAGACGCTGTTCAATTCCATGACCTCGCACTCAGTCACGTGTCGTGTGTGTGTGTGTGCGTGAGTAGTGTGCAGGCTATCTTCCCCACTCCAGACCCTGCAGCACTGAAGGATCGGCGGATGGAAAATCTTGTAGCTTATGCACGCAAAGTGGAGGGCGACATGTACGAATCTGCCAACAGCAGGGTAAGAAAAAAAGTCCTTGCCTGTGGATTATATTTGGAGAATATTTGAGTGAATTGACTAGGGCTGGGTATCGTTAAACATTTTTCTATATGGATACCCATACTTTGACTGTGATACTGGTTCCTGAATGTTACTTTTTTTCGATACCAAATTAATTTTTGTTTTAACAAGATTACATTACCTCAAAAAAAAAAAAAAGAAAGTTGCACTGGTGGGCTGAATGTATGCCTCGCACTCAAGCACATTTAAAGCTTGCCGCAAAGCACTGGCAAAAGTAGCCATATGTTTATAAATGTAAAAATAGCAAGGAGACATTAATTTTTGGTATCGAACGACAAGACCTTTTACGATACTCGATAGTAGGGCTGGGCGATTAAGCGAAATAATTTTCCCCAATAAAACGATAACAGTTTGATAAATACTCAATATAATGCTTACACACTATGCATAATGCTGCAGACCGGGCTTCTGGGTGCCGCATGCGGTATTGTTGACAGTCACAGTGGCTGACAGGCTTGGAGGAGCAAGAAAAATGAGCGATAGTGAAGAAAATTCAGAGCTCACGACCAGCTCGGAGGACACAGATATCATTGACAAGAAAGGTTACCCAACTTCAGTGGTTTGGAGATATTTTGGCTATTTGCAATCCGACATAAAACAGCGACGTGCACTGCTTATAGGTTCACCACACGGGAATATAATTATTCAATTATCTTGCTTCTTCAAAGTTCTTCCATATAGCATTGAGCCCAACACAGCAGTAAATCTACATTAGCCTAATATCAGTTCACGCACAGGCTTATCACCTTGTTAGTTGTAGTGGGTGACTTTACAACAAGCTAACGTTACCAAACTATAATCACAAAAACATCGGACTTATGGAAAAAAATACATCAGTATAATTTTTTGTCTTTGGTGATTTATTAATAACCGTTTGCGTTTTTATTGTTTTACTACTTACTAAGTTATTTTAATGAAGTATATATAACTATATTATTGATATATAGAGTGTAGAGTAAAAAAAAATGCTGACCACAGTTTAGATTTTTCTTTTTTTTTCTTTTATTTATATTGTCAATGTCATTTATTTAAAGGTTTGGCATACTGACCAGAAAGATTTTTTTGTTTATTGACAAACATTATCTTTAAAGCGCTTTAAATTTGCATTTGCAGTCAACAGAACCAAATGTTATATCATTACAGTTCTAGAGTTTACAGTAGATATTCATTTTATTAATATTAACAATATTCTACTCTATTAATATTGATTTTATTAGTAATAAATAAATCTACGTCAGTTTTGATAAATTGTTCACCTATTTGGGAAGTGTTTGTCATGTTTTGACAATAACGGATAGTTTAAAACCACAATTAACTGTCTGTTTTCTACATCTTTCACTCGGGAGCACAAAAATGCCTTTAAACTTTAAAGAAATAAAGATTTGACATTTATCATTCTAATTATCGATATCGACTGATATGGAAAATTATATTGTGATAATTATTTTGGGCCATATCGCCCAGCCCTACTCGATAGTATCAAGGCAATTCGGTCAGGACCTAAAAAGTATTCAACTCGATACCCAGCCCTAGAATTGACAGCATCACTTGTTTCTTCACTTTTTACCCATGACACAGATGTCACAGTCTAGTGTTGGACAGAACACTGAAAAAAACATCCTAACCAGGCACAAATACGTCCATAAATTCTTCTGCCTTCACTAAAATTGCATGAAAAAGATGTTCATTGTACATGTTTTAAACTGTATTGTAAGAATGGTTATCCTCATGAATGTTTTTCTGTTCCAGGCGGAGTATTACCACTTGTTGGCGGAGAAGATTTATAAGATTCAGAAGGAGCTGGAGGAGAAGAGGAGAACCAGACTGCAGAAGCAGGGTATGATGCCAGCTCAGCCTGGCATGCCCAACAGTGCTCTACCTCAAGCACCAGCTGGCATGAATCAGGCACAGCTGCCCAGTACGTACACATACACACCTGCATACATCCATAGGGGCTTTCGCAACGGGTAGTTCTAGGAACTAGCCACCAGGGTGGCTCCCCGAGAACTAAAAGTTCCCCTAGAGCCATTTTCCTAAGCCACGTTTCCACCGCAGGAACTTTCCCCAGGAACTAGGAGCTTTGGGGTGGTCTAAATGAAGTTCCGGGTAAATATTTCCCCCTCCGAAAGTCTCTGCTTGCGAGGTAGTACTTTTTCAAAGTTCAGGAACTTTCAGGGGTGAGACTTGGCGCTGAACATGCTGATTGGTTGAGCTGACGCAGCATTGTATTTCAACCAGCATTTTTAAAAGTCTTTTGCAAGGTTCGTTCTGCGTTCAGTAAGTATCAGTCTTGCTCTCTGTCCGATGGCGCGCGTTCGTCTGAGCCATCTCACAGTCAATTTCCATAATGGCCGATAACATACGTTGTCTTATTTTAAATCTAGCTTTACAAGCTTTCAGAATACGCTTTAGCATCAGTGCTCATCACTTTTCCGCTGTTTTGTTAATTACCTCTTTAGTAAAACCATATATAACCAATGAAACCAGCACAGCTTGAGTCTCCTCCATACTTGTTATTGTTGCAGACAGTGTCGCACAAAAGGGATACGTTGTTGTGACTTCTTTTATTTTGACGGCGCAGTGGACCTTTATTTTGTAGTGATGGGAAGTTCGGTTCTTTTCCGCGAACTGGTTCTTTCGGACAGTTTGTTTCAATGAACCAGATCAAAAGACCGGTTCACCAGTTCTTTTGCGCTCAAACGTAATGACGTCATTTCGCGATGGCGTAATTACGTCATGTCTATTGCGGGCTGGATAAACACACTTTACACATTAAAATATATAAAGTCAGTAATCATAACATCAGTCAGATAAAATATCATCATAATGTTATCATCTAAAGTTTGGATGCTTTAGATGTAAAACTTCGTAATAAACTATCAATTTTATTACAAAGTTTTACATCTAAAGCATCCAAACACATGCAGTGATGCAAACGATCTTTACAGTTATAAAATCAATAGTCTTCATCAGTGCAGAAACCATGATCCAGTTACTATGTTTTTGTAATTAAATAAATACGGTTCGCCAGATTTTCCCCTCATTCATGTCAGAGTCGTTTCACAGACTGAGCGCACAGCTCTCAAATTCTCTGTCTTCAGTAGTTTACGATCTTTTTAACTGTCCTGTCTAATATGTTAGTAGATAAAACTGTTATACAAAGGAAGTAGATGAAAAGGTATTAGCATTTGCAGTGTGGTTGATGTCCAATGTTGCTAGCTGAGCTTTCGCTTGGTCCCTTCAAAGTCGCATTGGATTTTCTCTTTAGCGTAAATGTTGAGAGGTCCGTCTATCTGTTTTTCATGTTTGTAGAGTTAGTTTCAGGAGTAAATATAAAGGCTATAATCTGCATGTAGAATAACGAAAATATGACACAAAATGTTCTTTGATGACCTTTTTTTTCCATGACTAAGATGAGACGAAGACTCAAATGACAACAATCCAATCGTTGTTCGTTGTGATTTATTATTTTGAGCATAATAATTGGGATAATATCAATGCAGCATGACGAAAACTAGACTAAAATGCTAACTAAAACTGAACAGGACATGGTTGACTAAATATGATAAAAACTAAAAAGCACGTTTGATACAGGACTTGGAATAAAAAAAAAAATAGCTGACGAAATGAACACTAGTGTAGACAGCTTTTTTTTAAAATGACGGGTGCGTGTGTTCGGCCAATCAGCATACATTTGCGTCACTGGTAGTTCCTATTGTGCTGGGTTAGACCCTACTCTGAAGTAGGAGCTAAATTAGTTCCCCCAAAAGGAGTTCTTAGAACTAAAATCTTTCCTAGTTCCTGAGGTGCGAACACCGCAAAATCTGTGTACTTCGGTCAGTAGTTCTCATGTACGCCGCTCATGCACCTGTCAAAATAAAAGCATAATGCATGAAACAAAATTTTCTTCCGTTTTTTTTTTTTACATATATTCATGTAAAGTGGAGAGATTTTTTGGGGGGGTTTTGAATTGGTTCTTTTAAAGCATAAACCCAAGCCTAATTTAATAAAATATAATAATTACAAATCGTTGAGCCCTGAAAGGATGTTCACACTCCAAATTCTTTAGGAGTAAAGGCTCATTCACACCAATAACGATAACTATATTAGCATCTACACCAACACACAATGTAGTTCTGTTTATTATAAGTGCACGCTGCAGTTTTGTTGTCTGCCGCTTTAAATTATAATCATAAAGAAATATAATTTCTCTGTGCAATTATAGTTGTGGTGTAGACTCTAGTATTCTTTTATATTAAGAATGATTTTAGTTTTCCTTACTTATCGTCCTTGGTGTGAACGGGCCTTAAAGAATTTCCCAGCTTTAATATAATTTATTTGGCTCTCACTGAAAAAATCACCTCACTCATTCTTCATTCTTTCGAGAGTCATCTCAAAGTCATCAGAAAGTATGTCTTCGTCTCGCAATATATATCACATTTACATTTACATTTATATATCGCAGTAAAAGTAAATATCACATTGTCAGTTTTTCCCACAATCACATGCTGAGGTTTGTTGTTGGTTGTGTGGAGTGGTTCTAATGGATGTTCTGGTCTCTCCTAGATGGTCCCCATTCAGATCCATCCTTAGTTCAAGCCACTGGACCAAATCAGATGGCCAACCGCATGCAGAATCCTGCCGGTATGGCACACTCACTAAATGGTCTGTAGTTGAAGAACTTTTTAAAATAAATCCATATTTTATTTACATATTTATTTTTGTGTTTTTTTTTGTTGTTGTAACTTTCATGCTCGCTCACCCGTGCAGGTATGAATCAGTTTTCCCAGTCAGGGATGCAGCAGTCAATGGGTCAAAGGGCAACGCCGACCCTGCCGATGGGAGCAAACCTCAATCAGGTAAACTCACTTGTGACTTGAAGGTGGATGACTGATTTAACTTTAAGGGCATTTTTACACTCGGCACGTTTGCCCACTTTGCTGCAGTCCGAGTACGAGCGTGATTTGTTCCCGTCGCCCCCCGCAGCATTGGTCTGGTTTCACAACTCTGGTGCATTTGTGTTTATCTTAAAGGGATAGTTCACCTAAAAATGAAAATTGTCATCATTTACTCACCTTCAAGTTGTTCCAAACCTGTATGAATTTATTTGTTCTGCTGAACACAATGGAAGATATTTTGAAGAATGTTTGTAACCAAAAAGATCTCGGAAAAATATACTATGGTAGTCAATGGGGCCCGAGATCTGTTGGGTTATAAACATTCTCCCAAATATCTTCCTTTGTGTACAGCAGAACAAAGACATTTATACCGGTTTAGAACAATTTGAGAGTGAGTAATTGATGACAGAATTTTCATTTTTGGGTGAACTATCCCTTTAAGTCATCACAAATGTGCACGGCACATGTCAGAAGACAGATACACTTTACCGTTGTTTTTTTTTTTTTTTTTCTCGTGGAGGTGGAGGTGGAGTGCAGTGTGCGGATCTAAAGAGAGAGCGCGCACACACATGCCCAATACATTCTTGGCATTATCCCTCCCTGGATAACTTTCTATTCAATATACGTTCGTATTGTTTACATTTTATGCACTTACGCGACAGGGAACAAACAAACACACTTGCAGAACTCTGTTGCTGCTCCGGAAAAACAAACTGCATCCACTGTTTAACGCTGGGTTATTTGGGAAGCTGAAGAAGGTTATATTTACCTCACAACCAGAAACACACTTCTTTAGTGACATTGTTGATTTCGTGGTGCCAGCGCTGCCAATAGTTTCTGTAACCCGAACGAAGCTCGTTGATCTGCCGTCACCCGGTAGATGTGCCCATACAAGCAATTCTGCCTTTTATGACCTCTTTGTATCCGGAAGGAGTGTATTTGGCCCAGAGATACTGTCATACGTCCAACTAATTTTTAGAACTTTTGGCCATGTTTAGCACAAGAATCCAACTCTTTAACAGTGTAAATAAGTCAGAATGCATGAAATAGCATTAGGAGCACCTCCTCAAGGTAGTCTTAGGTTCGGTACCTCAGTGAGCTCCCAGGTCCGCATGACAGCTTTCACATTAATGAATGTTTCATGCAAACTCTGTCCCATTCCGAACTAAACTGCCTGTGTAAAAATGCCCTAAGTGTTTATTTGGTGTCTTTGTGTATTTTTAGATGGGTATGCAAGGAACACCTCGAATGGCTCAACCCAACGTACCCCAGTTACAAAACCAGTACATGCAGAACCAGTTTCCAGGCACGGGTGGCGGACTGGGCCAGGGTGTGGTTGGCCTGAACCAATCCGCAGGGCAGGGAGCCATACCACAGGTCAGCTATTAAAGCACATTCATACCATATTACTCAGTACAGTTTCATGTCTCTAATGCATCTAATACTCTAATATGATTTAAGAGTTATGAGTGTTTCACAAGAGATTATAACAGAAAAACTGTAAAAGACAATATAAATGAACTAACATACTCAATTTTAAGTAAAATGACTTTTTTATAGATATGAGTATAACTTGAGTTAACTTGAGAACATAAGTTAGAATTGCCTCATTGAAACCTCTTTTGTTTCATGTTTCACCTCTTGTGTTTAGTAATGTTATGAGTGTGTTACTTAAAGGGTTAGTTCACCCAAAAACGAAAATTAACCCATAATTACTCACCCTCAAGCCATCCTTGGTGTATATGACTTTCTTTTTACATCCAAACACCATCAGAGTTATATTAAAATATATCCTGGGTCTTCCAAGCTTTATAATGGCAGAGAATGGTACCTTAGATTTATAAAAGTAATCCATACGGGACCTGGGGGTTAATACAGGCCTGAACTTAAAGGTCCTGTGTTTTTTTGAAGCTTTGATTGTGTTTACAGTGAGCAATATAACATGTGTTCATGTTTCGCCTGTAAAAAAAACAGTATTTTTCACACAATTTACTTATCTGTATACCGCTGTTTTCACTGTCCTAAAAACGGCTGACGAGTTCCTTGTTCTATGAAGTCCCTCCTTCAGAAATACGTAACGAGTTCCGATTGTGCCAGCGGTTCCCGTGTTGTGATTTGACCGCATCTTAGCGCACGTTGCACGGTTCCTATGTTGTGATTCGACAGCAGCTTAGGGCACGTTGCACGGAAAGGTCACGCCTCTTAACGGGAGATGTATGCGCTCAATGATCTCTAAGTACAGCGTCCCTGGGAAAGCCAAACAAAGGTGATTTGACTCTGGGATGAAAATAACAGCGTCTCGATGACAACACTTTCTCGTCGTCTCCACGCAACACTTCCTCTTCTCCACATGGGAGAGCAACAAGACCACGCCCCCTTTTTCGCGTAGTCTTGTGGGCGGAGGTTAGTCTGTTCTACTGATGTCATTTATGAAGGAAGTACCAGGATGTAGTCCTCGCCGGCCGTTCGCTGTAGGCTTTGAAAGGGAACTTCTGTTATATAAAATATCTCGCTTGGCATTGAACTTTGAGCTTTATAATTTTACAGGTATTATTTATGCTCTAACAGCAACATTACACACTAACTAAAGTTTGAACAATGGGATCACGAAGAACGGGACCTTTTAATGTTAGGATGTAAATAAGGATGGATGCTTTAGCCCACCATTTACATCGTAAAAAAAAACAGTTTATACACTATTATTTAGCAAGGACGCATACAGTTGATAAACAGTGACAGTAAAGACATTGATAATGTTACAAAAGATTTCTATTTCAAATAAATTTTGTTCATCAAAGCATCCTGAAAAATGCAGTATCACAGTTTGCAAAAAAATGTTAAGCAGCTATTTTCAGTATTAAAAATATTTAATGTGTGTTTTTAATCTAATAGATGTACTTGGTGAGCATAAGAGAATTTTAGCAATTCTAACTATTCATATAATATATCCAACAAAATAGTTTGAACCAATCAGCCATTGTTGCTAAATAGATTGAAAATGTTTAACGTAAAAACTAAAATATATTTGAAAATAGAATAACAGCATGTCTTGTTGATACTTCTTCACTGCAGAAACTTTTTTTTTTTATTTATATGTACCAAAATGCATAGTACACACATACACATACAAACATTTAAAAACATGAGGTGACTCAAGTGAATTACTGAATACATTTTTTAACAGATTCATTGAAATCGATGGTTTGAAAGAACTGATTAGCGATTGGTGAATATAGTGTTATCACCAACAAAACTATCAGGAATATGTCGTAAATATTAAATGCGTCGCCCTGCCCTAAAATCATGGTAATACCACCCAGTTAACTCTCAATTTTGTTTGTCTTTTTCCTCTCTCAGAATCAGATGCCCACTCCACCTTCGCAGGGAGTCAGTAGTCCAGTAGCTCAAACTCAATCTGCAGTCTCAGGCTCTGGAGCCGCTGTTGGCCCTCAAGGGCCTCCGTCCAACCTCCCCCAACCTGCTCCACAGCCCGGATTGCAGGCGCACTGTCCTCCTTTACGCCAAAACTCCCCTTCTCCCGCACGAAGCCTCACCCCTACCCCTGCCCCGCACCAAACACCCCCGCAGTTGCCGGGTAACCAGACGCCCCAGCCCCACACCCCCACTTCTGCAACCACTATGGCCCCACCTGCAATGCAGCTGCCCTCGATGTCACAGGGAGTGGGCTCAGAAAAAGGCAGTCAGCTACAGCAGCAGTCACATGGGGGCGGAGCCGCCGGAGGCCCCCAAACAGGGCTAGCATCATCTGTGCCTTCCCAGAATGCCCACGGGCTTTGTGCACACCCACGCACTCCTGTGAGTATCACAATAGAGAATGTGTTTGCTTAGGGTGTTTTTGCTTATATCCTCACATCTTCTCATAAGTTGACTTGAATGTCACTGAAGAGCTTCCGATTATCGAATTTAGGGCCCTATGATTTCTACGATTTAATGCTGACAAAATTGTAGAATCCACAAAATTTTATGTACTATATAACATAGTATATATATATATATATATATAATATAATATAACATTTTCATACTTTTAATTCGGATACTACTTTTGTCACATATAGTTTTTTGCCTATTATATAGTAGGGAAGTATGCGATTTCAGATGCACCCACAAATTGGGCTTCATGTGGACGTCCACAGCCCCTTCTGATGATGAAAATTTAAGCCACGTGGACCATAGTGAAACGCAGATGGCCAAAGTATACTTTGGGCTGTAGTGTCTCTTATGTGTCTGTCTGTTCCCTTTTATTCTGCAGTTCAGAAACCTTCTTTTATTTGTCATTTAATGTTCTCTTTTGGGGGGTTTTCACACTGAAGTTTAGTTTGAAACAGCAGGGTTCACATGAAAAATTGTTAATGTGAAAGCTGTCATGCGTGACCAGGGAGCAACTCTGGTCCGCACTTTAGGAAGTAAAGTAACATGCACATGCATTTTAGCTGATGATGATATAATGTATTAAGCAAAACATTTGTAGGGATAATGGTGGTGAAGACTTTGGTTACTGACTTTGGTTTAACATGACTGTTCTCTCTTTCCTCCTGACTTGTTTCTTATTTGGCTATTTGCTCTTACTCTGCTCCTTTGTTTTGTTCCCACCCTCAGCTATCTCAGAAGTCGTCTGTGACTGCGGACGGTCAGGCCTCAACTCCTGCATCGGTCAGCAGTGCAGACCCCAGCTCACAACTGACATCATCCGAGCCCACCGCCCCACTCGACCCCAAAAGTGAGGTCAAGCAGGAAGAAGAGGATGAGAATGAGACTGAGGATAAGGCCTCAGGGAAAATGGCCACCATGCAGACTGAGATTAAGAAGGAGGAGAAACCAGAGGTGAGCAGGAATAAAGTTACTAAAACAAGAATACACATTTACATTTGTTAAATCTAAACTGTGTTTTGGTCGATTTGATCATGAGTGGATGACGCTAAATACAGGTGTAAATGGGGTCTAAAATGTTTTGAGCTTGTCCCCTTCCAGAGGTAGTCGAAAACGCATTTGACCGGTCTGCTTTCGTGGTGTAGACGCTCATGTGACTGAATGTGTTTGAACAGCCCCAAAAGACTACCTACTCTACACATACTGACCTGATGCGTAAACATTACGGGAAGCGTGCAAGTCAGATGGGATTTAAACTTTGTTGGCTGGAGACCAAAGTTTGGTTTGAAGACGAAAAACATACCAAGCACAATGTTCTCTCACCATTCCTGATTTGTGACACGTACTCTCAGCATTCAGCGTGGTCTTGCGTCTGTCAGAGCAGAAACGAAAGCTGATGCTCTATGTATGTTTTTCTGTTATCTCCGTATGTTCATATGTACACTGCGCAAGCTTATTTTGCCCATTAGATCGAAAGATCTGAAAAAGCCCATACATTTACCCGCCGATAGACCCTCCCCTCGAAGAAATCAGGACAGAAGTGGTTGAAACTGGACAAGAGACAGATTAAAACACCAGGTGTAAACAGGAATGTGTCTCCCTCGTCTACTTGTGATCCGATCGACCAAAACGCATCTTAAAGCAGCACTAGGTAACTTTTCAACCTTCATAATATATTTTCAAGACTCTTGTGATGATACATCGACTTACAATAGGTTGAATGACCCGTCTGCCATAGCCTGACGGGGTCTGTATCGTTTTTAATCGTACTTTTAAACTTCGGGTTTCGGGTAGTAACCTGAGAAAAAAAAAAACTACAAAATTCGACTGCTTTACGGCATATACGTCACTTCCACCATCACCCCCACTTCCTTAAATTCGGACGTGCGAGCCCAACTATCCTTTGTTTGCCGGATGTTATAGTCATGGCAGAGGCAGCACAGAAAAAGAAGAAAGCAAAGGTTTTGTCGGAGGAATGCAAAAAGAGGAAACGAGAAAGTGATTGTATTAAAGGCAGGACGAGGATCAACATTGTGCCAGCGTTTGCTCGTTGGCGTGAGCTGAAGGAGGTCAATATATTATATTGATGATATATGGTTATTACCTACCACTCAAACATTGAATTGAAGTATCATATAGATTCTGTAAAACGGTAACCAATAGACTAGACTACTATAATGACGCTGGCTTGTAAACGTGAGCATCCCGATCATTTGGCGTTTGAAAAAAAAAAATAAAACCCATGAAATTATATTCATATGACATGCTGAAACATATGCCACTGTACCTGGGATGAAGACATTTCACACGCGAGGCAAGCAGAACACCTGCATGTGAACTCCTCCTGCAGTGTTCAGGGCTATCATAGTTGTCATGTCAACAAATGCACATGCTATGCATCCCCTGATGTAGGATGACCAGAGTTTACGACAGTAGTAGAGGACAATACTGTTTCCCAACTGTAGGGGGACCCCGAGAGCAAAACCTACCTAGTGCTGCTTTAATACCAGGTGTAAACGGGCTGAGACATTTAGATGACTGATTCCTTCCCTAACCTTATTTTGATTGGTCTGCTACATAAAGAAGGAGGAGCCTGCAGGTGACGAATGCAAGACAGAACCAATGGAAACATCGACTGGGTCGACAGCTGAGGACAAGAAGCCGGAGGTTAAAACTGAACCCAAAGAAGAAGAGACTGCGGGAACGAACAGCACTTCCGCAAACACACAAAGCAAGAAGAAGGGTAAAACAAACTCGTCTACACATTCGTAGATACATATTATGCAACATACTTTTGTTTTAGGGTAAATCTTTCATTCTTAAAGGTGATGTGGTTTTTCAATGTTAAAATACCTTTGCAAGTAATAATGTGCTGAGAAAAATATATTTAGGTAGATAGACTGTAAACAAGGGGCTTTCAAAGCATTGCCATTTATGTATATGTACATATGTAATTTTCAAATCAATAGTTTAAGTTTGATTGTTGTTCACAATGCTTCATGGGATTGTACTTCATTCCCTCATTTAAACCATCTGGTACACAGCGTTGTACCTTTTTGTCTTTTTTACTAATTCAATAGTTTTGCTTTAAATCAAAGTGTGTAATGTTGTGATAGCTGGTTAGTTTGGTTCATTGCTTATATCTCTTAAACAAATCCCTATGGGAAAAATACGTCTGGATCCAAGGCCTCTAAAAAGTGGACAGGCCCTTTTGAACCCTATGGTGTGGGTCTTTCTGTTTCGTGACTACCTGTTATACAGGGGGCTATTTTTTGTTTAATTCTGTTTGGTGTGGCACTGAAACCATATGCTTCACTTTTAAGGATCCTACAGACGTTCTTATATAATTTGCATAAACTCATTAAATAAAGCATCTTACAAAAAAGAGAAACAACATGCAAGATTTGCTATTGTAATTCATTTTATATGGTGTTAAAGCTAGGGAAAAAACATCAGGTCTCATTGCATGAAATCTACTAATTCTGTTCTAGAATCAGCAGGTGCTTGTTCATATTCCTTTCCGCAGTTTAATATGAAGGACAAACACTGCTTTGAAATCAGTACTTATGATTTGTATATGAATATGTACCTGATTCCTGACTCTGCTGCTTCCTTCATTTCCTTCCTCTCCATCAGTCTTTAAGCCTGACGAGCTCCGCCAGGCTTTAATGCCCACTCTGGAAGCTCTGTACAGACAGGACCCAGAGTCGCTGCCCTTCCGGCAGCCGGTGGACCCCCAGTTACTGGGAATACCCGTACGTATTCGAACTAGTAACAAAACTAACCTGGTAAGGGCCTGCGCTGGCACGCATTATGCTACAAACAACCTAGCACTTTTCAGTTCTAGTCTCATTACTGTTTTTTTACCTTTACTCCCTTTCTTCCTCTTCTACCTACTTTTGTGTGTTTTGTGTGTGGATGTGAGAGAGACGTTGCAAGCTTGCTTCTGTAGCGTTTCTGTCAGAAAAGAAGAGTGAAAATAAGGCAGCACAGACTTTGAACATCTTTTCTTGCAGTCAATGTGTCTTCCTCCCATAAAAAAAGACCGAAAATTGTGTAAGACACACGATGCACATCAGGGTAGGGTTGCACCAGTCGTTCGCAAGTTCTTTTTTAAATCTGAATGTAAAGTCCACACTAGAGGCTTAGTAACTACTAACTAGTTTGTAACTAACTGTGGACTGTTTTCGGTTGCACCATGTGTTCTTAAGGCAGAACGTAGCTAGTAGGTCGTAAGCTCTCCGTAAAGTAATTCGTAGTCGCATATGACGTTTACTCTCAATGATCCAATAATAGCCGTCAAATATGTGAGCATAAGTTGTGTTGAAATGCCCTGATTTTCAGTTTATACTTCATTCTAACAGTAATAACTAACAGTAAAAATACGTTTCCATTTAAATACGATACTTAATCATGAATAACATTAATGTTTTTATATGTAAATAACATTTAGAAAATGTATTTGAAACAAAATTAATAAGGATCAATAAATAAATACTGATACAAAAAAAAAGAAATGGCATTTATTCATTATGACTGATTTTATTTGACATGCAATACACAGACCGATGAGACAGATGCACACACCGGCGCGCTGTTTTGGACGGGTTCATGTTGAAGAGCCGCTAACAAAGTAATCGTTTCACGTTATGTTTTCTCTCTTAAAGGGATAGTTCACCCAAAAATGAAAATTCAGTCATCATTTACTCACCCTCAAGTTGTTCCAAACCTGTAGGAGTTTCTTTGTTCTGCTGAACACAAAAGAAGATATTTCGAAGAATGTTTTTAACCAAGCAGATAGAGCAACCATTGACTACCATAGTAGGAAAAAAATACTATAGTAGTCAATGGTTGCTCTATCTGCTTTGTAACAAACATTCTTCAAAATATGTTCTTTTGTGTTCAGCAGAACAAAGAAACTCCTACAGGTTTGGAACAACTTGAGGGTGAGTAAATGATGTAAGTGAGTAAATCCTTTTTGGGTGAACTATCCCTTTAAAATGTAAGCAAGTGTAAATGTCAGGGTCATCATATATGTCTAAAGAATTAAAGTCTGTTGTGTAAAACAAGAGCTTATTGATGCAGATCAGTCAGTCTGCTATATTATTCCAACCATTACTCCTGATCGGAGGCTTCCGTAATTATTTAGTTTATACGTAGAGTTATGCTTCAACTAAGTTTAATGGTGCAACGCAAAAATATTTAGTAGTGCATAAATTTTAATTTGGTGCCCATTTACGTCAAAACTATGCTAAGTTGTAACTAACTGCTGGTGCAACCAGTCCCAGGAGAATTTAAAACGTTAAAGCTTATGTTTGTAATTCACGTTAAAATTTTCGATTGATATGCTGAGACACAAGCCAGTTTTTGACCAGTCCAACACCACAACTTTGATTGAACCAATGGTGTGAGTTTGGGGTGGGATTATCTTTTTTTTTTTTTTTTTTTTTTTTTTTTTTTCAACCAGTGGCAGACAGGTTAAATAAAACTGTTATTTTGTTTTAATCCAATGGTAATGTTAATGCTGCAAAGATTACAGACTTAAGATTTTAAATTTGTTTAATTTACACAATTTACTTAAATTTAAAGGATTGTTATTTAGATATACTGAAATTATGTAAATTAACTGCCACTTTTAACTAGTTTGATTTGAATCTTCAGTTGGCAATAAATCTTGCTGGTGAATGATCTCAAAGCCTGTGCTGGCCTTATTGTCTTTGTTTGTTTAGTATAGTTTTTGCTGTCATCTGCTTAAATTCCATGTAATTCATTATTTTACCTGACCTTTAATTCATCATATTTGTTTTATTTTGCCACATAAAAAGCCTCATGCTAAGTTTACCATCAATCCCCAGAGTTATGGCCATGTTTTTTTTAGCTATAACCAGCATAGCAGATTAAAATGTACTGATTGATCAATGCAACACATTAAAGCAAAATACAATTGGCTTTAATTTATGTTAAATAGCCACAAATTATTAGTGTCATGTGTTGCATAATGGGATCAGTTGACTGAAAATGACTTTTGCTGCTATTCTGGTTATTTTGCTTTAGCAGTGATTTGATTAAATGATGCACTGGCCCCATTTAAGGTATGATAAGCAAAACATTACAGACAAAGAGAGAGATATATGTATAAAGATATAAATTGTACTTTCTGCACCATGTCCCACCTCTGCCACCAAATGTCACGAAGTGACCCTGGGGTCTGTTCTTCGTACCTTGTTTAATACATTTGCGATGATTTGACAGATGCCAGATCTTCTAATCGAGATAACTGATCTCTGGCTCATTTGGTTCTTCAAACGAATTCGCAGATCTGATTAAAATATTAAGTTGGATTAAGATGGATTAAGTTGTCTGAGATTACTGCGTGTTCTCGTGTTACTTGAATAGGGCAGATGCATCGATACTTGAAACCACGATCAGCAATTCAGCGATTGGCTGGCGGTAAGACAGCAAAGTAACGACATCATATAATTAAAAAAGACACAACAAATTTTTGGACCTTTTTATAAGGATACCGCCAAGCGACCAAAGCGATATAAAAGTTATAATAGATAAATGAAATGTGCACTGTATTATTTATTTTGTCCTTATGATTACCAATCATTTATATTTTTATATTTGTTACGTACGGCATTAATTAAAGTTTCTTAAGGGTCAAGATCAAGTTATCTGCATCTCCTGCTCCGCATCAAGCCACTCTCAAAATATACGTCATCACTCAAATTAATGCACGGCTCAGATTAACTGTAAAGCATGTGTGTAAGACTCTAATAAAATCATAAATTAATTATTCCATCGCAAGTAAATCTCTCAATCAGTAAAACTGGCTGTGTCAACATTTAATATAATTTTTTTTTTTTTAATTATTATTGCCCCTGGTTCAGTAAGGAACTCTTGTAATAAAGTAGCAGTGGCTGGGACAGATTTTAAGTTTCAATGGCACTTAAAAAGATGCAATCTAATCCTGTTTACATGAAATAAGCCTGTTCCCGAGCAGGTTTGAGCTTACGGACCTGTTGCTAGGACAGCAAGTCCAGGATAAGCGTCGAATAACCAAACAATCCAAGATCATGCCAAATCGTCAACAATCAAATCCAGCTAACTGAGTTAGCGATGTACGAAGAACGGACCCCTGCTTTGGATGGCCAGAGGGCTCATTTTGGGATAAAAAGGTGCAGAGTGTAATTTATTGACGGCACTGAAAACCCAAAAGTGAATTTGAACAAAATGTCTAAAAATCCTAATCCAGTTATCACAGACAACTCAAAAAGACAGACATTTATTGGTCAAAAGTGTGGAAATCCTGAAGATAAAATAACTCAATAATTTTAATGTAACTTCAGAGTGCTTATAATGATTCTGTCCATCTGATTCTGGTTTTATTCACTCTCGTCACTGGTCTCAGATCAGTGTTTGTTCATGTATGTTTGCTTAACACCTCAGTTTGTCCTGGCATTGGTGTCGTCCCCATCGCATCTGTTTAAAGGACTCTTATGGTTGTGTGGGCATAGATCAGGTGACTATTGTAAACACTGTACATTTTGTAATATTGTAATAGATTTTAGAATAGTAGTGCATCACTGTCAGATGCTGTTGGTGGTTACAGGAACCCTGCAGAGATCTTTTAATGTGAACCAAAACCTCAAAATAAATTGCTGTAACTCAAGTTTAAAAAAGAAAAATCATTGACTCTCTGTGGCACACAACCTGAGTACTATGGGGTCGACACCTGAAGGAATGTATTTTTACTGTCTTTGATGATTTGTGCTGTTGGACTGTAAAGAAGGGAGTCCAGCTGTGCTTTGTGGTGTAAACGCTCATAGCTGCGCTGATGTAATTGAATGTGTCTGTAAAGATATCACCCCGCTTGTACTCACCTCAGCTTACTGTACCCTAAACGCTAACCCTGCCAACATCACCCTAGAAAGCCTGTTGATTTGGCCAAATGGGTTCATTTTGCATCCAGGCTGTCCTTCAGATGTGAAATGAACCCACCAAACCTGGATTTAAAATTAGTAATGTTTTCTTAAAGCTAAAAATGACAGAGCAATAATTTACATTCCTAATGGTTACGGGGTGAATCTCATGAAGAAATGCCTGGATCATATTTTACCCCAATACCCCCCCCCCCCCCCCCCCCCCCAAAAAAAAATATCCGAAATAATAAAAATTATATTTAGCATAAAGTAAATAAGGTTTATTTTATATCTCAATTTAGCTTTATTGTGACAGTTAAGCACACATGATCTGTCTTCATTTTTAAAAATCTGTATTAGGAAATATTTTATTATCATAATAATTGTTTAAAATCATAAATGTATTATAATTAGGGCTGCACGATTTGGGGAAAATATCTAATTGCGATTATTCTGGTTAAAATTGCGATTTGCGATTGAAATGCTTTTTTTCCCCTGTATAATATTAATATGACTAATAATAATTATGATTATTATTATTACTAAATACAAATATTTAACAAAATAAGAAATATTACTATTACAATAACTATTAACTATTAAAAATAGAGTATTTAAGAATAAATATAACTATACTACTACTACTACTACTACTACTACTACTACTACTACTACTACTAATAATAATAATAATAATAATATTTAAATTTTACAGAAAATGTATTTTACAAAAACTGCTGGGTTACCTGTTAATATGCAGACAGCCTGACTAAAAATCATTAGAAAAGTCTAAGGATTTATTGTAAAATTATTATTATAAAAATTTGTGCTTTTTATCTGTGATATCAATTTCTTAAAGTCTATGTATTTAATATGAAATATGAGCCTTATGCATCCACTGTGGGGAAGAAAATGCCTGTATATTTAAGAAAAACATGGATTGTCATATAAATCTATTTAGAGAGAAGTATTTTTCTCATTTGTTACCAAAAAATGTCATTCATACTGGAGGCCAGAGGGCGCCCTCGAGCAGAAACTCCACATTTGCGTTAGAGAAGTTATCGTTTGTTTTCAGGAAATCCCTAATGTGAAGCTAAGCTAGCTCTGCAGGCTGAATAAAACGAAGATAGAAAGGCTTTGACTGATGAAACATGAGAACAATAAACACTACTGCATCAAGATGGTGTAATTGAGTTCTTCAAGCCTTCTCAGGCATTTTCATAATAATAAAGCAGTGCTGATTGACATAGATTTTATCACTGCCTATAAAATAAAGCGTTGTCTGCCTCGCAAGAAGCCACGTCAGCTCACAAACACTCGACTGACTATATGAAGTGAGTTAAAACATGTTATTAAACGTATTTTGTTGGACAACAGGTTTATGAACACTCCACATTACTAGTTTGTGAAGATGTTTGACATGTGTTGTTTATTTTTCAAACGCACGTTATAAGGGACGCTCTTCACTGACATTGGGCATTTATTTATTTAATTAAAATCGCAGCCTTTGCGCTTTCATAATCGCACATAAGCCAAATCGTAATTGCGGTTCGATTTCGATTAATCGTGCAGCCCTAATTAGAATTCAATTAATATATCATTACTGCAGGAGGTTAATTGTCATTTTAATAAAGCCAATTTAATTGTCATGAAAATAAAGACAATGCAAAAAGCTCACAGGTCTTAAAAACGAGCTCAATGTTCTTTATGCAAAGTATAATTTTCCAGGCATTTCTTGACATTTTGAATGAGATTCCGACTACTATATGACCATATCATGTTCAAATATCTTTGCCCATCCCAGTTCGTCTGCCATCATTGGCGCTGGCCCAAAGATTTGTGTGTGTTTTTGTGTGTGTATGGGAGAACAGGAGAGAAATAGGGTACAGATTTGAGTGAGGCAGTGGGAGTCTGTTACGTTTTTCTCTGTTTGTGCATGTGAACCTTTTCTACAGCGCTCAACATTGTCCCCCTGCACCCTCTTCTCTCCCCCTGATTCTCAACCTGCCGGGCCACCATCCGTCTGATTGGAACTTTATTTCATCTCATGATGATGATGATGATGATGATGATGATGACAATGATGGCCATCATCCTTCTTACTGTGGTCTGGACTCCGTCCTCCAGGACTACTTTGACATAGTAAAAAACCCTATGGACTTGTCCACTATCAAGCGTAAGCTGGACACGGGTCAGTACCAGGAGCCCTGGCAGTACGTGGACGACGTGTGGCTGATGTTCAATAACGCCTGGCTGTATAACAGGAAGACGTCACGGGTGTATAAATACTGCTCCAAACTGGCTGAGGTCTTTGAACAGGAAATAGACCCCGTTATGCAGGAAATGGGGTACTGCTGTGGAAGGAAGGTGAGCCGTGTGTGTGTCTGTTCATCCCATTTCTTGCTTTTTTAGATTTTGTTAGATTTTTTAGTTGTTGTAGATTTATGTTTGAATGGTTTTATAAATAGAACATGGCTCAACCAATCAGATTTTGGTAAGAATGTACAACCATACAATACCAAATGTATTTAATATAAACTGTTATTAGTAGTATCAATAATAATAATACAAATAATAATAAATGTTGTTATTATTATATTGTAATAATAACAATATGCTAACATATTAAGTTTATTATATAACTATCATCAGTATTATCGTTGTTGTATTATTATTATTAATAATAATAAATAATTCTAATATACTACCATTTAATACAAAAATGTAATATAACTAGTATTGTAATTATAATTTTTATTATGAAATATAAAATGTAAATTCTTAAAGCAAGCAGTATACTTGCTTTGAATGTATGATAAATATGCATTATTACATTATTATAAATACTTACTATTATTTATTATGAGATATATAAACCACTACCATATAATACCAAACTTATTTATTAATATAACTATTAGCGCTGGGGAAAAATAATCGTGATTAATCGCATCCAAAATAAGTGTATAATTATTATGTATATATAAATACACACACATGCTTTACATTTACATTTATGCATTTGGCAGACACTTTTATCCAAAGCGACTTACATTGCATTCAAGGTACACATTTTACATTTAGTCAGTTCTTGCTTTTCCTGGGAATCGAACCCATGACCTTGGCATGGCTAGTGCCACACTCTACTGTTTGAGCTACAGGAAAGCTCATGCACATTAATCTTAATAACTACAATTAATTTTGTATTTAATCATTTATAAGTGATATATAATTGATCGTGAAGGCTGGAAATGAAAAACACCTTATAAACACCACCATAGAAGACGGACTAAAAATTAACTCCCAAAACTTACCGCCAGATTGGGGAAGATGAATTCTTCAAACAGTGGTACAAGAGGATGTGGTGCTGGTCCTTCAAGAGTCACTTGGTCATTTTTTAGGATTCTTTACCCAACTTAAGTCTCTGAGATCCTGACACCTTGCACTTCTTGAGACTCCAGGTCGGTTGCAGTTGTGGAAAATGGTGGCGCTGGAGACTAAAGGGTTCCTGATGGTTTCACACTCAATTCTTCACATTAACTCTTAATTCTTTTGCAGTTAACATGTCCTAACATTCACCACCTGTTTTTGTCTGACCCTGCTGACCCAACGAGCATTTCACTGTCCAACGGTCATGCCTTAACTGCAATTTCTAGTATTGCATTAGTATTGTATCCTCCTCATGGGCATTTAATAATTTTTGACTTTTCAGTCTTGGTTAAATCTAAATTATCTGTAAAAGAAAACGTGCCTGAGCATGGGTGTTTAATAGGTGTTTTTCATTTCCAGCCTTCACGATCAATTATATATCACTTATAAATAATTAAATACAAAACTAATAGTAGTTATTAAGATTAATATGGTTTGGAATTGGTAAAATGTGCCTGGAAAAAAATATTATCAGAAAATCAACATGCCTTATAATTCTGCACGCACTGTAAATTTATGTAAAATATGCATTCTTATAATATTATAAATTCATACTTTTATTACCTGTATTATTATGTTTGTTTTTAATATTTTGATTAAATAACAATAAATGTGATCCTTTTGTCATATTGCCATTTCCAAGTACAAAATCATACGCCACTTATTACAGTGTTTTTACCACGGTTAAGTTGTGACGTTTGGCACATTGTGAGGTGAATTGTGGTTTGTTGCTTTTAATATCATTATCTGTCCAGAAATAATGAGATCTTGCAACCCCACTCTTTTTTCCCCTCTTTCTCTTTCTTTTAATCTATCTCTTTATCCCTGTCTCTCAGTTGGAGTTTTCTCCTCAAACTCTGTGCTGCTATGGCAAACAGCTGTGTACCATCCCTCGAGATGCTGCATACTTCAGTTACCAGAACAGGTCAGTATTATACACACTATACACTGTTCACACTACACACATAATCACTCACACCCTTACCTTAATACTATGCAGTATAGCCATTAAAATATTGAGCTATCAGTTATATTAGAGTAAGAATACAACTTGAAAGTTCAAAGAGACTTAAATTGGGTCTGTATTATGCATACAAACTGAAGCAAGTTATCATATTCATTAGAATAGTTATATCATAGTGAATGTGGTCTGATGGGTAAATTGACTGACCTCATCAGGCATATCATCATACATTTGCATTTCAGCCTAAAATCAATTTCATGTTGCCTGGCAGCATTAAAACTGTTGCTGTGAAGCAGCCCAGCGGTAGAATGAAGCATTATGAAAGCTGTTGGTTTTCTGAACACTTAAACACAAACACATTCAGGTTTGATAGACACTGTGTATTTGTATGTTAAAAGATTCAGGTGAGTATTTTTAAAGTGGTAAGAGGTCAATGTCCATGTGCTTTGTGAAAATGTAAATGCTGTTCTGCTGTGAGCACATATTTCCCACATCAGGGTGTTGAATTTCAGGCCTGTTGATTTGACTTTCGGTGGCAAAATAGACCACATTTCACATTTTCACTCTTTTTCTGATTTAAAATGGCCATTTTAAAGAGGGTCTGCATTTTTGTCTCCAATTCCTTTTTTGAGGTTTTCGTTGATGTTCTTCCAGTTAACTTGTATTGGCCGGTGTGTTGGCAAGTATTTGTGTTGATTACCTCAGTTGGTAGCTACGAACACCGAAAAATAAAGCACTAATAAGAAGGATGCACCAAAACTATTGCAGTGCACTTTCCTCTAATCCGTTAGTGGAAATCATTGCCAATTTTCTGAGTTACTTCATCTTAGTCTTTGCCAGGCGATTTAAATAAGAGTTTTGCTGTTAGTATCTTTCACCAGAATAACAGGTTTCGGCATAAACAAATATGATAATATAATTTTTTATTAATTTGGCTACTTTAGAGTTATTACATTTACATTTATGCATTTGGCAGACGCTTTTATCCAAAGCGACTTACAGTGGCCTTATTACAGGGACAATCCCCCTGGAGCAACATGGAGTAAAGTGCCTTGCTCAAGGACACACTGTTGGTGACCGCTGGGATCAAACCAGCAACCTTCTGCATATCAGGTCCATGGTTTAACCCACTGGACCACCATCTCATTATACGAGTTAACTTTCGTTGTATAAAAATGCTATGTATGTTAATGCTACTATAATCAAAATAATGTAATGTTATATTATTTGATAATTATTAAAAATCTATTAAAAATAAAAGGTTGTAACATAACCCAAGATAATGTTATTCTACAGTTATCATTAATTTTAGTAAAACCTTGAAAATGTTGTATCATAACAATTACATTGTGATGTTATAAGCTTTTATTTTTATATTTTAATAATAATCAAAAATTAAATAAACATTACATTTAGATTTGTTATTAAAAAATAAAAGGCTGTAATGTAATGACACTTTTATAATTATTATTATGTAATTGTATTGCCTTTTATGCTGCATATATTGACGTGATCATCATGCAAAATTATTTATATATATATATATATATATATATATATATATATATAATATATATATATATATATATATATATATATATATATATATATATATATATATATATATATATATATATATATATATAATTTTTTTTTTTTTTTTTTGTTGATTGATTTTTGGACCTGGATATGTTTCTGAGATTGACAAAGTCCAAATATATACATTTCTGAACATTGGCTAAGAGTTCATGCTACCAACTTCAGGGTGTACTAACTGTTCATCTGTCACACATTTGTTTTGGTAATAAGTCTTGGGACCCTCTTTAAAATGCACAGGAAGGATGATGGGTCTCTGTTGCTCCTGTTCTCTCATTCACTCTGTCCATTGTTGTCCTCGCTCCTCTGGGTTGTTTTGGAGCTCAGTGGACGTGAAGGAGACCGTCTGTGCTTTGCCTCGGCTTCCTGCTCTCTCTCTCTCTCTCTCCTCTCTCTCTCTCTCTCTCCTCTCTCTCTCTCTCTCTCTCTCTCTCTCTCTCTCTCTCTCTCTCTCTCTCTCTCTCTCTCTCTCTCTCTCTCTCTCTCTCTCTCTCTCTCTCTCTCTCTCTCTCTCTCTCTCTCTCTCTCTCTCTCTCTGTGTTTCATTTTCTTCTTCTACATCTGACCCACCCCTCCACCTGTCCAACACTTAGCTCTTTGTCCCTCATAACAGTTTTGTTTCTCACACTTTTTTAAAATATTCATTCTGCCCTCCTCCTCCCCCCCTTTCTCTCCCTCCTTTTTAACGCTTGTGATGTCTGCATTGGCCTGCTTTGATGTGACCAATCATCCGCTCCGAAATTTACACGCAACCAATCAATCAATCTGCCCACACAAAATCCCTGCTTCATGATTGGCTGCCCCCGGCGACGAACCTGCCTTCACCTGTGTGTGCCTGTCTCCTGGCCTGCCCTGCCCTGATTGGTGGCTGCTTCCACGTGCCCTCACTGTGATTGGCTGTGCTCTTGGCGAACGGTCTAGTTCACCCAAATATGGGCTTCTTGCTGACAGGTACCACTTCTGTGAGAAGTGTTTCAACGAAATCCAGGGGGAGAATGTATCCCTGGGGGACGATCCAACCCAGCCCCAAACGTGAGTAACCCATCTACACGCTTGTGTTTTGATCTTCTGCTTCATTGTTATTGGCGTGATGTTATTCCTCAGTATCTCATACCGTTAAACGTTCGTTCAATGATTCTCATGACCCACTCGATTGGGCGGCCTCCGTTTCTCTGTCTCTCGTCTTCTCTCCTCAGGTCCATCAATAAAGATCAGTTTCAAAGGAAAAAGAACGACACCCTCGACCCTGAACTGTATGTTTACTTTTCAACATATTTGCTCGCTCTGAATGTACCAACTCAGTTTGCATGGATTTGTTGTTGTGGTCTTACCTTTGTTTCCGCTCTTCTTCCTCAGACTGATGGAATGTGGCGACTGTGGTAGAAAAATGCATCAGATATGCGTTCTGCACAATGAGACAATATGGCCATCAGGGTGAGCTAGTTTTATTTGAGCGCACTTTTTTTGGACACTTTCCTCTGCAAAATAGGGCTTAAAACTCTTAATAAAAGGAGTCAACAAATGGTCAGTGAACGCAAGGCCTAATTTAGCCTTTTTAATTTATCTTTATTTTATATGAGCTTTGCATGGGTTTTATCCTATCAAATGCAGTTTAAAACTCGGATGCATCAATTTTAAGCAATGTCACTCAGTCTAGCTAGGTTGGACCAAATGTTGGGGTGTGTGTGTGTGTGTGTGTGTGTGTAAATAAAAAAATATACTTCTATTTATTGGTCATATTAAAAAATGTATGCAAACATGGAAGATGTAGGATGACTTGATGTCCTTTATTACTACTTTTAAATATTTCAGCTGTATGATTGCTCTATATACGTAATAATAATAATAATATAATCAAAGTTATCAGCATAACCAGAGATCTGACACCAAATATCCCTCTCTCTCTTAATCCCATCCATTTCAGGTTTGTTTGTGGAGGCTGTCTGAAAAAAGCCAATGCAACAAGGAAGGAGAATAAATACTGTGCGAAAAGTAAGTGAGCTTTTAAGAGATTAAAAAATCCGCAAACCCCAAAAATGCTTTTTTTTTTTTTTTTTTTTTTGTGCCTATTTCAGTGAGCCATGTAATAAAAAAAAATATTGTCAGATCTTGAGTGTGACAATGCAGTGTTGCGCTTTTTTATAATAATTAATTATCATGCTGTATTGTAAAATGCTACATTTGTATTCTTTTAAATGCCCTGCTCTTCTTTCTCTTCATCCCAGGGCTTCCTCAGACAAAGCTTGGTAACTACCTGGAGACTCGAGTGAACGATTATCTGAAGCGTCAAAGTCATCCAGAATCTGGTGATGTCACCGTCCGTGTGGTCCACGTCTCTGATAAAGTGGTGGAGGTCAAACCTGGCATGAAGTCCAGGTGAGGGACAGTGCTGCGTTTTATGTTGTTGGTTCTTTTAAGTTTTTGGAATTTTTGAAATTGTGAACCCTTGTGATATGAATTAATCTTGTGATTTTATTATGAAACATGACAACAATGATCCATAACCTTACATGCAGTAATACACTTGTTCACACAATGATTTTGTCATTGAAGGTCATCAAGTTGCTGTATTGTTGGTTGTAGTAGGTATTTATACTAAACGCCCTAACCAGTGTTATTTTAGTATCATTTATATACTATTATAGTATTTATTAATATTTTGAATTGGCTTTTATTTTTAGATTTTAAGTTTGTCATTTTGCTCTGTGCTTTTGCTTTCATTTTATTATATATTTTTTAATATTTCTGTTTATTATTTATGGTTATTTCAGGCAACATTTATTTTTAAGTTGAAGTTTTTTCTTCAACTTTTATAATTCTTCTTTTTTCAACTTTTTTAATTCTTTAAATTTATATTTTATTTCAGCTTTATTTAAATTAACAATCTGTTTAATAGATTCAGTTAACAATAACAACTGTGCATCTCTGAACGCATAGCTTGAAAATCTAGTCATAGGTTGGGATGCATTGCCTGTAAAAAAAAGATAATGTTTGGTTTTGACATAAAAAATCATTTTTGTGGGAAAAGTGTTCGTAAATAAACATTGCAGCACTGCATCATGAAGAACATGAATGATTATCAATGCATGAAGCAAACCTTGTAATGCCCACGATTTTCCATACTAAACATTAACATCTTTGCCTTGCACTTAACTACAGTGTCTCAGAGGAGGCAACTTACTGTCACACTTTGGGATGTCTTTTTACTGACTTGAACTTGGACTTAACTACATTGCATTGCCATCATTGAAAAGGATGCTTTGACTCTGTAAATCACTTCCAACTGAAGGCTTTTAGGCAGATGAAAAAACAACATTGCCATAACCAAGTTTGTATAGTATATTGATATAGAGTAATGGAATAATGGATTAAGAAATGGATCTTTTAGAATATAACTGTACCTTTTTTTTTATAACTATTCATGCTTGCTTAGTTGAAAATTCCAGAGGCCTCATTCCTCATGGTAGTGTCTTTTTGAGAAATGGTATTTTTAATGTTCAACATGAAAATATCTAAAGAATGTATTCTATCACAGGTTTGTTGATAGTGGCGAGATGTCGGAGTCATTCCCATACAGGACAAAAGCTCTGTTTGCATTTGAGGATATTGACGGAACAGATGTCTGCTTCTTTGGAATGCATGTGCAAGAATACGGCTCCGACTGCCCTCCGCCCAATCAAAGGTAAAAAAAACAAAAGACGCACAGTTACACATCTTCAGGCACACACACTGAATCTTCTCTCGTGCACATGGATGGCATTACAAAGGGGTCTGCGAAACTCAAGTAACTTAGTGATATCCTCTGTCTTTCTCTTTCCATGCAGACGTGTATACATCTCCTATCTAGACAGTGTGCACTTTTTCCAACCCCGTCACCTGAGAACAGGAGTATATCATGAGATCCTCATTGGATACTTGGAGTATGTTAGAAAAATGGGGTTTGTCACTGGCCACATCTGGGCTTGCCCACCGAGTGAGGGTGACGACTACATCTTCCACTGCCACCCATCGGATCAGAAGATTCCCAAACCTAAACGCTTACAAGAGTGGTACAAGAAAATGCTTGACAAAGCAGTAGCTGAGAGAATTGTACACGACTACAAGGTACTGCGACAGCTGAACTTCTGATTGACAATAATAGAAG
Source organism: Romanogobio albipinnatus (assembly GCA_023566225.1). Classification (NCBI taxonomy): domain Eukaryota; kingdom Metazoa; phylum Chordata; class Actinopteri; order Cypriniformes; family Gobionidae; genus Romanogobio; species Romanogobio albipinnatus. The sequence continues at coordinate 55,490,629 of CM042240.1, forward strand.
TTTATTCTTGAGTCAACATACTGCACAATAGTCCTTTGCTAACTATTGCATGGTTCTCCTCACCTAGGACATTTTTAAGCAAGCAACAGAGGATCGTCTGACCAGTGCGAAGGAGCTCCCGTATTTTGAGGGTGATTTTTGGCCTAATGTGTTGGAGGAAAGTATTAAAGAGCTGGAACAGGAGGAGGAAGAACGGAAGAGAGAGGAGAACAACACCTCTAGTGAAAGCATTGATGTAAGTGATGGTGCAAATTTGTAACCTGTACTCAAAGTGCCAAAGGAAAACGTTTGTTGGGCATAACATTTCTACCATCAAAAAACAAAGTAACATTTAAAGTACATCTAGAGAAACTGAGCACAACCTTTTGGTTTGGTTTTAACTAGATGGTAGAGTTCATTCTGGTGCAGCTGCAGTACACTAATATTTATTTGAATGACTTTTGACCATCTAGGCGACCAATGGTGACAGCAAGAATGCCAAAAAGAAGAACAGCAAGAAGACTAGCAAAAACAAAAGCAGCATGAGTCGATCCAATAAAAAGAAACCAGGCATGCCAAATGTCTCCAATGATCTATCCCAAAAACTCTATGCCACTATGGAGAAACACAAAGAGGTATGTAGCACGCAAAAACATATGTAGCATTTTTCATGACAAGTTTGGGCCGAACTCACAAATGTCAACACTCTGCTTAATTTCAAGGTTTTCTTTGTTATCCGTCTCATTGCTGGCCCTTCTGCCAATTCCCTTCCGCCCATTTCGGACCCTGACCCCCTGATGGCCTGTGATCTGATGGACGGACGAGACGCTTTCCTAACACTTGCACGAGACAAGCACCTTGAATTCAGCTCGCTGAGGCGGGCCAAATGGAGCTCCATGTGTATGCTAGTAGAACTGCACAATCAGAGCCAGGACCGCTTTGTCTACACGTGCAATGAATGCAAGCACCACGTTGAAACACGCTACCACTGCACTGTTTGTGAGGTAAGAAATGTCAGATGGAATGTATTATACTTTAATTGTCATGGATGAGGTTTGTTGGATAAAACACTGCAAATTTTGTAACTATCCTTTATTTTTCCTTTTGTAGGATTATGATCTTTGCATCACTTGCTACAACACCAAGAGCCATGAACATAAGATGGAGAAACTTGGACTGGGTCTTGACGATGAGAGCAACAACCAAGCTGCAGCTTCCACTCAGAACCCTGGTGACTCGCGCCGTCTCAGCATCCAGCGCTGCATCCAGTCACTGGTGCATGCGTGTCAGTGTCGCAATGCTAATTGCTCTCTGCCATCTTGCCAGAAGATGAAGAGAGTGGTGCAACATACTAAGGGCTGCAAGCGAAAGACCAATGGTGGCTGTCCCATCTGTAAGCAACTCATTGCGCTATGTTGCTATCATGCCAAACACTGCCAGGAAAACAAGTGTCCTGTGCCCTTCTGTCTTAACATCAAGCACAAGCTTCGTCAGCAGCAGCTTCAACACAGGCTTCAGCAAGCGCAAATGCTGCGTAGGCGTATGGCCACCATGCAGCGAGTAGGGCAGCCCCCACCATGTGGAGGTGGGCCGCCTGGAGGTCTTCCATCACCCGGTAACAACGGGGCCACGGGTCCTAGCACACCAACGTCGGTCGGTACGCAACCTGCAACGCCTCAGACACCCACACAGTTGACACCGAACCATACGTCTCTGCCCCAGCCTGGTGTGGGTGGAGTCCCAGCTGGAGCTCCCCAGCAGCCTCCTCAGCATCCCACTCAGCATTCTGTCCACCATCAGTTTCAACAGATGCCAGGTGCAGGTGGGATGATGACCTCACCACAGCACCAAATGGTTCCTCAGCAACCTTTGGGGCAGGTCCCGCATCCGCACAATCAATATGGTCCCCATTCCACAGGTCCCTCCCCAAATCCACAGTCACAAGGTAAACCAGGCCTTGGCCATGCGACACCTCCACAACTCCCTAGCAACCCAGGCACAGCACCTATGTCCCAACAACAGCAACCTTCAGGTCCTCCGCCTGCAGCTGTGGAGATAGCCATGAAGATTCAGCAAGTAGCAGATGCACAGCGAAAGATGGCACAGGTTCAGTTGCTACAAAGGCAGGCTGCGCAAGCTGGCATGATGCCACAGCACCAACAGCCACAGGGACAAATGGGAGTAGCCCACCCTGGTATTGGCATGGTAGGGCCACAAGGGTTAGCCCCGCAGGCTCAAACATCAGCGAACAGGGTGCCAATGGAGCAGCAGCAAGGACCTCAGGGAATGATGGTGGGAGCTGGGCCCATGCAGCAGCAGCCTCAACAGGCAGGTGTGCAAGGTCAGATGCCACCACAAATGCATCTACAGCAGCCGAGAATGAACCCACCACTTCAGCCTCAGCAGCAACAGTGGGCAGGGCAGGGTATGTCAGCCCAGCAGAGACCTTCCATGATGGCTCAACCAGGAATGGTTGCAATGCAGCCCCAACCACAGCAGCAACAACCACAACAAATGCAACAACAGCAAGCACCCCAAATGAATCGAAATGCCTTGATGAGTATGGTGCAGGCTGGTCTGCAGAGTGGCGTAGCAAGCGGGGCAGCAGCAGGCAATCTGCCCCAGGGAGCCCTGCAGGAACTTTTGCGGACCCTGCGATCTCCAAGCTCTCCCCTACAGCAACAGCAAGTCCTCAATATTCTTCGGTCTAGCCCACAACTAATGGCAGCATTTATCAAGCAACGGGTTCACAAGTATAAAGGAGGCACAGGCGGCCCTGCTGGACCCCAGGGAGGACCAGGACCTATGGGAGGCCAACCAGTGGGTGTCAATACTGGGGTGCCCCAGCCTGGCATGCACCTTGGACAGAGTGTTAACATGCAGACTCAACTTTCTCAGCTCCAGCAGCATCAATTGCAACAACAGCAGCAGCAAATGCAACAGCAGCAGCAAATGCAACAGCAGCAGCAAATGCAACAGCGGCCGCTATTGCAACAGCAGCAGCAAGTTACTGCCTTGCAGCAGCAGCAACAACAACAGCAACAGCAAGGTATTCAGGGCCAGGGGGCTCCAAACATGGCCAACATGAATCCACAATTCAGAGATCTGGTCATGAGAAGGCAACAGCAACTACAGTTTCAGCAGCAGCAGCAACAACAACAACAACAACAACAACAACAGCAGCAGCAGCAGCAACAACAACAACAACAGCAGCAGCATCAAATGAGCAATCATGCCGCATTTCAACAGCAGCAAGGGTACATAGGTCAGCAGGGTAACATGCAAGTCCCACCAGGAGGCCAACCACTACAAGGGGTGCAACCTGGCCAGCAGCAGAGCTTTCCAGGCAACCCTGCACAACAACAAGCAGCGGCAGCTGCCTTGCAACAGAGACTTGTGCAGCAACACCAGCTACAGTTGCAACAGCAGCAGAACGCGGCATCACAGGGTGCCGACATGGGGCCCGGAGGAGGTCCACAGTCCACGCAAGGAGGTCCCGGTCTTCAGACATCGCAGGCATTACTGCAACAGGCCTTGCATCAGCGTATGCTTCAGCAGCAGCAACATCATCTCAGTGGCACCTCCCCGGCACAGCAGAACAACCCTATGAGCCCGCAGCAACAGATGTCTCAGTCGCCGCACTTGCAGGGCCAACAGCTCCCATCCTCCCTCAGCAACCAGGTTTGTTCCCCTCAGCCCTCTCCACGACCCCAGTCCCAGCCACCTCACTCAAGTCCGTCCCCACGCCTGCAACCACAGCCCTCGCCCCACCACATCTCGCCTCAGACCCAAACGGGTTCACCGCATCCCAGCCACCTTCAGCAGCATCACTCAGGCATGGCTCCACCTCCTCCACCTCCCCAACAGCCTCAGCACAACTCTAAAGACCCAGGCGGATTTGGTGCAGATCAGAATGCCATGCTGTCTCAGCTCAGTGGAATGGCAGGACTCCATGGACCTGGAGCTAATGATATGCTTCCACCTAGTAGCCAGGACCTTGGCATTAACATGAATCTAACCCTTTAGACATCATATAGTTATTATGAAATTGACAAAAACCTCACCAGAGACAGTGTTAGCTTTTTTTTATACTGCAAAGATGCTGTGAAGCATAAATGCTTTGAAGACGGACCCTCCTATGAGAGATAGCAATTATTCGACACAAATAAGTACGGGGAGTTTTTCTTTTCTTTTGCCAGTTGTGTACAAAGAGAGGATTGTTTCTCAGCCTCAGAGAACAAACCACAAGTAATATTTTCAATGTCAGGTCCAGGGGAGTACTTTTCCTTTTTCAAGAGATATTTTTTAAGATTTTAAAAGTGGTATAAAATTAAAGTGCAAATGATTAAGGACTTTTTTATATATATATATATTTGGCCATGTACCAGTCTCTGTTATGTGTTTTACAGTCATATGAAACATTTCAAACATTGTGATGCCTAAATTGTTATTATAATTATCTGAACATCATGCATATCTTCCTTGTAAATTTTGAGTTTTGCATTTTATTTATTCTAGCTTTTTCATTTGTTGTCATGATGGATTTTGTTCATGTGTGTTCCCAGAGACTGCTACAGTTCACATAGAATATATTTTTGTTAATACCTATTAAAATGGGGGAGTTATTCCTTTACTTTAGCTGGAGATTTAGGTTATTGAGTATAATATAAATTACAGTGTTGGGGGATCGGGTTTGGTGTGCGCTCTGCTGCCCAATGGATCTTATTTCATGCCATATTGGAAATTCCATTGGACATCACCGCTTCTGCAACAGGACAAGTTCTTGGACGCATACACCCGCCCTCAGAATGTGTGTGCACTCCTTAAAAGACTTATTGGATAGTGGAGGTGTCTGTACAGGTTGGATGAAAGTGTGTGTGTGTGTGTGTGTGTGTGTGTGTGTGTGTATGTATGTATGTGTGTGTACTGGATATGGTGCTGGAATTCATCTGCTCGCGCCAATGTCATATTGAGCAGTGTTTCACATATGAACTGTATGGTGCAGTGAAACGACTGAGGAGGAGTGACAGGCCACTGATTTCACAAATTTCATCCTTCAGTACCACTCCTAATTTTTCTCCACTTCCAGAATTTTCTTTGCTCTGAACTTTGGGAGTTTAATTTGAATATTTTGTACTGTACAAAGGAAACACAAACTGTGGACTTCTTACTTTTTTTTTAATAAAATGAAGATACATTTAATTTATTGGTCATTTATTGGGGATTATTTGAAGATTACAACCACTTGCCTTTCTGCTTATGTCTTTCTCTTTATATGGCTCAAACAGAATGTGTTCAGTGTTCTTGGATTTGGTTTTGTTTTGATAAGTGCTGTTAGGCTGGTCATAGTTGACTCATCAGCCAGCTGTCATTGCTAGTTGATGTTCAGACTGACGCTGAAGAACCTGTTGCTCCTGAAAATGTTGGTAAAGGTGGTAAAAGGAACTAAAGAGATTGCCTGGCAAAACTGTGGCATTAGTGGCTTTCTCTGAGTGGTTAATATTAAATAGATTTGATGAAAGCTGCCTCACCATTAAAAAAAAAAAAGCAGATTTATGTCTTAAAGTTGTGACACTTTCTATCTAACTTTCTTGTAACTGAGACTTTATAAATCGCATTGTGACTTTTGCAATTGCAACTTCTTTCACTGTAATTGCAACGTTGTTTCTGTACTTGTCTGCATACATATCCCGCAACTTATATCTCAGTGTATGTATCTCACAATGTGACTATTTTTTACTCTTGAGGCAGACGCACCAAAAAGTGTTACAAGTCAATTAAAATCACCCACAACTTTATTTTCCCATTTATTTGCTGTAAATACAGGCAAAAAAACAGTGTAGTTGTCACACGTGAGCGCAACAACAGAGCTGACAAGCCATGTATAACTATCACGACCAAAACATGTCATTTAAACTCTGCTTTGATTTCTGCCATGCTAAAAGCACACCTAAAGCACATGTTCGAATGAACAGGATCTACCCATACAAAAGCGTCCACTGTAGCAGTTGTGAATGTAAACCAATACTGTCTCTTTAAAAATGCACAACGGCCTCCGAACAGAGTGAAGAGAGCTCAGGCGCAGATATGGAAACAAAGCCAGGTGGCCTTTCCTTTTCCCACCTGGTTAGTTACAGGACAAAAAAGGCAATGTAACAGTAGTTTTGTCTTCGATTCGGAACTTAAAAAATGGTTTCTGTTCATAGCAGGTGCAATGACTGCTGCTGATGGAAAAGTAGTGGTACAGATATAAAGATTTGTTTTACATGCTTAAAGTCTTGACATACAGCATCACTGAGTATAATCAGAAATGTCGTCCTTCAACGATTATTTTACCACAATGACACAAGGACAAACTTGAGAAGAAAATGCCTTGTAAGTGTCCTTACCTTGCCTAGACAATATCTGCTTCACTACTGCAAACTGTTATTCACTTGGTCCTGACTAAATGTACAGAAATCTATTGTAATTTTGCTCTTGGGTTCCTTTGTCAGTCTAGACCTCAAGCTCATAGCTGCTGAAAAAGCCTTCAGCGGTCATGGCTTCTTTAAAGGTCACAGTCAAGGAATTAATCGTCACCTGAGTCACAATGACTTTCTCAGGATACACTGTGGTGGCGGAGGATGCCTGCGATTGGTCAACTGGAACTTGTAATGTTGTTGTGCATTCTGCTGTGACGTCAGCATCTATCCTTTCGTTTTCTTTGGCCTCTGAACTGTCTACCTCACCTGTTTCTCGTACCTCTTCCTGTTCACATCTAGCACTCAAATGTACCTCGATAACCGAAGGTCTGTTCTGAACATTGTCAAACACGCCTTTCTCTATTCCTGACTTGGTACTGTTGTGTAGTGATTGCTCAGTGTTTGTTGTGTCATGTGATACCCGTACAGAGTCCTCACCCCCTGCAGTGTTTGTGACTGGCTCGTTCTTTTGTGTGTTGGAGATTGGACCTTGGTTTTCTGGACAGGCATCCTCGCTTGGTTTCTCCGCATGGTCAAAAATGGAAGCGCAGTTCTCAGTTTCTTTGATGGTAATTACAGATTCCTGTTCCGTCGAAGAGTTGTACACCTCAGACATCTCTTTACCTGGCAGAAAACGACAGAAACTCAGAATAAACTTTCAAGGAACGTTTCATGTAAAACTGAATTTTTTTGTCATTATTTCGTCATTCAGAAGACATTTGACTTTCTTTCGTGTTGCCTCAAGAAATGTCATTCTAGGTTTGACGTCAAAGTCGTCCCAGACTTAAAAACCTGGTAAAAACCAAGTTTGAATGTACCTAGATGCGAAAGGGATTCAAAAGCGATTGCAGTCGATGAATAACAATTAAAATATCATGGGTTTTTTTTTCCCCTCACAAATCTGCAGTATAACATCAGGAGAATTGGAATATAGTGCATGAGCCGGTGGACTACTTTGTGAAATTTGTTATTTTATCAAATAAGGGGCAAATTGACCTGGGTTATGTTTCCCAAAAGGCCAAATCGATCATAGAAACTATTGTCACCAATGGTCTCTACAATCTATTTAGGCTTATGGTGTTTTTGGGAAAAGCTCACATTTAGACTTGCTGCTTCAAGACGACACATCAGGTTTTCACATCGATGATTGATCACAAAACATGTTAAATCTGACTGTCATTAAAACCTGACACAACCTTGTGTCTTAAAATGGTTTTAATATATTTTCAACTATTTACATGAGTTTGTTCTTCACACAAAAGGTGACATTTACCACAATTGTCATATGGACTGCTTTAAAAATGTTTAGTTTGACGGCCTATCTATATCTTGCAGGTTTGGATTGAAATGATACATTGCCAGTATTGGGTGAACTACACAGTTGAGCATATTCAATTATTTTTCCCTAAATCACACGTGTTAGTTGTCACTGTGAGTCAGAAATATCTGACAAGATTTTTCAGAATGGCCCTCATGACCCCTGAATATGCTCCATGCAGAGTATCTTAGCAACAGTTACTGTATCAATGCCACATAACACCTACCACTTGGAATGTCCGGGTGCAATTCTGTTGTGTTTTCTTCATTTATTATCATCTCCTTGACCTTTTTCTTCTGCTCATCTTCCTCGTCTTCATTCCACTCTTTCTCTGCAGAGTCTTTTGCGGGAAATGGAAGTCTGGTTGGTTGCTGGGATAGTTTGATGTCATCCATGAGTTTGGACCTGCACTGCCTGTTCTTGCGCTTTTCTATACGGCGGAAGCCAACACCTTCTCTACAGCGCCGTCCATTCGGGTCTAGTTCTGTCCCCATGGAACGGGTGAGTGACAGGCGGATTCTCGGGCTGGGTTTATCTGGAACCTTGTGTGCACTTCGTAGGTCCATTGGGTAGATATTCTGTTGGATGTTTAGATTATGCACAAACACACAAAATACAGATCCTCCAGCAATTCTGGGACGCCTTAGTACAGCGGATTTATTTTATTATGTTTATCAGATTTGTAAAAACTGTACTTAATAATGAAAAATAATAAAGCTAACTCATACCCGCAGGATAACTCGACGTGGTCTCAGGCCTTTCCTCTTATAAGCCAGCGCTCTGTCCTTCTCCTCTCTGTTAGAAACAGAGATATATGCTAAGGAATGGGGAGATGGAAAGGAAGGAACATCCCGTTCCCTTTAGCCTATTCATTTCATAACTGAAGGTTCCCAGAGTGCGACTTACTTTTCTTCGTAGGCGAGGACCAGACGAGGGTCCAATATGTTGTCCTCTGGTTCCCAGGTGCTGTACCTGACATTCACACAAACATATCATTGGAGCAGAACATTACCGAACCGGTTTCAAGCACAGATTATTTTTTGCCCGGAATAAAAAATTAAATTTTTGTCTGATAATGTTCATTTGAATAGTTAATTGCTACTTTTTAATTGAAAAAACAAACAAACAATAAATTGCAAAACAAATCTTATTCATTCTTATTACTTTAAACACAGCATCCCATTGTCTTCTCTTGTGTGATATCCTCCTGAGAACCAGAAAAAAAGTTTTGTGAATTTAGTTTTTTTTTTTAAGTCAATGGAGCATAACAAGCAAATAATATTAGAATAATGACTAAAGGAATAAAGACATTTTTGAACAAATATATGTTATCCCTATGTTATGCTATGTCCTCTGTAGTGGACACCAGGACCCATTTATTAAGATGCATGAAAAGACATGAATAGGCAAAAACGACAGGGATTTTTTTTTTTTCATTCTCCAATCAATTTTTATGTTTCAAGCTTTTTTTTAAATCCAAGAACATTCTCAACTATGTTATGAAAGATATAACAGAATTTGATATATCATTTTACTTTATGCAATATGCATGTAAACATGGCCATAAATGCCATTCCCATTCTGTATCGAATTTGCATATTAATGTGTTCTTGGGGCAACATGTAATAAAAAAAGATAATGGGAGTAAAAACTGGGAATATTTTCATAAGGATATTGATATATAATTTATTTCCCTATTCACTTGTGTCTCCAAATGAAATGCCTGATATGTCATGGTGTAAGTCCGGGTGTCTTCAACAGAGGTCATGTATGAAATCAATGCCGTTTTGCAACAGAAAGTCATATTCTGATTTGAAACCCCATAACATTTTCCTGAGATGTTGATTTCTGACAAACAATTAGAAAATTAGTCAGATTTAAATCATAATTACAACATATTATCATATTTCCATAAGAGTTCTAAATTTGATCATTCAGTCATTTTTAAAGACCAAGGAGAGAGAGAGAGTGGTCAAGGTGAAACCGCCAAATATTTGGTATCTCTGAAAAGCTCTGAAATTCACTAAAATATTATGTCCTCAGAGGCAAAACGTCTATTCCTGGGTCTCACGAGGATATCTTTTATGACATTTCATCAAACCTGTCAAGAACATACTTGGGTCATGTTTCACCCCAAACTCAAAATATATAGAAATAAGCATTGCAACATTTCCACGACAATTAAGTCTAATTTTTATTGTAAAATAATGATGATACTGCAAAGTATCTATACTTAATAACAGTATTAATGTTTCTGCCTCAGATCAATAAAAAAAATTACATTTATTGAATTACAAATTCATTAGCAATAGGAATTGTCATGAAAGTAATGTTGCAATGCACAGCATCTATGTTCCTAAATATAGGCTTCATTATCATCAAGTTATTTCTTTCTTTGATTCTGATGTGAAATTATCAGGACATATTCTTGACAAGTTTCGATAGAGCCAGCCATAAAATATGAAAATAATGTGATGCTGTGTTCTTATCCAAAATCCAATTTTCTAATTTTTATTTGAATCCTTTTTGGGGGTTGAAATGTAACGAAGCTTGTAAAGGTAATTGCAACTCATAATTTAGACTTTTTTTCTTGCAATTGCGAGTTTGCATTTTCGCTATTCTGACTTTATAACACGCAATTGAGAGTTATACAGTCAGAATTGTGTGATATAAACTCGCAATTGTAAGAAAATGTCAAAATTGTCTTGAGATAAACTCACAATTCTGACTTTTTTCCACAGAATTCCGAGTTTATATCTTGAAATTAACACTTTATAACACGTAATTGCGAGTTTATCTCAATTCTGAGAAAAGAACCCTTGTGAAAAAGTTTATTCAAGTGTGCTATTAGCATACTTTTAAACTAAAAATAAGAAAGTATACTTTCAGTCTACTTTTAATGTACTTAAAATTGCACTTAAGTGTACTTGACTGACAGAAAAGTCTTAGTATATTTGGCCTCTTTTGATCAAGATATACTTAAAAGTATAATTAAGTATTCTAAGTATACTTGGCTTGGATTTAATACTTTAAATACTTTTTCACATACTTGTTTTACATAGTGTCTTATAAAATTACATTGTTTGAAACTATTTTTTATAAAGAAAACAGATATGTTCCTAATTCTGAGTATCTGAATTTTTGTGTAGGCTAGTCCACTGGTAATGTACATAGGCATTTACTTCGAATCTACTTTACTCTTTCCCCACCAATGAGTGAATTTTCCGGCTGTCCATGTTTTCACTATTATACGGTAGTGGCCCTATTACGAGTACTGAATCTCCGGATCAAAACAACAGAAGAAGCAGAAGCCAGCGATAGAAGCATTGCTTACGTATGTAAAATGGGTTAATGTAATTAATAAAAAAATTTAAAAGAACACGATCATCAAACATTAAACAGCATATAAATCAGCTTGGGTTGATGACTGTGAAGCTTTGGGGGTGTTGATGGACTTGATTTATTCCATCTATGTTATGATCATTGCTCAGAATCCCATCCGGACATAGCCTTTGACAAAAAGTTTTTTTTTTTTTTTTTTTTTAATGTTGCTTTTTTTAAAAAAAAATTTTAAAAAATGAACTTACCCACATTCAAGTGTTGCAAAAAAAATGCATGAAGCTAGAATGAAATGTTTTTAAAATTGTACAGTTAAAGGTATATTTCAAGTATAAAAAATAATAATATAAGTAGGAACATAGTAGTATACTTAAAGTGCATAAGTATACTATTATAGTGGTATACTTAAATTATATATAAATAGTAAACTATAAGTATTATGTTCACTTAAAGAAAACATACAAGTGTAGAGTATAAAACTACTAAACCACTAAACTTACTGAGAGTATACTTCTAAGTGGCTAATTTAGTATTGAAATAGTACACTTACAAGTAGCCTATTTTCTAGTGCACTGATATTAGTATACTTACTACCTAAAGTATACTTAAAATATACTTGAACTTTACTTAAGTATACTTAATAAAATGAACTTAATGAAAAATACTTATTTTTTGTAAGAAAAGTCAGAATTGAGAGATACAGGCTAAACTCGTAATTGCAATAAAAAAGTCAGAATTGCAAGTATATCTCTCAATTCTGAGAAAAAAAAGTTGCAATTATCAGACATCAGATATATTTTTTTCCTTCCATAGCGGAAACAAGCTTGACCATGACATGTTGTCGTGGGATTCACCCACATATTGTGGCAGTTTTGGTCTTTTGATAAAATTACCAATATGAGAACTTACTTAGGCGACCATCCTTGCCACTTCAGCAGATATTCCACATTTCCCTGAAACGAGAGAAAGCACGAAAAGGAGTCACTTTCACTTTTAGAGTTCAGAGGGAGACATACGTCACCATACTATTCTCAACAAACCCATGATATAAACATCCCACAGATTTCCAAAAAGCATGCCTGTGTCTTTAAGATGTCATCGCTCGGTAGTATTTTGACAGAAGATTATGCAGGATGACAACGGCGCTGCACTCGCTACTGTTACGGCGCGTGATGTCACAGAGGGGTGAACGAGTTCCAATAAAAAAAACATCGGGTTTCAGGAACATTCACGGGATGGAAATAGGTGGGGCCATGGAAACGCGTAAACAACTCGTTTTGTGCAACGTGTGGAGCGGCGAAGGTCTTTCCCCCGTCATGCTCGAGCGTACGAAACGAAACCCGCGTGCACATAGAGCGTTAGTCATCATCACCATCACTAGCTATTACTGTACATTACAGCATCTGACTGAATACTACAAACAAAATAATAGATCAATAACACAAACACCTACCAAATAGATACTTATCTATTAATAAACATGACATTTTATTTATCCTTGTTTAAATATCTTTAATCTTGTTCAGTCTGCAGTTGGTCTTAACTGGTCCGGTTATTTTGACAACTGCGCGGATGGTAGGCTACACGCATCATCCTTGACCCTGCACCCGTATAAATAAACTGCGTAGCTACGAAACGCGGCGATTTTCCGAGCGAAACGCGCATCTATGGCGAAGAGGATGACACGCGCGCTGTTCTCACACACCCCCTTCATCTATAGCGCTCGCGACTCAAGCGCGAGCCGTTATAAAAAGCCACCAACTTTGGAGAATTGCATGTACAAGTTACCGCAACGTTTTGCACGCCAGAAGTCACGCAACGAAAAAGTTCCGAAATGTTACGCAAGCTTAGGTATATTCACTCATGAGTCATTCCAGAACTGGCAATGGATTAAAACTGTGCGGACTTTGGGGGGAATTAATCATTTCAAAACAGAAAGTAAATAGCGTGCATAACACATTGCATTAAAATCAACTGAACGCAATGCCTTTTCACACGCACAGCAACGTCCTTACCTTTCTTATCCTCTTCTTCGTTATTGCCTCCACAGCAAACACTTGCTCTCCTATTGATGACAGCTCCATGTTAATGAGATCATCCAGTGCAGCAAATATAGTTTCTTATCTCTGCCGTTTTTCCTCTCCAGGGGATAAAATGTCGCTTAACTACACTGCGTAGACTCTGAGAGTGTTTTTTTTAGGATTTAAACCCACTGGTACTCTTGGTGCACCATCAGGTCCGCTGCTGTTCCAGCTCTTTCTGAGTTTTAAAATCTGCGACACATGCACGCACTGGCTTGGCTTGGCGCGTGCACGCTCTACGCGCTCGCGCCTACCCACTTCTCCCTCTATGGCAAGCAGTTCTAACATTTATTCTTCTAACAAGTAACTATTTTTGTTATATTTTACTATTTAAAGTCAGTTTCTCAAGGTCATATTTATTAGATAGCAGTTAGCATTATGTATTTCCTGTTAGTAGCCTAACTATCCAACTTGTGCTGTTATTAGATACAAATTTACATCAAAGATGTACAAATGTTTTAACTGGTATACATATAGTGTCTAATGTATTAGAGTTAATTCATTTGGAAAACTAATGTATTAGAGTTAATTCATTTGGATTAATTTGTTAATTCATTAATCCTACCCAGATAGCAGAAGTAGGCCTACATCACAGAGACATCTATTTGATTTCATAGACATTTAGAAGATGTCTTTAATGCCTGGTTCAGACTACACGATTTTAGCCCAAATTTGGCACGATCCATTTGACGTATGGTGTCGTAGGGATTCGTAAACGACAATGGACGTCGGGACGCAAGAATTGATCGTATCATCTCGTATAGTGTGTCATACGACAACCGAATCCGCGTCTGCGATAGTTCACGACGTCACAGCAGAAAGACTAGCATGTTTAATTTTTTTTCACGTTCCCCACGACGGGTTCCGTCACATGGGTGACGCTGACCAAACGGAGCACAGAATATATATTCTGACAGGATTCAAACATGGCGAAACGCAAGAGAGATGATGGTGCGGCTAGGTGGAGTTATGAAATAGAGGAAAGGTTCGTGGAGATGTGGCAACAGTACTCTTGCCTGTACAATGTTTCATCGAGGGACTAGAGAGAGAGGTGTGAGTGAGTCTGGGTGCGCGCGTGTGTGTGAGTCTGACTGTGAGGATGTGTTTGTGCGTGACTGTGTATATGTGTGTGAGTGTGAGAGATTAACATCAACAAAGATAAAATAAATGGTTTATAGGAGCAGTTCATTATTAGTTCATGTTAACAAATGTAAAGTGTTCCCAGATTTTTTTTACAAATACGTTGTAGTGGCAAGCTTTCACTACTGGCTAATAACAAAATATTTAATATAAAAAGAACAATGTTTTACCTCAAGTTCTCCTTGGAGGATTGACAGCCCATACTGCCCTCTTCGAGCAAGCCAGGAACGTGTCCATGGTCGGGTTTTCTTTCTTTTTTTGCGCTTTTCTAGACACAAGACAGCCAGTACAAAACACGCCGCAGACATTGTTTCGCCTTCTCGATGACATCACGCGCGTCGTTAAAGACAACAGGCGATCATTGGTCGCGAAGCAACGTGTAGTCTGACATGTTTCTTACTACAGGACACGACAAGATTTTAGGAGTCAAAATCGCGTAATCTGACACAGTGACTATCGTAACAGACCAAACAAATCGTGTAGTCTGAACCAGGCATAAGATATGTTTAAGATTTACAATGCATGTAAAACTGATTTTTCAAAGACGTTTATCAGATGTTTTTACACAGCAGATGCTTTCCAGATTAACAGATCTTTAGCAGACGTCTTACAGACGTAACAGAGACACTGAAACTTCAGTCGCCATTGAGTACTACATTGTTTTATTTTACTTGCCAGACTTTTTACATGGAACAATGCAAATACATTTTTCTTTACATAAATATAATATCAAATATACATTTCAAACACTATTAAAGACAAGTAAACAGTCTGTAATAAAATAAAAACAAATGATCAAACTACAAGCAATATCACAATTGAACACAATAGAACAAACATACAAATTAAATAAACAGTGCTTTCAGGGTTTTCAAATCTGTTAGATACAGATTAGGTAGATTAGGTACAGAAATTAAATAATCAAATGCAAAATAACGGTATAGTCTTCACTGTATAAATTGAATCCTTATTAAACAGTTACAGTTGAGAGCATTGAGTGATTTTTGATTTGATAGTCTGTTGTTTGATAACATTAAAAACAGACAGCAGAAGGAATATTAGGCTGCTGTCACTTTAAGACATAAGCACAGATCCAATATACTGATACTGTACACATGCATTGTCTTTTTTAGACATAACCGCTTATGTTTATAGGATACTTGCCAATATCATCTTGACATACTTTTGTGTGAAGACGTGAAAGAGAGCTCAATTCAGTATTTGCATGCTGTCAGACGCGGCTTTCTGGTGTGCGCTTTGGATGTGCAAGTTATTTTTGTGTCTTCTTGCGCTGGACTGTTTTAATTGGCAAGGCTTAAAAATGCAAGTGATAAACTTTAATGACGATGCAGCATTGGCACGGTCGGGACAGCATCGATTCTCTTTACGTGGCATGTGTAATCTTCTCTTTTTCTCTCGCGGTGAGTGTGCTTGTGTGAGAGACAACTACCACTGTTGCTTCAAGTTCATAAAGAGATCCATTTGAATTTGAGTGATTTAGTTAACATTTTCTGAAGAGACTCAATAGCTTTAGGCTATGATGAACAGAAATGCAGGCTTTTATTCGCATAAACATTGACTAGCAAACATAAACAGAAGCTCAAGAATGAACCTCATTGGTGCTTGCACCTCATTGGTCAAGCAAGCATGCTTCTGTATACCATATCTGAAGTGTGTGATGAATGTTTAATATGTAAATAAAAGCCTAAATTCAATCTGTTTTTCATATTCGATTGTGTCTCTTCAGAACTATAACCGCTCAATTCACATGGATTACTTTTACGATCTCTTTATGAACTTTTTAAAACGTCAAAGTGGTAGCTTTGTGGACTGTCAATGGAGATATCTTAAATATCTTAATTTGTGTGTTCGAAAATGAACGAAAGTCTACGTTTGGAACGACATGAGGGTCAGTAAATGATGACATATTTTTGGGTTAACTAGCCCTTTAAAGAATAAATGTTAACATGGCTTGCCAAGCTCCGTTCGTCCCTTTAGCGCTGCACCGAGAGCGAGTCGCCACGAGAGTTCGCGCGCGCTGAGGAAGGAGCGCGACTGTTTTTGCCAAGAAATGGAAATGAAAGACGGGAAAAGGTGGTCTCTCTCTGAGCGATAAAGACGTATTAGTACGATGAGTCACTTTTGAGCTACATAAGAATTTCGGGTCATTGCAGAGGCTGATGTAAAGAAACGTGATCTAGCCTACACATTCACCAGAACAGGATGAAAGTAGTGTTTTCCGAGAAACACGCTGAATAACACTGATAATTAGTCCTTCCCGGAATCTGCGCCAACAGAAAGTTCCGCAGATTTCCAGAGAATTCCAGCAGTTACACACAGCCCCCACCCCTCGCGTGCTGATATCACTGTTTTGGTTTATTTGATCCTGCCAGATTTAAATCAAATCGACATCCGTCGATATTCCCCAACAATCAAAGCAGAAAATGTAGGGAAGTGTAATTTTAATGCACAAAAACAGTGAAAGTGAAGGATAAATTCGGTATTCAACTTATTGATAACGCATAGGCTACTATGCAGGCAAGCAGATGAGCCTAGAATATAAAAGCGCCCAAAAATTTCCCACAGAAAACTTGTAGGCCTATTAAGACAGCCGTGAACCAAATTCAGTATAGCTACATATTGTTGATAATGCAAGCTATAGCTACTGAATACAGGCAAGATGGGCACAGAATCAGCGCATTTGTGGTTATTCAATATCTTCTGTAACGTTTTCTATAATGGGTTTCCTATGGGGGAAAGCGTGTAACTTTTTGTGTTGCGTTATATTCTGGGTTTACCTGCTTGCCTGCTTTACACCTAAGTTGTGTACTGAATATGGTTATGAATTCGAGTAGGCTATCATCGTCTTTTAAGCCACTGAAGCTTTTTTCTCTTCTGATAGTTCAACTTTTTAAATTTAAAGATGCTCAATAAGATGCATCTTCTTCAGATAAATGGATGGATGGATAGATAGATAGGCTAAAAGTGAGGAAACCCGTTCCCTTAAAATCGTTAAGTAAATAAACCAATGCGTAATTGAAAAAAAAAAAAAAAAAAAAAAAAAAATATATATATATATATATATATATATATATATATATATATATATATATATATATATGTGTGTGTGTGTGTGTGTGTGTGTGTGTGTGTGTGTGTGTGTGTGTGTGTGTGTGTGTGTGTGGAATTTACGAGTTCCCATAACGTGTTTTTTCCCAATTGCGCATGAAGGTTAATAATAATAACTTAATAATCTAAAGTCAACGGGTTTCCTCACTTTTTTAACTTAAGTCAACTGATCACTTTTTACAGTGAGAGATAGATAGATAGATAGATAGACAGACAGACAGACAGACAGACAGACAGACAGACAGACAGACAGACAGACAGACAGACAGACAGACAGATAGATAGATAGATAGATAGATAGATAGATAGATAGATAGATAGATAGATAGATAGATAGATAGATAGATAGATGGATGGATGGATGGATGGATGGATGGATGGATGGATGGATGGATGGATGGATGGATGGATGGATGGGCGGGTGGGTGGGTGGACGGACAGACAGACAGATAGACAGACAGACAGACAGACAGACAGACTCAGATAGATAGATAGATAGATAGATAGATAGATAGATAGATAGATAGATAGATAGATAGATAGATAGATAGATAGATAGATAGATAGATAGATAGATAGATGGGTGGGTGGGTGGGTTATTGGGTGGGCGGGCGGACGGACGGGCGGACGGACGGGCGGACGGACGGACGGACGGACGGACGGACAGACAGACAGACAGAAAGACAGAAAGACAGACAGATAGATAGATAGATAGATAGATAGATAGATAGATAGATAGATAGATAGATAGATAGATAGATAGATAGATAGATAGATAGATAGATAGATCTATTTCTTTATTTCAAAATAATCTTTCTGCAGTATTTGGCTCACCTATTATTACAGTATGCTATTAGAGTGACAGTCAGGAAGAATTGAGCAGTAAAACGATTTGTCAAACTGGACCTATACAAAAAAACCAAAAATAACAAACAATAAGAAGTTGTGTAAATAGCCAACTGATGTGCATAGTCTTTGTCATTTGGATGAAGAAATACAGTAATGAAAGAAATGTGGTGATAGAGGAGCCAGTCAATTGGCTTTTATAATGATAAAAAAACAATTTAAGATTCACACTGAAATTACAGTTGATTTGTTTGTCGGGGGGCATGTGGTTATAATGTCGTGAGGTAATCGCTTGCACATACAATAGATGGCGCTGTCGTGCCGTTGAATTAATGCGCTTCTTCATTGACGACTTGGAAGGACATAGCCTATTTATCTTGCTATCCTTTTGATAGTTTTTTTTACTAAAACCCTCCTAATGCCATTGATTCTTAAAAAGTCCGATATAGATACAATATTTCAGAAATTTAAAAACTCAGATATCAGACTGAGGTGATCATTTGTGAATCTTATAAGGCCGTGTAACGCAAGAGCTGCAGGATATAACGCAGACAGGCTAGTCAGCCGCATTTATCACAAACATGGATCAGCACAACACGACGTTTGGAGTGCAGCTTTTCATTTATGATCTGTCGAGGGGAATGGCCAGACAGCTCAGTCCGATAATGTTGGGTGAGTGATGCAGTATATCTTTACCGCTACATTGGTGAGGGCCGAGACATTTCCATTTTCCAATCCTACCATGAAGAAGGTTTCGCTCATATATATTACTTCTATCTTGCTTCGTTGCCTGGCCAACTTCCAATAAGAACTCTTGGCTAATGAATATTAATGAGCTGATGCAAACGTAACTTGGTAACCTTCCAATGGCGAACACTTAGTGCTCGATTATTAATGATGTAATACTGACGTGGCGTTTTTACCATCCAATGGCGAAGGCTTTGCTTATGAATATTTAGGAAAACCTTCACTGTTCTAGGATTTATAAATTCCCGTTACAGATGATAGATCAAAACACTTTTATTAACAAAATCTTGTTTTCACATAACCTTAAGAGCTATATTCACAGCGAGACCCGATACCTGGTTATCTCAGTTATCTAGCATTGTTTATAAATAACAAAAGGAACAAACTGTTGTAGAACATGATGTTCTTTATGGTAATTAATCGTGTCACATGCACTGCACACTAGTCAGTTAAGGTTCATCAGATTGAAAATATATAATATGAATATAATAAACTTGTTAACTGTATTATGGGGAACATATCTAATAGTACTACTAATATCTATCATATATTATCTGATTTTTAAAACATTCTTTCTTACAGGAAAACAGCTTGATGGGATTTGGTGAGTGAATTACCTTTAATTAATATTCTACTTATAACCTATTATGTTTAAAATCCTTTATCTATAAATAAGTTAAATATATAATTATATAATATATATATATATATATATATATATATATTACAATTGGAATGTTGGTATGCTTGTGAAGCATTTTGAGCTGGATTTCATTTATGAAAAGTAAATAATTAGTATAAATTATTATTATCATCTAATATCTATAATATGTTTTAACTATATGCATTTCCTGTTATATGTCAACACAGGCACACATCTATAGTGGTCTATGGAGAGGAATTTTTCTATGGTGGTGCTGGGATCTCTAGTTGCCCACCGGTAAAATCACAACCAATTTCAACGCTTGTCCTACTCAAGATAGGACAAGCACTTAAATATCGCCTGAAAATATGCTCAACGTACTCTATATTGTGTTGTTTGTGAGCCCTCACTTGTACTACATGTTTATGGTTCATGGGGAGCTTTGAACAGCACATTGTTTTTGTCCATTTATTTTTGGTTGTTGAGATTAAATGGCCTTGGAACAGAATTGTCCTTAAGAGGTGCATTTGTTCTGGGGCGGCGGCAGTATGTGCCATAGTGTGTGCGTGTGTTTACAGGGCGGGACAATGCTTGGACCTCCAGACACAGTGGTGGAACTGGGAAATACAGAGGTGACAGAGGAGATCTTTATGGATTATCTGTCCTCACTTGGAGAGACAACATATAGGTGAGTGTGTTTTTGAGTATTGTTTATTAATGAGAAAATGAAATTCCTTTCTTGCAGTTTAAAGTCCTTAAAAAGTTTTTGTACTGTACACACATGTGCTTTACATGCACTGCTTGCATTCATAAGCCTCTTTTTCTGGTTTGGTCTCTCTCTCTGCAGTGGTGACAAGTACAGATTGTTTGAACACAACTGTAACACGTTCACTAATGAGGTGGCCCAGTTTCTCACTGGAAATAAAATTCCCTCCTATATCACAGATCTGCCCTCTGAAGTGCTCTCCACGTGAGTATGCTAAACATAAACTCGCTCAGACAGGCTTATATATTTCAAGATTTTCAGGGTTATTTTTGGGACGGTATTCAGTAACTACATACAGGGAATAAATAAACAGCTTGAGCTCTGTCTCATTATTCTCAAAAGGGACAAAAGTATGAACAATAAAAGTAAACAGTTTGAATTCATTATGGAAATGAATTAAATTTGATTCATTTATGAAATTTGAGGTGAAAGTGATTAAATGTCCACAAGAAAAATCTTAGAGACAGATGTACGATTTTTATTCTGTAAAACACATGTCCAACGACATTGGATTCCATTTACTTTCATTGTATGGACAAAAAGCCATTTTTCAAAATATATTATTTTTTATATTTCACAGAAGTAAGTTTTGGATCTTGAATGATAAAATGTTTATTTTTGGGTGTGGTATCCATTTATTGGTCTCTTCATGCATTTGTTTTTTATTTATTTTGTAGTGAAAATGTGACCTTGGCCATGTTTTTGTGAGAATCTCCCATTTGTGATTGTACAACTGTAATGTTCTCTCATTTTCAACTGGCACATTTCCAGTGCTGAAAATGTATGCAAGAAGATGCGTGTTGATTTCACAGCTTTCACAGTACTTCATGCCCTCTCTTTCTCTCTCAGGCCATTTGGTCAGGTGTTGCGGCCAATCCTGGACTCGATACATATTGCCCCTCCAGGCGGAAACGTTATCAGCAGCCAAAATCATCATAGCTAGATCAGCTTTGTAATCTCACACACATACACATACACATGCAATAATTCTCACATAGGCTTGTTTGTACAAACACATTTGCCCTGTTGTAAATGAAGTTGGCTCAGAAATGAACATCATTTCTGATCCACATTCACAGTTGCCCAAATATTTTGAGACCGTTTTGCTTAAAGTGTTTCAAGCAAGCACAAGGTCTTGGATCATCCTCTCGGATCACTGATGGGTCATATTTTTCTTGGTTTCTATGGTTTTCATTTTATTACCTATCCTTATTTTGTATCTCTACAGCCCACCACATGCAAAGGTCATTTGTTATTTGTTGATGACAATTCAACTTTCCCCTCTTTTAAAGTTTTGATCATTTCATGCTGTTTTCCCCCACTAATATGTCAGTCTATGGGTATTAATATTGCAAAAAAGTAAAGACGCTTTAATTTTATTTATTTATTTTTCTGTGTAATGTTGTGGCAAACATGCACATGTGCTATAGTATGATTTGCATTCGTTTTTGCTCTGAAGATCTTATTGAATGTGACCAGATGGACCATGTTACAGCACATGTGGCTCAGATTCAGAGAAATATATATGTATCTGTGCCTTTGTCATGGCAGCTTGGGCACAAGTAACATTTTTAACATAACTATGCGAAGTACAAATTATTATGTTATGCTTAAGGAAGATGTTGTCCTCTCTATTTATTTACCCAGCGAAATGCTTTTATATATGCTTTACGCTTGTTTTATTTTCATGAAAGAAAAGTTTGCTGCGGTTGTCAGTGTTATATAGCTGAGTGTGTGTCTTTGTTGTTGTTATTTATTAACATGTTCCTATTTTGAATTGGTTAATTTAAGTGATGTATGTAACATTCAGAGATGTTTGATGAAAGACTGTACCCTTGTTATTTTGTTGTTTTCATGCTGTTGTTCTCATTGTCAAAATGTTGCTGCAAACCCTAAACTGCACTGATTGGTTTAAGCTTCATCCTTATATGTTTTAATGGAAGTCACCTCATTAAAGAACCAGCAATGAGTCTACATAAAGAGCCCTTATGTGTGTTCTTCTTATCCTCTTTTTTTGCAACTCAAACATAGACACGACAGTACATGGCACTATACGAATGTAAAGAAAGTATGTATATTTCACCAAGAATGTATATTTCCATATACATATATTTTTCAGCACTACTTAGAAATCAACACAACATTCAGTTCCAAATTAATTAAAAAACAGAACTGGAGTTCAACTGACAGATTTCTTTTTTCAATTAAAGGTACAGTATGTAACTTTTGGCAAACGTTGTTTTGGTTGTGCTCCGGCAGATGAACTGCGGATGAATATGGTTCTCATAACTAAAAAAAATAGAGACATTATCCTACTGCTCATAAAACATACACTATAGGCTTATAGATATAACCAGTTTCGATAGAAAGGATCTCAAGCTGACTAGCTGAAGATGTTACTGTAGCTTTATCCATTAATAGACACGGTACTTTGTTTCATCAACCATAATGAAATGACCCTTCACAATAGATAATGCTTTACAATAAACTTTGTTAAGGCTGGAGCACACCAAACTGACGCCAAAGAACTAGCGCTGATGAAAGCCGAGTGTGATGTCACCTCGCGTCGCCTGCGTCAGGGGAAAATACAGCACCTGAACACACCAAAAAGGCTACAGGCGACTGTCAACTAGTATGCGCATTCTGCGCCAACATATAACTGTCTATTTAAGCAGATATATTTGTCTATATTTGTCATTCAAAAAGGGAAAGCAAAACTAAGACTGCAGGTATGCAAACCATAAACAAAGCAGTGCTTGCTTATTGTTTTGAATATCAACCACGCTGATCACGTTCTTTATTCCACTCCGCTCATGCTATGAAAATAATTGTGCAGTGTTGTTCAGGTAAGATGGCCTACAATTATTACAGCCTTCTGTCTGTTCAGTTTTGATTCACTTGTTCGCTTTCATCACTTTTGCTCTTATTCTCATGTACTGGGTCAGAAGTCATATTAGACCAGAATATTCAGAATATTTGTCCCATTCCATCTGATTGAAAAATCAGAGTCATCACGCCGGAGACGGGTTTGTTGAGAATGTTGTGTCGATGAGGCAGTCACAGAGATGAGAGTCTAGTTGACATGGTCTCTGCAGACACTTCAGGACTCCGTTGGTCGTGTCTAGGCACAGGTCCGCCATCTGATCTGGATACGGCCCGGATCCGGCTGACTACAGTAAACCTCGGGATAAACAGAGAGACTAACATTAACGTAGATGCCATCTTCTTATGATGTAACGAGTACATCAGGTGTTATGGGAAGTGTTCCCGGTTCCGACTGACCTGGATTATGCAGCATAACAAACATTTAACTGATTTGAATAATAGAAACTGATAATGTTCTATGTGTATGCCATAGTAAAGAGATGTGTTTTAGTCTAGATTTAAACTGACAGAGTGTGTCTGCTTCCCGAACAATGCTAGGAAGACTGTCCCACAGTTTAGGTGCTAAATAGGAAAAGGATCGACCGCCTGCAGTTGATTTTGATATTCTAGGTATGATCAACTGGCCAGAGTTCTGAGACTGCAATAGACGTGATGGAGTATAATGCTTTAACCCTTTAACTGTCACCCCCCTTTTTGAGAATACACATGAAAATGCACTATCCAAACTTAAAGGGCTGTAATTTAAGAATGCTTTGGAATATATGTGTTTTAAAGATGACACTCTGCAGATTATTGCTGAAGTGAAAGCAATTCAAAATATGAAAGTATGAAAGAGTTATGGAAGTTTAAATGTATACTGTACTAAAAAATACTGTACTAAATATTTTTTATTTCATATAAAATATATATTTTATAAAAAAGAATTTACTCTAAAATCACTATAAAATCAAAGCCATATGTCTAACCAATTTGTGTTCCAAATTTGAAGTTGATATCACAAAAATTGAAGTTCCCATGAGATTTTGTTTAGGCGCTGTACCAAAAATAGCCACCGGGTGTCATTCAAATTCCATTTATTGTTTTTTTGATGCATTTTCCTGTAAATTTCTGTCCAAATATCACTTCCATCACAAAACGGTCACCAAATATGGACCCTTGAGACTCAGACCTTTCCGACAATATGTGCTTTGTCAAGATTGGAAAAGATTTTGAATATAAAATAATTGTTGTAATATGAAACATGACACCGCCCCCTAGGGGAGGAGCCCACTAGAATAATTTTGAGTAACGTTTCCATGGTAACACAATGTCCGATTTCAAAACGGTTTTGACAGGATGAATTTTGAGTTTATAAGCTTTCAAATGATACCTAATTTATGATAATTACTTAAATATATGATACGAAAAAAAGGCGATCAAAAAAAGAGCACCGGGCGTCCCACCTGTGGGACGGTGACAGTTAAGAGGTTAAAAGAGCTCGCTCAAGTACTGGGGAGCTATGGCATTTAGTGCTTTGTAAGTAATTAGCAAGATTTTAAAATGTATACAATGTTTAATAGGGAGCCAGTGCAGTGTTGACAGAACCGGGCTAATATGGGCATACTTCCTGGATCTAGTAAGAACTCTAGACTCTGCAGACTCTGCAGACTCTGCAAACTCTGCTGCGTTTTGGACCAGCTGCAGTTTATTTATAAGCGAGCAGGGTAACCACCCAGTAGAGCATTACAATAATCTAGCCTTGAGGTCATGAATGGATGAACTAACTGTTCAGCATTTTGCATTGAAAGCAAGTGCCGTAATTTAGATATATTTTTAAGATGGAAGAATGTGGTTTTACAGATGCTGGAAACGTGGCTTTCAAATGAAAGATTGATATCAAAGAGCACACCCAGGTTCCATCAAGTGTTAGACAGTATTCTAGGTTACTATATGCAGAGGTTTTTGGTCCAATAAATAACAATTCTTTTTTCAGAATTAAGTTGCAGGAAATTACTAGCCATCCAATTTTTTATATCAGCTATGCAATCCGTTAATCTTATGAATTGGTAAGTTTCATCAGGGCGTGAAGAAAATAGAGTGTCGTCAGCATAACAATGAAAACTAATGCCATGTGTAGCAGGTATGACGTAGGCATACTAATGCACCTTGATTGAATCAGGTGGCGGCCGTTTGGCGCTGCGCCTTTAAATCCAGTAAGCTGGCGGTCTCTTGGCTCCTTGGAGACTCGGTTGGTTGTACGAGTGGATTGCCGTGGTTGCGTCCAGCTCCCTGTCTTCACAAGCCCTTACCGGCTACGAATTGTGTCTGCGCGTTTCAACGAAAATTCACTGGTTTAGAGTGTGATCACTAAGCTTGCTGATTGCTGTTAGTTGTGCTGAGAATTTTGGCCTGGGAATGTACGAGTAAAAACTAGACGGAATAAATCGATCGCTACAGATTGCAACTAAACAAGCTCTTGGTTCGACGCTGCGGTCTGCGTTCATACAGGAGAACCGTCATATGCTATCCTGGCCACTGTTTTCCCTGTGCTCCATTTTAGTATTTAGTTGCGTGTGTGTGTGTGGGCGGGAGGCTTACTGTGTGGCCCATTAGTCCCTCTCCTGTGTGTGTTGCTGTATGTTTTATGTTTGTGAATGTAATGTGTATATCTTAGGCCATTGGGTTGGTGCAATATTCTGGAGGGGTAACAATTTTGTTGTGTGGTCACTGGTTTGCTGAGTGTAAATTATTTTTTTCTGCTTTCCTTATGCATGTGATTTTGTGATGTGCCTTATTTGTTTTGTTTGTTTATTGAGTTTTATTGAATTTTTCTCCATTGAGTATTATTCATCTAAACACCTTGTTTTTTTCTTTGTTGTCCCCGTCCCTGAGCTTGTTGCCCAGAGGCCTAATGTCTTTCATGTGTGTCTAATTTGATGAGAATAAAATAAATTGTTTTATTTTTATATTACTCCAGTCCCTCTCTCTCCTTTTATTTCCCTTTATTGGGATAGCCTGCTTGGAAACATCTAAGATTCAGATTGTTGGTTCTCAACTTGTGACTGGTATTAAAAGGCACCCCCTAGGGTTACATTTGGCGCAGTCGGCAGGGTTTTGATTGGGACTGGTGTAATTTGTTGTTGTTTTGTGTGTATTGAGAGCAGGAAAAGCAGTGGTCGAGGACTGGGCCTGGACAGCAGTTCTGCAAGTGACTAGTGGTTTGTATTTATATTAAAATTTTTTTTTTTTTTTTCCGTTTTGGTTTTTGTCCAGTTTGAAATGTCGCAGGAGCTGGAGGAACGGGTCGGGCTGCTAATGGAGCAGATTAAACAGTTGCAGGCTGACAATGAAAGGCTACGTCAGGGAAATGTAGCATCTGCTGGGGTTGTAGAACAGGGAGAGCAGAGTCAGCCAGAGTCAAATCGCCAAGAGCTAGATTCCCAGGAACCAAGGTCTTCTGGATTAAGGTATGTGTATGTTCCTAGAGAACGTAAATATCCCAGGTTCTCTGGTAGCTCAGAGTCTCCGCCAGTGGAGGAATGGATTGAGGAGGTCCGTCGATGTTTACAGGTTAGGCATATGTCCATAGGTGAGCCCATTTCGTGTATGACCTTCTGGATGGGGAGGCAAAGTTAGAAATTAAACACCATCCAGCCCCAGTTAGATCCGAGCCTGAAAATATTTTCTCCATACTGACTGAGACTTTTGGCTGTAGCCAGTCTTACATTGACGCTCAACAAAATTTTTTTCAATGTCGTCAACGGGAGGGAGAAACGTTGCGTGAATTTTCACACTCATTAATGTCACTTATGGAAGTCGCACAACGTAAGAATATAACTACAATTGCTAAACCTGACTGTGTTCTCCGCGATCAATTTGCAGAAAACGTTAAAGACAAAATGCTGCGTAGAGAATTAAAACAATACATCCGTCTTAATCCTGATTCCTCCTTTTTGGACTCGCTGGGCCGATGATGGCGAGGGGCCTCGCCCTGTCCGTGCAAGGGCTTTTTCGTGTGACGCTAGTTCAAAGGTGGTGGGAGCGTGGCAGGCAGAAGCCCAGGTCGTTGTAGCACAACCAAGTAATGAATTGACTGAGCTCAAAGACTGTTTACGTAGGCAGCAGGCCCAATTAGATACTATTCTTAAACATTTGTCCCCTGGCTCAGGGCCATCCAATCTACCAAATAGGCCTACTAACCATCAGAGGCGGTTTCGTTTTGACGTGGATGGCAGACCTATTTGTCTGCGTTGTGAGCAGGTAGGCCACATGGCTAGGGATTGTCCGGGTGGCTCGCGGCAGATACAGCGTGTGGGGGTTGGGTCTAGGCCACCCGCTGGGAATGGGAGGGATGACTCTTCCAGCAGGCAACAGGGAAACTAGCACCCTCTAGTGCATGGAGCCAAGCACTAGAAGGGGGTTTGATGGGCTCGGACTCGTTTACATCTCCTTTGTCCCGTCCTTCGGCATTGGTAGGTGAGTGTCCAGTGGCAGATGTTCAGATGGGCGGTGTAATTGTTACTTGTCTTATAGATACCGGTTCTATGGTATCTACCATCACTGATACCCCTTTTCCACCAAAGCAGAGCCAGAGCTAGATTGGAGCCAGAGCCTAGTTCCAAATCGGTTCTTTGTGTTTCCACACCCAAAGCTCCAGCTCCGAGCCAGGAAAAGTGGTTCTTAAGTAGCACCAAAACATTGCTGGGCTAAAACAGGGCTAGAAGTAAGAACCGATTACGTCAGGCACTGGGGGCGGGGTCAACAAGACGAACACAAACTTGAGATCCGCCATTGTTGAAATAGCAGCTAATGGAGCTAACAGCTGCTGCTCGTTTGTAATCTCCGTCTATGCAAATTACGGCGAACTGCACGAATGCGTTGGATTCGCTGTGTTTTCGTTGTGTTTTGATGCCGATGTAGGATCGTAAAGCCATGTGAATCAATAGTAACGCAACATTTGCAGTGTTGATGGAAGGCTTGTTGGCAGCGGTGCTGTGCAGAGACCGATCGGCGTATGATAACGAGTCCAGCGAGAGCACACAACTCCTTATGCCTTTGATTCACTCATACGTTTTTTTAAATATTATACGTGGATCGGTCTGCGCAGCGCCGATGCATCTCAAACAAGCCTGGTGTGTGTGTGTGTGTGTTTCCCGCTAGCGTTGCTGAGAAAGATGAGACGTATACAGTGACGTAAGACCTGGCTCTGTTGTGGCTCTCTAGCCTGTGGAAACGCAAACGGTTCTTAGCAGGCTCCTCAGTTGAACCAACTATGAACTGGGACTAGCTCTAGCTCCGATCTAGCTCTAGCACTGCTTTGGTGGAAAAGGGGTATGAGTCCTTCTTTAATAGCCATTTCCGAGTCTTGGGGTGTGACCAGCTACGTTCCTGCGGTTGGCTACAGTTAAAAGCGGCCAACGGCTTAGATATCCCATATCGAGGTTACTTAGAATTGGATGTAGAAGTCTTAGGAAAAGTTCTTCCTTCTATGGGCATCTTGGTGGTCCAAGATCCACCCGAGTCCAGACTTAAGACAAATAAGGACTCTGTCCCAGGATTGATTGGGATGAATGTCCTCCGTTGCTGTCTGCAAGAGTTTTTTTGCCAAGACGGTGCAAGGTTGTTTACTTCTGGGCCTACAGTCCCAGCCGTTTGGGAACATGCCTTATTAGCGTGCCAACGCCTCGAGGACTTTTCTACGTCTGGTGTTCTAGGCAGGGTTTTGACTGCCCCAGGGCCCTCCACCTGTGTTCCAGCCGGATCTTTAAAGTTTGTGTCAGCCACCTGTAGGCAGGGTCTTGGTCCATTGATTTCTTCTGTATTGTTAGAACCAGCAGGGGTAGGGTGGCAGTTGCCACCAGATTTAATTGTCCCAATCTCGTTGCTCCCCATTGGAAATGGTACAGTACAAGTGCCAGTTGTTAATGTGGGCCAGGTAGATCGGTGGATAAAGCCACGTACCCTGTTGGGGGAAATGCACTTGATCACTGCACATTCTGCTAGCAAGTCCATCTGCTTTCAGGAAGAAAATGGTACCCAGGGCCCGGTCGCATTTATCCGGTCAATGGAGGCTGCTACAACCCCCTCGTTGGGGTTTGGGGACCTTTCCTGGCCTAATCTTACTGAGTCCGAGCAATGGGAAGCAAAGTCCTTACTTCAGAAGTATAGTGATACTTTTAGTTGTAGTGAGGCATTTTTAGGCTGCACCGACTTGATTGAGCACGAGATTCCTTTGATTGACGACATCCCGGTGCGGCAGCGTTATAGACGACTTCCACCATCCCAGTATGATGTAGTGAAGGCACATATCCAGGAGTTGTTAGATCAGGAAGTGGTAAAACCGAGCTGTAGTCCTTATTCCTCACCCATCGTAGTTGTGGAGAAAAAAGATGGATCTATTCGTCTTTGCGTCGATTATAGACAATTAAACGCAAAGACTAGGAAAGCTGCCTTTCCATTGCCGAGAATCGAGGAGTCTTTGGATGCCCTCACAGGGGCGTCGCTCTTCTCCACTCTCGATCTTGCGAGTGGTTATAACCAGGTGTCAGTTGCTGAGAAGGATCGGGCTAAAACCGCTTTTTGCACACCATTTGGCCTGTTTGAGTTTCAGAGGATGCCATATGGGTTGTGCAACGCACCCGGGACTTTTCAGCGGCTGATGGAAAGAATATTTGGGGACCAGCGTTTCCATTCCCTTCTCCTGTATTTAGATGATGTGGTTGTTTTTTCATCTACGTTCAAACAACATCTGCAAC
Source organism: Romanogobio albipinnatus (assembly GCA_023566225.1). Taxonomy (NCBI): domain Eukaryota; kingdom Metazoa; phylum Chordata; class Actinopteri; order Cypriniformes; family Gobionidae; genus Romanogobio; species Romanogobio albipinnatus. Next base: position 55,520,698 of record CM042240.1, read on the forward strand.
GTTTGGAGTTGGTATTTAGTCGTCTACGCGAGCACGGTCCCAAGCTCAAACTAAAGAAGTGTCATTTTTTTCAGCCTGAAGTAAAATTCTTGGGCCATGTTGTTTTGGCCTCTGGGGTCTCTACGGACCTTGATAAGATCAGTGCAGTTAGGGATTGGAGCACTCCATCTACAGTTGCAGAGCTGCGATCATTCCTTGGGTTTGCGTCATATTATCGGCGTTTTGTGCAAGGGTTTGCGAGGTATGCGGCCCCTCTACATAAATTGGTGGCAAAGCTCCAGCCACACCCTAAAAAGAATAGGACGGGGCGTAATGCCACTTTGCGGGATCATTGGAACTGGGGTTGCGATCAAGCATTCAATACGTTGAGGGACAAACTGATAAGCGCACCAGTTTTGGGTTACGCCGACTTTAGCAAACCATTTGTCCTCGAGGTAGACGCTAGTGGACTGGGGCTCGGCGCAGTCTTATCTCAAGAGCAGGACGGAGGGCCTCGGCAGGGGCTTGCGACCAACTGAACGAAACATGGATAACTACTCAGCCATGAAACTTGAACTGTTGGCACTTAAGTGGGCAGTAACAGACAAGTTTCGGGATTATCTGCTGGGTACCAAATTTACAGTTCTGACCGATAACAATCCGCTCTGTTACCTACGAATGGCTAAGTTAGGAGCCGTAGAGCAACGTTGGGCTGCGCAACTAGCTCTTTTTGATTTTACCATAGAGTATCGTCCTGGCGCATGTAACAAGAATGCGGATGCGCTATCCCGGTTGCCGGCACTACCAGTCCCAATCTCTATGGATGAGATGGTCCCGGGGATCTTTGTGCCATCTGAAATTAAGAGTGTGGTCATGTCCCCTTCAGTCGAAATACAGGCCATAGATGCATGCCCTACAAGAACTAGGGCAAATCTCCAACTCTTGCAGGCTGAGGACCCTGTTTTGAAAGCCGTCCTTGTATATTGGAAGAGGGGCACTCCTCCTACAGCCCTAGAGAGGTCCAATGAGTCCCCTGCTGTTGTGGAGCTTGCCCGTCAATGGGCAGACCTAGTAGTCCATGAGGGTGTCCTATACAGGAAAACGCATGTCCCTGGCAGCACTAAAAAGGTCTTGCAGCTACTGCTGCCTCAGGCTCTTCAGACAGAAGTGTTCACATCTTTGCACGATGATCATGGCCACCAGGGGGTGGAACGAACAGCTAGTCTTGTCCGCCAGCGATGCTATTGGCCCTTTATGCGGAAGGATGTTGAACGGTGGTGTCGTGAATGTCGGCGGTGTGTGGTGGCCAAGGCAACTCAGCCAAGGCTGAGGACCTTTATGGGTAGTCTGTTGGCATCGAGGCCCCTAGAAATTGTAGCCATTGACTTTTCCATATTGGAAAAATCTAGTGATGGGAAAGAGAATCTTTTGGTTGTTACTGATGTGTTCTCTAAATTTGCGCAGGCATATCCTACAGCAGACCAGAAGTCGGCAACGGTAGCTCGAGTCTTGACAGAGCAGTGGTTTTACACTTATGGTGTCCCACTACGTATCCATAACGATCAAGGGCGCAATTTTGAAGGTGAGCTGTTCCAACAATTGTGCAGAGTGTATGGAATTCGTAAATCCCGCACTAGCCCATACCATCCAGAAGGCAACGGACAGTGTGAGCGATTTAATCGCACATTGCATGACTTGCTTCGTACACTACCCCCTGACAAGAAGAGACGGTGGCCTTACCATCTGCCACAGGTTTTGTTTGCATATAACACCACAGCCCATCAGTCTACGGGGTTTTCCCCGTATGAACTGATGTTTGGGCGTAAGCCCATCCTTCCACTTGATTCTTTGTTGGGCACGATTGATACTCCATCAGACTCTGCTACTGCTGAGTGGGTTCAAGAACATCAGGAACATCTCTCTGCAATCTATAGCCAGGCTCGAGCGCATTTGGAGGCAGCCGCTCAAAAACGAGCAAAGAATCATTCGGTTCCTTTGCCACTTCTTCCCCCTGGTACACTGGTGTATCGTCGCAGTCATCCGCACGGACGGCACAAGATTAGTGATCATTGGGAAAATGTGGTATATGAGATTGTGAGGTGCCTTGATGAGGTTGGTACACTGTATAAAATTAGGCCAAGGGATCAGTTAGGCCCCGAGAAGAATATCAACCGAAAAGAACTGCGCCCCCTCCCAACCGACCCAGGTTCACTCCATCTTGTACCTGTGGGTGAGATGCTTAATGTAAGCCTGCCAAACTCCATAGGGGATGATGTTGATGGCAGTATAGATGAAGGTGATTTTGGAGTATTGGTGGCAATTGATGCACCTCCTGTAAGAGGATTAACATCTTCCACTGAGTTTGGAGTGTCGCAGCCTTCAGCTTTTGAACAGCAGGGGCAGGCCACACCTCAACATTTAATCCGTGACTCCTTGGGGGTTGAAGGGGAAGTGTCAATATCTGGCAATACCCTTATTTCAAGGAGAACTGCTAGAACAAACGCAGGCCACCACTCCAACCCCCACAATCTCCCATGCACGACTGTTAGAAGACCACCGGTGGCCTCGGTAGAAAGTGCTCTAACCAGTTCTTCCTATAGTGCTGTTTTTAGGCCTTGGGTTTGACCCTTGCCCTAGTCACCGGGACGTTGATATTCAAGGGGGGGTGAATGTAGCAGGTATGACGTAGGCAGCGGGGATTGCACCTTGATTGAATCAGGTGGCGGCCGTTTGGCGCTGCGCCTTTAAATCCAGTAAGCTGGCGGTCTCTCTCATTAGTGCTGTCGCTACAAGTTCTCTTGGCTCCTTGGAGACTCGGTTGGTTGTACGAGTGGATTGCCGTGGTTGCGTCCAGCTCCCTGTCTTCACAAGCCCTTACCGGCTACGAATTGTGTCTGCGCGTTTCAACGAAAATTCACTGGTTTAGAGTGTGATCACTAAGCTTGCTGATTGCTGTTAGTTGTGCTGAGAATTTTGGCCTGGGAATGTACGAGTAAAAACTAGACGGAATAAATTGATCGCTACAGATTGCAACTAAACAAGCTCTTGGTTTGACGCTGCGGTCTGCGTTCATACAAGAGAACCGTCATATGCTATCCTGGCCACTGTTTTCCCTGTGCTCCATTTTAGTATTTAGTTGCGTGTGTGTGTGTGGGCGGGAGGCTTACTGTGTGGCCCATTAGTCCCTCTCCTGTGTGTGTTGCTGTATGTTTTATGTTTGTGAATGTAATGTGTATATCTTAGGCCATTGGGTTGGTGCAATATTCTGGAGGGGTAACAATTTTGTTGTGTGGTCACTGGTTTGCTGAGTGGAAATTATTTTTTTTCTGCTTTCCTTATGCATGTGATTTTGTGATGTGCCTTATTTGTTTTGTTTGTTTATTGATTTTATTGAATTTTTCTCCATTGAGTATTATTCATCTAAACACCTTGTTTTTTTCTTTGTTGTCCCCGTCCCTGAGCTTGTTGCCCAGAGGCCTAATGTCTTTAATGTGTGCCTAATTTGATGAGAATAAAATAAATTTTTTTATTTTTATATTACTCCAGTCCCTCTCTCTCCTTTTATTTCCCTTTATTGGGATAGCCTGCTTGGAAACATCTAAGATTCAGATTGTTGGTTCTCAACTTGTGACTGGTATTAAAAGGCACCCCCTAGGGTTACACATGCTTCCTAATGATATCTCCTAAGGGTAGCCTGTACAGGGTGAAAAGCAACGGTCCTAGCACTGAGCCCTGCGGTACTGCATACTTTACTTCTGATCGGTGTGACATCGCTTCATTTATTGAGAGAGTCTCAGTACTGATACGGTCTAAATCCTGGCTGGAAATCCTCACAGATACCATTTCTTTCTAAAAAGGAGCATAGTTGTGAAGACACTGCCTTTTCTAGTATTTTCGACAGAAAAGGTAGATTTGAGATTGGCCTGTAATTGACTAATTCTGTAGGATCAAGTTTCAAGTTTTTGTTTTTTTAATAAGAGGTTTAATAATAGCCAGCTTAAAAGTTTGTTACATATCCTAATGACAAAGATTAATTAATGATATTAAGAAGAGGATCTATGACCTCTGGAAGCATCTCTTTTAGTAGCTTAGTCGGTATAGGGTCGAGCATACACGTTGTTGATTTAGATGATTTGAAGAGTTTAGCCAATTCGTCCCCTCCTATAGCAGTGAAGGAGTGTAATTTTTCCTCAGTGACACAACACTGCACTGTCTGATGTGATACTGTAGTATATGGTTGCATAGTTATTTTTTCCCTAATATTATCAATCTTGCACATAAAGAAGTTCATTAAGTAATTACTGCTGTGCTGTTTGCCAATGTCAGAAGTTGAAGCTTTATTTCTTGTTAATTTAGCCACTGTATCAAATAAACATTTAGGTTGTGTTTGTTTTCTTCTAAGAGAGTTGAAAAATAAGCAGATCTAGCAGTTTTTACGACCTTTCTGTATGCAATCATGCTCTCTTTCTATGAAATGCGAAAAACCTCCTGTTTTGTTTTCTTCCAGCTGCGCTACATTTTTCTGGCTGCTGTTTTAAGGGCCCGAGTGTGCTCATTGTACCACGGCGTTGGACTATTTTCTTTAATCTTCTTTAAGTGCAGAGGAGCAACTGTGTCTAAAGTGCTGGAAAAGAGAGAGTCAATAGTTTCTGTTGCAACATCAAGTTCCTCTAGGCTATCTGGGATGCTGAGGAGATGAGGAACTGATGAGGAAGATTATTTATAAAGCAGTCTTTAGTGGCAGTGGTGATAGTCCTGGCATATTTGAAACGAGGGGACGGTTTTGCAGCCTTTGCTAAATTAAGTGTACATGATACTAGATAATGATCTGAGATGTCTTCAGTAAATAATACAATACCTTACTCACCTGTTGAGTAATAAAAACACCATATGTGTCACATATACAACATTTCAAATCCCTGTTTTTGCCATCTCAGAGAAGTTTTTGCCAGCAGACTTTCCTCTGTTCTGGGTTTTTTTTTTTTTTTTTTTTTTTTAAATGGATGATTCCCGGAGGTTCAAGATTTAGCTGCTACATGTTAAACTTTCCCGCTCCTTGTGACAACTAACCTTTCCACTCTCACACCATATGTAACAGGTATAGAAATTATACTGTTAAAATGTATGTATTGGGAAATAGAATTCACACAAAATTGTTCATGTACATATACCTGATGTAGCTGCCTGATTGAAATGAGTGCTTTCCCCTTTAATTGTTGTGATGAGCCAACATAATTTCCTGTCCCGTCTCCCTTTTTTCTTTTGCCCTTTTGCATTGTAACTGAATGGGAGATAAAACAAGGACAAGTCACTCTCTAAGAGGCTGCTTGTTTGTTATTTCAGGGAGAGGATTAAAAGATCCAGTGAAACTGCTGCCTGCTATCTCGTGTCTATGTCCGATAACTCCACAACACTTCACAACGCAGAACCCAAGTGTTTCATAACTGGTGGCGCTGGCATCGCTTGGCATCGGGTGTCACCGATCGGGTGTCACCGATTACATGTCAAAACAGCTGGAGCAAATTTTCTCTTTTTCCTGTGAAAACCATCCCGCTTAGTCTAAAATGTGTAAAAAAACACTTATAATAGGCTTACCATAGTGAATCAGGGTAAGTCAAAAACAAGTTTTGGAAGATGGTTTGATGATGTATTGACTCATTATGGAAATATAGTTAATTTTGAACAAAAAAAAAGTTACACAGTGTATCTTTAATATATAACTTTCATATATTAAAGAATTAAAAAAACTTGTATGTGCTATCAAGCAGAGGTGGACAGTAACTAAGTACATTTTCTTGAGTACTGTCCTTAAGTACACTTTACTTGTATCTGTACTTTACTTTTGACTTTTGGAAATTTTGGCTTTAACTTCACTATATTTGAAAGACAAATATCGTACTTTTTACTCCACTACATATCTATCAAGGTCCTCAAAGTCGAAAGTCGTATCTGTAGCAGCTTTGAAAGTCAGTGGATGATTTTTCTTCTTTAAAAGGTTTTTTTTTTTTTTTTTTTTTTTTACAGACAGCCTATCAGTAATCACTCTTGTAAAGGGTAATGTGAAGTTTCCCAACATTTTTTAACACTGATCAGTTCATAGCAAAATGGAAGAAGGCGGTTCCTCTGCGCAGTGTGTGCACCCATGGCCATACTTAAAAAGTATGTTTCAGTTTTCTGAAAAGATTAAAGATTAGTTTAGTTGGCATACACTTGATGCACATTTCATAAAATGTTCAAAAATGTAAAGGTCTGGAAGAAAGAGAAGAGTAAACAGTTGGGAGTACATTAGATGTGTATCAGTTTATTGGATCTGTGCATTTGGCCTTAAAGTGACAGTAGCTTTGTAACTTTTATACAAGTATTTAAATTAGTTTAAGGTAGTCGTTTGCTAGCATGTCGGATGGAGCATCGCTGACTAGCTTAAACAACCATGGTGGCAAAATGTGCATTTAAATTTATATATATATAATATATACAATAATAAAACAATAATAAAATAATGCATTGACATAAAAAATGAAATTTACTTTTGATACCTAAATATACTAGTAGTACTTTTACTTTTACTCAAGTAATAGAGTTGTGTACTTTGTCCATCTTTGCTAATAAACAAACCCATAATACAACATGGTAATTGTATTTTCTCTTTAAAAATTAAATGTCTCTACTTATCAGAGAACATCTCACATTATCACAGGGAGAAAGACAGATATTTTATTCAGATTATGTGGATTATCCTTGACATACATCTGAGAACATTAGAAGGGAGACATTTATTTTTAAAAGTGTACTACCCTAGAAAAACACAAGATGGAGGCGTTACACAAAGCAACACAGTTGTCCTTCAGCTCTCTGGTACTTTCCTCCAGAATGGAATAACCTGAAAACAACAGAGTGAGGCAGCAGGGGACAGTTCTCCTCATATGCTTCTGATCAATAGTGCAATCTCCTTTGTGAGGCAAGATAAGACAGATAACAAGTCCTTCACTTGTTCTTTTGTTCCAAACTAGAATATATTTTTTTCAGCAATTTATAGTGTGTAAAGGACAATATTTATTTGCCTTTAGATAGATTTTAGAAAGGGAGTCCCCTACAAGGGGATCACCATATTTGAGGGTCCCTACGCTGATCACAAAAACACCTATCCTTCCTCAAATTACATCTTTTTCATCCATTTCTGTAGTACTTGAGGACAATGTCCATCTGTAGCATTGTGACTGAATGTGTCACTAGAGAGAAGGGGTGCCTGTGTTCCCCCCTGAAGTCAACCCCGTTACACTCATTCACTGACTCATTCTCTCGTCGGCTCACTCCAGCTAACACTGTCACTGCGGGAGGTGTGACCTCTCGGAGACGTCGACAATCCTCTCACACACTGGCGGTCACAAGAGTGTGTGTGTTTTTGTGTTATGACTGTGACAGACCCTCGATCTGACAACCCAATGTCTTGGTGCACACGTAAACATGACCCAGAAAGGTTCTGAAAGTACATCTCAGAATAGAAATAAGCAGTTTATACCAAACTTAATCCTCACATAGAGACCTATGATGGAGTCTCTTGTTACTCTGTCCTGTTCTGTTAAATGCTTTGTCATTTATGTGAAATGTCAATGGTGGAGCATTATCATAGAGGAAACACTTCCAGTAAACAGTGACACATAAAAATTAATATATATCTAAACAATTATCAAGTTATTAGTTATGTGTCCATCCAAAGTTCAGAATGTAACTTATCTTTTTAACAAATTAAACAAAATTGGATTATCGCATGAAACCTTTGTGAAGTCTCATGTGTTCAAAAGAAGAAAATCCTCACTTCCTGTGAAATTAGCGCCAAATGTCTGCAATAAAAAAAGTTGCTGCAATCAGGGAAGAAACTGTGGCTCTTTTTTCCTCATAAATGACTTGACATAAGTGCCTCTGAGCGCAAAAAACGCTGTCATGTTATCTTGCATTCGGTTGCTTGGTGTTTGTGAACACAATCATGTGAGGCGCTACTGGGAGGTCATTATACCAAATCATTCTGATGACAGACTTTGGCTTAGACATCTCAGAATGGCCAAACCAACATTTGAGATGCTGCTGTGCAATGAAATTGGTCGCTGGTTAGTTCAGTTATCCAATTAAAACTGTTGAGGCAAAGTCATGCAAGTTTATTTTTGTTGTGCATCAAGGGGTTTCCATCGTAGATTATGCAAATGTATTCTTATTGGATAAAAAAATCTTTCCGCCTCAATTGAGCGCGCACTTTTTTATGCAATATCCCCAAATTTGCTAAAACATAGCTAGTGATAAAAAAAGATAACCTCTTAAAAGAACAGTTAACCCAAAAATTTGAATGCTGTCATTGTTTACTCACCCTCATGCTGCTTAAACCTGCATGACTAATACTGAAATTTGTAAGTTAGATTATAAAATGAGATGTGCAAATGAGAGCTATACATATATATATATATATATATATATATATATATATATATATATATATATATATATATATATATATATATATATTTTTTTTTTTTCTTCAAAGTTGAAAATAAAACTAAGATTATTGAAATTCACATTTAATTCAATATTACTTGCTGTTTCTTTTCACTTTACATTTTCACTTAGAAATGGCTTGTAAATTTCACAAATTAAAAAGAATTGCGAGTTATAAAGTCAGAATTGCAAGATATAAAGTCAGAATTGCGAGACAAAGTCAGAATTGCATGATATAGTCAGAATTGTGTGATATAAAGTCAGAATTGCGTGATATAGTCAGAATTGCGTGATATAAAGTCAGAATTGCATGATATAATGTCAGAATTGCGAGATATAGTCAGAATTGCGTGATATAAAGTCAGAATTGCATGATATAATGTCAGAATTGCGAGATATAGTCAGAATTGCGTGATTTAACGTAAGAATTGCGAGATATAAAGTCAGAATTGCAATATAAAGTCAGAATTGCGAGATATAAAGTCAGAATTGCGTGATATAAAGTCAGAATTGCGTGATATAAAGTTAGAATTGCAATATAAAGTCAGAATTGTGATATAAAGTCAGAATTACGAGATATAAAGTCAGAATTGCGTGATATAAAATCAGAATTGCAATATAAAGTCAGAATTGCGAGATATAAAGTCAGAATTGCGAGATATAAAGTCAGAATTGCGTGATATAAAGTCAGAATTGCAATATAAAGTCAGAATTGTGATATAAAGTCAGAATTACGAGATATAAAGTCAGAATTGCGTGATATAAAATCAGAATTGCGAGATATAAAGTCAGAATTGCGAGATATAAAGTCAGAATTGCAATATAAAGTCAGAATTGTGATATAAAGTCAGAATTACGAGATATAAAGTCAGAATTGCGTGATATAAAATCAGAATTGCAATATAAAGTCAGAATTGCGAGATATAAAGTCAGAATTGCGAGATATAAAGTCAGAATTGCGTGATATAAAGTCAGAATTGCGAGATATAAAGTCAGAATTGCGTGATATAAAGTCAGAATTGCAATATAAAGTCAGAATTGTGATATAAAGTCAGAATTACGAGATATAAAGTCAGAATTGCGTGATATAAAATCAGAATTGCGAGATATAAAGTCAGAATTGCGAGATATAAAGTCAGAATTGCAATATAAAGTCAGAATTGCGAGATATAAAGTCAGAATTGCGAGATATAAAGTCAGAATTGCATGATATAGTCAGAATTGTGTGATATAAAGTCAGAATTGCGTGATATAGTCAGAATTGCGTGATATAAAGTCAGAATTGCGTGATATAATGTCAGAATTGCGAGATATAGTCAGAATTGCGTTATTTAACGTCAGTATTGCGAGATATAAAGTCAGAATTGCAATATAAAGTCAGAATTGCGAAATGGAGGGAATAGTATGCTGTCTGCTCTACCCTACGAAGTGCATTTTTGTTTGTAGTTTATCACTGAAAATGCATACACGCCCTGGTTCTTAGTTCCTTTTTATTTTTGTTTTATGTTTTCACTTTTGTTTATTTAAATTTTTATTTAAATTTTTATTATTAATGGTTGATGAGGATGATGATAATTATTTACCATTTATATTATTACTGCTATTATATTATCATTTATTAATTTGTATTGTATCTTTATTTTTTTTAATTTTTTTTTTGTCTTTTCTTTAAACCTTTGTAAAATGTTAAAATCCTAATAAAAATACTATTTAAAAAAAAAAAAAAGTCAGAATTGCGAGATATAAAGTCAGAATTGCGTGATATAAAGTCAGAATTCCGTGATATAAAGTTAGAATTGCAATATAAAGTCAGAATTGTGATATAAAGTCAGAATTACGAGATATAAAGTCAGAATTGCGTGATATAAAATCAGAATTGCAATATAAAGTCAGAATTGCATGATATAAAATCAGAATTGCAATATAAAGTCAGAATTGCGTGATATAAAATCAGAATTGCAATATAAAGTCAGAATTGCGAGATATAAAGTCAGAATTGCGTGATATAAAGTCAGAATTGCGTGATATAAAGTTAGAATTGCAATATAAAGTCAGAATTGTGATATAAAGTCAGAATTACGAGATATAAAGTCAGAATTGCGTGATATAAAATCAGAATTGCAATATAAAGTCAGAATTGCGTGATATAAAATCAGAATTGCAATATAAAGTCAGAATTGCGTGATATAAAATCAGAATTGCAATATAAAGTCAGAATTGCGTGATATAAAGTCAGAAATGTGCTTCAAGAGGCTCGTCATGAGGCACATAAAGACCCAGCTTCCACCCGCATTGGACCCCATGCAGTTTGCATATCGTCCAAACCGCTCCACGGACAATGCTATCTCCACAACCCTTCATCTGACCCTCACTCATCTGGATAACAAGGACTCTTATGTAAGGATGCTGTTCATAGACTTTAGTTCAGCATTCAACACAATCATTCCTCAGCACCTGATCGAGAAGCTGAGCCTACTGGGCCTGAACACCTACCTCTGCAACTGGATCCTGGACTTCCTGACTGGAAGACCTCAGTCAGTCCGGATCGGAAACAGCATCTCCAGCACCACCACACTGAGCACTGGGGCCCTCCAGGGCTGTGTGCTCTGTCCACTGCTGTTCACTCTGCTGACTCACGACTGTGCACCAATGCACAGCTCAAATCATATCATCAAGTTTGCCGATGACACGACCGTGGTGGGTCTCATCAGCAAGAATGACGAGTCAGCATACAGAGAGGAGGTGCAACGGTTAACAGCCTGGTGTGGAGCCAACAACCTGTCTCTGAACGTCGACAAAACTAAAGAGATGGTTGTTGACTTCAGGAGAACACAGAGTGGCCATTCTCCACTGATCATCGAAGGATCCTCAGTGGAGATCGTCAAGAGCACCAAATTCCTTGGTGTTCATCTGGCGGACAACCTCACCTGGTCACTTAACACCAGCTCTATCACCAAGAAAGCCCAGCAGCATCTCTACTTCCTGAGAAGGCTGAGGAAAGCTCATCTCCCTCCCCCCATCCTGACCATGTTCTACAGAGGGACCATCGAGAGCATCTTGAGCAGCTGCATCACTGCCTGGTTTGGGAATTGCACCGTCTCGGATCGCAAGACCCTACAGAGGATAGTGAGGACAGCTGAGAAGATCATCGGAGTCTCTCTCCCCTCTATCATGGCCATTTATATCACACGCTGCATCCGCAAAGCACACAGCATTGTGGATGACCACACACACCCGTCACACACACTCTTCACCCTCCTACCATCAGGGAAACGGTTCTGAAGCATTCGGGCCGTCACATCAAGACTGTGCAACAGTTTTTTCCCGCAAGCCATCAGGCTCCTCAACAAAAAACTGAACTGAACTCTCTCTCACACACACACACACACACACACACACACACACACACACACACACACACACACACACACACACACACACACACACACACACACACACACACACACACACACACACACACAACTGTGTGACTGATCTGTACAAACCGGACTCAACACACATCATTCACTTCGCTCACCCAGGTTTCAATACCAATCACACTTAAAATGTTTACATGCCGTTTGTTGCTGATCTTCCGGGATTTGTTCTTTTGCACAATATTCTGTCCGAATCCTTTGGTCACTGTTCACTTTATTTTGATTGCTGCTACTGCTGAATTGCACAAATTCTGTTTACATTTTTCTGTTTACATTGTACCTTATTCTGTCACGACAGGTTTTACTGGCGGAGCTATTTCTATTTTTATTTTTATATTTTGTGTATTGTCTTGCACTGTCCTGTGTTGTCTTGCACTGTCTTGTGTTGTCCTTTGCACTGTTAGCACCAGCTGCACACATGCACTTTATGTGGCGAGGATCTTAGTTCTCGCCCCTGTGTTTTTCTGTTCTGTTCTGTTCTGACTGTTTGCTTTATGTTGTCTTATGTAGCACCTGGGTTCACGAGGAATGTTGTTTCATTTCACTGTGTACTGCATCAGCTATATATGGTTGAAATGATAATAAAAGCTTCTTGACTTGATAAAGTCAGAATTGCGTGATATAAAGTCAGAATTGCGGGATATGAAGTCAGAATTGCGAGATATGATGTCAGTAAAAATTGCGAGATATAATCAGAATAAAAAAAAAAAAGGCAAAATGTTAGAGTTGAGACTATTTCATATTGAAAGTAACCTGCTCTGTCCTGTCTGTCAGTGCGTTGTCAGTATCCTCTTTGCTTTGAGATGTGTTTTTCACTGCGTGAGAACATGTTGTGTGGTGTGAGAGCGCAGCTTGTCGGACATAGCAACAGTAACTAAAGGGGGCGGGTGTCAGGATATAGGCAAGGAGGCAGAGGTAAGTGAATCCAAACACAGTGTTTATTAAGATGTGTAGAGTGCAAGGTGAGTGTGCAGTGAATTCAGGTGCAGAATCTGTGAAGATCACTCCTTTCTCTTTCAGATGTGGTCGATATCGAGAGAGCTCGGGAGAAACACTGGAAGCTTGGGAGTGCACGGGGTCACAGACACTGGGGAATCAAACGGGAGTCCTGGAGACAGTAGAACAGCGACACAGAGGTTAGTGTTTCACGGGTGAGTATACGTTACGTCTTGGGATCTTGGGTGTATCGGAGGATCGGGAGACATTGGGTAATGGTCTGTTCCTGTTGGAGGTTTGACACTGAACTGAGGCTGTGGTTGCAGTGATCGTTGAGTGGTGGATGGAAACGAACTTGACTGATCTCTAACATTATTGACATTACTGATCTCTGGGGGGTTGTCGTCAGGGACCGGGTCTGCAGAGTGAACAGGTACAGGTAAGTGATGGGGTTTCAGAAGAGAGACATGAAAGGTGGGGTGTATCCGATACTGAGCAGGAAGTCAGAGTTGGTAGGTGACTGGGTTGACTTGTCTCTCAATGGGGACCGATGTACTTTGGGCTCAACTTGCGACAGGGTTGCCGTAAATGGATGTCTCGGGTGGAGAGCCATACCAGTTGCCCAGGTTGGTAGTATATGCAAAGCGTTACTGGCAATTTACAGCTTGCTGAAGATGATAGTGTGCCTGATTCCAGACTCTCTCACTGTCTTGGAAACACGCATTGACTGCGGGTACAGCAGATGGCTCACCAGACCAGGGGAATAGTGGAGGCTGGTAGCTCAGAACACATTGAAATGGTGTTAGATTTGTAGATGCCTGCCGGAGGGAGTTTTGGGCATATTCTGCCCAGATCAGATATCGGCTCCAAAGGTTCTGGATGGAGTGGCAGAATGTGCGAAGGAAACGGCTGACATCCTGGATCTTTCGTTCCGTTTGGCCGTTTGCTTGTGGGTGCAGAGGGTTCAGTTTAACCTGAAGTTAAACTTACTGTTACGTTCAGGAGGGCGAAGAATGCTCGCCACAATCTGGAGATGAACTGGGGCCCTCTGTCAGATACAATATCATCGGGAATGCCGAAATTGCGAAACACATGCTCCAGCAGTAACTCCGCGGTGACAAAGCCTGTAGGCAGGTTCTTCAGTGGAATTAGCTTGCATGCCTTGGAGAAGCGATCAATGGCCACCAGGATGCATGTGTGGCCATCGGAGGCTGAAAGGTCCGTGACATAATCGACCCCAATATGGGACCAGGGATGATGCGGGACAGGTAAGGGTAGTAGTTTCCCGGTAGGTAGGTGTCGTGGGACCTTGGTCATGGCACAGAGCGTGCATCCCTGGATGAACGCTGTGATGTCGTTGTACATGTTTGGCCACCAGTATTTTCGCTGAAATGTCGAACAGGTTTTACTAATGCTCCATCCCAACAGACGATTGAGCGGAGGAGATTAGCGAAGTGCGGAGATCTTCAGGTACATAAACTTTACCAATGGGGCACTCTGGAGGAACAGGAAAGCACTGCGATCTTTCGAGGAGTTGTTCATTGAGGTCCCACTGGATGGGGTTGACAAACAATTTAGCTGGGAGAATGGTTTCTGGTTCTTCCATGGTTTCCTTGGGGGCGTGATGGCGTGATAGGGCATCTGCTCTTGTGTTCTTTGACCCTGGGCGGTAGGAGATCTGGAAGTGAAACCGAGTGAAAAACAGAGCCCAACTAGCTTGGTGTGGGTTAAGTCTCTTGGCTTCTTTCAAGTATCGGAGGTTCTTGTAATCCGTAAGTACTATAAACGGGTGTCTGGCCCCCTCCAACCAGTGCCTCCATTCTTCCAGAGCGAGTTTGACGGCTAGGAGTTCTCGGTTGCCGATATCGTAGTTACTCTCAGCGGTGGATAACTTCTTTGGAAAAAAAAAAACAAAACGCACAGGGCATAGGTTTGGAGGAGTGTGTTGAGTATTGTGACAGGATGGCCCCCACTCCTGTAGTTGAAGCATCCACCTCGACGATGAACACCTTCTCCGGATTTGGGTGATGAAACAGTGGAGCAGTGGTGAATGCGGCTTTGAGGAAAAGCATGGAAAGCATGCTCCGCATCAGGGCTCCAGTTAAGGGTCTTTGGTTTCCCCTTCAGGAGGGATGTTAATGGCGCTGTTAACATGCTGTACCGGTCTATGAACCGCCGATAAAAATTTGCCAAGCCCAGGAATCAGTGTAGTTCTTTTATCAACTTCGGAGTGGGCCAGGAGGTGATGGCCGTGGTCTTGCGATCATCCATCTCAACTCCTCTCTTGCTAAGATGGTAACCCAGATATTCAATGGCGGTTTGATGGAACGTGCATTTCTCTGCCTTTAAAAAAAAGGAAAATTCTTGGAGCCGTTGGAGGACCAGTGAGACGTGATGCAGATGCTCAGCTGGATCTTTGGAGAAGATGAGAATGTCATCAATATAAACTAAAACAAAGTGATTCAGGAACTCTCGGAGCACCTCGTCCATGAAACTTTGGAATACAGAAGGGGCATTTACCAGACCATACGGCATCACAAGTTATTCGTAGTGCTCTGCGGGATTGATGAATGCTGTCTTCCCCTCATCCCCTTCTCGAATCAAGTTGTATGCACTCCTTAAGTCAAGCTTGGTGAACATTTTGGCTTCTCTGGGTTGTTCGAGGGCGGATGGGACAAGAGGGAGTGGATAGTTGAATTTTACCGTGATTTTATTGAGTGCTCTATAATCTATACAGGGCCGCAAGCTTCCGTCCTTCTTGGGAACAAAGAAGAAACTGGCGGCAGCTGGAGAGGTGGAAGGTCTGATGTATCCTTGTTGCAGAGCTTCTTCAACGTATTTTTGCATGGCTGCTTGTTCAGGAATGGACAAGGAATAGATCCGGCCCTTGGGACTGGATTCACCTGGCACCAAATCAGCTTGGAGGCTGCAACAGGATTGAACACATCTGCAAACGAAGAGTAGCACAGAGGAATGGTCACTGACAGGCTTTCAATGGAAGTGGAACTCACTGAGACGGGTTCTGATTGCTCGTCTGTTGGTTGGGCGGAGAGGACGACGTTGGTTGACAGGCAGTTGCAACCCCAGTTCAGAATTTTACCAGATTTCCAATCTATGGTAGGTTGATGTCGGATGAGCCATGGGCGACCGAGGATTATGTCAGCCTGGCTATTCTCGAGAATGATCGGGTTAAACAGTTCCTGGTGGATGTCCTCAACACATAAGATAATATGGGTTATTTGAGAGGTTACATACCCCTTGTTGATGACTTCGCCAGTTACGTCATGGATGGAGTATGGTTTGGATGTGTTGGTTCTCTGGAGTTGGAGTTTCTTGGATAGATCACCTGATATGAAATCGCCTGCCGACCCGGAGTCCATGATGGCAGTATCTGAAACATGAAAATCTTGAGACTTTAAAGTCCCAGAGATCGTTAACAGGGCTGATACAGAGGGTTGGTTGAAGACTGAACTCACCAGTAACCGAGGAGGGCGAGACAGGCATGTCCGTAGAAAGTGACCCTCATTCCAACAATACAGGCATAACTTTAATTCACGGCAACGGTTGCGTTCAGCTTGAGACAGTCAGTGGGTTTCTACTTGCATTTTCTCCGACTTCGGCTCTGGGAATGATTCAGATGTATTCTGGTGGAGAACAGTGACTGTCTCTGTAACAGTTCTGTGATCTTTGATGAACTCGGAGAGCTTGCTGCATGAATTTTTCTAATCCCAGAGTGTCATCATAAATGGTCAAGCTGGAGGAGAAGTGTGGGGTTTAATCCTCTTCGATAGACTGTCAGGAGGGCCTTTTCGTTCCACCCGCTTGCAGATGCTAGGGTTCGGAATTCAAGGGAGTACTCAGAAACGGATCTCTCACCTTGACATAACTGCAATAGTTGGTCGCTGACAGATGAATCTCCTACTGGACGCCCAAACACTTCTTTGAAATGATTTATGAAACTTTGTAATGAGGATGTAACCGCAGTTTCTTGAAACCAAAGCATTTCAGCCCACATTAAAGCTGCTCCAGATAACTGCTGGATAATGAAGGAGATATTCTGTTGGATATTGCTGGGCTTGTTGTTCAAGGGCTAGCGAACATTGTAGTAAGAACCCGTTGCAATCTTCCGCCCGGCCTGAGAAGGGTGCAGGTTGGGAGGCAGGGTTGGCAATGTACACCAGTGGGAGAGCGGCGTTTGCGGAAGCACCGTCTTCGGGCTGCGTTGGATTCATGACGGTTATGGTCAAACCTTCAGGATAGGCAAGGAGGCAGAGGTAAGTGAATCCAAACACAGTGTTTATTAAGATGTGTAGAGTGCAAGGTGAGTGTGCAGTGAATTCAGGTGCAGAATCTGTGAAGATCACTCAGTGCGGGGCTGAACACAGGTGAGTACGTCCACTTCAGGTATGTTGATACCAGACAGTCACAGTTCATTAATACTTGTCCTTTCTCTTTCAGATGTGGTTGATATCGAGAGAGCTCGGGAGAAACACTGGAAGCTCGGGAGAGCACGGGGTCACAGACACTGGGGAATCGAACAGGAGTCCTGGAGACAGTAGAACAGCGACACAGAGGTTAGTGTTTCACAGGTGAGTATACGTTACGTCTTGGGATTTTGGATGTATTGGAGGATCAGGAGACATTGGGTAATGGTCTGTTCCTGTTGGAGGTTTGACACTGAACTGAGGCTGTGGGGAGTGTTTTATGTGTCTGGTGATGAGGTTGCTGATGGGAAGCAGGTGTGCGTGGTGGAAACGAACTTGACTGATCTCTGACAGCTGGTCTTTGCGAACGGTCAATTGTGAGATAAAAAGTCGTAATTACCTTTTTAAATTGTTTTATTCTGTGGCAGAAACAAGCTTCCATAGGAATCAGTGACTTAGGACTTAAATTTCAGTCTTTTTCTCACACAGAACTAGCATGACTAAAAAATATTCGGAATATAGTGCAAAAGGCATATAGACCAATTTTAAGGTGCTTTTATTTTAAAGGCTTTATTGTATGGGTACATGTAGCAAGCACATTGTTTAAAGCATCTCATTTTGTGTTCCACAGTAGAAAAATCACTATCCTAGTTTGAATGACATAAGAGTGAGTAAATGAGTGATTTTTCAAATTAGAACTGTTCCTTTCTTTTGAGACAATTATGATGTCATAGAGCCAGTTTTAGCTCTCGCTCAGCTGTTCCCAGAGACTCTTTTGGTGTTTCATCATAATGTCCAGACACGATGTCTCACACTCGCTCTGACTGCATGTGATGTCCCATCTTAAGTGGGTCGCCTCGCAGACAAAAGCAGAACTAAGCTTTTCCAAGGGTTTAATTCCAGCTTTATCTGGAGATCTCATGTCTGACTGTCGGTTAAAGTATTTCTGAGAATGTTCAAACCCTCTCTGTCTCTCTGCCACTGTCATAAATTAACTGAATAAATTGAAACGAGAGCGAGAGTCTCATGCTTGAGTGCATGTACTCGTGTCTCTTCCACTTTGGCTTCTAATGTCTCTCCATCCATTTCTCTCATCTCGTGTCCCTCACAACAATCTCTCATGACTTGTCAGATTCTTAAGCTCACTGACATAAACTTTCACACAATAACAAGAATCTATATATGTATTTGTATATCTATTGTTTCATTTTGCCTTTCAGCCTCTTTATCTCTCTTGACATTTTCTCCAAAGTTCTTAGAGAATATAGCTTTTGTAACTACAAAATAATAATTATAAAAAAGAGAGATTGGAATTAGATACACCAAATACAAATTAGCTGCCTCTCTGAAAAAAGCTACAAATATTCCACAATAACTTGATAATAAAATGAAAATAAAATTAAAACTAGTTTTTAAATAAAATTTGTTCAAATTAAATTAGTATTTAAATTAAATAAATTAATTTGGAAAACATACAATTAATTTGAGTTCATAAAACAAACTACAAGTTCAATCAAACAAAAATGTTTGTTGCAGAAATTTAATTGAAGTTCCTGTGGAGGGTAAATCAAATTGATCTAGCAGTAGCAGAATGCGAAACATAACATTTCTTTTCAACTGAACATCAATTATGGTATAATAAAAAGTGATTTGCCACTGACCTGCTATTAGTACAAAATTTGATGGGAAAAACTCCACAACATAATTTTCAAGTAGCCCACCATCTAAGCTCAAGCTGCACTCTTCTGCTCAATGCTAACCACAAAATCTTCATCATAACTGTTATGTCCTGTTGTTTGTTTTCTGTATTACCAGTTCTGATGACACCTGAAGGGAGCCATTTTAAATCCAGAACACATGCTCATTCTCTCTTTCTCTCTCGTCAGCAGCATTGTCTGCTCTACAGCCCTCTTTTTTTTTTAATAATTCAAATCAACTTTATTTGTTGGCTGACAAAGTCTTTGTGTCCTTTATGTTGCTTCCCTAGAGCCAGGGTTGTAACAATAACTATAAGACTTATTTTCAACATTTACGCTGCATCTGAAATAACATACTTCCCTACTATATAGTAGGTGAAAAACAGTATGTGACAGAAGTACATGCATATCTGAATTCACAATAAGCCTACTCATAAAAGAGTAGGCAAAAAGTACCCAGATGACCCACTTCTTCCGGCAAGATTCTGAAGTGCGTATACGATGGACACTTTCCTATCCCATGAGGCCCGTGTATCACACTTGAGAATGACAACATGGCAGATGTAGTAGGGGAAAGCTGGGCACAACCTTACGCTTTTAGACTTTCTCAGTTTGTGTAAATCCACTTGGGGTTCAGAATATTTTTTTTTCCCACATTAATTAATTGTCAACAAAATACAATTATTAACTTTTTAAAATAAAATAATGGCATTTTTTAATCATCAAAAATATAAGCATTTTTGAGTTTGACTACAAACACATCACTAAATACAGCTATACAGCATAGTTCAAAACATAATAATAATTAATCATTTCTGAACATTAACTCTCAGTTATTATTCACCCTTTTCTAACGGTTTCTCAAAAGAATTCATAAAAGTATAGAATATAATAGCATATTTCTAATAGGGGCTCATTGTAACAGTGTTACAACACACCCCATCTGCGCAAATGGGATTTAAATCGCGGCTCGTGTCTTCTGCTGGTTAGATCAGCATTAGAGAACGATCTCAACTGTTAAATAACACATATAAGATTACAATAATATAGGATTGTCTTATTTTAAATAAACACAAAAAACAGAGATGAAAACTAAACTTAAGTATGAAATTTACTTTTGCTATGGTTAAATACATGTTCAGTGATATCTTCCAGAGATTTTTTAATTTTGGCACTATTCTCTAAATAATGTTGATATGGCAACTAGTAAATATACTAAGTTTCGTCATTCTGGCATGTGTGGAAAGGGTTAAAACATGCGTGTTACAACCAAGCGGCAACCTCCCGCAGTTTCTCTTGAAGCCAATACGGAAGTGCCTCAAACTGCAATTCACCGACTGGCCGCTAGGGACAGGATCCAGAAGGGAGCAGAATCTCATTGAGCCCCATGTTAAAATGGCCAACTTTAGAGCAGAATAAAACATGTTTACAGCCTGGTACAAATTGTGGTTTTGGTCTATACGGCTCATTTTGCCCTTCATGACAACTGTGAGGGGGGTAAATTTTTTTTATAACTCATTCGTTTACATTATATTGAGCCTTAAAGTTCTGCATAATTAAGGGCGTGGTCACTTTGAGTGACACGTGGATTCCCGCTGCTGTCATTATTAATGATTAGCCGTCTGATCTCTGTTAGCCGTCACGTTACCTCAGCTAATGTCATCGACTGTTTTGTTGTGTAGTTTCAGGTTAACTTACCTCAGTAGTAAACTGGAAAGTAATAGGAATTCAAAATCAACCGCCAATATATTCCACCCGACCTTCACACGTGAGCTAGCGCACCTCAGCTCCGCCTCCGCCTCAGCTCCACCCGCGTCCTGCCCACGTCCCGCCTCTTTGCCCATTTTCTGTTTCCCGGAAGTGACGCGCTCCCAAGATGGCAACGGCCTACACTAGGCTTCAGAAACGCTCTTCAGAAACCTACGGGTGACGTCACGGACACTACGTCCATATTTTTTTACAGTCTATGGTTACAACTAACCCCGCGTTAGGTTGTGCCCCGCGCTCCCCTACGTCCAATTACATTCATACTACACACATTCATACTACATAGAACATACTTTTGTAGAGGTCGTGAAGTAATTACTCATTCAAAATAAGTAATTACTACAGAGTAGGGATGGGTATCGAGAACTGGTTCCAAATTGCCCAGAACCAGTGATTCGATAAGAAATGCGCATTTCGATTATGCTTATCGGTACTGTGTGCACATTTTATTGTGATTTTTAATCATTTGAATGCAAAAAAGACACGTGCGCTGTTTTCTGTGCTGCACACACACACACACACACACACACACACACACACACACACACACACACACACACACACACACACACACACACACACACACACACACACACACACACACACACACACACACACACACACACACACACACACACACACACACACACACACACACACACACACACACACACACACACACACACGTGGCTTCTCATAGTGAATGAATAGTTTGTGTTCTCTTCCTCTTTTTGCACAGCACGTGAATGGACAAATACACACAAAAATGTCAAAATACTCTCGTAAACACAGTCGGTTATGTTGTTGATGGCAAATATTTATTGATGCCGTTATGATAACGTTAATCAAACAACAAAAGACGAGAAAATTCACTTGCTGTTAGACAGAATAAGTTTGAACTATATTTGTAATGTATAGCCTATATTTGATCAATAAAGTACAGTGCTATTTTACATTTGATTACAGTTTCTGTATCTACCTGAACATGTTTATTTAAATCCTATCTTTGTTCAATTGTATTTTTATTTGTGCAATTGCTAATTTGTTTATTTGTTCTTTTTTAAATTACTTAGTGTTTACTTGTCTTTAATAATGCTTTAAATTTATATTAGGCTTTTATTTTTTTCCTATAGTATTTTTAAACTATAGCAAAAGTTGCTAGCCTGTTGATTTTTGTTCCATGGTATTCTGCTACAATGAAATGTTTTGTAATAATAGCCTAATGATAAATGTGAATGATATCCAACTTTTTTTAACTCTATTGGAATCTAAATGAGGAATCGATAAGAATCGGAATCGTTAAAATTCAAACGATACCCAACCCTACTCAAGAGCGTATGCGATTTCAGAGACTGTATGCGATTTTCGTGCTCTCCAATCCAGTCTCATGCAAAGCATGCTGGGAACACTGAAAAAAAGCAATGAGTCGATTTACTTAACTTTTCTTTCGTTTCAAGTTTTTGCACACAGATTTAAGTAAATTTCAGATGTGGAATTATGTACAATTAACAAAGAAAATAAGTATCTTTAACTTGGCCAGTAAAAGTGTGTCTGTGTTGAGTTATTTCTACTTAGTTGGTTTACTTTTTACTCAAAAAATATACTGTTGTGTTTGTGTAGGACTCAATAACCACACTGTGTAACTTCGTTCATATCACTTTACTTCAATGCCGCCAACCTCCCGTTTTCCGACGTCTTGCCGTAAACCACTGCTGTCAGCCTTAAAGGCACCGTAACCTGTCACACGCAGTGTATAACATAACAGAGTCCAACAGGACCCAATACTGAACGTTTTCAGACATAACATTCCCCCCCCCCCACCCCCTTGAAAACTGAAACATAGCATTTAGCCCACATCCCAGTGTCACTATAACCCTGTCACATAGTCCCCATGCCAGATGGGAGGGGCCCTCATCCTCTGAGGGTGTGCTGGCCGTGAAACTGCGTCGGGCAGTGCGGGTGGATTCTCCCCCTCCCGGTTAGCTCTTGGTTTGGGCTGCCAACCTAGAGCCGCTGCTGGGGACAAAGGTGATGCAGGTGCTGTGGGGGCTGCAACTCTGTGCAGGCGGTTTGAATGCCAACAAGTCCCGTTCTCCAGTCTGTAAGTGGCTGGACCCAACTGCTTAGACACTCGCAGGGGTTCTGACCAGTATGACTGCAGCTTATTTTGGCGGTGGAGTGTTTGACCCTGACCCAATCCCCAGGAGAAAGTGAGGGGGTCTGCACCCTGTGCATGGCATCAAACCTTTCTTTCATCCGGGCCTGCAAACCTTTTACCTGAGCTCTGACTTTCTGGAGCCCTGGGCACCCACGTGCAGGAGCTGACTCAGCTCTCAAGCAGTCCAGTGGTTGCTTTAGTTCGCGCCCAATCATGAGCAATGCAGGTGAGACTCCCGTGGTGGAATGCTTGGATGCCCGGATGACTGGGGCCCATTATCTGTTGTGACGACACTGGGGAGGCCCCAGCGCCCAAACAGGTTGTCCAGGCGTTCTATGATGGTGTGTGCAGAGATGGAGCTCAGCTGAAAAACCTCTGGCCACTTTGAATGAAGATCGTGCACCACCAACAGGTAGCGAGCGTGAGCAGGTGCCCCGTGAAGTTCGCCACAGAGGTCGACTTGAATATGTTCCCAGGGTGAAGAAGGCCAAGGGGTCGGGGTGAGAGGGGCTGTGGCAGGTTGACTGGTTTTCCCGCTCAGGAGGCAACAAGCACAGTTACGTACCAGCTCCTCAACCTCAGAGTCTATGTGGGGCCACCACACTGTGTCACGGCAGCGCTGCTTCACCTTGACCACCCCCAGGTGGCCCTCATGCGCCATGTGTAGTACTCTTGACCTGAGAATCTCCGGAACAACCGCATGGTGGCCACGGGCCAGGCACACCGCCCCCCAGCAGGAGAGCTCGTTGCGGAAACGGTAATAGGGAAGCAGCCTGTCATCCACTTTGGCAGGCCAGCCATCCTGGACATAGGTACGGAGAATCGTGAGGGCCTCATCTGCAGCTGAGGCCTGCTGCAGCTCCGCCAGAGTGACTACTGAGCTGAGGGGCCCGTGTAGGACGTGGACCCAGTCTTCGTCGCTCTCTGTGTCAGCTGTCACCCCGCCCGTCTCTTTCGTCACGGACACAGCTCTAGACAGGAGGTCGGCCACCGTGTTGGCCCGTCCAGGCAAAAACTCCAGGCTGAAGTTGTACTGATTTAGCCTGTCAGCCCATCTCAGCAGTCTCATGGGCCTGTGTCCTGAGCCTTGAGTCGCCAGCAGTGCCGTCAGCGCTTGGTGGTCAGTGCGGATGGTGAAAGGCCTCCCATATAGGTAAACATGCCAGCGTTCGCACGCCCACAGGCAGGCCAGGGCCTCCCTCTCCCCCACCGAATACTTCTGCTCTGCAGGGGTAAGTGCTCGTGAGGCGAAAGCCACCGGGCGTTCCACCCCTTCCTGAGTCTGGGAGAGCACAGCACCTAGCGCCACCCCAGAGGCATCGCAGGTGACCATGGTGGGTGCGGCCAAGCTGAAATGGGTAAGTGTGGGTGGAGATGTGAGCTACCGTTTGATGATGCGCACAGCTTCGTGGCAGGCCGAGGTCCAATCCCACGTAACATCCTTCCTGAGCAGCCGGCGCAGGGGGGCCGTTGAGTCAGAGTAGTGTGGCATGAATCTGAGGTAGTAGGCGGCCATCCCCAGGAAGGAAGACAGCTGGGATGGTGACTGTGGGTCTGGCAGGGATAGAATTGCCTCAGTGTGGGACATAATCGGGGCGATGCCCTCCTTCGAGAGTCTGAAGCCCAGGAACTCGACCTCCTCCACCCCAAACATGCATTTCTCAGAGTTCAGTGTGACCCCATGCTGTTCGAAACGCTGAAAAACCTGCTCCAGACGATCGTCATGCAGTGCAATGGAGGGCGCATGCACCACCACATCATCCAGATAGATGGAGACACCCTGGATACCAGCCAGTATGAGTGACATTATCTTCTGAAAACAGCTCGGGGCTGATGAAAGTCCAAATGCCATTCGTTTAAATCTGAAAACCCCCATGTGCGTGACAAACGCTGTAAGGTCCATGCTGGCCGGTGCGAGAGGGACCTGCAGGTAGCCGTTACGCAAGTCCATCTTGCTGAAGACAATGGAGCCGTGGAAATGGCTAGTGAACTCCTCTAGTAGGGGGTACTTATCGGGGATGATGGCTTTGTTTACATCTGTGAGGTCGACACAGAGTCGCAATGTGCCCCCCTTTTTCTTGGCTATTACCAGGTTAGACACCCACGGCGAGGCGTCGACGGGCTCTATGACATCCGCCTCTACCAGGCGATGAAGCTCGGCCTCCACCGCATCACGGAGAGCCAGGGGAATGCGCCGAAGGGGCTGGATAATAGGGCGGACCGACAGGTCAATCGTAGGCTGGTGTACAAATCCAGTCATGCAGCCCAGCCCGTTGAACAGTTTTGGGTAGCGGTCAGGCCAGGAGGTGGCGACCTGCAGGACATGCAGGCCCCTAGCATCACTCACCGTAAAACCCAGGGCAAGGAACAAGTCTAGGCCCATAATGTTAGCTCCCTTCCGGGTGATACAGAACTTAGTGGCAGGCGCACATTGTTGATCAAATCTGACGGAGAGGCGGGCCACACCCAGAGTGGAGATGGGAAAGTGGCCGTAGCCTAACAGGGGTCTAGCCGCTGCTTCCAGAGGAACATCACTGAAGAAGCGGTCATATGTGCATTTATTCAGAATTGACACTTTAGCCCCTGTATCCACGAGGAGTGGAATGAGAGCAGTGCCCACACGGCATGTGCAGAGCTTGAATGAAGGCTGTGAGGTCTGTACAGTGTTTATGGGAACAGCAGCAGTGTCATTGTAAGCAGGAGAGGAGCGACAGCAGCGTGCAAAATGGTTCAACTTGTTACAGTTACGACAACGTTTCCCCTGGGCAGGGCATGACTGATCTCTGGTTGCGTGTTTAGGAGAGCCACAGTTGCTACAGCTCTTGCGCCCACTCTCCCTGGGCCCCCTGTCCACTCTCTGTACATCAAAACTGTCACTCACCCTGTCAGCTGCTTCTGCAGTTGCTGTGTGCTGAACTAACGGTGGTGATGACGTCACAGGCTCGTGCACAGCGCGAACAAACTTGCGTGCCTCCTCTAGGGCCGTTTCCAACTGTTTTCCAATTACTAAAGCGTCCGCTAGTGTCGTGGAGTCTGGCTCTAGTAAAAGTCTCTCTCTCAGTTGGTTACAGGACGTTTTTTCTATTAACTGGTCAACTATAAGTCCGTCCTCCAACACCCCAAAATCACAAAGTCTGGCCAGCTCACGTAATGCTGATACATAGTGGGCAACGGTCTCACCCGGCTTTTGGGCCCTCTGACGAAACTCAAAACGATGCATCCGCCGGCTTTTCCCGGAACTGAAGTGAGCCTTCAAGGCGGCCGTGGCTGTGACATACTTATCATCCGATAAGGTGAGCGTGGCGAAGATTCGCTGTCCCTCCTGCCCGAGACAATGGCGCAGGAGCGCGCACTTTCTCGCCTCCGCTAGGTCTGAGTGACCCAAAGCCAGCAAATAATCCTCAAACGATGTCAGCCAGCGATCCCAGGGAACAGCTGGATCACTGGGAACAGGTAGAAAAGGTGGCGGTGGTGGTAAGACGAGTTCAGACATCCTCATTCGCCAAATGTTGTGTTTGTGTAGGACTCAATAACCACACCGTGTAACTTCGTTCATATCACTTTACTTCAATGCCGCCAACCTCCCGTTTTCCGACCTCTTGCCGTAAACCACTGCTGTCAGCCTTAAAGGCACCGTAACCTGTCACACGCAGTGTATAACATAACAGAGTCCAACAGGACCCAATACTGAACGTTTTCAGACATAACATATACCACTGAATTAAACAATGCTTTTAACGTGTATGCTTCACTTCTGTGAATAATAAAATGAATAATAAAATATATATTGATTAGATACCATACAATATCTACATAGTGGTAACCACCCAACGCAGAGACCTCAATAATTGGTACCAAACACACAATGACGGTAACATTGGATGGATCGTTTTTGAGTATGAATGTATCATTTTGAGTAGAAAATGAACTCCAAATGTCACAAAATGGCAAATTACTAAACCTAACAACAAAAGCAATGATACTACAGTGTAAATACAGCTTAAAAGAAGTGAAAAATGCAACTGTATTAATATTATTAACCATATTAATTATTCATGCGCCAGTGCATAATGGGAACACCAGTATTAGAAAAGTTGAGTAGGTTTTACTTAATTTTATAACGCTGATACTTACGCTTTAATTTCTATGAGCTTGAATCGAGTACTAATATAGAATTTACTGTTTTTTTTTATTCTGGCCTGAATGTAGAAATTACATTTGTTTTTTTTCTGTAGTATTTACACTCATTTTTATCAGTGAACTACAAGTCTACCATTGTCAACAAAAAGCATTCATGTAGTCCCAACACAGGATTAGGGATTCATTTAAGTATGAAATATTCAACAATTGTGTAAACTTCAATTACATTTTTGAGAGATGCAAGTGACTTTATACTAGATGAAATATAATAATTGTAAAAAATTATTACAATTAAACAAATCAAATATCTTTTGTTCCAGCATGCTTTTATTTTCCATGAAAGTTTAATTTGTCCTTCTGTTCACTACTTCGTGTTTTAGAAACTTTTGTGACATTGACCCGGGGGAAACCACTGTAGGGCAGGAGCCATATGGGTTTCTCCTGAGATTGGCATTGGACAGAGTTTGTTCACGCATGTGTGACTTTAGTTGAAAAAGCACTGCATGTACATTGGCCTGAAACAGTAGGAACACCGTGACCAATGCTTTAATGTCCTCATGTATATGCTCAACATGCATAATGCATAAAAATACACACACATTCATTCTCACATATGCAGTATACGGAGTTACAAGTAGTATCGTATTGTAATGAACCTCTTCTGATTCAGGACAGTAAGATTGGCGATACATTTCAGTGATAAAGGATGTGGTTTTGTGAGAGATGAGAATGGCCTGTTTACACAGTCCTATTTATATTTTTCATTTATGTTTTATGTTTTTTTAAAAATTCATTTTCATTTAAAGGTGAAATAACCAATTTCTGAAAAATGCTGTTGATGTTTGAAATCACCTAAACAACTACTTTTGTTTAGGAGGTGATTTCACTTTTGTTGAAATCACATTTACCAGCACTTGCAACTGGGTGGTGTTCCAGAAAGCAGGTTATGTGACATACCCGGGTATGTTCACCCAAAAATTAAAATTATGTCATTAATGACTCACCCTCATGTCGTTCCACACCCGTAAGATCTCCGTTCATCTTCGGAACACAGTTTAAGATATTTTAGATTTAGTCCGAGAGCTTTCTGTCCCTCCTTTGAAAATGTATGTACGGCATACTGTCCATGTTTGGAAAGGTAATAAAAACATCCTCAAAGTAGTCCACGTGACATCAGTGGGTTAGTTAGAATTTTTTGAAGCATCGAAAATACATTTTGGTCCAAAAATAACAAAACCTACGACTTTATTCAGCATTGTCTTCTCTTCCTGATCTGTTGTCAATTCGTATTCATGACTCCGCAGTGACGCTGCTGACGTGTTATCTGGTGCGCCCGAGCTTCGTTTACAGTCTGAGGGAGACGCACGTCAGCAGCGTCACTGCGGAGTCATGAACACGGAACACTCTCTTAGCAATTCTGAAGAAAGAGACTCTTGTTTGCTCTGGTGAGAAAGATAAAGGTAGAGAGAGGGGAGGGGGTTTCTGATGACCACCAATCACACTCAGAGTTAAACTTCAAGAGAAAATTTACAACAACAAATCAGGCAAGGCATTTTCAATTTTCTCCATATAAGAGAATGCACCGTTGATGAACAGGACTCCTCCTCTACCTTACAGAGACACTTTACTGAGGAGTCACACACATGATAAAATCACCCAGCTGTCATGAGATTGAATGTGGGAAACACTTCAGTGTACATACAG
This sequence comes from Romanogobio albipinnatus, assembly GCA_023566225.1. Taxonomy (NCBI): domain Eukaryota; kingdom Metazoa; phylum Chordata; class Actinopteri; order Cypriniformes; family Gobionidae; genus Romanogobio; species Romanogobio albipinnatus. The sequence continues at coordinate 55,549,424 of CM042240.1, forward strand.
CGTCTGACACCTGCAGAGAAGAGATACAAGCACTGATAACTGCTGACAACAAACACTGATAAGACACAGAGACATATCAAAATACTATTACACAATAACAGTATAGAGTATTTCATAGAACTTTATTGAATTTTGCATTTGTTTACAAAATGTTGAAACAAAATGTGTAGCAACATTCCCCAATTTCACAATAATGATTATAATAATAACAATGACACAATATACATTGCGCATAGTCATTCTGATTTGATTTGCTAAACAAAAAAATATTCAAATCAATTCAAAACAACAATCAAAAATCAAAACAATCATCAAACTGGACACAAATATAAAACAAGTACATAAAACAAACATGAATACCGTACTGTACGTCAAAAAACCTCTGCAGGATATAAAGTGAACAACATGCTCTTCTGTTCAGTTCAAGGAGTCATTACATTCTTTTGAGGTAAAGATCCTTGACCACAGCTGCTGTTTGTAAACATATGTTAGCTGAGTGGGAGCTCTGGGCATTAACTGTAACAGCTCCGTGTTACATAAACGAATCAGTATAAGCAGTGGCACTAAGAGCACAACTCCCAGTACAATCACAAGCACGGAGAGAGACGCTGCTGGAGGAGTTTGTGGACTGATGTTGAGCTTGAGCGCACTGTCTGAGAAACTGGAGGAGACGCTGATGTTGTTGCGGCAGGAGTAGTGGACACTGACAAATCTGGCAAAACAGACACAAACACATTTAAAATCATATAAACGCATAAATATTAACACTAAAATTATGTAAAAATGACTAATATCGTTCAATGTGTTGCTGTGACCTGCACAGGTGAGTCCAGCGTGCTCTTTGTGGGAGCAGTCAGTGTGGTTCTTCAGGGAGAGAGGACAGACCCACAGGTGAATCTCATTCCCTCTGCACTCGACTCTGTTCAGCCACACAACACCTTCACCAGCACCAAAGGCTGAATTCCCATCAGCCCTCAGTGCCAACCCAGCTGCCTGCAGACCACCTGAGCATCACTGATGTCCCACTGATCATCACAGACTGAGCCCCACACAGCGTTATGATACACCTCCAGCCTCCCAGAGCACCAGCCCTCCCCTCCACTCAGTCTGAGAGGAACACGCTCTAAAATCAGAGACACATTATTGCCCAACAGAGTTATGTCAGAACAGTGACACCTACAGTGGGGTGTGTATGTGGTGTGAGATAGATTATATCCTGTTGGTGTACCCAGAACAAAAATCACATACATACTTCACATATGGCTGTTATGATTTTTATGTTCTTCTACATCCAATTCACTTACTGTTCACTGCAGTAGGAACCATACACTGTCTCTGGTGTGGAGATGTGATGCAAGACAAATGAAGGGACTCATGACTCTCCCATTCTGTAATCACAATCTAAATATTATATACACAATTCATATAAAGGATTACTGCTGTGTTTAGTGATGGAGATTGTATCAGTCTTACCTGAGCAGGTGATTTTGGCCACTTCATCTCTGTCACAGTCTTTCTGTCCCCAGGGTAAAGACGGACACTGCCACAGATTGGAATCAGGCCGTCAACATTTCATTTCATCCAGCCAGTTAGGAGCTGATTCCAGTCTTGGTGTAGAATCAGACAAAGCACCAGATCTTCCACAGTTCAGCTCCTGACAGATCAGACTCGCTGTGTCTCTGTCCATCTTATTGTAACACATATTTCCCCAGGAACCATTGTAGAAAACCTCCACATTCCTTTCACAGCCCTCAGTTAACCTGATCTCTTTAAACTCTATACAGAAGTTTTAAAAAAAAAGAATACAATTTTGTTTACATTTTAAAAGAGTGGGGAAATGTGTTATATATATATATATACTGTATATACACACACCGATCAGGTATAACATTATGACCACCTCCCTAATATTGTGTTGGTCTCGCTTTTGCTGCCAAAAGAGCCCTGACTCATCGAAGCATGGACTCCACTAGACCCCTGAAGGTGTGCTGTGATATCTGGCACCAATATGTTAGCAGCAGATCCTTTAAGTCCTGTAAGTTGTGAGGTGGGGCCTCCATGTATCGGACTTGTTTGTTCAGCACATCCCACAGATGCTCGATTGGATTGAGATCTGGGGAATTTGGAGGCCAAGTCAACACCTCAAACTCATTGTGCTCCTCAAACCATTCCTAAACCATTTTTGCTTTGTGGCAGGGCGCATTATCTGCTGAAAGAGCCACAGCCACCAGGGAATGCCATTTCCATTAAATGGTGTACATGGTCTGCAACAATGCTTAGGTAGGTGGTACTTGTCAAAGTAACATCCACATGAATGGCAGGACCCAAGGTTTCCCAGCAGAACATTGCCCAAAGCAACACACTGCCTCCGCCGGCTTGCCTTCTTCCCATAGTGCATCCTGGTGCCATGTGTTCCCCAGGTAAGCGACGCACACGCATCCGGCCATCCACGTGATGTAAAAGAAAACGTGATTCATCAGACCAGGCCATCTTCTTCCATTGCTCCATGGTCCAGTTCTTATGCCCACGTCAGCATGATTGGTGCAGCCCCATACGCAACAAACTGCGATGCACTGTATATTCTTTCTATAAGAACCAGCATTAACTTCTTGAGCAATTTGAGCTAAAGTAGCTTGTCTGTTTGATCAGACCACACATGCCAGCCTTTGCTCCCCACGTGCATCAATGAGCCTTGGCCTCCCATGACCTTGTTGCCGGTTCACCACTGTTCCTTCCTTGGACCACTTTTGATAGAGACTGACCACTGCAGACCGGGAACACCCCACAATAACAGCAGTTTTGGAGATGCTCTGATGCTCTCCAGTTGTCTAGCCATCACAATTTGGCCCTTGTCAAACTTGTTCAAATCCTTCCACTTGCCCATTTTTCCTTCTTCTAACACATCAACTATGAAGACAAAATGTTAACTTGCTGCCTAATATATCCCGCGCACTAACAGGTGCCGTGATGAAGAGATAATCAGTGTTATTCACTTCACCGGTCATAATGTTATGCCTGATCAGTGTATATATGCATGTTTACCTGAGCACACGACTCCTACATCCTCCTTGTGTTGACAGTCATGTTTTCCCCAGCCTGGAGAAGAGCAGTTTCACAGGGACATCTCATTCCCCTCACACTCCACCTCATCCAGCTATATGGGTCCAGAACCAGGACCAAACCAAGCTGGTACCTGCTGGTTACTGAGGGCCACTCCACACTGCAGCTGTCTGCACACCACACAGGCATCTTTAATATCCCAGGAGTCATCACACACTGTCCCCCATGAGCCACTGTGAAAAATCTCCAGCCTCTCTGCACAGTCTACCCCAGAACCCACCAGCCTGATGGACCTGTGACCTGATATTCAGAGAGAAAAACACATTATTGATCACTAACAACTGAAGAATCTGCCCAGATGTTGCTCTTCTCACCAAGGCATGTGATTGACAGCTGTTGTGTGGAGCTGCAGTTTAGAGTTTGTGGAGAGCTGCAGTTCCCCAGATGAGCTTCACTCCCAGAGCACTGGAAGCCCGTCACACACTCATGACTGTGTTCAGGACTGGATGAAGAGGAGCCGGAAAAGTTCAGCACAGAGCCACAGCCCAGCTGTCTGTAGACCACAGAGGATTCAGTGAGACTCCTGGAGTCCAGCTGAACTCTCCTCCAGACCTGATGGATGGAAACTTCCACTTCCCCCTCACACTGTCTCTCTCCAGACAACCGCACCAGACCATCTGAGTGAAAGATGTGGCATTTTTATCAAGTTATTGCTAGGTAATTTATGTATTTAAGTTTTTTTTTTCTTCAATAAAATCCACTCACTAGAGCAGATGACTCCAACATCTCGTCTATGAGAACATTCAGCTCGACTACATGAAGAGATGGAACATTTTGAGAGTTTTGTTTAATTCCTGTCACAATCAAACACATCAGCCAAGATTTCACCATTTCCCTCTCCAAACCTGTCAGATCCCACAATAGACACTGCAATCCCACAATTCAGCTGTCTACTGAGGACACTGGCAGCTCTCATATCCCAGCATGCATCACACACTGAGCCCCAATCATTGAGGAACCGAAGCTCCATTCTTCCAGAACAAGAGTCTGAGCCGTTTACCAGTCTGAGATCAGTGTAACCTGTGCAAAAAAACTTTTGTCATGACAAGGCCCAATACAAAAATATCTATGATAGGCCTACAACTGTCAACTGACTCAATAGGACTCAATATGGAGATAAATAATGGGCTTTTAATAATAATAATAATAATAATAATAATAATAATAATAATAATAATAATAATAATTAAACAAAACAAACAAAAAATACCCATTGACAGGTAACTTACGACGACAATCTGGCAAAGAACTGCAAATACAAGGAGAATAAATAGGGAGCAAACAAGGCAGGTAATGAGGGAGGACAGGTGGGACAAGTGAACCAATAATCAGATTAGACAATAGACAGTAGAGCACATGGTATAAGGAAACATGAACAGAGAACACACGTATAAGCTGTGTGTTCACACCAAAGATGACAACAAGAAAACACGGACAGCACAAGACAAAACATGACATGAAAGAAAGCGACCGATGTAAACACGAACTGCGTGCTACACAGAACACACACAGACAGAAGAGTGTACGGTTCAGGCTCACTCGAAGCTGCACACACGCACACACAACAGAACAGAGCGCATGAGAACAAGCAAAAAAACGTGCGCTCACAACAGACGACAAACACACAGAGCATGAATGTCAGAATCCTGCCACAGAACTGAAAGTAGACCAAAGTGCCAGGATCCGAACACCACTCCCGCACACAAGACCGCTAATGTGGACAGAATAGTGCACAGCTCGACAAGACACTACAGTAGTGTAAGGGCTCTGTCACAAAACAAATAATAAACAAGACAAAAGTGACAGAACCCTGACAAATCTCTTAATGTGTGTGATATAAAGGGGGGGTCAATAATTCTTAATTACACTATGTGGTAACTTTTGGCCTTGTAGCGATAAAAAAAAGGCTGCATGCACTTTGCGTTACAATTGTTTTGGTGGGAACCCTACAGGGTAAGACAAAAACTGTTTTGGAAGTTGGATTTATGATGTAATCGCTCATTATTTACAGTGAGGAAAATAAGTATTTGAACACCCTGCTATTTTGCAAGTTCTCCCACTTAGAAATCATGGAGGGGTCTGAAATTGTCATCGTAGGTGCATGTCCACTGTGAGAGACATAATCTAAAAAAACAATCCAGAAATCACAATATATGATTTTTTAAACTATTTATTTGTATGATACAGCTGCAAATAAGTATTTGAACACCTGAGAAAATCAATGTTAATATTTGGTACAGTAGCCTTTGTTTGCAATTACAGAGGTCAAACGTTTCCTGTAGTTTTTCACCAGGTTTGCGCACACTGCAGGAGGGATTTTGGCCCACTCCTCCACACAGATCTTCTCTAGATCAGTCAGGTTTCTGGCCTGTCGCTGAGAAACATGGAGTTTGAGCTCCCTCCAAAGATTCTCTATTGGGTTTAGGTCTGGAGACTGGCTAGGCCACGCCAGAACCTTGATATGCTTCTTACAGAGCCACTCCTTGTTATCCTGGCTGTGTGCTTCGGGTCATTGTCATGTTGGAAGACCCAGCCTTGACCCATCTTCAATGCTAACTGAGGGAAGGAGGTTGTTCCCCAAAATCTCGCAATACATGGCCCCGGTCATCCTCTCCTTAATACAGTGCAGTCGCCCTGTCCCATGTGCAGAAAAACACCCCCAAAGCATGATGCTACCACCCCCATGCTTCACAGTAGGGATGGTGTTCTTGGGATGGTACTCATCATTCTTCTTCCTCCAAACACGTTTAGTGGAATTATGACCAAAAAGTTCTATTTTGGTCTCATCTGACCACATGACTTTCTCCCATGACTCCTCTGGATCATCCAAATGGTCATTGGCAAACTTAAGATGGGCCTTGACATGTGCTGGTTTAAGCAGGGGAACCTTCCGTGCCATGCATGATTTCAAACCATGACGTCTTAGTGTATTACCAACAGTAACCTTGGAAACGGTGGTACCAGCTCTTTTCAGGTCATTGACCAGCTCCTCTTCCGTGTAGTTCTGGGCGGATTTATCACCTTTCTTAGGATCATTGAGACCCCACGAGGTGAGATCTTGCATGGAGCCCCAATCCGAGGGAGATTGACAGTCATGTTTAGCTTCTTCCATTTTCTAATGATTGCTCCAACAGTGGACCTTTTTTCACCAAGCTGCTTGGCAATTTCCCTGTAGCCCTTTCCAGCCTTGTGGAGGTGTACAATTTTGTCTCTAGTATCTTTGGACAGCCCTTTGGTCTTGGCCATGTTAGTAGTTGGATTCTTACTGATTGTATGGGGTGGACAGGTGTCTTTATGCAGCTAACGACCTCAAACAGGTGCATCTAATTTAGGATAATAAATGGAGTGGAGGTGGACATTTTAAAGGCAGACTAACAGGTCTTTGAGGGTCAGAATTCTAGCTGATAGACAGGTGTTCAAATACTTATTTGCAGCTGTATCATACAAATAAATAGTTAAAAAATCATATATTGTGATTTCTGGATTTTTTTTTTAGATTATGTCTCTCACAGTGGACATGCACCTACGATGACAATTTCAGACCCCTCCATGATTTCCAAGTGGGAGAACTTGCAAAATAGCAGGGTGTTCAAATACTTATTTTCCTCACTGTATATTTTGTTTAATTTTAACCAAAAAGTTACATAGTGTATTTTTAACTATTCACCAACAATACAAAAAACAACAACAACAACTAAACAATCATATAAATATTACACCAAAAATAAAAGACACACTGAATATTGATTCTTTACCAGAACATATCAGGCCCACATTATTGTCATTGGTGCAGTTGTGTGTGATGATACACACAGTATATATATTTATATATAAAAATATATATATTTGTTAAATTGTTTTTTAATGACTGAATATTGAAACATTTTAATTAATAGCTGCTTTGAAACGATATGTATTGTGAAAAGCACTATACAAATAACTGTGAATTGAATTTAATTGAAAATCAACTTAAGTATTAGAAACCAATATGGGAGCACAAAACTTTATACACAGATATGACTTAGAATATATAAAATACTTTACCTGAGCAGATAACTCCAGCGTCTTTACTATGATCACAGTTATGTTTTTCCCATCCTCCTGATCCACACTTCGCCAATGTTGAATCTGATCGCCTACAATTGACAAAATTCATCAAGATTGGTCCTGATCCTGGTTCAAAGTAAGCATCACCCAGATCATCTACAGGTTCTCCACAGTCCAGCTCTCTACACACCACCACAGCATCAGTCATATCCCAGTCATCATCACACACTGTTCCCCACTGACCTCTATGAAGAACCTCAAATCTACCAGCTCAGCGACTGTGACCACCAACCAACCTCACATTCAGATGGACGGATGATGAGAGAGCTGACACAATGAGAGAAAGATAAAGGAATCAGAAGTGAGGAAGAGAAATATACATAATCTAATATTCTGTAAATAACAAATGCATTTATTATTATTATTATACCATCATCTGAGGCACCACATTACAGTCAAAGTTAATTGTAAGTATTTGAAGAACACATTACAATTTCTGAATTCATTAATGAATTTCTGAAAATAATTTCACTACTCTCATTCCTTGTGTACTTACCAGCTGTGATTAATGTATAACCGAAGACAGTAAAACGAGCATCAGGCATCTCTCCATCTTCAACAATTTAACATGCAGTACAAGCTTCTCCGCACTGATGATACAGAAGTACAGACATCCTCTCAGCCACCTTAACGAGAGAGAAAGTGGTCCGACACCCTCCAATCACACTCACTGTTACCTTATTAGACAGAACAGAGGAAATCATCAAACAACTTCAGTGACAAATCAGAGGACGCTTTTAAGACATTCTCCACATAGCCGAGTCAATATCACTATAGAGTGCCTTTGAGACTTCACAATTTCCAAAATAAAAATATGATATTTTCCATTTAACTTCATATATGTTGTATTAAGGAGACCATAGGCTGTTAGAAATGCATATTGGTCAAGCTCCAGTACTTTTTATAAATTATCTGCAAGCTGACAATAAATGAGCAAACCATAAAATATGTCCACCCTGTCATGGGATAATTGCACATTATTTTCTAAATAAAATCTAACAACAAAGATATTTAGTCAAACTTTAAAACAATACTAACTAGCCCTCATTTGTTTATTAAGAAATCTCACACACAGTTTTGTTAACTTGTTAAAATAATTTGTTTATTTTCATAAAAGTTCAAGATGACAGGGTGGACAACAATATGACAGGGTGGAACTTGGCATGACAGGGTGGACAAATGATTTAATTGGTGAACTAGAAGAGAGCAGGAACAATAATATGTAATATGTGAAAAATTGTAATATGTGTGTTATAATCCACGTCCACCCTGTTATGGAAGGCTTGGTGACAGGGTGGACAATGACAGGGTGGACATTTTTTGCTAAATTTAGCATTTAATGAATACATGGTGTTCCTGCAGTTAGCATAGTGATTCACTGTTGAAGCTGACTGTGCACTGTTTAAAATATATATTTTGAATTTCTGAAAAGTTTTTGTATTAATTAATATTTCACAATGACAGGGTGGACATATTAAGCTTGACAACACACAACTACAAACACAATATGATGAAAATGAGGAAATATAAGTGTAGATTCTTGCTGTGTGTGCAGCAGATGATTTAATCTCCATTGAAGAAAGAGCAAATGGGGGAGGGGATGTCACTGAGTACATCAGTTTGTAAATGACAAAGTCCATAATGACCCAGTCCAAAATGACCCAGTCCATAATGACAGGGTGGACAGCAATTTCAGGGACACGTGCAAAATGCTTAATATTATTATGAAAATAAAAAATAAATGATCAAAATGACTTGTTTTATTAAATAACTAGTTGAGGACAATAAAAACATTCAAAAAGTATTTTAATTTTATGTCATTTAACCATTTTGAACACTCACTGAAGTTAGCCGAGCACGCTGTGGGACATGCCAAAATCACATACATCCAATCAAAGAAAATGTTATAAAATGAGAAAAACACATTTCAAGAGACTTATCATTGTTACTTGTATGTGTGTAAATGTTTGGCCATTCATAATAAAACCTCAGAATTTCATTATTTTGCATTATGTTCATGATGACTGAGCGATTCTGTTGAGGACACCAAAGGCACTTTATAGTGATAATGACCCAGGCGTCGATTTCGGGGGGGACGCGTACCCACCAGATTTCGTCCTGAGTCCTTTTGTACCCACCACCATTTTTTTTTTTTTTTTTTTTAAACCTCAAGTTCAATTTTACGGTGAAGCATTGCTGCCACACACATATTTTTTCCACTCAATTGTGTCATAATAACGATATCTTATATCGTTTTAACGACATCTTTTGTCGTAAAAACGTTTGAAAAGCAGAAGCAAGCTCCGTAAAATAGGCTCTTCTGCTGCCTGTATCAGTGGCAGTGCCCATAGCACGAAATTGTTGTAATGTATTGATGTAGCCTACAGTTCTTAACAGCCATGGGCAGAGGTGGGTAGTAACGAATTACATTTACTTCGTTACATTTACTTGAGTACATTTTTTGGGTAACTTGTACTTTTAGAGTAGATTTAAAGATGGGTACTTTTACTCTTACTCAAGTAAATTTCTTGTGAAAAAACTGTACTTTTACTTAGTTACATTCGGTGGCGTTCCTCCGTTACTGTCAAATGGTAATAATTATATTATATATATTAAAATAAGTTAATATGACTTTCGCAAGTCTCGCGAAACGTTGGAGAGGCTGTTTCGCGAGAGGTTGCTACGCATCACCCGCTTATATTAGCGCGCGTTTAGTCGGAAGATGATGGCCGAAGCAGAGGAAGATGTGTGTGAGCTACGGGAGGCAGATTGCTCGTGGCTTCAAGTTCAGTCTATGTTTTCACTCCAAGATGTCAAAAAGAATAGTTTCATAATGCGATGCATGTTGTGTGCACCCAAACGAACTGACTTCTCTCAGCATACAAGAATTCCACCCTGAAAAGAACATGTAGCGGTAAGTGTCACAATGATGCCTATATTTGAACACTATTAACGGTCATTTGGTAACTATGGGAAATTTTCCCTTATTATAATACTATTTCACACACTGCCCGAGTGTTTTCCTCATATGCGCTCTTGTGCAAGCAATGACAAATCGTTTGAATCCTCCAAACAACACACGTCCACGAACAAACGTTCACATCTGCACATTTACATATCCTTTTCTTCACAAAACGAAACAAATTGAATAGCCTAATGTGACGTCTTGCATTTATACACAAATCCGGACAGACACCTGTCTGAAGTGTAGAAAATACATACAAATAAAAACGGTATTGTATTTTATTCCTACCTAAAGAATAGCCTATATACTTATAAAAATATAAGAACAAAGTATGTTTTAAGAAGAGACACATCATTAATTTACACTGTTTAACCATTAATCACACACACGCACGCACGCACGCACGCACGCACACACACACACACACGGTTCATTAGCTTACATTAGTTAACATGAACTAATAATGAACTGCACTTATAAAGCACTTATTTATCTTTATGTTAATTTAAACATTTACTAATGCATTATTCAAGTATTGTTAACATTAGTCAATGCACTGTGAACTAACATGAATAAACTATGAACAGCTGGATTTTTATGAACTAACGTTGACAAAGATGAACTAATGCTGAACAGAGGTGTTGTTCATGGTTAGTTCATGTTAACTAATACAACCTTCTTGTAAAGTGTTACCGAGGGGTGTGTGAAAGCTCTCCAAGTAGCCAGAAATTCAGGGTTTTCGCTTCTTATCAATCAGATCGAAAGTAACTAGTAACTAACTACTTGAGTAGTTTTCTCATCAAATACTTTTTTACTCTTACTCAAGTAAATATTACGATTGTTACTTTTACTTTTACTTGAGTAAATATTTCCGTAAGTACTTGTACTTTTACTTGAGTACAGATTTTGGCTACTCTACCCACCTCTGGCCATGGGTAGCAGGTGCCATGGACCGCTCATGATTAGCGTAATGACAGACCCCGGTGCAGCCACAAATATCATAACTATCTATAGGCCTACTGTAATTAAGACATTCAAGAAATGTATTAAAAAGAAAGACGCTTTCAGCCTTACTCAAAGTAGAGCCCTACATTTCTGCCCGAGCCCGACGGGCCCCAACTTTTTTACGCCCCTAGGGCCGGGCTTCGGGCCAATTTTCCAGTCATAGCTTACCTCAGACGCGGACCGGGCTTCGGGCCTTTTTAGGCTATAAGACGGCGCTATGCAACACGCATCGCCGCAAATGAGTAAAGCAAGCCAACACGCAAACTGCCACAAGTTAAACTGAAATAAGCTAAGTCTTAGATGCTCAAAAGCACAATCATCTTCATTAAAACTAATGAGACTAAAGGCTCTTACCAGTGTTTAGGTCGCTCGTTCTCATAATGCGGACTTTGATGTTGAAATGAGCTGATGAATAAGATGCTCATATCTGTTGCTTTCGTTGACATGAACTCCGTTAAATGTGCATAGCACGGGAATTGAAGATCGGATTAATATATACATTTCGCGGATAGGTGTAGCCTAAGGTAAGACAACCAGCATGTTTTTTTTATTATTTGCGCGCGCCATTGCGATCTGCTAGCCTCATCTTGTCAAAAATGCCTTTTTACTGTGATGGTGGTGATAGTAGGCTAAACACGATGTGAACGGGTGAACACGATGAAAGGGGTGCGGGGGCCGAAGCCGCACCACCACCGGGCTGATCACCTTGACAATAGGGTATGGCCCAATGAACCGCAGTGCCAGTTTCCTAGATGGCACCCTAAGAGGCAGGTCCCTAGTGGAGAGCCACACCCTTTGCCCACAGATGTATTTAGTTGCTTCAGCCCGATGACGATCCGCCAATCTCTTGGTGCGTTCCCTGGTTCGCAGCAGCGCCTCCCTGGCCCGCTTCCAGGTCCGCCGGCACCGATCAATGAATGCCTGAACTGAGGGAACCGCAGCTTCGGGACCCTGTGAGGGAAACAAAGGGGGTTGATAACCAAGACAGCACAAGAAAGGAGACAATCCAGTAGACGACACCGGCAAGGACTTATGGGCGTATTCAGCCCAGGTGAGTTGCTGGCTCCAGGATGAAGGGCTGTGAGAAGCAAGACACCGGAGAATCCGCCCAAGATCCGGGTTTGCCCGCTCTGTCTGACTGTTGGTCTGTGGATGGAATCCCGATGACAGACTAGCAGTAGCACCAATCTGCCGACAGAATTCCCTCCAAAAGTGAGAGACAAACTGGGGACCCCTGTCGGAGACCACATCTTCCGGAAGACCATGAATCCGGAAGACATGGTCCACGATCACCTGCGCAGTCTCTTTGGCAGAGGGGAGTTTGGGAAGGGGAATGAAATGAACCGCCTTAGAAAAACAGTCCACGACCGTGAGAGCCACGGTATTGCCACTGGACTCCGGTAACTCTGACACGAAGTCCAGTGCAATGTGGGACCAAGGACGGGAAGGAATAGGAAGGGGTTGAAGCAGACCAACGGGCACAGCATTACCAGACTTGTTTTGCGCACATACAGAGCAAAAAACCACAAACCGATGGACGTCCCCTCCCATGCCCCGCCACCAAAAACGCTGGCGAACCACAGCCAGCGTTCTTCTCACCCCTGGGTGACACACTAACCTGGATGAGTGGCACCACTCCAGAACTTCCGGCCGGACCGATACCGGAACAAACAATTTGCCCACCGGACACCCCCTTGGCACCTATGTTCCCAACTGGGCCAGCCTGACGCGCTCCTTGATGCCCCAGGTGACGTACCCCACTACACAACCAGGAGGGAGGATAGTATCCGGCGGCACCACGTCCTCTGGGGTAGAGAACTGACGTGAAAGCGCATCAGGCTTACCATTCTTGGAACCCGGCCGGTAAGACAGGCAAAAATTAAAACGACCAAAAAAGAGTGCCCAGCGGGCCTGCCTGGAGTTTAGCCGTTCTAATGTACTCCAGGTTCCGGTGATCGGTCCAGACCAGGAACGGCTCCACTGACCCCTCCAACCAGTGGCACCACTCCCCCAGTGCCAGGCGCACGGCCAACAACTCACGGTTACCGATGTCGTAGTTCCGCCAGTGAGAAAAGTATGCACAAGGGTGTAACTTGTGATCATGAGGGGATCTTTGGGAGAGAACTGCTCCGACTCCTTGCATCGATGCATCGACCTCCACAAGAAACTGTCGAGAAGGATCAGGAGTAATTATAATAGGCGCTGAAGAAAAACGTCTCTTTAGTTCATTAAAAGCAGCCTGAGCTGCTGGAGACCAGCAAAAAGGTTCTCTTGTGGAGGTCAATGCAGTCAAAGGAGCCGCCACCTGACCGAAATTACGAATAAACCTCCGATAAAAATTGGCAAAACCGATAAAACATTGCAATGTCTTTCGGCTATCAGGTGTCGGCCAATCGGAGACAGCCCTCACCTTTGCAGGGTCCATGCGGATCCCCTCCACCGAGATGATATGACCCAAGAACGGAACTGACTGGTTATGAAATGAACACTTCTCCGCCTTAGCATAGAGTTGGTTCTCTAACAGCCGCTGCAGCACTTGCCTGACGTGCTGGATGTGTACCTGGAAAGAACGAGAAAATATCAAAATGTCATCCAGATACACAAAGACAAATTGGTTGATCATGTCTCTCAGCACGCCATTAATGAGAGCCTGGAAGACGGCTGGGGCATTAGTAAGTCCGAAGGGAAGGACCCGGTACTCAAAATGCCCTGTGGGAGTGTTAAATGCCATCTTCCATTCATCCCCCTTCCTGATCCGAACCAAATGGTAGGCTTGCGGAGGTCCAACTTCGTAAAGTACTTTGCTCCCTGCAAAACCTCGAAGGCTGAAGACATCAAAGGTAGAGGATACCTGTTCTTAATAGTTATGTCATTCAGCCCCCGATAGTCTATGCAAGGACGCAAAGAGCCATCTTTCTTCTTTACAAAGAAGAACCCCGCCCCTGCTGGCGAGGAAGAAGGACGAATGACACCGGCTGCCAGAGATTCAGTCAGATAACTCTCCATGGCCGCCCGTTCAGGAGCGGACAGGGAGAATAACCGTCCCTTGGGCGGAGAAGTGCCAGGGAGGAGATTGATGGCGCAATCGTAAGGACTGTGCGGAGGAAGGGATGTGGCCCGGGACCGACTGAAGACCGCCCGCAAATCATGATAGACCTCAGGAACTCGAGATAGATCCACAGACTCCTCCTGTAACATAGGAAGAGAAAAGACAGGAGACAAGGCAGACACAAGACAATGGGCATGACAATAAGAACTCCATGACAAAATTTAATTTTCTGACCAATTAATATGCGGGTTATGAGTAGTAAGCCAAGGGTGTCTTAAGACAATAGGGGCAAGGGGTGAATGACAAATAAAAAAAAAAACAATTCTTCCCTGTGGTTACCAGAAGTGACAATGACTAAAGGAGCAGTGGTATGAGAAATAGTGGAGAGTTCTCTGCCATCAAGAGCATGAGCTGTGAGAGGAGGAACAAGAGCCTGAAATGGAATGCCTCTCCTAGAAGCCCAGGTGGAATCCATGAAATTTCCCTCAGCCCCTGAGTCTAAGAGAGCAGATAGATGAAATTTAGCACCTTGGACCATTACAGAGATAGGTAGCATGGACCGGGAACCTGCAGATGGGGTTGTAGTGGTAGCGCTTGCCAGTACCCCTCTAACTACTGACGAGCGCTGGCTTTTGCTGGACAGGTGGCTGCAAAGTGCCCCGGCTTCCCACAATACAAGCACAGCCCTTTGGCGTAGCGCTGTTGCTTCTCTGTGGCAGATAGATGATACCTGCCTAGCTGCATAGGTTCAGGAGAAGGTAGATGAACCAGATCATCGGGAGCCATCCCGGCAGAAGCTCTATCCTGGAAAGGTGTGGGCACGGAGGAACGAACTCTACGACGGAGGTCCCGGCGATTGTCCAATCGTATAGCCAATTCCACCAGCTTGTCTAAACCCTCAGGAAGTTCACGTGCATAAACTTCATCCCGTATTTCCTCTGCCAGTCCCTCTGCGAACCTGGCCACCAGGGCCTCATCGTTCCACCCACTTGATGCAGCCAGAGTATGGAACTCTACTGCAAAATCCACCACTGAACGCCTACCTTGCTGAAGGGCTGCCAGGAGCCGAGATGCTTCTTTGCCAAGAGCTGACCGAACAAAAACCTTCATCATTTCCGCCGTGAACAATGAGAACTCCTTGCAGCAATCAGCCTCCTCGGACCACACAGCCGTGGCCCATTCCCGAGCCTGTCCGGTGAGGAGGGAGATAACAAAAGCTACCTTAGAAGAATCCAAGGCATAAGTGGTTGGTTGTAGAGAAAAAAAACACCTCACACTGGATGATGAAGGATCGGCACATAGTGGGCTCACCAGAATAAACAGGTGGGTTGTTAATCCGCGGCTCGTGGATGGTAGGAACACGTTCAGTGGCAAGCCGCTCAAGGTCGTGGTCCCTTTGCATCCGGGAGATAGTATCCGTAAGCTCGGTGACCTGGCGCCTCAAGGTGTCAACGGCATGATGTGCTGCTGTGAGCTCCTCCTGGTGACGTCCAATCATAGCACCTTGTGCCTCCACCGCTGTATGCATAGGTAACTGATCTGCTGGGTCCATCGTGGCCAGAGTGTGATGTGAGGGCTTGACGGAAAAACAGAGAACCCAAGAGCAGATCAGTTCACACTATATTTATTAGGATTTATTAAGTAAAAGGAAACAATATTTAAATGGGGCAGCCGAGCTGCCAAGCCAGGGGAAATAGCCGAAGACGTGATCCAAGGGCAGGCAAAAGTCAAAAGACAGCAACAGGCAGGCAGGCTCAGGACCAGCGAAATGACAGTCCAAGGTGCAGGGCAGAGAACAATCCAGGCACAGGCACAGAGTCAATAGCAAAATGCAAAATCAAAAAGGAGATGGGAAAACTGAGCTGCAGGGCTGGATCAAACTAGGAAAAAACAGAATATGATCAAACCTTGGTAAGGCAAAAATAGAATCTCAATTCAAAGGCAAGAGCACGACAGAAAAACAGACAAAACACTCTGGCAGAGAAGGCAGGTAAGGAAGAAAGCTAAATAGTGAGAGAAATTAAATGAGAGGAGAAACAGGTGAGAGGTGTGCAAGAGCCCTGATCATAATGCAGCGCAGCTGCCACAGAAATCAAGTGCGGGAAACTTAAATGGAGAGACAAGTGAGAGTGGTGTGCAGTAGTGCTGATTACGAATAGAGCACAGCTGTGGTGCAGTGGAAAAATACACAGAAACATAAATGAGAAAAAAAGCAGGAAGAGCAATGATCAAACCCGAGTCCTGACAGGTCGTCACTTTAAAAAGCAAAAACTTTAGTTTAACAAACAAAAAAATGCTTCAAACATTTTTCTAAATTAACTTAATAAAGAAACAAAACGAAATTTAACTACTTTGACATTAAAAACAAAACTGAACTATTTTAATGGCTGCAACTAATGTGTAATAGAGAGGATATAAAAAAAAACACGGGCTCCAGTGGGACTCGTGGTTAAAAAAAATAGCAAAAATGAAAAATATTAAAGAATTCACGGGGGCTTTTGTCGGCATGAGTAAGATAGGCTATAAGACCCGCAATATGTCTCTCAGCTGACATTTTTATTTATTTACATTAGTAAGCTACAGGACATAGTCTTTCAAAACATGACCTGCGCGAAAGAGAAAAAAAATGCATCATGTACCCAGCACTTCTGAAAATGCACTTCTGAATGCGTCTCTGTCCCCAGCACATTTCAAACCAAACTGGTTCAAACCATGATTCTCCATATACACTCACCTAAAGGATTATTAGGAACACCATACTAATACTGTGTTTGACCCCCTTTCACCTTCAGAACTGCCTTAATTCTACGTGGCATTGATTCAACAAGGTACTGAAAGCATTCTTTAGAAATGTTGGCCCATATTGATAGGATAGCATCTTGCAGTTGATGGAGATTTGTGGGATGCACATCCAGGGCACGAAGCTCCCGTTCCACCACATCCCAAAGATGCTCTATTGGGTTGAGATCTGGTGACTGTGGGGGCCATTTTAGTACAGTGAACTCACTGTCATGTTCAAGAAACCAATTTGAAATGATTCGAGCTTTGTGACATGGTGCATTATCCTGCATCAGAGGATGGGTACATGGTGGTCATAAAGGGATGGACATGGTCAGAAACAATGCTCAGGTAGGCCGTGGCATTTAAATGATGCCCAATTGGCACTAAGGGGCCTAAAGTGTGCCAAGAAAACATCCCCCACACCATTACACCACCACCACCAGCCTGCACAGTGGTAACAAGGCATGATGGATCCATGTTCTCATTCTGTTTATGCCAAATTCTGACTCTACCATCTGAATGTCTCAACAGAAATCGAGACTCATCAGACCAGGCAACATTTTTCCAGTCTTCAACTGTCCAATTTTGGTGAGCTTGTGCAAATTGTAGCCTCTTTTTCCTATTTGTAGTGGAGATGAGTGGTACCCGGTGGGGTCTTCTGCTGTTGTAGCCCATCCGCCTCAAGGTTGTGCGTGTTGTGGCTTCACAAATGCTTTGCTGCATACCTCGGTTGTAACTAGGGCTGAACGATTAATTGCATTTGCGATAATATTGCGATATGATAAAACACGATTTCCTAACAGCAAAGGCTGCGATTACAGTCTGGTCACGTGACACGCGAGAGTAAAGTCTGCAGAAGAAGAAGCAACATGGCACGCTACACATATCATATGCCTGGCCTAAAAGGGAAAAAAAACTGTTTGTGTTTGATCTATCTAATATTGTGTTGTTCATACTATAGGCTACTATCATCTCTCCAATGATTCTGTATCGATTCTGAGCTTAGATTTTAACTGCAGGTGCGCGGTGGCGCTGCATGTGTTTTACAAACACCCGTATTCTGATTGCTTCCATTCTCTCTCTCTCTCTCTCTCTCTCTCTCTCTCTCTCTCTCTCTCTCTCTCTCTCTCTCTCTCTCTCTCTCTCTCTCTCTCTCTCTCTCTCTCTCTCTCTCTCTCTCTCTCTCTCTCTCTCTCACACACACACAAACCATAAAATAATATTTCATAATGTTCCGGAAGGTTGACGGCGAATTGCAATGACATTCGCAGGCTTCTCTTCACAGGAAATGCGCTGTGAGAAACTTTGCTTGATGTCACGCTTACAGTGTGTGTTCTCGCCCGCCGGTATTTTCCTTACAAATGCTTAACGAAGGCTTCATTCATGTCGTTAGGAATGCAGTGTGCTTGTATATTAAAAATAAGAAACTCGCTGACAGAAGGCTTTCCATTTCAAATGCTCACGCGGCGCTTTGTGAAGAGTGAGCACGCGTCTGTAATGCGAAATTAATGTAAACACCATCAGTAATGTCTTAATGAATTAAACAGACAGGGCAAAAACATCTTATATTTCAAAAGAGATCTGTGCATGAATGCAGGTCTGCTGCTGTCTATGATGATGTCATCATTAATAATCAAACAACAGTAAAGCTGAGAAAGAGAAAAATCACTCACAGTTCAGACACTCTTAAATACTGAAAGCACTCTTTGTTCATTGCTTGTAATGTTTTTTTGTTCCTCTTTATGATTTACTAGCTTATGTTTTGCACCTATATTAGTTTATATATTTAAAATTATTAACATGCAATTGTTTTAATTAAAATGTTATAATGTGTAGTTATTTAAAAAAGCTGATAATTACATATATCATAATAAAAAACATTTACAATTTTTAATAAATTAATAATATTAATATTAATAATTAATAAGGAAAAAGTTCAAGAATTGTTTTGGAATCGGATTGTGACTCCCAGAATCGGAATCAGATCGTGAGGTACCAATTAAAGATTTCCACCATTACTATACAATGATGTATTGTTGAATAATACAGATGATAAAGAGTTTAAAAAATAATCGCATATTAAATCGCAATCACAATTTTGGTTAAAAAAAAATCGCAATTTGATTTTTTTCCAAAATCGTTCAGCCCTAGTTGTAACAAGTGGTTATTTCAGTCAAAGTTGCTCTTCTATCAGTCTTCTATCGGCCCATTCTCCTCTGACCTCTAGCATCAACAAGGCATTTTCGCCCACAGGACTGCCGCATACTGGATATTTTTCCCTTTTCACACCATTCTTTGTAAACCCTAGAAATGGTTGTGCGTGAAAATCCCAGTAACTGAGCAGATTGTGAAATACTCAGACCGGCCCGTCTGGCACCAACAACCATGCCACGCTCAAAATTGCTTAAATCACCTTTCTTTCCCATTCTAACATTCAGTTTGGAGTTCAGGAGATTGTCTTGACCAGGACCACACCCCTAAATGCATTGAAGCAACTGCCATGTGATTGGTTGATTAGATAATTGCATTAATGAGAAATTGAACAGGTGTTCCTAATAATCCTTTATGTGAGTGTATATCTAACTGTCAGTGCTGATGAACTCCTCCTATTTATAGCATCTAAGCCCAACACCTGCAGAGACGAGATAAAAGCACTGATAACTAACTGTGAATGTCCTAAACACTGTCTATTAGTGTATACATATGTTAGCATGACATTAACAAGTAATAAACTCAACTCTGTAAAATGAATACTATTGTAAATGGCATTTATAAAATTAAGTTAATCAATGCTTGCAAGAGCACATTGCACAATTTAGCTCTAATCACACCGAGGGGTGGAAAACATCACAAAATTAATTTTGTGAAAGCTTTCTTCCGTGTATGTCAAATAATTGATTTGACTAATGTGAAATTGACCTAATTCCACAGAAGTGGTTTCAGATGGGCCACAATAACCATAACTATCATTCAGTGAAGATATAAGCATGTTGTTCACCTTGTGACCAGCAGAGAGAGCCTGTACTACAGTAGGCCTACTGTATATACACATTCTGTACACATTCATACACATACACATTATATGGACACATTCTGCCAGAGTTGCTGCCAAACTGCGTGATTCGCAGCATAGTTTCCAAGGATGTGGTCAGTATCCCACACTTCTTTAGGCAGAATTTTAGTTGGTCCCTCAGCCTCTTTTCTGACCTCCTGCATCTCAGCGGTGTCACATGACTGTCAGTTTGTGTTGTCTTTCAGGTTACTTGTCACATGTTCTTTTGTCTTAGTTTTCTTGCCACTTGTCTGCTTCCTTGGTTACCCTCGTTAGTTCGTTTAGTTCAGCTGTATCCTGTTAATAATCTAGTTTCTGTTTGCCATTTAAGTTCTTCCCTTTTCACTCAGTCTCTGTCTGTTCACCGTTATGTTTAGATGTGTTGTGCTGTTGCCTGTCTGCCTGCCTTGAGATTACTTTAAATTAAACTACGTTTGAGAACTGTATTTTCCTGTCTCCGTCTTCCTGTCTACACACACCCGTGGCCGTGACTGGTGATGGCAAAATCAGGCTTCCTGAACCACTGAGACTTTGCAGCCCATTGCTTTACCAAACGATTCATTACCCGAAGCTTCAATAATCATTATCAAATATTTATACATTTTTTGGGTAGTGACAGTATGAACAACAAAAATGATCTGTGTTGAGTGCAGTGCTTATGGTGGAGGGAATGTAATAAAGCAAACTGCAACAGAGTTGTCTGGGGTGGGAAAAGTTAAGAATTGTTACTGTTTTTTAGAAAGGAACAGCGGATGCTGGGGAAAATAAAAATGAGGATACTGATGATTCTGTTGAGACCAAAATACTAGTGGATCCTCAGATCTTGTAAGATTTTCTTCCGATAAATGCCGATCCATTTCAACACTAGCATCTGTTGCATTTGAGCTCCTTCTACTGTGATCAACCATGCTATCCAGCAGATGCCAAAGGACACCTAATAATAGAGGAAAACTCTCTAACCTAATAGTAATAATGTAGCATACTGTAGTATAATAGTATAATGTAATAATATATAGCCCTAACACATATGAACCAAAATAATGACAAGGACACAACTCTCTGAGACTCACACTTCTACTACTCTTGACACTTCTCTGAAACACCACAACAACCACAAGGTGGCGAGAGTTTCGAACCCGGAGCAACACTCAGACCGAACCGATGACGTATACCGTACAAACCGAGGCCTCGTTTGTCATTGGTCACGTGATTTCTCCGTTAACACAAGCCTTGAACCGGGGCTTCATCTGGCACGTCCATTTATTCTTGACACAAGCTCCAACACCTCGGTTCAAATGCCACATCACTACCCGTGACAGATGACCGGACCCTTAAATGGATTACGCTGCAAGGTTGAGTTTTTAGCCTTTGTGGAAGAATTGTTCTATCTTGCCAAGAACTGCCCTTATGACAACGAGACACTGAAGTCCCTGTTCTGGACTGGGGCAAATTACCATCTGCCCGTGGACCTACCAGACACCACTGGACTGAGCTGGAGAAAAGCTCTCATCCGTTGTCTGGAGAGCGTTGCATCCCGGTCCAGAATGCAGCCAGTCCCCGTCCAGTGTCCCGTGACGTCTCCTGTCCACGTCCAGCATCCAGTGACATCTCCAGTCCCATAGGCGTCAATTTCAGAGGGGACGGGGGGGACGCGTACCCACCAGATTTTGTCCTGAGTTCTTTTGTACCCACCACTATTTTTCTTTTTTTTTTAAACCTCGAGTTCAATTTTACGGTGAAGCATTGCTGCCACACACATATTTTTTCCACTCAATTGTGTCATAATAACGATATCTTATGTTGTTTTAACGACATCTTTTCTCATAATAACGAGATCTTATGTCGTTTTAACGACATCTTTTGTCGTAAAAACGTTTGAAAAGCAGAAGCAAGCTCCGTAAAATAGGCTCTTCCGCTGTCTGTATCAGTGGCAGTGCCCATAGCACGAAATTGTTGTAATGTATTGATGTAGCCTACAGTTCTTAACAGCCATGGGTAGCAGGTGCCATGGACCGCTCATGATTAGCGTAATGACGGACCCCGGTGCAGCCACAAATATCATAACTATCTATAGGCCTACTGTAATTAAGACATTCAAGAAATGTATCAAAAAGAAAGACGCTTTCAGCCTTACTCAAAGTAGAGCCCTAAATTTCTGTCCGAGCCCGATGGGCCCCGACTTTTTTACGCCCCTAGGGCCGGGCTTCGGGCAAATTTTCCAGTCATAGCTTACCTCAGACGCGGACCGGCTTCGGGCCTTTTTAGGCTATAGGACGGCGCTATGCAACACGCATCGCCGCAAATGAGTAAAGCAAGCCAACACGCAAACTGCCACAAGTGAAACTGAAAATAAGCTAAGTCTTAGATGCTCAAAAGCACAATCATCTTCATTAAAACTAATGAGACTAAAGGCTCTTACCAGTGTTTAGGTCGCTCGTTCTCATAATGCGGACTTTGATGTTGAAATGAGCTGATGAATAAGATGCTCATATCTGTTGCTTTCGTTGACATGAACTCCGTTAAATGTGCATAGCACGGGAATTGAAGATCGGATTAATATATACATTTCGCGGATAGGTGTAGCCTAAGGTAGGACAACCAGCATGTTTTTTTAATTATTTGCGCGCACCGTTGCGATCTGCTAGCCTGATCTTGTCAAAAATGCCTTTTTACTGTGATGGTGGTGATAGTAGGCTAAACGTTTAAACGATGCTTTAAGTGTTTTATATGGATTTTATAAGCAAGACAAGTCAAGTGTTGATTTCAGAGGCTAAAGTGTTGGGTTAACTCACTGTCGGCCGCTGGCCGCTTGGTCGCCACTTTAAAAAGCAAAAACTTTAGTTTAACAAACAAAAAAATGCTTCAATTTTTTTTCTAAATTAACTTAATAAAGAAACGAAACGAAATATAGCCTAACTACTTTGACAAGTGTTGATTTGAGAGGCTAAAGCGTTGGGTTAACTCACTGTCAGTGCATGGCCGCTTGGTCGTCACTTTAAAAAGCAAAAACTTTAGTTTAACAAACAAAAAAATGCTTCAAACATTTTTCTAAATTAACTTAATAAAGAAACAAAACGAAATTGAACTAATTTGACATTAAAAACAAAACTGAACTATTTTAATGGCTGCAACTAATGTGTAATAGGGAGGATTAAAAAAAAAAACACACCATGAAAAAAAAATAGCAAAAATGAAAAATATTAAAGAATTCACAGGGGCTTTTGTCGGCATGAGTAAGATAGGCTATAAGACCCGCAATATGTCTCTCAGCTGACATTTTTATTTATTTACATTAGTAAGCTACAGGACATAGTCTTTCAAAACATGACCTGCGCGAAAGAGAGAAAAAAATAATGCATCATGTACCCAGCACTTCTGAAAATGCACTTCTGAATGCGTCTCTGTCCCCAGCACATTTCAAACCAAACTGACGCCCATTTAAATATGGATATTTTTCTTACACAAACGCAGTGATTCGCTTCAGAACGCCTTTATTAACACCCCAGAGCCACGTGGAGCACGTTTTTGACGGACAGATGCACTTTTTATGGACTTCAAAAACAGAGCAACTATTAATACAATTCTAATGCTTGGATTAGCCTGGACTTTTGTAATATAACTCCGATTTTATTCGTCTAAAAGAAGAATGTCATATACACCTAGGATGACTTGAGGGTGAGTAAATTGTGGGCTAATTTTCATTTTTGGGTGAACTATCCCTTTAAGTGTTTCCAGCAGATGGCACCGCAAGCTTGTGCAGCACTAACAGAATACGTACCATTTGTGCGTGTATTAGAAAAAGTTATATTCTGCAGTCAATGTTTAGTAATTGTTTAAGGCAATTTCATGATTTCAGTCACCATACAGTAACCAGCAACAACCCCATTTCATAAAGTGCGTGTGCAGTGCTTTTTTTTTTTTTGTGCGCTTGAGCGTGCCTCAAAAGAGGACTTGTAGGCTATGCACTACTTGCTTTATGCACTTTGTCGACACAAATTAATAGCTCAAACAGCCACCCACAAATAGTCTATAAACAAAGCTTCCGGCTGTCTTTGAGTTCACATGAACAACGGTTAAAGTTACTCATCAGGCTGCAGTGGTGTAGCGTCTGGGCATGCAGGGTATGCACGTGCAAATGGGCCTGGGCCAATAAGGGGCCCGCCCATGGGGAACTTTTAATTAAAATGAGGGAATTCCTTTTTAATTCGTGGCCACTATATTTGTATGCATGTCATGAGTAGTAATTTCTTGTTTCTCCGTAATGTGTAATTTCTCCGTCATTTCACGTGTGCGCGTTTATTATTTTTTGCACCCTGCAAAAACTCCCATTATAATTACTGTACTCCCATATAATTTCCCTACTGTAATTAAGACATATTCAAGAAATGTATTAAAAACATAAAGACGCTATAGTTTCAGCCTTAAAGGCCGCAGAAACAGGCCAATGGGTTTGTTACGCACGTCAATCCATTCCCGACGATCTTGGTTTGCTAAACCGAAAAAAAAAAAAAATAATACCATAGGCTAATATTTAAACATAGCCTAACCATGAAAATAAATAGGCTACGTTTTCTTTAACCCACGGCCAATGAAGGCGCTGGCTCTTCTGATGAATTTTTTTCCTTTATGACAGCGGAAACAACTCACAATACTCCGTCATTTTTAGCCCATACAGATAAGTTCAAGACATAATTATAAACTATAAACTGTCTACTTTTATTTGTGTACACTCACAATAACAACAAAGGCCAATATTTAAACATAGCCTAACCATGAAAATAAATAGGCTACGTTTTCTTTAACCCACGGCCAATGAAGGCGCTGGCTCTTCTGATGGATTTTTTCCCTTTATGACAGCGGAAACAACTCACAATACTCCATCATTTTTAGCCCATACAGATAAGTTCAAGACATAATTATAAACTATAAACTGTCTACTTTTATTTGTGTACACTCACAATAACAACAAAGGCCGTGGATTCAGGGAACGGATTATTTTGCATTTTGCATTCCACTCCACTCCAAACGCTGTCTTCATTTCAAAAATGTATTTTGTTTATTAAACGCAAAGTTTTTAATTTCAAAAGCATTTCTAAATTCAGTTCATATTTCCAACAAACGAAATTCCAAGCCAAAATAATTAAATAGTAAAAAAAACAACTTTCAGTTGTAAATGCAAATTCAAACATTTCGCTCTTTTAATTTTAATTAATGCTTGAATAACACGCCTATGTCTCCTTCCATTAAAAATAATGGCTAGTGCGGTGGCTGGGATATACATAAACCTACCAACATACGTGGCATAATTTTTGGAATAACATTTTTTCATAGGAAAAAAAAAGTTTTAGTCGCATAACATCAGTTAATGGAAACGCTGTAATTTCGCAACAGTTTTTTTATCGACATTTAGAAAATATCTCAAAGGTTTTTCGCAAATCTATAATGGAAACGCGGCTAGTGGCTGAGCTTGTTTTAGACTTTTTTTCGTTCTGGTTGTGAAAAATTGTTGTGTAGAGGGTGTGTTTTTATGGTATTGTTTGGTATGGTATTTTATTGATACACTACGGTGAATGTCTATAAATATCTCTTTGATGTACTTGGGGGGTGGGGTTAGGGGAGCCCGTACAATTAATTTTGCATATGGGCTCGAGACTGACTTGCTATGCCACTGTACAGAAGAATACCACAATTCCTCCGTTCAACTTGGCTTAAGACATCGATAGTCACAGACCTATATTAGCCACAACAAATAATTGGGAATAACATGCCTTACCTTAAAGGGTTAGTTCACCCAAAAATGAAAATTATGTCATTAATTACTCACCCTCATGTCGTTCGACACCAGTAAGACCTCCGTTCATCTTCGGAACACAAATGAAGATATTTTTGTTGAAAGCTGATGGCTGAGAAAGGCCTCAGATAGGCTTCCATTGGCATTCAGTACATTCACACTCACAAGACCCATTAAAGGCACTAAAAACGTCGTTACAAAGTCCATCTCACTACAGTGGCTCTACAATAATATTACAAAGAAAAAAATCAAAATAACGACTTTATTCAACACGTCCTTGTTTTCCGTTTTGGCCTCTGCCGCAAACTCACGAAGCACCATGACGCATGCGCGAGAATATGACGTAGCGCCGGCGTTCGGGAATCCATGAAATGCACACTTTAGTCCCATTTTGAGCACTATGCAGAGACCTAAAGCACGATCAATGTAGAATTCAACAGCTTAGATACGGCGCGTCTTCCTCTGCTTGTAAACAAATCTCCTCCTCGCTTCTGGGTCATGTGTCCGAACGCCGGATCTGCGTAATATTCTCGCGCATGCGTTGTGGTGCTTCTTGAGTTCACGTCCGAGGCCTACACGGAAGACAAGAACTTGTGGAATAAAGTCGTTATTTTGATTTTTTTTTGCGCACAAAAACTATTGTCGTCGCTTCGTAAAATTATTGTAGAGCCACTGTAGTGAGATGGACTTTGTAACAACGTTTTTAGTGCCTTTTATGGGTGCCTTTTATAGTGCCTTGTGAGTGTGAATGTACTGAATGCCAATGGAGGTATTTCTCAGCCATCAGCTTTCAACTAAAATATCTTAATTTGTGTTCCGAAGATGAACGGAGGTCTTACGGGTGTCAAATGACATGAGGGTGAGTAATTAATGACAATTTTCATTTTTGGGTGAACTAACCCTTTAACACAGAATTGACCACAGAGGCCTGGGGTCATCTTCCTTTGCTGTTGTTGGGGAAATATTTAAATCACAGAATAAGATTTATGTTTGAGTTCACTCAGGAGTCAATATCTGTTTCGGCCATGCAAAACACCTCTCTAAGCTCAATAGACACAGTGTCTGTGGAAACCCAGGGGGGTATCAGCGGGATATCTAAATTGAGAGCCTTCCTGAACCAAAGGTGTCGGATAATTTAAATTAGTTCTAAGACAAAGAGGGACCATTTGTGTGTTGTGTTTTTTTGCTTTTACCCTGTGTGGAAATGGAAAACTACTGAGAAGGGGTGTTTAGACATTGGGGGTATAAGAAGCTTGTGGCTTCTTTGTGGCCTCAGTTCACACTCAAGGCAGCCTCGGATGGCTGCACTGACCGTGGCTCTTTCTTGCAAGAAAAATAAATATTTATAAAGACAATAGGATTATGGTTTGTCTCTTATTAGTGATGTCAATGAATACATTTTTGCCATAACAATTTTGGTGTCAGAAGTGGGATTCCTTGGATGTGCCTTCTGGACCCCAAGAGCAGGTCGGTGACTGATCATCCTAGACGTTAGAGTCACAGCCTTACCCCGAAGGATTTAGGGAGAAGGGCTGACTGCTCTGGGGTGTTTGGAGGGTCCAGCCAGAGGAATCAGAGAAAACGAATCCGATGGCAACGGGGTGCTTCTGCTAAGAGACAAACTTGAAAAATTCAGGGGGAGTTTTTAAATAGAAATTTGGTTAAATTGAAAATTTAATTGATAGGGATAAACCATAGGGGGAGTCTGAATCTGTGGCAAATGCAGAGTGAATTTATGTTTTTTACGAAGTAGAAAAAATAACTGAAATCACGTGGGCGATTAAATAAGACCTAGATTGGTCTGAGAATAAATAAGACCTAGATTGGTCTGAGAATAAATAAGACCTAGATTGGTCTGGGGACCATAATACCTAGATTGGATTGGTTCCGCCCACGGTCAGGTAACCAGGGCACAAAATCGGGCACTATTGCGATTGTCTGCCCGGCTGATCTTGGGTGAAGAGATCAGATCTGTACGGAGATGTCCAACAGATTAATAGCGCGCGCGTGTGAAAAGTCGCAGAATCAGACTGCCAATATGGGGAAATCCCAAAGCAAGCTAGCTGAATACGAGACACCGGTATTTTATCAAATGAGAAAATTATATGGCCAGAAATGCATGCAAGGTATACGAAGTTCATTAAATGTCATGATTTGATTTGAGTGTCACCGCTGACCAGACTGGGACTGTGAAAGATTCAGTTGAAGGAAAAGGATAAATCGATGGGCTGTTGTGAGAAAACCTGTATGAGAAATGTGAGCAGACACTGAAATGCTGGATGTGAGAGGCATTGACTGTGGAGAAATGAAACAGAGAAATTAAAATGTTGTCTCATCACGCAGAAGCCACAGCTGTTTAAAGATCGGTGAGTATGAACTTTGACTAAATTTTAGCTAACAATTTGAGCGATATGATCAGTAATTTGATTAGACGGGATAAAGATTTTGAGAAGAGAGCAAATGCTGTAAGCAGCTCCGCTCCGAAGCCCTGACTTCAAAGAGATTTGCTGGACTGATGAAGAAAATGGGCAGAAATGTTTTTATTGTAATTGGAAAGTTGATCAGCAACTTGACTGGCTACAAACAAAGAGAGAACAAGAAAATTCAAATTTCTAGATGTTTGTGCTTATTCATTAATTTATAAAATGGGTGAGGTGCCATTATACCCGGAGGGAAAATCCCAGAAGTGACTGAGATATACAATTGTTTTATGTCTTATTTTACTCAGAAGTCAAAAGTGTACACACACACACACACACACACACACACACACACACACACACACACACACACACACACACACACACACACACACACACACACACACACACACACACACACACACACACACACACACACACACACACACACACACACACACACACACACACACACACACACACACACACACACACACACACACACAGTGTATGGTTGGATTAAAAGCTATAACATTTCTTTAAAAACAAAAATAAAGACAAAACTATGTGCACTAAATCCATATAAGATCCCAGAATCACCAGAAAGGTTTTGATAAAATGTTTTTAAACTTCGTTAAACATCTAGACAAAGCAACTGTCGTGAATCCATTCACACATTTAGGATGCTCTCTTCCCCCACCAGATCGACTCGCAAACACCTTCTTTTAAGTTAAATAAATGTTTTTAATTATTTTTGTATTTTTAACATAGATCCTATCATTGTGTCTGGAAACACAGATTCAGAGGTTCTAGAAAGTTTTCAACATTTTTGAGAAGAAAATAGGATGGGTATGTCGCTAATGAGGACTCTTTGGCTTGATTATTATTTCTGATTCTTTGTCTTAAACACTAACATTAACCTATAGTTCAGGTACTAATGTGGTGGCAATACACACACAGTTGATCTATATAGATCATGCCCATACATGTTATTGTAATGGATATAGCCAGTGCTGCATAGGGGTAATGGTATTCTTGTATGTCTTGACACAATTAACATATACCCTATCAAACACTGCTGATCCTGCTGAGATGTCAACATAAAGTTAAAAACTTGCTTGTGTGACTTTCACTCCTCCGCCCCCTAACATCGCACCGAGCTCCAGGCTTCTCCACGCGGCTGCCGGCCAATCTGATCAGCCTCGCGCTCGCCAAGATGCCGAGGCCAACCGTCGCCTCCACCACTACAGCTCAGCCGTCCGACGATTCCAGCCATTGGAAAGTGGACGGTAGTAGGTCTGAGGCAAGCACTGGCCAATTCCGATGTACAGTTCAGCTTGCAGCCAGACCATCGCTCTCCTAAATCTACTCCAGCTCCCAAAACGGCCAGCAGGCAAAATAGAGCATGCAGGGCTCAGGATTTGCCTCACTCAACACCGTCATCTCCTCTCCGTACAAGATCCGGCTCGATTCGCAAAACCGCAACAGGCCTTCGGCGAGCTTGGGCCGCGCTCCCGACTCCCCCGCGTCAAGGCCTCACCTGCTTTCAACCGAGGGCCAACCTCGCACCTTGACTTCTCCCGGCGCAGCGATGTCTGGGGCTGGGCCGACCGTTCTCCCCTCAGCCTCTCAGCTTATTCCTTCTACAGTTCCTAATCCTTTGCATTTTCAGTGGCCTCCAGCTCCCACCGCAGATGCTAGCACGATCTTGCTAGCGGTCCAAGCTCCAAATTACCAACAATTTACTAACACTCCTTCTTTTCAGTGGCCTGCAGCTCCAGGAAATGCAAGGCCGCCTCTACCGGCAGCACAAGCGCATACGTCTCAGATGCATCCTTCTCTTTCTCATGCTCCCAACATTTTCCCCTTCCAAGCTCCAGACGCAGCCCCGGTTCCTCTCTCTTCCAAACCCCTTCTGCAAACTAAATCTTCATTTTCTCTCCTCACAGCAACACCGATGCCCGTCCCAGCTAACGCCGTTTCCTCTGAGCCGCCTCCAGTGGCCCAAAACATCCGGGCAC
Organism: Romanogobio albipinnatus; assembly: GCA_023566225.1. Classification (NCBI taxonomy): domain Eukaryota; kingdom Metazoa; phylum Chordata; class Actinopteri; order Cypriniformes; family Gobionidae; genus Romanogobio; species Romanogobio albipinnatus. The sequence continues at coordinate 55,579,735 of CM042240.1, forward strand.
AGATCCTGGCAGAAATTCAGGACATTGGCTCCAGAGGCGGATCTTTTCCCAACTCCAGTACCTCATTATTCAGAACTGATATTCCCATAAACCACCCGCTAAAACCCCTCCTTGAAGCATCACTCAACAGCATCCTCCAAGCAGTTTCCCCCAGAACAATCCAGTCCTACGTGACAGCTTGGAGATGTTTCAGATCTTTTCACTTTTTGTATAGCTTGCAGTTTCCTGATTTCTCTCTCCTTTCAATTACCTCATTTATCTCCCATCTCAATAACATTAAGGGCCTCCAAGTTGGGTCCATCAAAGGCTACCTGAGTGGCATTAAATTTTTCCACAAATTGATTTATGGTACTCCCTCCCCAGAGATAAATAACTCTCAAACCTCCCTCCTGATCAAGGGGATTCAGCGATTACAGCCAACCTGCCCTGACAGTAGACAACCCATAACACTAGATGTTCTCACAAAATGTATCCATACCCTTCCTACAGGTTACCAGCCCCTTAATACAGCCCGCACACTCAACACCATGTTTATTTGAGCTTTTTTGGTTTCCTTAGGTGCTCAGAAATCGCGATCACCTCTAAATTCGACCCTAAAGTCCACCCCACTATCTCAGACCTATCAGTACTCCTTTCGCATAGGAGCAGCAACAACAGCAGCGCAAAAAAGCCTCTCCCAGCAGCAGATCCAAGCTCTAGGAAGATGGTCTTCACACGCTTTCCAAAGCTACACCAGGACCGACCGGTACCACATTAGGAAAGCCCATCAAACTGTTATTAGATTAAAAAAAAAACCCTTTCCCTTATATTCTTTCCCATCCGGCGAGGCTTACCCATCCGAATCCTGTGAGTCTTGATCTCCCGTCGGATGCTGCGAAAACCCTCTCGGTCAGCATCCATCCTTTTCTTTCTCTGTCCAGCGAGGCTCCCCTTTTCGATGCCGTGAGTTTTGATCTCCCGTTGGATGCCGCGAGGGCCCTCCAGGTTGCTATCCATCTTTTTCTTTTCCCCATCCAGCGAGGCTTATCTGTCCGATACCGCAAGTCTTGATCTCCTTTCGGATACTGCAAGAGCTCTCCAGGTCTATGCTTATCTTTTTCTTTTCTCCGTCCAGGAAGGCTTATCTGTCCGATACCGCGAGTCTTGATCTCATTTCGGATACTGCAAGAGCTCTCCACCAGCCTGTGAGCTTCTAGCTGAGTTGGGCGGTTTAGTTGCTCCCCTTTCTTCAACTGGTAGGGCTTCTCTCGTCTGATACAGTGAGCCTTGGCCTCCCATCGGATGTCGTAAAGAGCCTTCCCGATCGGTCTTTCTAAATTAGGGCTGCTCCACGTTCATCAGCTAGTAGGGCCCGTCCACCCGGCGATGTGAGTTCCCGCCAGAGGCAACACGGGCCCTCCTGGTCAGGTGGTTCCAAACCATGCTGCTCCTCATTTATTGGCTGGTAGGTCTTTTCCCGTCTGATACAGTGAGCCTTGGCCTCCCATTGGATGTCGCAAGAGCCTTCTCAATCGGTCGTTCCAAAACAACGTTGCTCCCAGTCCATCAGCCAGTAGGGCCCTGGTCTGGGGCCTGGTCAAGCAACCAAGCTTATCAAAACGCCAGCCCACCAATTCTCTGCGTATTTGGGTGTTTTTCTGGTGGCTATCCTCTGCTTTTGCATTTTGGGGGATACTCTGGGTTCGGGCCAAATTCCGAGCCTGGAGCCCTCCCCCGGACAGCACGCCAAATACGCATAATCTTTACTATATTAAATTTGATGTAAGTGTGAACTCGTGAAAGAGTTTATTTCAACAGAAAACCTCGAGAGCAGATGTGGCTGAGGAGACAGCGGCAGCACAGCAGTCAATGGAACCAGAATGTATTTTATTATCTGAAACTAACAGAAATGCTTTGACTTCCTTAAAGAGTATGCAGGCGTTCGCATAACATTACCACTGTTCATCCAGAAATCCAAGAAGTGGATATTTGTTTATATTTTATCTACGAATCTTTGCATTAACATGTACTAAACATGAGTGGATTTTGCACCGCAGCGCCACCACACCTTGATGCTCATGATAAGAACCGCATGTAGCCTATTATCTTTATTGAAGTGAATTAGATTTAAATCGCCGTCTTGCATGAATTAATTATATTTTTGCAATTTTACACATAATAATCCCCGATGATCACATTACACAAAACTGAAATTTCACTTCAAAATAACACACTGTCAATATTTTTTGAGACCCCCAAAATTTCACAAATCACGTTTTCAGGGGAGCCCATGTCTTATTAAGGGGAGCCAAGCTCCCCCATAGTTCGCACCCTGCAGTATATCTAACTCGCATACAAACACATATAACACATGCAACAACACATGATTTACTACTGTCATAATAAAAACATGCATATTAATTATTTGGTTTAATTTGATTTGATATTTTTTGTGGACAGCGGTTCCATAGATTTTAATTGAGTTTTCATAACATAAAATGACCATGTCAACTCAACTCACATGTACCTTGTGTTGTGGAAACTAAACTGAGTAACTCTTTTAGAATTAGAAGTACTGTATTTGTATTCACTGTACACTGAACAAACCAACTAAACAATCCACAGGTGATATGACAATAGAGACAAAGAGTAACCAAGGAAACAAACTATTGACCTTTTTTTGCCTCCAAAACATGATTTCATTTCATAATGTTCATAAAACATGCAGATGGTTGCTCTGACCATCAAATATCAGATGAAGTGAGTCGTACTGTTTTTTTTAATCCACTTTTAACTTCCAGCAGATTCTTTCCATTGCTGGTAGTTCCGGCAATAATTAGAAGAATGTTTTGGGTCATTGTCCTCTTGGAAAATAAATCCAGGCCCAATAAGACGACTCTCAGATGCCAAGTGTTCTAATAATTTTGGCCACCACTGTAAGCACCACCCACAACAGAAACTAATACAGATACTCGTAACATTAGAATCATTCACATTTTGTGTACTTTGTAAGAAATATAAAAATTATACATTCAGCATAAGTTAAAAACCCCCACCACCTGCAATATGTGAGTTTTGATTCTGTGAGAAGTGTTTTTTCCTGCATCTAAGAGCAGATCAATATAAATGCTTTTCACAACAGACACAGCTGTTATATTCAAACGGTTTTAGATGGCATTCAAATGCACATCTCTCTGTGAGCGCTATTGAAAAAGCATCAACTACTGGGTTATCAGATACAACAAAAAAGTTTAGACACACACACAATGTCCAATGCTATTTCCTATGTGTGTGTGTGTGTGTGTGTGTGTGTGTGTGTGTGTGTGTGTGTGTGTGTGTGTGTGTGTGTGTGTGTGTGTGTGTGTGTGTGTGTGTGTGTGTGTGTGTGTGTGTGTGTGTGTGTGTGTGTGTGTGTGTGTGTGTGTGTGTGTGTGTGTGTGTGTGTGTGTGTGTGTGTGTGTGTGTGTGTGTGTGTGTGTGTGTGTGTGTGTGTGTTTGTTCGAGAGGGCTATGGAGTGAATTTGTTATCCGTGACATTTTCCCTTTGTGGCTGTGAAGGCAAAAGGAATTCTATTATTTCACTGGTTTCACAAGCTCTCCAGGTACCGTATATTTCCAAGCGCTGCTCATAACTTACATTCAGTACTGATGTTGCTGATTCCATTCGGCTTTAAACAGTTCAGAATATGAGGTTTGATATCAAAGTGACATACATTGACAGTGAATATTGACTCATCTAAGCAGTTTTTGCCTGGGGGCAGGACAGACAGTTACTTAGTCCGACACATGGATGCTCATGATGTAACTGGACTGAGAAATGCTGGGGTTGTACATTTTACTAGCATGCAGCATCTGGACAACAATACACAAAAACACAATGAAACCAATTCAGAGTGTCGTGTACATGTGTTTAACCAATACAGCAGGCAGAGTAAACGCTTTGAAAAATGTACTTTATTGCAGAAAGTGTGAGTCATAGACCATTGTGACATACAGTTAACCTGTGGCTAGTCTCTAAAGATAATTTCTCGCTCCCATATATTTCTTTTTTTCCCCTTCTCATTGTTTGTATAAATGAAAAGAGCATAAAGAATCACTGTCATTTATGACAAAAAGAAAAACGAGTTTGTAGACAGAGGTAATTGATAATCCTCAGAAAAAGCATTCAACTTGCTTCTCTAACTTTGTTTTAAAGTGCATGTTTGATTCACAAACCCACTTGGTCATGAACTCTATTTAATGGCGTAAAACAGGACGCATACCCCTCCAATATTTGCATGGTTGATCAATGTGGGTTTTGTCAATGACTGATTCATAAAATTATACCGTCCCTTTCCCTTCATTATTGACTTCTTTTTTTTGTTGTTGACATACTTGCATCAAGTCACCTGTGGGTCAGACAACAACTCCCCATTTAATGACATGATGATCTATAATCAATAAGCTACAAAAGCTACAGCTTGCATGAAACATTTGTTTACTTCCATATCATGTTGCAATGCTTTATTATTGTTGCATCCCGAATCCGATCCTGTTCCTCATTCTTCTCCCCATAATTTCCTTTACTGTCTTTACTTTCATTATATCGATAAAATGTCAATATTTCTTCTCCACAATTTAAAAAATAAAATAAATAAAAATAGTTTTAAGCTAAAAGTTACTACACCCAATAACATTTACAATGATTTAGAGTTCAGAGATCAGAATTATGATTTTAACATGGCAATGATGATTACAACTCTGGGCCAATAAGCTGCAAGTCCTAGCTTCACAGCCTCTCAAAACATCTTAGCACATAGCAGCATTCCTGTCACCACCCAAAAAACTTTAGCAAAGTGACATTGAATTTTGCCCAAGCAAGTACTGCTGGTTTAGAAATTGCTGAAATATATTTTTTGCAATTCTGTCTGTTGCCACTAGAGGCACAGAAATGACACACAGCAGCTACATGTCCCCCTTTCTCTCACTCTCTGATTCTCCATGTCATTTGTGCATCATTGCACCTTACTTAGCACACACACACACACACACACACACACACACACACACACACACACACACACACACACACACACACACACACACACACACACACACACACACACACACACACACACACACACACACACACACACACACACACACACACGCACACACGCACACACGCACACACGCACACACGCACACACTGAATAATTTCCTATATATTTTGTCAAATTATGCATAAAGTGAAACTATTATTTATTTGTGAGTATATTAAGATTCTAGCTATAAAATAATTAAAAGCAAGACAAAGATGTCAGCCATGTTTGAAATGACACTGTGGTGAGAATTTGTATGTCTTTCGGAAACAATGAACAGAATTGACAGAAGTCTCCTGTGATAGGGTAGAGTGGGGGATATATATATATATATATATATATATATATATATATATATATATATATATATATATATATATATATATATATATATATATATATATATATATATATCTATATATATATATATATATATATATATTTGAGGAATGTACAAAATATCCAAATTTTTACCATTTATATTTATATATAAGCCATGCAAACAAATATGTTGTAATAAATAAATAAACATTAATTCATTAGCCATTCACAGCCATTTTAACATTTATATTTATATATAAGCCATGCAAACAAATATGTTGTAATAAATAAATAAACATTAATTCATTAGCCATTCACAGCCATTTTAACATTTATATTTATATATAAGCCATGCAAACAAATATGTTGTAATAAATAAATAAACATTAATTCATTAGCCATTCACAGCCATTTTAACATTTATATTTATACATATAACTAAGCCATGCAAACAAATATGTTGTAATAATAAATAAACAAATAAATAAATATATACATAAATAAACATTAATTCATTAGCCATTCACAGCCATTTTACCATTTATATTTATATAACTAAGCCATGCAAACAAATGTGTTGTAATAAATAAACAAATAAACAAATAAATAAATACCTAAATAAACAAATAAATAAATACATACATAAATAAACTTTAATTCAGTAGCAATTCACAGCCATTTTAACATTTATATTTATATAACTAAGCCATGCAAACAAATATGTTGTAATAAAAAAATAAAAAAATAAATAAACAAACAAATAAATAAACATTAAATCATTAGCCATTCACAGCCATTTTAACATTTAAATTTATATAACTAAGCCATGCAAACAAATATGTTGTAATAATTAATAAATAAATAAATAAATAAATATTAAACTTATAAATTTGTATATTTATGTAGTGAAATATATTCAATAAATGCATTAAAAGCCACTATGTTTTATCATTGGGTCACCTAACCACTTTCCATCAGTGAGCTAACTGTGCTATCAAGCTAGCCTAATGCTCACTTGAGGTAATTTTTTTTTATTTTGTTCAAATATTTAGATTTTACCACCTAGTTATACTGCATTAAGTGTAAAAAAAAAGGATTTGATAGACAGAAATATGTTATTATAGTAATTATGATAGAGAGAAACTATGCCCTTTGGGGGCCGTTTTACCCCACAAGCTATGACTTTTTAAAAAAATGTTTAATTTTTAAAATATAATTATATTCCTTATAAATAACATTTCCTCTCAAACTACAGACTTCACTATTCATCTATCATACATCACTGTGATATCCTGCAGACCAACATTCTCTTAAACACTTGTTTACTAATATCTGAAAATTATAGCACTTACCATGTAATCCTCTTCTCTTCAAATACGTCACTGGTGTCAGCTTCTCCAAGGAGATTTGTTTATCCCCGTTGTCAACGAAGTGCATAGCAACAGTGAAAATGTATCTTGACTCCCTTTAGTGGTTATTTTGGGAAAAACAGGTGGGGGGCGTTTGCCCCCACTCTACCCTATGTATACACCGTTGATGTGTGTACACTGTTAAACTGTAGACAAATCAAAAAAACAAATGAAAGTTGTCATCAGGGCCAACAGTACCCATTCACTCTTAAAGGTCCCATGGCATGGCATTTTTCTATTATTTTATAATGTTTCCTGAGGTGTACTTATATTGTTAGTATGACTTTTACATCATAAAATGTCATAATTTAGAAATAAAAGGCATTTTTTCAATACTGCTGTTTGCCCTGTGGCTGAATGCCCTGCTTCAAGAGGCGTGTCTGCTGTGAGACTTCAGTAAAAACGCCCACTGTTGTGATTGGCTGACATCTTTGTATTTTAAATGAGCGGAGGGGGCGTGGTTTAACTTGGTCTACGAGGCACGAGCAGGCACGAGCTGCTGCCAGAGAGACGGATGGACCTGAGTTCACTTCACATCAGTTCTCAGCATGTCTGAACTGTTGTAGTTACAGCATATACTTCAGGTTATTAGTCTATTTCTAGTCGGAGGGACTGTCACTCATGTCAGAAAGTTAGTAACTTTAGTAAATTATGGATCAGCGCTGACTCGAGACGCAAACCGTTTAGAACGATTCAGTCCGATTTGGTGAACTGATTCGGTTCACTAAAAAGAACAGGTTCAAAAGAAAGATCGTTCGCGAACCGGACATCACTAACGTACCAGAGACGGAGCTCAGCGATCGCTAACTAAGTTATTTATAGTACCTACTGAGTTATGAGAGCGCTGTCAGTCAGCGCTGTGAGTTTATTGTGTTTGTATCTGAGAGTTCTGAATAAACACGAGTCCCAGTCACACCGAGTCCGTCTTCATCATTATTACCAACTTTGTAACACATGCAAAGTACCATTACAGCTGTCGAGATGAACGAGTTAGTAAGTGTTGATAATGGCATTATTTTTAAAATAAAATAAAAGCGTCAGTGACGCGCGTTGAGTACACAGCGCAAACAAAGACACAACAGCAGTAATCGAATGTAATCCAGTTTATTGTGGGGCTAGGCTGGCTAGCCCGAATATGCTCACGCTTACCCCCCTTCTGCTTAATCTCACGCCGCGTTTGGTGCCTCCGCTGTGGGCCAGATGCAGTACTGGGGGTCGGGGATGTTGAAGGCCAACGGCCAGTGCAGCCCGAGCTTCGGCGTGTGTGAGGCCGATGTTGAGCAGAAACTCATGACTGTATGCACATTTTAGAACCGGTAGACGCGCCGAGGACGTACAAAAACACTGACTCACAAGATAGAAAACACGAAAACACCGTTCTGTCTGGAGAGAGAGAAGCCGCATTGTGTGCACGAATAATAAATAATTAGCTACACATCAGAAATTACTGATCACAGATCAGAAGGAACTGAAAAAAGACTTCTGTTTTCATTTGTACATCCAAACACTGAGAAACTGCCAGCATTCACTCGTTCACAAGGAATGATCTCTCGAGCGTTTGCATGGGCGTGCCAGATTCTCTGGGCGGAGGAAAGGGAGGTAATCGTTCCTGCTTGGACGTCAAAACAGGAGACTTCAGGATTGGCTCGTCTGGCCTGTCATTTTCTCAAAGGCAGAGAGAGACAGCCAGAACTCGGGTTTACACCGATCAACATTTCTATCCACTTGGGGACAATATTCAGGCTAGGGGAACTCATATTAATGTTGAAAAACCTCATAAAATGAAAATTTCATGCCATGGGACCTTTAAAAATAAAAGTTCCAAAAGGGGTCTTTCACAGCAATGTTCCTCAAAGAACATTTCAGTTAACAGCCTTTCAAAGAAAGAACCATTTTGTTTTAGTGTAAAGAACATTTAAAACATCTAAAGAACCTGTTTCCACTATAAAGAACCTTTTTGTGGTATGTTAAAGTTTCTTCATCATGGAACGATCGATTCCAATAAAGAACCTTTATTTTTAAACACCCATGAAACACTGCAGCAATGCACATGTAGATTTTTGAACCTTGGGACATATTCATAATCAGCATAATTCTCTCTGCCTTCTCTGCTGTTTTCTCCCTTGCTGTTCCCTCCAGATCTACGATAAACTGACGTTTCTTTGCTGATATGCACATTTCCCCAATCACCCCATCTCTAGTCCTTCACACATGCACACACACACACACACACACACACACACACACACACACACACACACACACACACACACACACACACACACACACACACACACACACACACACACACACACACACACACACACACACACACACACACACACACACACACACACACACACACACACACACACACACACACACACACACACACACACACACACACACACACACACACACACACACACACACAATCTGTATCTGAATCCCGCAGAAATTCTCTTGCTTTACGCCGGATGCCGTGTTGCCTCAGTGAATTCTTTGATGTTATAGGCCGTCACGGCGGGGGAGCTGGCTCAGGCTTTGTACGGCGAGGTAGTGACGTCACAGCACGTAAACTCAAAACCCAAACATAAACAGGGCTCGCTGCAGTGCAGCGCTGCAGGATTATAACACTCTAGTCACGCAGGCCTCTGATGGATATAACAGTGCGAAGAAGCAACATAAAAAGAATGTTCCAGGCTCAATACAAGTTAACATTCTGCATGTGTGGCATCCTGCTGAAAATGTGAAAAGTGCACTTATGTACAGTGGTGCTGTTCGCATACCTCATAGGCTTCCATCGTAAGAGTGCTACTGTAAAAGTGTTTAACCTTCACTTTTTCAAATTGAGGAATTCACCTGAATTATTGTCTGCGGTAACAACACAGATTTATTCAATAGTGAGTATAGCGATAAAATATTAAAATATATTCTTTTAAATACAATGATTTAATAATAAATATAAAACAAATATATGAATTTATAAAATAATTATAAAAAAATTTAATTGGATATATTATTCTTATATTTACAAAATGTTAAATATCAATATATTATTCTATCGTGCACTATGTTGCCAAAATTATTGAGACACCTCTCCAAATCATTGAATTCAGGTGTTCCAATCACTTCCATGGCCACAGGTGTATAAAATCAAGCACCTAGGCACGCAGACGCTTCTACAAACAGTTGTGAAAGAATGGGTCTCTCTCAGGAGCTCAGTGAATTCAAGCGTGGTACCGGGATAGTCCATTTATGACATTTCTTCACCACAAACTATTCCATGGTCAACTGTTAGTGGTATTATAACAAAGTAGAAGCAATTGGGAACAACAGCAACTCAGCCATGATGTGGTAGGCCACGTAAAATCACAGAGCGGGGTCAGCACATGTTGAGGTGCACAGTGCGCAGAAGTTGCCAACTTTCTGCAGAGTCAAAAGCTACAGACCTCCAAATTTTGTGTGGCCTTCAGATTAGCTCAAGAAAAGTGGAATGGGATGGGTTTATATGGCCGAGCAGCTGCATCCAAGCCTTACATCACCAAGTGCAATGCAAAGAGTTGGATACAGTGGTGTAAAGCACGCCGCCACTGGACTCTAGAGCAGTGGAGTTCTCTGGAGTGACGAATCACGCTCCTCTGTCTGGCAATCCGATGGACGAGTCTGGGGTTGCCTGCCAGGAGAACGGTACTTGCCTGACTGCATTGGGCCAAGTGTAAAGTTTGGTGAAGGAGGGATTATGGTGTTGGGTTGTTTTTCAGGGGTTGGGCTTGGCCCTTTAGTTCCAGTGAAAAGAACTCTTAATGCTTCAGCAAACCAAGACATTTTGGACAATTTCATGCTCCCAACTTTGTGGGAACTGTTTGGGGATGGCCCCTTCCTGTTCCAACATGACTGCACACCAGTGCACAAAATAAAGTCCATAAAGACATGGAGGAGTGAGTTTGGTGTGGAGGAATTTGACTGGCCTGCACAGAGGCAACACCTTTGGGATGAATTAGAGCGGAGACTGCGAGCCAGGCCTACTCGTCGAACATCAGTGCCTAACCTCTCAAATGCGCTTCTAGAAGAATGGTAAAAATTTCCCATAAACACACTCTTACCTGGGGAACACATGGCACCAGGATGCACTATGGGAAGAAGGCAAGCCGGCGGAGACAGTGTGATGCTTTGGGCAATGTTCTGCTGGGAAACCTTGGGTCCTGCCACCTAGCTAAGCATTGTTGCAGACCATGTACACCAGGGGTGTCCAAAGTCCAGCCCGGGGATGAATTTCAAACGGCCCTATTGTCTATTAAAATATATTATATGTGGCCCGTGCCATGCATAATTTACAAATCGTGCAGTTTCATAATTTCAACACAAGGTGGCAGTACTAGATTTTAGGCAAGGGAAACAGTAATGCACCAAAAGCGGAACGAAACACTTGTGCGCACTGCACAGCCATGGGGGTAATCCAGCCCCCTGAAAGCGTACCTTCTATAGGGGCAGCCATTGCTAACCAAGCCATCACCTGCTGTTAGCATCCCATTGACACTTTGACAGTGAATATCTTTACATCTGAGGCGTTTAAAGACTCCATTTGTCCATTGTTTATTTCTAAATGTGGCAGGGGGAATATATATATATATATATATAGCTGGGCTTAGACCCAGACAAATAGCAGACTACGCCACGATGGGCCTTACACCCAAAGATTTAATGGTTTTTCGCTAACAAGACACTCAGGTTCGTGCAAGGATCAGCCAGAGACAGTGGTCAAGTACAAAAATAATTTTAATTTCTCTTCTTTTACTTTTTATAAAAATGTACAACCCATGGAGCCATACACTCCAGAGTCACTCCAAACATTCAAGATTTCACAACAAACATAGTACGAATTTCACAGAGAATAGAATGTAATTGACACCAAATCAAATAACAAACACAATATACTCTAATCACAATGTACACACACACACACACACACGGTGAAGCTAGGGCTGAAACTTACCAGTGGGAGGCTAGTGGCCCGAGCAATGATCGTCCATAACACAACACCCCACTCACACGTGATAAATTTCACACACACGCACCGCAAGGGAAATAATCACATTTGGTGAACGCACCGCCACTGCACACACAAGGGGCACTGTTCCCACTGGCGGTCTTCAGCACCTAGACAAAAGACAAGCACGTGAAAATCAACCACAACCACACACAACAATTGCAAAACACTGTTAAACCCAAGATGGTACTAGGGTCAAAGATATGGATAGCAATTGAATCACAAAGCAAAATACAAATTAAACAAACAAACTATCATAGCCCAGCCAGCACAATGGGGCAAAAAAATGCCGTCTGGCTTAACGATCTTTGATCGGGGTAGACAAAACAAAACAATAATCAACCCAAATGAATCAGAATAATACTCTTGTATATCAGCAGCAAACAAAAAGCCTCCCTACAAGAGTTTAAATAAACACACAAAACACTGAGCCTATAAAATATAGACCAAAATAATAACAGTTAATGGTGTCAGTCCATCCAACACTCCACACTTAAACCATGAAACTGGTCATATGATGCTGAATGAAACCAGTTCACGGTATAACAGGAAGACCGAGCTCACCAGGAAGCTGCCGATTAATGCAAGCAAACCTCGGTTCCACTTATTCTAGGTCCCGGGTGAAAAAGGCAGCCACAGTTGTTGACATGATCCAATTATATACGTAAACAAATCGGAATAAAAACGTAAGCAAAGCAGCAGGCGTTCGGCGCTGATGTCGCCCGCTGGCCGCTACACCCCGGCTATAAAGCCTTCCCTGAAATACAAAAAGTGTCTACTTGTAAACGCATCTCACCGTAACATTTATCTAATGATTATCGTAGTCACATACCTTTGTGAAACAGCGTCCAGTCACGGCCCCAGGCTCTGGTCACCAATAACCGGGCACAACTTTAGCTGATAACAGGGCTACTACAGCAACGGGGATTCTAAAATTAAAACATTCCCTATAAGCCCGTCATAAAGTTAAAAGAGTGGAAACAAAGAACCAGAGCTTTTCCTACCGGTAACGCTAGGATCGAATAGATGACCCAGGCAGACCAAGACAGACATCAGACAGATAGGCCGGCAGGTAAACAGGGCAACAGTCGCGTGTCGATGACGTAACTTGTCAAACGAAAAGTCCTGATTTATATATAGGGACTCGACCATCGCGATTGGCTCACAGCACTGCAAATGAATTGCCATTTGGCCAGACAGCTGTAGCCTGCTACAATCTGCCCCCCCTTTCTAAATCGTTGCCCCAACGATTAAAAGAAAACCCCATTACAACACTACGACGCTAGGTGGTGGCTCCAGCATTTAGAGCCGAAAATACACACTGATTCACAGGCCTGGAAGACCTCAGTAACCGAAACTCGTACATGTTATGGCAAATGATGAATATTAGAGTGTTTTCCAGCCGTGGACCGGGATGTTTTTCGTCTGGTCACCTCCCCAGTATCCAAGCACCCCGAAGGAAGAACTGCCAAAGAGGTGGTTAAATCATCCGTCAATTCAGGATGAGGTGACGGTGCTAAAGAACTAGGTTCTGGCAGGGATATACCTGGAGGTGAATACTGAAGGGGTACTTCTGGACTAGCTATGACGACCGGTCTACTGATGTCTGGCAAGCCAAGCACGGCAGGTTCTTCATATCTCCAAGCCATCAGGTCAGAGTCACAATAAGCATCATCATCAATAGGCCGGGGCGAAAAAGAGGGATTAGCGGAACTAGGTTCACCTAGGCTGACTGGGGCAGAGGAAGGGTTCTGTACCACAGCCTTCAGGAGAGAGCGGTGCACATGACGAGCCCTGTTAGGGTCGGCTACGGGTGCCACCGTATAAACCGACCCACCACCCTTAGGTGCCCTCAAGATTTGATGCACCACTGGGCTCCACAGGTCGCAAATCTTATGGCGTCCACGGATGTTGAAGTTACGCAAAAACACCTGCTGACCCTCCACCAGTGGAGCATCTCGAACGTGTCGATCATAGTTCCTTTTCCGGCGTAGGGCCGCTATGTCCAACCGCTCTCTGGCCCCCTGAAATGCAACCTGTAATCGGGCCTGATGTTCCTGCACCCACTCATGAACCGTACCACCAACCGGATCCTGAACCCTACCCAAAAGAAAATCAACTGGTAATCTAGGCTCCTGCCCGAACAAGAGAAAGAATGGAGACTCTCCAGTGGACTGGTGGGGGGTAGTGTTATAGCAATAGAGTACCTGTGGTAAACAGGACGGCCAGTCCCTCTTCCTCGACACAGGCAGGGTCCGCAACAAGTTGTGAAGGGTCCTATTAAATCTCTCGCACTGACCATTGCCAGACGGATGATATGGGGTTGTTCGAGTCTTTTTAATGCCGTAAAGACCACATAGCTGCTGGATCAGGGCACTTTCAAAGCTACGGCCCTGATCAGAATGAATCCTAGAAGGAACCCCGAACTTGGAAAACCATTCGGTCACCAATACACAAGCCACAGTGGGAGCACGCTGGTCATGGGTGGGAACTGCCAAAGTGTACTTACTGAAAACATCAGTCATCACTAAGACGTTTTCCACCCCTGTCCTACCAGGCTCCAGGGTGGTGTAATCAATGGCCAGAATCTCATTCGGCTGCGAGGCCAACAAATGCCCCATGAAGCTTTGGGCCACAGGTTGAGAGTCCTTGGCAAGCTGGCATCGCTCACATGCCTGACACCACTGTGCCACTTCCGTGGACATACCCGGCCAAAAACACCGTTGGCGCAGCAACTCCAGTGTTCTCTCCACCCCCTGATGGCCGTGCTCCTGGTGAACTTGAGTCAGCACATCCTGTTTTAATGAGGCGGGCAGCAATAATTGAAGCACTGCCTCTTTTCCATCAGGGCGCAGTACTTGGCGATATAAGACCTCGCCCGTTTCCAGTAGCCGATCCCACTGGCGAAGCCAAGCCAACACAGTTGGGCACACCTGCTTCCGTTCCTCGGAGTTAGGCCGCTGTTTACGTCGCCAAAACCGCCAGAGTTCTCTAATAGCAGGGTCATCTTGTTGGAGGAGTGAGACCTCAGCTGGCCAACGGCAGGGCAAGGCAGTGATGGTCGCCTGCGCTACCTCCACATCTCCCAGGGACAATACCTGCTGGAGTGGTTTAGGCAAAGGTGTGCCAGAGAGCATCGCTTGCATTTCCAAAGGGCCCGTGGGATGTTGGCGAGACAAAGCGTCTGCATTCCTATTATTCCTACCAGAACGGTATTTTAACTCGAAGTCAAAAGCAGCAAGCTGGGCTGCCCAACGCTGTTCGGTGGCACCCAGCTTTGCCGATGTTAGATGACTAAGTGGGTTATTGTCCGTGAAGACGATACATTTGTGACCCAACAAATATTCACGAAATTTCTCTGTCATGGCCCACTTAAGGGCCAGAAACTCCAGTTTCATGGAGCTGTAATTTTGCATATTACGCTCTGTAGGCTTCAACCCCCGACTGGCATATGCTATTGGCCGCACCTTGCCTTGTTGCTCTTGGGAGAGCACTGCTCCCAGACCACCATAACTTGCGTCAACCTCCAAAATAAATGGAAGGGAAAAGTCAGCATACGCCAGCACTGGTGTTGTGGTCAGCTGATGTTTTAGAGCTTCAAAGCTATCCCTACACTCGTCGCTCCACCTACCAATATTTTCCCGCTCAGACTTCCGTTTTGACTTGATGTTCCCTTGAGCAGCCACCAAACGATGTAACGGGGCGGCCAACTTTGCGAACCCTTGCACAAAACGGCGATAATAGCTCGCAAACCCCAAAAAAGAACGGAGCTCTGAGATGGTAGTGGGGGCCTGCCAACCAACGACCACCTCAATCTTTCCTGGGTCAGTGGCTACACCCTGGTCAGAGATCACATGGCCCAAATATTGAACCCGTTGCTGGAAAAAGGCACATTTGGAGAGCTTCGCCTTCAGCCCCTCTCGCTGCAGCCGCCCCAGCACCACTTCCAGCCTCTCCAGATGCTGTTTTACTGTAGAGGAGAAGATCACAATATCGTCAAGATATAAAAGCAACGATTGACATTGTTGATCTCCAAATAAACGCTGCATTAACCTCTGAAAGGTGCTGGGGGCATTGCAGAGCCCGAAGGGCATCCGGTTCCACTCAAACAGCCCAAAGGGCGTACAAAAGGCCGTCTTAGGCTTATCCACTTCTGCCACTGGGACCTGGTTGTACCCACTGGCCAGGTCCAAAGTGGAGAACCAACGAGCACCGGTCAATGCATCAAGCGATTCCTCAATACGAGGAAGAGGGAATGCGTCCTTCCTAGTGTTGTTATTTAGCTGGCGGTAGTCTACGCACATGCGCAGGCTACCATCCTTCTTTTTAACTAGGACAATTGGGGACGCATAAGGACTACAACTCTCTCGTATGATGTTTGCCTCAAGCAGTTGATTAATGTGTTCTTTCACTACCTCGTACTCTGAAGGAGGTATCCGACGATAGCGTTGACGGATCGGAGTATCCTCCACAAGAGGGATATCATGAGCAAGCAAATTGGTGCAGCCCAAATCCATGTCATAGGCCGAAAAGACATCCTTATACCTGTACAACAATTCCCTCACTGATCCTTGATCATCAGTGGGCAGTGAGGACAAATCTAAGACCTCTATCTGGTCCGGCACAGAGGGGCTAACAAGCTGGGATGACACCGTAGCAATAACGGGGGGTATTTCAGTGACCCCTGCTGGCAGGCTAACAATGCGAGCATGATCAATCGTGCCTACAATAGTACGTGGAAAAAGCAAGACGTCAGTAGAATTTACATTGACTATGGGTATGTAGGCTGTACCCCGATTAACCTGGACTAGAGCAGGAGAGGCCAATAAGCCAACAGGTAGGCCAGAGGCCAAAGGCTCAAAGAGCACCATGGACCCTGAAAACTGTTCGGAACAGGTGGCTGCCACCAACTTTATTACTCCACCTGGAATACGACAAGCCTTCCTACCTCTGACCCTAACCATGCCAGGGGCAGAACTAGGTACCTGGATGCTGCAACTATAACATTGTTGTAGCACCTGCAACACGGATGATGGAGCCTCCAGCACTAAGGGCAAGTCAAGGAAAGCTGTGCCATGCGCCCCAAACAGCTCCTGATAACACTTGCGGATCACGTTCATCCCTAACACACCAGGGACCGGATGGGGCTGGCTGTTTGGAGGATCACGAACTACCAATACCCCACAATTGGGCATTGATTTCCCACAAAGTTCGACATCTAACTCCAAATAGCCAAGATAAGGGATGGCCAGTCCATTGGCAGCCCTAAGCTGCAACCAATGACAAGAGTGGAGCCGCTCTTGACCCCATGGTTCATAGTTCTGACGAAAGAAACTTTCAGTGACAGTTGACACCATAGACCCAGTGTCAAGCAGGCAAGGTACCTTAACTCCCCCAAATAGCACATCAAGATGAGGGCAAGACGACATCAATTTTGAGGCACCCTTCGACTCTTGTAGTCCAAACCCTGAGCCAATAGTAGCCCCACCCGAACGGTGGCTCTGCAGTTCGGTGGGCACTAGTTTTCCGACATCGGATTGGCACGAGATTGGTTACTAAAGTCCCGCGGGGCCTGAGCAGGGAGTGGAAAGCGAGCAGGGACACGAACCCCATCACACTCCCAAGCCAAGTGGCCAGGCTGCTGGCAACGCCTGCATGTCTTAACGGCATCACGGGGGAAGCGATTGCGTTGGGGAGGATTTTGTAAGAGGGACAGACTCTGGGTAAGCTTCTGTAATTGATCTTGTTGATTTTTCAGCTGCTCTTGTTGACACTTCAACAAATCCCTGATCTCACTTAGTTCAGAAGCAGCCGGCACCAGAGCCACCGGCTGGGAACTGCCTTGAACCCGATACTGAATCCCCAATGCTGATGGAACAGAGTAGCTACGACCTCTCATACCTCCCGGTAAGCCCTCCCGCTCCCATCTAATAGCCTCACTCCTTACTTCTAAAATAGTAGCGGTCGGCTGCCGGCGTACCATCTGCTTGAGTTCACGACGCAGAGCCCCATCAAGGACATGCTCCACAAACTGATCCCTTAGCAGTGCCTCCGCGTTGGACATACTCTCAGGCGCACTCTCCTTAACTTTCGCCATAAGGCTCAGCAAGGCAAGGGAGAACTCCTGCAGGGATTCCCCTTCCTGTTGCCTTCTTAAAAAAAAGGATTCCTGCAGGGCTACATATGAAGCAGTGCAGCCATACACCTCACGCAACACAGCAAATATCCTATCTGGGTCTGCTCGATCTGCACTAGGACAGTATTTTAATTCATCCCGAGCCTCCCCCTCTAGATGATCATAGAGAAAGAATGCCTGATCAGCACGAGTCAAATGTCGTGCTCTCATGCAAGCTTCCGCTTCCTCAATCCACTCCCCCAACTTAGGGCTAGCCCTACCACTAAACAGAGGGCATTTTCTATCACGTGGGACAAAAACTAACCTTTCTGGTACCGGAATAGGAGCAGGAATAAGGACAGGGCCCGGAGCAGGAGCAGGGCCTGGGGTCTGACGTAGACGCTCATTATCAGCTTTCAGGTGAGCTATCAAGTCCCTCAACTCCTGTAACTCATTCCCTTCAGCCACCCCCTGTTGCATATTTTTGGTACTACACAGTCCAATTGGCAGAAAGAAAAACCAAACGCACTCCCCGTCTTACCTGCCTCTTTAGTGATTGACCGAAGAACAGCTGCTGCTTTGCTTATAATGAGAAAGAAGAAAACAAAAAACAATGCAAACAACAACAAAAAAACTGGAACACGTCTCTGGCTTTACCAAGCGACCCTGCCGACTATACGCCAAATGTGGCAGGGGGAATATATATATATATATATATATATATATAGCTGGGCTTAGACCCAGACAAATAGCAGACTACGCCACGATGGGCCTTACACCCAAAGATTTAATGGTTTTTCGCTAACAAGACACTCAGGTTCGTGCAAGGATCAGCCAGAGACAGTGGTCAAGTACAAAAATAATTTTAATTTCTCTTCTTTTACTTTTTATAAAAATGTACAACCCATGGAGCCATACACTCCAGAGTCACTCCAAACATTCAAGATTTCACAACAAACATAGTACGAATTTCACAGAGAATAGAATGTAATTGACACCAAATCAAATAACAAACACAATATACTCTAATCACAATGTACACACACACACACACACACGGTGAAGCTAGGGCTGAAACTTACCAGTGGGAGGCTAGTGGCCCGAGCAATGATCGTCCATAACACAACACCCCACTCACACGTGATAAATTTCACACACACGCACCGCAAGGGAAATAATCACATTTGGTGAACGCACCGCCACTGCACACACAAGGGGCACTGTTCCCACTGGCGGTCTTCAGCACCTAGACAAAAGACAAGCACGTGAAAATCAACCACAACCACACACAACAATTGCAAAACACTGTTAAACCCAAGATGGTACTAGGGTCAAAGATATGGATAGCAATTGAATCACAAAGCAAAATACAAATTAAACAAACAAACTATCATAGCCCAGCCAGCACAATGGGGCAAAAAAATGCCGTCTGGCTTAACGATCTTTGATCGGGGTAGACAAAACAAAACAATAATCAACCCAAATGAATCAGAATAATACTCTTGTATATCAGCAGCAAACAAAAAGCCTCCCTACAAGAGTTTAAATAAACACACAAAACACTGAGCCTATAAAATATAGACCAAAATAATAACAGTTAATGGTGTCAGTCCATCCAACACTCCACACTTAAACCATGAAACTGGTCATATGATGCTGAATGAAACCAGTTCACGGTATAACAGGAAGACCGAGCTCACCAGGAAGCTGCCGATTAATGCAAGCAAACCTCGGTTCCACTTATTCTAGGTGCCGGGTGAAAAAGGCAGCCACAGTTGTTGACATGATCCAATTATATACGTAAACAAATCGGAATAAAAACGTAAGCAAAGCAGCAGGCGTTCGGCGCTGATGTCGCCCGCTGGCCGCTACACCCCGGCTATAAAGCGTTCCCTGAAATACAAAAAGTGTCTACTTGTAAACGCATCTCACCGTAACATTTATCTAATGATTATCGTAGTCACATACCTTTGTGAAACAGCGTCCAGTCACGGCCCCAGGCTCTGGTCACCAATAACCGGGCACAACTTTAGCTGCTAACAGGGCTACTACAGCAACGGGGATTCTAAAATTAAAACATTCCCTATAAGCCCGTCATAAAGTTAAAAGAGTGGAAACAAAGAACCAGAGCTTTTCCTACCGGTAACGCTAGGATCGAATAGATGACCCAGGCAGACCAAGACAGACATCAGACAGATAGGCCGGCAGGTAAACAGGGCAACAGTCGCGTGTCGATGACGTAACTTGTCAAACGAAAAGTCCTGATTTATATATAGGGACTCGACCATCGCGATTGGCTCACAGCACTGCAAATGAATTGCCATTTGGCCAGACAGCTGTAGCCTGCTACATAAACAAACACGACAATGTATAAAAGGCTCCATTACCTTGTATCTTACACTATCACCCCGTAAAAGCCTTTTTGTAAAAAGTAGGCTAACGATTGCGTTATAACCACACGACTGCGTCACGCTGTACCGTAGACCCGAGGAGAAGCTTGCAGGTAATCTTTTATGTCTATGAGGAAATTGGGGGGACGTGGAGGCATAAACGCTGATAGAGATGTCACAAATCCTGCTTCATTCATCAAAAGTTGCTACAAGATTCGGTGATTTAGATTTTATGTTGCACAACTACTAGAAGACTTGCCACTGTCAGACTGGTTGCTCACGTCTACATCATCAAGCTCAGTCTGAGGCTGCGCAGTACAATCTGGAAGTGAGTGCTTCTACCTGACTTCAAATTTCCCTGTTGAAGTATGGAGTCGCTGTGTCCATTTCTTTTACTGTCTATGTGCACAGCACGTGACTCACAAGCTCACTCACAAATGTGTTTACTTGCTGAGTGTCTCGATCACACGACCACTAAACAACCAGTGAGAAGTGTTTGAGTTCGGCGTAGAGGACTCCAGTACAAGCAGCAAATCTCTCAGTGATTTAATTTAGTTTAAAGCCCGTGGAAACAGTGCTGACTTAATCAACAACACTAACGTGCAAATCAGGAGAAACACTGAGCCGATATAATTAGAACACTGAGCCGATAGTTAGAATACTTTTCAACAACAATTCACCAGCATTTATCATGGATTTACTGTGGTAACACTACCTGTAACTATGGTATTTTGTCAGAAATGTTGGTTAATATCTCATTTTATTTAATTTTTAATGTAGACATTAAATGTGAAAAAGGCCAAACAATTTTTTTTGTCATAAACTTGCAGTTTTGTGCATTTGTATTTATTTTAAATGTGTTTATAGACTAAATACCTTAAAGACATTCTAGATATAGAAACAATATTTTTTACTTTTTACCATGTAGTGAGGTGCCATGAGTGGTTTTACCTGTGGTGGTCTAAATAAGAATATAGTTTTAACTCTAACCCTAACCCTTTAAAAACATGGTTGTTAAAAGTTTTACAGATATTGTATTAAATTTACATCTGTGTCCTATCTCAAGCTACTCTACTGTCAGCAGCTAATCTATTTTGTCAAATCTGTCATGTTTCCAAGAAACAAAACATGTCGGCCCCCAGGTGTGTCCACAACATCAAATCTTGCTCCCTTCTAAAAAAGTTTGGACACCCCTGATGTACACCCTTTCATGGAAACGGTATTCCCTGGTGGCTGTGGCTCTTTCAGCAGGATAATGCGCCCTGCCACAAAGCAAAAATGGTTCAGGAATGGTTTGAGGAGCACAACAATGACAGAGAACATGAAACACTGGAACAGGAAATAAGGATACAGGTGCTCAGAAATACAGTGGTAACCCTAACAAGACTACACAACAAAAGCAAAGGAGAACACAGCTTAAAGGTGGAAGAAATAATATCCTAATGAGTCCGGGCAATGGATTATGGGGAATGTAGTTCATAACAGCAGAGCAAAGGAGTCTGTAAGAGTGCCCTCTGGTGGAGATAATGGGCACTCCAGCTAGTGTATAGCCTATATACAGGTGCTTTTCAATATATTAGAATGTCGTGGAAAAGTTAATTTCAGTAATTCAGCTTAAAAGGTATTATAGACTCATTACATACAAAGCGAGATATTTCAAGCCTTTATTTGTTATAATTTTGATGATTATAGTTTACAGCTAATGAAAACAAAGCTGACGTCATGATTGACAGTTGAGATAGACGGCTTCTCTGAGTTAAAGGGTTAGTTCACCCAAAAATGAAAATTCTGTCATTAATTACTCACCCTTATGTCGTTGGACACCCGTAAGACCTCCGTTCATCTTCGGAACACAAATGAAGATATTTTTGTTGAAAGCTGAGGCTGAGAAAGGCCTCAGATAGGCCTCCATAGGGATTCAGTACTTTTGCCCTCACAAGACCCATAAAAGGCACTAAAAACGTCATTACAAAGTCCGTCTCACTACAGTGGCTCTACAATAATTGTACAAAGTGACGACTAGTTTTTGTGCGCAAAAAAAAAAATCAAAATAACGACTTTATTCAACAGAAACTTTGGCATCTGCCGTGGACTCACGAAGCACCACGACGCATGCGCGAGAAAATGACGCAGATCCGGCGTTCGGACACATAACCCAGAAGCGAGGAGGAGATTTGTTTACAAGCAGAGGAAGACGCGCCGTATCTAAGCTGTTGAATTCTACATTGATCGTGCTTTAGGTCTCTGCATAGTGCTCAAAATGGAACTAAAGTGCACATTTCATGGATTCCCGAACGCCGGCGCTACGTAATATTCTCGCGCATGCGTCATGGAGTTCACAGCAGAGGCCAAAGTTTGTGTTGAATAAAGTCGTTATTTTGATTTTTTTTTGCGCACAAAAACTAGTCGTCGCTTTGTACAATTATTGTAGAGCCACTGTAGTGAGACGGACTTTGTAATGACGTTTTTAGTGCCTTTTATGGGTCTTGTGAGGGCAAAAGTACTGAATCCCTATGGAGGCCTATCTGAGGCCTTTCTCAGCCTCAGCTTTCAACAAAAATATCTTCATTTGTGTTCCGAAGATGAACGAATGTCTTACGGGTGTCCAACGACACGAGGGTGAGTAATTAATGACATAATTTTCATTTTTGGGTGAACTAACCCTTTAAGTATTCACTGAGGCACCAACAGACTTTTTTTCTGGATTTTCGGGAAGAGATTGGAGCTTTAGGTTACATTTCCATAACTGTTTATTTCACACCGACATAATGAATTGTTCTGCATCTGCAAGAGTGTGGGCGGGCTTTTGATATCACGGCTCTACTTCCTGCTCTCTACTGCGCAGACTCGGTCTCAAATCAGCGCAAGATGTCAGCGCCATATTCGGACGTTGGCGGCTTCACTTTTCTTCAGTGGAAGGTAGTGAAGACGCATCGTCCCTACGGTCTATGATATATATATATATATATATATATATATATATATATATATATATATATATATATATATATATATATATATATATATATATATATATATATATATATATATATATATATATATATATATATATATAATTTTACATCATTATTTTTAATCAGCAGAGCATCAGGCTCTGTAAAACATTTAACTGACCTTGTTAACTGGATCTCTTGAATACTTTCTTTTGGATAACATCACTGACAGCAGACATGCCAGCAGTAAAAACAGAAACACATGATGCAATTCCACCTAGTTTATCAGTCTTACAAAAAATAATGTATTCTATCAGGACTTGACTGTGCTCTCTCTCTCTCTCTCTCTCTCTCTCTCTCTCTCTCTCTCTCTCCTCTCTCTCTCTCTCTCTCTCTCTCTCTCTCTCTCTCTCTCTCTCTCTCTCTCTCTCTCAATTCAATTCAATTCAATTGTGCTTTATTGGCATGACAATTGTTGCAATGTATTGCCAAAGCATTTCTAATTCTTACAGAGAATCAACATACATGTACATACATTAGATAAATATAATAATAATAAATACATAATAATAATAAACATATATATACATATATATATATACATACACATATATATATATATATATACATACATACATATCTACATATATATAAACATATACACATACACATACATATATTTTTTTATATATATTTTTTTTTTTTTTAGAATCAAACATTTAGAATTCTAGGAACAGTTTAGAATTCGGTGTGTGTGTGTGTGTGTTGGTGCGAGTGTGTGTGTGTGTTGGTGCGGGTGTGTGAGTGTGAGTGTGTGTGAGCGCATCACTGATTGGTCGACTCCTCCCTCTTTTTGTGGCAGGCATTAATATATCTTGCTGCTAGTGGGATACAATCTCTTTTTTCACCTAATAAATATTGAAGTTTTGTTTTATAGTTTAATTTTACGAAGTCGGGGCAAAGTATTTCGAATTCTGGATAAAAAGTGTTTCTGATTTGTTCATAGTTTGGGCAGCTGGTGAGGAAGTGTGTCTCTGTCTCCACTTCTCCAGTGGTGCAGTGTGGGCAGATGCGGCTCTCTCTGGGCAGCCAGTTCTGTCTGTATCTGCCCGTCTCTACGGTCAGTGTGTGGTTGCTCAGTCTGTACCTCGTCATTCTTACTCTCTCTCTCTCTCTCTCTCTCTCTCTCTCTCTCTCTCTCTCTCATCTCTCTCTCTCTCTCTCTCTCTCTCTCTCTCTCTCTCTCTCTCTCTCTCTCTCTCTCTCTCTCTCTCTCTCTCTCTCTCTCTCTCTCTCTCCCTCCCTCCCTCCCTCCCTCCCTCCCTCCCTCTCTCTCTCTCTCTCTCTCTCTCTCTCTCTCTCTCTCTCTCTCTCTCTCTCTCTCTCTGTGTGTCTGTGTTACCAGAGCATCCAGGCAGGAACTGAATGAACTGAAAATAGCTATGCTCCTGTTAGTGTTAAGAATACCTGCCTGTCTTGAAAATGAGTATATGTGTGTGTGTGCATGTTTAAGAAGTGAAATTTCCCTGTACTCTAATTATCAGAGTACAAAAATTAATTAACAACAAGTGATATATGCAAAAAGGAGCACGTTGCTAAAAAAAAAAAAGACCTGAGAATTGCATTGAATTCTCAGGTTGCTGAAATAACGAAGCAAAGAATTTGAGTTGTTAATTGTGTCAGGAATGTGTGTGCATTGTGTAAGTGTGGGTGATGTAAACCAGGCCCTTCTGTTCTGGGGTTTAATGGGCGGGAGAGTATGGGAATTTTCAGAAGTCGCTGCAGCCAAACTTTCAATGAAATCCAGTGTGTTGTAAGCAGTCGTATAGTGTTTGTAATGTGGGTCAGTAGCTTTGGAAGGGGTGGCACTTTTGTGGAAACCGCCTGAGAGTCCACAGTCAAATAATGGCTAATACACACAACTGAATTTATCTGGGTCAGCCCGGTGGTGGAGACAGTGACACTTAGACAAAGAAATAAAATGAGTTTGACTGCTGTTTAGTTTGGAGAATGTGTGTAAGTGGGTTACACCTGAGGAAAAAAGCCTTTGCATGATTTCACCCATCAACGGGTATTTATTGGTCGTCATCCTCTGGTGAAGACTTTAAATACTCTGATAAAAACACAATAAAAAATATGAGGTAACTAAGAGGAAAGGAAGTCAAACGCTCAAGAATGATTCACAGAGAGAACTGGATGTTTACATTTTCTAATGTGAGACGTGCTTGCCTGTGCAAAACTTGGGACAGATGGATGAAGGATGGATGGATGGTGGATGGTCAGACAGATGGACATATGGATGGATGGACAGCCAGTCAGACAGATGGACAGATGGATGTACGGACAGACATTCAGACAGATGGATGAACAGACGGGCAGTCAGACAGATGGACGGACAGACAGATGGAAGATGAATGGACAGTCAGACAGATGGACAGATGAATGAATGAATGAATGAATGGATGGATGGATGGATGGATGGATGGATGAATGGATGGATGAATGAATGAATGAATGAACAGACGGACAGTCAGACAGATGGAAGATGGATGGATGGACGGACAGTCACACAGATGGACAGACAGACAGTCAGACAGATGGAAGATGGACGGACAGTCAGACAGATGGACAGATGAATGGATAGATGGATGAATGATTGGATGGATGGACGGACAGTCAGACAGATGGAAGATGGATGAATGAATGAATGAATGGATGAATGGACGGACAGTCAGACAGATGGAAGATGAATGGATGGACGGACAGTCAGACAGATGGAATGTGGATGGATGGATGGACAGTCAGACAGATGGAAGATGGATGGATGGACGGACAGTCAGACAGATGGAAGATGGATGGATGGACGGACAGTCAGACAGATGGACAGATGAATGGATGGATGGATGAATGAATGGATGTATGGACGGACAGGACAGTAAGACAGATGGATCGACGGACAGTCAGATAGATGGATGGATAGATGAATGAATGAATGGACACACAAAATGAATGAATGGACACACAAAATTCAACGTCAGCTCAACGTCTAATGCCAACGTTAATTTGACGTCCAATACCAACGTCAGCTGATGTTGATATTTAGTTGTTTTTAGGTTGTGTTGTAAAGTAACCAAAATCTAACATTGAGCCAACATCTCAAGCCAACATCATATTGACGTCAGATTCTAACATCATTAGACGTTGATCCTTTGTTGGTTTTAGTTTGTGGTAGTAACTAACCAAAATCTAACATTGAGCCAACATCTCAAGCCAACATCATATTGACGTCAGATTCTAACATCATTAAACGTTGATCCTTTTTTGGTTTTAAGTTATGGTATTAACTAACAAAAAATCTAACGTTGAGCCAACGTCTCAAGCCAAAATCATATTGACGTCAGATTCTAACATCATTAGACGTTGATCCTTTATTGTTTTTTCCAATATGTGGTTTTAGATTTTGGAATTATCACTTGTGTTGCCAGAAGGTAAAAACTTGGCAATCTGGGTGAGCCCATGACCTTCCATCTTGCACCACAGTAGAACCAGTGTGACATCTTCATTAGATATGACGAACCTGACAAAAACTATGACAACCGGTTCATAATGTGTTACGTATTATTAATTATTTGGACATTTAAATCCTTTTCTTTTTAAATCCACAGGCTGATGACAAATGAGATAATGGCCAGTTTCAATATGAATGTAATGCAACGTCTGTCCAACGTTGGAGGTTGATGTCAATCTGGTGTTGAGTTTAGAACCCAACGTCAGATTGACGTCAACATCCAACGTTGGACGGACGTTGCATTTTGGTTGAAAATGAAAATCGGGTTGACGTCAGAACCCGACATCAGATTGACGTCAACATCCAATGTTGGACGGACGTTGCATTTTGGTTGAAAATGAAAATCGGGTTAACGTCAGAACCCGACGTCAGATTGACGTCAACATCCAATGTTGGACGGACGTTGCATTTTGGTTGAAAATGAAAATCTGGTTGACGTCAGAACCCAACGTCAGATTGACGTCAACATCCAATGTTGGACAGACGTTGCAATTTGGTTGAAAATGAAAATCGGGTTGACGTCAGAAACCAACGTCAGATTGACATCAACATCCAATGTTGGACGGACGTTGCATTTTGGTTGAAAATGAAAATTGGGTTGAGGTCAGAACCCAACGTCAGATTGACATCAGAACCCAACATCAGATTGACGTCAACATCCAACGTTGGACGGACGTTGCAATTTGGTTGAAAATGAAAATCGGGTTGACGTCAGAATCCAACGTCAGATTGACGTCAATATCCAACGTTGGACGGACGTTGCAGTTTGGTTGAAAATGAAAATCGGGTTGACGTCAGAAACCAACGTCAATCTGATGTTGTGTTCTGACGTCAACCCGATTTTCATTTTCAACCAAAACGCAACGTCTGTCCGACGGTAGGATCCAACGTCAATCTGACGTCATGTTGACGTCCGGTGCCTGCTGGGGATGGACAGATAGATGGACGGAGAGTCAGACAGATGGACAGATGGATGGATGGACGCATGGACAGTCAGACAGAAGGATGGATGGATGGATGGATGGATGGATGGATGGATGGACGGACAGTCAGACAGATGGACAGATAGATGGATGGAGAGTCAGACAGATGGACAGATGGACGGACAATCAGACAGATGGATGGGCGCATGGACAGTTAGACAGAAGGATGGATGGATGGATGGATGGATGGATGGAAGGACATTCAGATAGATGGACGTATGGATGGACGAACGGACAGACAGACAGACAGATAGATAGATAGATAGATAGATAGATAGATAGATAGATAGATAGATAGATAGATAGATAGATAGATAGATAGATAGATAGATAGATAGATAGATAGATAGATAGATAGATAGATAGATAGATAGATAGATAGATAGATAGATAGATAGATAGATAGATAGATAGATAGATAGATAGATAGATAGACAGACAGATAGATGCCTTTGACTCAATCATAATACTGGAAATAGCGGGTATTCTGGTTCTGACTTGGCTTCTCACTTTAAATGTCAAACTTATTATTCTCAAACTACACATTTAGCAGGTCTAAAAGAAGAATGTGCAAGAGAAAGAGACAGAGCAGCAGGATGATGTGTGTGCTTGTGCGTGTGTAGGAAGGACACAGGGAGCTAGAAGAGAAAATAACAGGATCTGAATGGACACTAAAGAGATCATAGAGAAACCGAATCTTAAATGTAGGGTGTTCGCTCCTCTGCTTGCTTTTGGCGAGTTTCTTGCAGACAGATCCAGCCTAAATCAGACAGACAAGTGAGACTCAAACTGGGCACAATAATCAGACACTTTTTTTCTGCATCTACAAGATTCCAGCTAGAAATCATTTGTTTGTCCACAATGAAAGTGAAAATATGTGCAGCATAGTAATAGAGTGTAGAGTGTAATTTTGGACCAGTAAGACTGTGGGCGGAGATACCAGCAATGCAGCAGACATAGAAACCTAAGTGATCAACAAAAAATCTTTAACATCCTTGGTTAGGTCTCAAACATTACTAGGTGGTTGTCAGGGCATTGCTGCGTAGATTGCTAGAGAAATGACTAAGCAATTAACATGCCTGTAGTAACTCCCATGACCTGAATAAATCCACGGTAATTCAAGGTTTTATCTTGACGGTTTAAATTGCTCATATGGAATGTCAAATTAAGAAAAAAAGCTCTAAGATTAGACTGTAAAATGTAGCTGTATCTCAGCTGTTCTTGTTCTCATTTGTGTATGACCTCTGCTGAGGTTCAATCACTGATGTTTTCACAACCACTGGCGTGAAATTATGCTTTAAGGAAAGTGAGCTTTGAGCATATTAACACTGGCTAACACGCCTGCAGATAAAAACTGTGCCTCTGTAGGAGCCGGCTGCGTATCGCTCATGACATGCTGCGTAATAGAATTTATGAGGCTGTGAAACTGTTGCAAACCACTGCTTTAATGTAGTGTTAGCCACAGGAATAGAGTATTATGCATAAAGCAATTTAAAGAGTAGAAATCGGGTTATTCACAATCAAGGGTTTCATCACATCAATACAATTATGCATATTTGCAAATGTATATTGACAATAAAAACTAAATAAAACAGATTACACCTGTATGAGAGTGTGTATACTTATGGAAATGGGTGTTTGCAGTGCAAGCTAAAATTGTTAAACTATTAAGAGCTGACTAAAGCAATAGGGTGAATCCTCCGAACACACAAATATATATATATATATATATATATATATATATATATATATATTTTTTTTTTTTTTTAAATTTATTTATTTATTTTTTTTATTATATTTTATATTAATATTATATAAATGTTCATTTTATATATTAATTAATTTATTTATTCATTTCTATAATACATTATGTAATTAAGTCCAGTAATGACAATTTGTGGGGGAACATGTGCTTAATTACAGTGCAAAAATTCCTAATGGTCCTAAAAATAGGCCTTATTTTCGGTGTGCAAATGTTTTCTTTTATTCCAGAGGTGAAATGTGACCTAGACAAATTTTCATTAGATTCACACAATCAGCTACTTATACATTAATATAGATTCATTCAATACATTATTATAAAAACGTTAATATAGATTTTGACCAATGTAATCAGCTATTTTACAACTTATCCAATCAATTTTATAATTTCATATTTATCCACATTGCTGACTGCAATTTGGCATGCTGCATGTGTAATATACACCCACTTATACTACATTATGCACACTGTATTGTCAGCGCTGGTTTATAAAGGACGTTTTTAAAGGGAATCTTTAGTTTCTGTTTTTTCATTATATGTACAATATATTAAAGGTGTACTTCACCGCTGGCAAAATGGGCTTTCACTAAAACTTGACTGCTTATACAGTATAAAGGTAAAAACCTCAATAGAGAAAACAGAGAAAAAAACTGCTGTCTTTCCATTTTGCAGGTTGGAAAAATTCAACACCCATAATGGACTGGGCATGTTGCCATCCAAGGCCACTCCCACCAGTCTGCTATGGATATGCTTGACCAGAGTCAAATCCTGCTTTGCTTTAGTAGGAAATACTTCCTAGTAAACATTTAGTTATAATGGTGCCGACTTGTATTGTTCCCAGGAAGAGTTCAAGAGTAAATATTTAGCGGGAGTGAGTTGCTTTCATGAAGGAAAGTGCTTTGTAGGCAGTGGCTAAAGGCTGCAAAGAATCATAAATACTGAGAGAACGCCACAACGGGAAATCTGAAAAACCTGTTTGTAGTCAACATTTCAAACTAGATGACACAAACACAGTGTTTTAGGCCAAACAGAGGGGAAAACTGAAAGAAACAACTGAAAGAAACCAGATGAAGCAAAGCGCCATCTAGTACAGGAAATAAAGCTGTTGTCATTGTATTTTTACCATGATACTGTTTAAAGAGAAGTAGTATGATGCAATTTTCAGTAATAAACCTACCCCTTACAATAACTGTTCTGTTAATAACCCACTGACGATCCGACTGTCTGTGGGCGGGAATAAAAAATATGGAAATATAATCTGTATTTTTCACAAAAGCTGTCAAAAGTCTGCTGGATGACGCCTTTCTCTGAATTTCTTGGTTTAGGTTACACAGAGAAAGAGTAAACATTGTTAATTTACATATACAATCGACAATGTAACAATGCAAATCAGGGTTGAAAGTCAGTGAAGTTACACTTTAAAGGAACACGCCGACTTTTTGGGACTTTAGCTTATTCACTGTATCCCCCAGAGTTAGATAAGTTCATACATACAATTTTCATCTCCGTGCGTGCCATAACTCTGTCTGACGCACACACCGTTAGCCTAACTTAGCACAAAGACTGGAGGTAAACGGCTCCAGCCAGCCTACTGCTCAATAAGTGACAAAATAACACCAACATTTTCCTATATACATGTTGTGATGTGTATTGTCACAGCATGTACAAATAACAAGGTAACATGAGACACCGCCATCTTATAAACGTATACACACTGGGGACTATATTCTCAGAAGGCGCAGCACTGCTCTACTTCTACGGAGTGATTTTGTATGTATGGACTTATCTAACTCTGGGGGATACGGTGAATAAGCTAAAGTCCCAAAAAGTTGGCGTGTTCCTTTAAATAACACTACCGTATTAATCCTTTGGTAACACATTTTTCACTATAACTAACATACATCTAAAAAAAAATTCCCAGAGCGTCACTTTTGCTTTACTCTCACTTGAGTCTGTCATTCCTGTACTAACAGTCTTACTTGCCTAATATCAAACAAATAATCTTTTTTGTTCAAGGATCTCTATCTTTATCACTCTTCCTCCCTCTCATCCTCTTCTCTCCACTATCTGTGTATCACACATCTTAGATTGACTGGATTTAAATGATCTGATCTAAATATTTAGTCTTGTAAATAAAGCCATGATTGATATTTTTAAATACGCTTGTGAAAATCTCTTGCAGCCCATCTTCCTTGCCAGATAAAACATTTAAATCCCAATTCAATATTAAAGACGTGTTGCCATTCCTCAGGCTATGATAAGGTCTCAGCAATTCTTACTGAGATGAGCTGAAAAAAGCTGAGCAACCTCAGGGAAGTCTAATAGTTTCTCTTCCAAAAACAGATCTTGCAGAATTGCGAGACAGTAGGTGTTAAATTCATGTTGAAAATGCAGGAAACAGCTATTTTAAATATAATCGTATTGACACAGTGCTCATCTGAATCAAATTGAAAGTTGTTTGGTATAACATATTTACTTGATTTGCCATTAAGCATGTTCATAATGCATAAGCAATTCATAATGCAAACAATATTTTGACTTCTAAAGCCACTTTTGTAGTATCTCCTCAAAGATTTACTCATCTGCCACAAGAAGGTTTTTTTCTTCCTGGAAATACGGTATATGTGATTAATTTATCAACGTAACATGCAGATAATAGTATTACATTTTTTATTTGTTATTTGCAAACATCAACTATTGAACTTGGCAACTATTGTCCGTATTCTACAGCACAACCATGCCTAGATAAAGTAGCTATACTGGAAACCATCTGTAAATCTCAGGGCCTGTTTACACCTGGTCACTTCATACATTTTCTCTGAAAAGACCAGGGCTGCGTTCAGCCCCGGCAAAACATTGTAACGCGTTTTTTAAACGGAAACGGTGCAGCGTTGAACACCCTGTTCGGATGACGCAAGTGTTGCAACTATGGCAGCTGAGAAGTGGATAATCCACTTATTACCTCCGAGACTGTGTAATGATCTATAATATGACCTTTTTTTTTTAAATTGTGAGTATTAGGCTTATTATTATTGCTGATCACTGTTGGGCTCTGATATTATAATATGTACCATTATATAATCAGAGGAGTATAGAAAAGTTTATGAAAGTGTCACTCCACAATACAATAGCAAAATATATAAATATGTATAGTATTTTTATGGACCCACTGTGCGAGCTTTCTCTTTAATACCATGTGGTTTATATACATGTTGCTGCTGATTGGGCTGACATTTTTGACACACCCACCAAACAAGAGAAAACATATCTCAAACCGTTTCCAGAAAACATGTCGTTCAACCTGGAAACCGTAGCAAAACGTTGCGCACCAGTTTGAACTTGAACGTGCCCCTGGTGTAAATGCTCTCCGAAGTGCTTTCGAGGTGGATTTAAATCCAATAAACCAAACCACTTGGTGGTTTGGAGACACATTCCAGGTGAAACTGGACAAGAATAAATGTGTCTGGTTGTTGAAACCACATATGTACATTTTCCTCCCAAAATGTACAAAAATAAACACGTGAGAGCATGTTATAGGCAATATAACATTATAGCCAGATATGATAGCACTACCACAACACATTGTGTACAGAGGCAGACTTTCCAATTTGAAGGCACATTTAAAATAAACTTTCTGGACCCCAAGAACCCTAACCCCCCCCGTTATCAGTGCACCATGTGGCCAGGTGCTGGATCTCCTCCCTGTAGGCAGTCTCATCGTTGTTGCTGATGAGCCCAATCACCGTAGTGTCGTCCGCAAACTTGACGATGGAATTAGATCCATACACAGGTTTGCAGTCGGAGGTGAAGAGGGAGTAGAGAAACGGACTTAGCACACAGCCCTGTGGTACACCAGTGTTAAGTGTGATGGACGTGGAGCAGGTGAATCCTGATCGAACATGCTGGGGTCTGTCAGTTAGGAAGTCCAAAATCCAGTTATACATTGAGGTATTGATGCCCAGGTCTCCAAGTTTGGCTATTAACTTGGTTGGGATGACAGTGTTGAATGCTGAGCTGAAGTCAACAAACAGCATGCGTGCATAAGTGTTCTTATTGTCCAGATGAGTGAGCACAGAGTGCAGTGCCATGGAAACTGCATCCTCTGTGCTCCTATTGCTGCGGCAGGCAAACTGGTGTGAGTCCAAGGTGGATGGTAGAGAGTCTTTTAGGTGTTCCAGGACCAGCCGCTCAAAGCACTTCATAACGATGGGTGTGCATGCTACAGGGCGGTAGTCATTAGGGCATCTCGGGCTAGAGTGTTTTGGTACTGGCACAATGGAAGTGCGTTTAAAGCATGTTGGTACAGCTGCCTGGGCAAGAGACAGGTTGAAAATGTCTGTAAAAACCGCAGTGAGCTGCTCCGCACATGCCCTGAGCACACGTCCAGGGATGTTGTCTGGTCCAGCAGCCTTGTGTGCGCTGATCCGGCTCAGTGCCTTGCAGACATCTGAATGCCTGATCTGTGGCAAGAAAGTATTGTTGGTGAATATTATTTATTAATATTTTTAGTCAGTGATGAGTTTAGGCAAACATTTTTGTTCATGACAATTTTTGTTCAGGGCTTCTTTTGATTTGAACAGATTATGTGTTTTATTAACACTGTAACAAAAACCACAAACTCGCATACAAAGCCAAGAATCAAACTGCCCAACTAAACACTAACCACCATAATGGTGACCAAACATTTTCAATAAAACATCAACATCTAAACCTCTGCTAATTCTCAATAAGAGCTTCTAGACGTCTTTCAGGGTTGGAGCCAAACTCTGCAGGACAGCGGCTCTCTAGGACAGAACTTGCCTGCCAATGGTTTAATTGTATCCTAAGGACCAATTGTGTACCTTTAAAGGTACAGTTATATGTTTTGTTCCCCAAGGAACAAAATTGTACCTCCACTGTACCTTTTTTCTGAGAGTGTACATTATTAACCCAGTATTAGTTCCCTTTCAGTCGGTCACTTCGGTGTACGTCGGTTATACCGACGAATTGGGATCACTTCAGGGAGCCCCAATCAGCTTCGAGATATAGAGAACAGGCCAATGGGCCATTGGCGAGCGAGATTTGCATCTCGTGCTCCGCCCAGCGCTGCGGGTATAAACAGGAAGCGAGAGCAATGCACTGATGTCATTCACTTCGGAGCCGAATGGCGTTGATGAAGCAAGACTGCTTTTCTAAAAGAGAGCCTATCTACAGAGAGAGATACTCCAGAGAACGAGAAGGACGCTCTGTGTTGGCGAAAAGGCACAATCAGTGCGATCGCGTGCTCACCGCTGCATCAGCATAACTAACTGCTGTTCTCACAGCAACTGTCGGTTTGGTGAGGGCATTTGTCTCAGTGAGTGCAGACACAGGACTGCACTTACCTCCCTGTGTGCTGCCTGAAAGAGCATTTCCTCATAAAAGAGCAACACGGGTGTGACTGCGTCTTTTTCAAGACGTCATTCCATTCGTGCGTTTCTGGATGCGGTTGTTTCCTGTCCTGCCGGCCTCGATCCCTCTTGCATAAACATGTTGAGACTGTGTTCGTGGGTTATCCATGTTCTCTCAGGGGAACAGGATCACGTCGACGCGCTGGTCATCTCACCTTCCGCGTGAGGGTTTGAGTGTTCAGCGCGTCGTGTGCCGTCTAGCTGCCGGGTGACAGCGCGGGTTGCCATGGCAACTCAGCGTGCGTCACTCGGCGCCTCCGATGTGCGGTCGAGACTATGATACCTCAAACGGGGTTGAGTCCCTTAGCTTATACCCCGATCTAGTCTCTTTTCTGGTGCACCAGAAAAGGGGCTACTTTGGCTGATAAGCCTGGGTGACCTGAGGATTACAGTGAGGCTTCCCTGCCGAGTACACCTCCGTGGGCCCCCCACTCCTCTATCGCATCGCAAGCATGTTGATGTGTTTGTGCATGACTGTGTTTGTGGGTGGTTTATGTTCTCTCATGAGAGCATAACCATGTCGGCGCTTTGTTCGTCTTGCCTTTTTCATAAGGGCTTAAGTGTTCAGCGCGCCGTATGCCGTCTCACGGCCACACTCACTATCTCGCATGTCTGCTGGTAGCTTCAGATAGGATTGCTGGTCCTTTAAAAAAAAAAAAAAATTTTTTTCAATCGCTACATCGGAGAGAGGGCTGTTATGTGTTGAAATGAAGATGATGCTGAGATTCCCACTATAATAGTGGGTGCTCATGCTGAATCAGATTCATACTTAACAGCCATGCTTTCCTGGGTGGCTGAGGCGAAGTGCAACGCATAATTCGCCTTGCCCGCCCCTTGCCTTTTCCCGGATGTGCATTGGAAGGCTTTGGCATTGGGGAAATATTGGTGCCAAAATATGGAACACCAATAGGGCCATAATCTTTATAAAGTTTTCCTCTCTCTCACTACCCTCATCGGTGGGGTGGCAGTGCCACTGGCAGGACGAGTGCACGAGGGTAGTTCTGGCCGAGGTTGAGCTGCGCACAGCTCTGGCCCTTGGCCAGACGATGTCCACCCTGGTCCAGAAACACCATTGACCTGGATTTAGTTGGAACTGTTCTCCCCCGGAGGAGGGCCGGGTGGAAAATCATTAGTAATTCTGTTCCGCCACTGGTGTTAAAAACAGCCAGTGGTACCCAAATTCTAAAAGAAACAAGAGCAGTTCCAATACCTCTGGGTCTCGGGAGTTCAGGAATGACAGCGTGTGACTCTACAAAGCCTCGCCACTCTCATTCCCCTCCCCACAAGAGGGCGAGAATGGCAGTGTGTGACGCTACAAAGCCTCACCACTCTCATTCCCCTCTTCTCAGGGGTGCGTGGACAGTGTGCGACGCTATGCCTCGCCGCTGTTGTTCCCCGCTGAGGAAGGAGGTGAGGCAGACCGTATGCAATGCCACAAAGCCTTGCCACGCTCAGCCCCTCCTTCATTTGGGGAACGCGCTTGGTGGTGTACAATGCTCTCATGCCTTGTCAACCCCTGGTGCCTCTCCAAATCGCCAGCAGGGGGCGCTGGCTGTCGGGACGCAAACAATGTGCCTCCTCACACTCACCCGCCCCCTCAGCGGATGCAGATTTGTGTGTCGTCCATGTCGTCCACGGGTCCCTGCGTTCCGCTGCTCTGCCCCGCTGCGGGTACGTCTGTGGTGCCGATGATCCCGCTTGTATGGTCTCTGGGGGCCTGGCTTGTGCTCCCCAGGCGGCCTCGCTGGCTCATCCACACCATCAGACTCGGCTATGCGATTCAGTTCGCCGGCGTCCCCCCAAGTTCAGGGGCGTTCACTTCACGCCTGTAACGAGGGAGAACGCCCCTGTACTTCAGGCGGAGATCGCTGTCCTACTGGCGAAGGACGCGATAGAGCCGGTCCCTCCAGCCGATATGAAGTCCAGATTCTACAGCCCGTACTTCATTGTACCCAAGAAAGGCGGCGGGTTACGGCCGTTCTTGGATCTGCGATACTTGAACCGCTACCTTCACAGGATGCCGTTCTGAATGTTGACGCAGAAACGCATCTTCAGGTGCGTCCGTCCCCAAGATTGGTTTGCAGCGATCGACCTGTAGGACGCGTACTTTCATGTCTTGATTCTCCCTCGACACAGACCATTCTACGCTTTGCATTCGACGGATGAGCATATCAGTACAATGTCCTGCTCTTCGGGCTGTCCCTGTCGCCTCGTGTCTTCACGAAAGTCGCGGGGGCGGCCATTGCTCCCATGAGAGAGCGTGGTGTTTGACTATCTCGACTGATCCTTGCCCGCGGGATCAGTTGTGCGAACACAGGGACATGGTGCTTCGGCACTTCAGCCAGTTGGATCTTCGGGTCAACCGGGAGAAGAGCAAGCTCTGTCCCGTACAGAGGATCTCTTTTCTCGGGATGGAGATCGACTCGGTCACCATGACAGCGCGCCTTACCGAGGAGCGCATCCAGTTGGTGTTGAACTGCTTGAATTCGTTCAAACGCAGCACAGCGGTACCACTGAAACAATTTCAGAGGCTCCTGGGGCATATGGCAGCAGCAGCCGCAGTAATGCCGCTAGGGCTGCTCCATATGAGACTGCTTCAACGCTGGCTACACGACCGAGTCCCGAGATGGGCGTGGCACAGCAGGTTCCTCCGTGTCCAAGTGACGCCGAGATGCCGCCAAACCTTCAGCCCGTGGTCGGACCCTTCATTTTCTACGGGCAGGAGTGCAACAAGTGTCCAGGAACAAGTGTCCAGGCATTCTGTTGTCTCCACGGATGCCTCATCCACCGGCTGGGGTGCCACGTACAACGGGCTTGCAGTTTCAGGTCTGTGGACGGGGCCCCAACTGCAATGGCATATCAATTGCCTGGAGTTGCTGGCAGTTCGTCTTGCTCTCAGCCGCTTCAAAATGCCGCTCAAAGACTGGTCCGGATGGACAGTACTGCGGCCATTGCATACGTCAACAAACAGGGTGGTCTACGCTCCCGCTCCATGTCCCAACTCTCCCGCCATCTCCGCCTGTGGAGTCAGAAGCATCTGAGGTCCCTTCGTGCCATTCACATTCCAGGCCCGCTCAATCGTGCGGCCAACGAGCTGTCACGGTTACCGGTGCTCTCCGGAGAGTGGAGACTCCACCCCCAGGTGGTCCAGCTGATCTGGAGTCGCTTTGGGGCCACACAGATCGACCTGTTAGCCGCCCCTGACACAACCCACTGCCAGTTGTTTTATTCCCTGACCGAGGGAACCCTCGGCACGGATGCCCTGGCACACAGCTGGCCCCGGGGCCTACGCAAATATGCGTTTCCCCCAGTGAGCCTTCTTGCACAGACACTGTGCAAGGTCAGGAAGGACGAGGAGCAGCTCCTCTTGGTAGCTCCATATTGGCCCAACAGGACTTGGTTCCCAGAACTAGTGCTCCTCGAGACAGCACCTCCTTGGCCCATTCCTCTGAGGAAGGACCTCCTATCTCAGAGACGGGGCACCCTGTGGTACCCACGTCCGGACCTCTGGAAAGAAACTCCATGTCTGGTCCCTGGATGGGACGCGGAGGTTCTAGGTGACCTACCGCAAGCGGTAGTTGACACCATCACTTCTGTCAGAGCCCCCTCTACGAGACGGCTGTATGCGCTGAAGTGGAACCGGTTCGTCGATTGGTGCTCTTCTCACCGAGAAGACCCCTGAAAGTGTTCGGTCAGATCTGTGCTCTCTTCTTCAAGACGGGTTGGAGCGAAGGCTGTCTCCTTCCACCCTCAAGGTGTACGTTGCCGCTATTGCCGCGAATCACAACCTGGTTAATGGTGAGTCCTTAGGCAAGCACGATCTGATCGTCAGGTTTCTGAGGGGGGCGAGGTGACTAAATCCGCCAGTCAGCGCCCCTCGAGCCTTTGCAGTCAGCTGAGCTGAAAATCTTGTCTTTAAAGATCCTGATTGCATTGGCCTCGGTTAAGAGGGTAGGGGACCTGCAGGCATTTTCGGTCGACGAATCGTGCCTGGAATTCGGGCCTGGCAACTCTCAGGTAACACTGAGACCCCAGCCTGGATATGTGCCCAAGGTTCCCACTACTCCCTTTCGGGACCAAATGGTGAGCCTGCAAGCGCTGCCCTCCCCTGCCCTCCCCTGCCCCTGCTTTTCTCTGTCCAGTTTGCGCCCTGCGCATCTATGTTGACAGAACGCAAAGCTTTAGCACCTCAGAGCAGCTCTTCGTCTGTTCGGAGGACAGCGGAAGGGAAAGGCTGTCTCCAAGCAGAGGATGGCCCACTGGATAGTGGATGCCATCGTCTTGGCGTATGAATCCCAAGATGTGCCCTGCCCGCTCAGGGTTAGAGCTCACTCCACCAGGGGTGTAGCTTCTTCCTGGGCGCTGGCTCGTGGCGTTACCCGTTCTAGTGTTGGCTTGCTGCGCCACTCCCTTCCCCATGGAACGGATATGTGCGCTTATATTCTCCAGTCGAGTTCCCCAGGAATTGGCGAACCCTTTTGAGTCCTCCGCAACCCGCGGCAGTCGGATGTGGCGGAGCGTCCGATGCCAGGTCTGGCACTTGTATGCATTGGTGGAACTTGTGTCAGGCTGGGTTCCGTATGTTGCGACCCCTACGGCGGTCCCATATGTGTATTCTCCACGGTACAGCTCCCTACGGCGAGCTTGTGTCTTTCCCTCGGCAGAGTTCCTCTGCCGTCTCAGTACGGTGTCGTTCCCCTGCCTGCAACAGGCCGGAGCCAGCCCTGGGTCTTCCGTATGTTGCACTGCCCAAGGCCAGTCCATACGTGTATTCTCCACATGGTAACTCCCTCCGGGCATGATGTGGCTTCCACAGCGTCCCTCCAGGCACGCTTTCCCAGCGTTATCCAATAAGTCTGCTGAGTGGGTCTTGCGGAATAGCAGTGTGACTCTTCCTGCGTGAATTTCCTCACCCGCATCAGAACGGGGTCTGAGGGGCTCTCGCTGGGCGCTGGAAGTTGTAGTAACTGTGGCGTTTTCCAAAGGGATACCAATTCGTCGGTATAACCGACGTACGTCGAAGTGATCGACTGAAAGGGAACGTCTCGGTTACGTATGGTAACCCTTGTTTCC
The DNA here is from genome assembly GCA_023566225.1 of Romanogobio albipinnatus. Classification (NCBI taxonomy): domain Eukaryota; kingdom Metazoa; phylum Chordata; class Actinopteri; order Cypriniformes; family Gobionidae; genus Romanogobio; species Romanogobio albipinnatus. The sequence continues at coordinate 55,619,849 of CM042240.1, forward strand.
TGAAGGAGGGAATGGAGACGTACGTCCCGTCGCCACAGTTCCTTACCATCACTGCAGGGCCGAGTCACTAGTTCGGCTCCTCAGTGAAAAACGTCAGTGCATTGCTCTCGCTTCCTGTTTATACCCGCGGCGCGGGGCGGAGCGTGAGATGCAAATCTCGCACACCAATGGCCCACTGGCCTGTTCTCTATATCTCGAAGCTGATAGGGGCTCCCTGAAGTGATCCCAATTCGTCGGTATAACCGACGTACGTCTCCGTTCCCTCCTTGAGGGAACGAGGGTTACCATACGTAACCGACACGTTTTTGCTGAAGTATCGACAATTGTGAAATTTTACTGACATTTAAAAAGACTCATATCATGAAATAAGACTTTGATTATATCACTCGCCAAAATCGTGTTAAATAGTCATCATTTTAATATTATATACCAAAATAATCGTGATTATGATTTTTGCTATAATCGAGCAGCCCTAGACACGTTTCAAATAAAGCTGGCGACACATAGCAAAGGCAGCTACTGGCTGTGTATCTCTTAAGCAAGCCAACGTGCAACCTGCCACAAATGAAACTGAAAGGAAGTCCCAGATGTTCAACACACAATCATTTTCATTAAATACACTCTCTCACCTATTGCAGTCTTTGATCTTGAAATGAGTAAAGATCTAAAATAAAATACAGCTCATATCTGTTGCTTTTGTTGACGTTAAATTTGCATTTAGCACAGAAACTGAAGATTGGATTTATATTCATTTTGGGGAGCACTGTTTAAGCATATCAGATATCTCTGTGATCAGTAAAAATGCATAAAGTGACCAGGTGTAAAAAGGCCCTCAGAGAATGGCACTATGATGTGCAGTGCAAGTATGCTATATTATACTATCCCAGTGCTGATTGTATCCTATCAGCACTACACAGACACATTGCTCTCATCTAGAGTATAGTCCTACACTTGAGTGACTGCTCTAGGTATTTTCCTGTTCCTATGCTGTACTTTTATCTGTTTCAGATAATCTTCTATATTAATCTTCACTATAAATTATTTTTTTATTACAGGCGAGGTTGGATTTACCCGTATAAAACCAAGACAACAGGGTTCACCGTGTGAATATCCCAAGATATAGTGGTGCAAACAGCCCAAACATGTCCAGTAATCAGCCAAGATGACGGCCAACAACATTGCTTATACTCCATCTGCTCATACGCACTGCATGACCTTCTCCTGCCAATAGATCAGATGCATGACCCACAACAGCCAAGATTTGTTGTCATCTGGGACAATGTAGGTCTCCACCAGGCTGCTCTGCTCTTGAACTTGTTCATCGACCACAATCACGTACAATACATATTTCTATATCTTGCAGTATTGTATTGGGACAGTTTTTCCTGATTGCTAACACACTATGGGCCAGATTTACTAAACAGGGCAAATTAGTGTGAGAGCGCAATCCCATAAAAGCACCAATGGGAGTGGAAAGTTCTGCGGGTGATCTACTGACGACGCACAATTTAAAGAACACAGATGCATCTGGATCATTTCCATATGACCAACGCAATCTACCAAGAGCAGCGCAAATTAGCGTCTGGTTTAAGACATGCTTTTTGGGGTGTTAAATAATGGCGCAAACACCAGTAAATTGACGTGTGTAAACCTTATTAAATCACCTTGCCTGATTCATTTAAATACTCTCCTCCCATAAATTTTGCATCTGAAAGGGAAACTCCTATAAATGCATATGCAATAAATTCACCCTCAAAATTAACCCTGTCCACACCTTTTCAGCGCTAAGTTTTCACTGCGTGTCTTCAGTAAATCCTGACAGTAAAAACAGCCAAAAGAGAGTTTGCACAGGCGCAAGCTGTTAGTAAATCTGGCCCTATAACTGATTCATTTGGCCCGATTTCCAAAACCATTCATTCTGTTCTCATTCAGAAGACACAAGTAAGTAGGCCTACAGATTATAAATGACTCAAGCCATCACATTATGAACTCAAATAACACATTTATCAATATGTAAACATTATGGAGCAAAACTGATGACACACTAATCAGAATCTCAAGATAATATAAATGGGGCCACAGGTGATTACATCTCAACACTGGTGGGCGAGCTGAAAAGGGTGGGAGAGAGAAGAAGATGAAAAGGAGAGAAAGGAGAGAAAGAGGAAAATAAAGGGGAGGGAACACAAACAACATTGGTTCCTGATGAAGCATGAACACTACACGGTTTTATTTACTTCTTACACATACAGTATAATTATAGTATCAGTACAGTACTTTAGATGAGAAAACTTTCACTGTAGCACATGTTCTACACCCTCAAACTCATAACTAAACTGCCAAATTGATTTGTAGCCAAGTACTACTTACATGTACTGTATTTTTGCAGAGAGTAGACATTTTGTCAGACGACCAATGAACTGCTATAGTACTATAAATGTGGTCATTGCTAAATAATGCAATCCATTTCAGCTGAGGGTGCCAAGAATGCTGATTTTATTTATTTATTTACTTTTACTTTGTACTAACTGACAGTATATTGCATTTTGTTACAATTCTTTGGAATTTGAACTTTTTCTTTTTTAATGCTTTTCATCTGTGCTTTTTCATCTTTAATGCTTTTACAGTAGTGTAATAAAAATAAACTTTTTTAAAGCTCATTGTTGTATTTTACTGTATCTGCACCATTCAATTTATGTTGTATACTGTAATAGACAATGACCTGCATGATTCCTGATTCCCGGTTCCCAATTAGAGGTTTTTGTAATAGTGTTTTGAATTGATCTTACTAGTGTTCTCTAGGCAATGAAGTAGTCTGTGTATTTGTTAGGTTTGTGTGTCATCTGAGGCCAAAGTTTGATTTTGACAAAGGAGAATATGTTTTTGACTGAAATATTTGAGTTTGACGTGGAAGTTTGAGGTTTGTACAAATTGGTGTGTAGTTATGAGAATGTGTTTAGTTGTGAGTTGTTCAGCAGAATTCAGAATTTCATCTATCTATCTATCTTCACAAATTGTGTGTTATACACTATGTTGCCAAAAGTATTTGGAATCCCCTCCAAATCATTGAATTCAGGTGTTCCAATCACTTCCATGGCCACAGGTGTATAAAATCAAGCAGCTAGGCACGCAGACGCTTCTACAAACAGTTGTGAAAGAATGGGTCTCTCTCAGGAGCTCAGTGAATTCAAGCGTGGTACCATGATAGTCAATTTGTGACATTTCCTCACCACTAACTATTCCATGGTCAACTGTTAGTGGTATTACAAAGTGGAAGCAATTGGGAGCAACAGCAACTCAGCCACGCAGTGATAGGCCACATAAAATCAACAGCTACAGACTTCCGAACTTTGTGTGGCCAAGTCAACTTTATTTATATAGCGCTTTTAACAATGTAGATTGTTTCAAAGCAGCTTTACAGTGTTAAACAGGAAAATAATGCAGCATAATTTTATTAAGCTGTATAGCCATTTGATGTCATCAGTTCATTTCAATTTCCATACGGTGACAGTGTGGGCTTTAGATCAATAATTAGATCAGTTATTTAGTTTATATGGTTAATTTAGTTTATTTATTAGATTTATTTCAATGTTTAGTTGAAAAATATTGTGTCCCCAACTGAGCACGCCAAGCCAGAGGCAACAGTGGCAAGGAAACCAAAACCCCATTAGGTGACCTAATGGAGAAAAATAAACCTTGGGAGAAACCAGGCTCAGTCGGGGTGCCAGTTCTCCTTTGGCCAATTACCAAACAGCATATTATTATTATTATTATTATTATTATTATTATTATTCTGGCCGCTTTACAGGTCAGAGGTCATAATAGATCGGAATATTCGAAGGACCGGAGGCAACACGCTGGAGACGGGTTTATTGAGGATGATGTTGATTAAATAATTATTAAAGTGCAATATTCGAATGATCGGAGGCAACACGCTGGAGACGGGTTTATTGCGGATGACATATCGATTTAAGTATTATTTAATTGTAATATTCGAACAATCAGAGTCAACACGCTGGAGACGGGTTTATTGAGATGCCGTGTCGATGAGGCAGTTGCAGGGGAAGGCTAATTGACACGGTCTCTGCGGACACTTCGGGGTCCTGTGTTGGTCTTCTCTGGGCGCAGGTCCACCATCTGATCTGGATACGGCCGGGATCTGGCTGACTGCAGTAAACCTTGGGATAACAAAGAGACTAGCATTAGCGTAGATGCCATTCTTCTGATGATGTAACGAGTACATCAGGTGTTATGGGAAGTGTTCCCGGTTCCGGCTGACCTAGTTAATGCAGCCTAACAATCATTTCATTGAAAAAGTGTTTTATGTGTATGCCACAGTAAAGAGATGTGTTTTTAGTCTAGATTTAAACTAACAGAGTGTGTCTGCTTCCCGAACAATGCTAGGAAGACTGTTCCAGAGTTTAGGAGCTAAATAGGAAAAGGATCGACCGCCTGCAGTTGATTTGGATATTCTCTGTATTATCAACTGGCCAGAATTTAGAGACCGCAGTAGACGTGATGGAGTATAATATGTTAAGAGCTCGCTCAAGTATTGGGGAGCTAAACCATTTAGTGCTTTGTAAGTAATAAGCAAGATTTTAAAATGTATGCGATGTTTAATAGGTAGCCAGTGCAATGTTGACAGAACTGGGCTAACATGGTCATACTTCCTGGTTCTATTAAATACTCGAGCTGCTGCGTTTTGGACCAGCTGGAGTTTATTTATTAAGCGAGCAGTGCAACCACCCAATAGAGCATTACAATAATCTAGCCTTGAGGTCATGAACGCATGAACTAACTGTTCAGCATTTTGCATTGAGAGCATGTGCCGTAATTTAGATATATTTTTAAGATGGTAGAATGCAGTTTTACAGATGCTGGAAACGTGGCTTTCAAACGAAAGATTGGTATCAAAGAGCACACCCAGGTTCCTCACTGACGACGAAGACTTGACAGAGCAGCCTTCAAGTGTTAGACAGTATTCTAGGTTGCTACTTGTGGAGCTTTTTTGTCCAATAATTAAAAATTCATTTTTTTCTGAATTGAGTTGCAGGAAATTACCGGTCATCCAATGTTTTATGTCAGCTATGCATTCCGTTAATCTTGTGAATTGGTAAGTTTCTTCAGGGCGTGAAGAAATATAGAGCTGAGTATCGTCAGCATAACAATGAAAACTAATGCCATGCTTCCTAATAATATCTCCCAGTGGTAGCATGTACAGGGTGAAGAGTAGCGGCCCTAGCACTGAGCCTTGTGGTACTTCATACTGAACTTGCGATCGGTGTGACATCTCTTCATTTACTGCTACAAACTGATAACGGTCGCATAGGTATGATTTAAACCATGATAAAGCAATTCCACTAATACCTACATAATTTTCGAGTCTATTCAAAAGAATGTTGTGGTCGATGGTATCAAATGCAGCGCTAAGATCGAGTAACACTAATAGAGAGATACAGCCACGATTGGATGATAAGAGTAAATCATTTGTAACTCTGATGAGAGCAGTCTCAGTACTATGATACAGTCTAAATCCTGACAGATACCATTTCTTTCTAAAAAGGAACCTAATTGTGAAGACACTGCCTTTTCAAGTATTTTGACAGAAAGGGTAGATTTGAGATTGGTCTATAATTGACTAATTCTGTAGGATCAAGTTGCGTTTTTTTAATAAGTGGTTTAATAATAGCCAACTTAAAAGTTTTCGGTACATATCCTAATGACAAAGATGAATTAATGAAATTAAGAAGAGGATCTATGACCTCTGATAGCATCTCTTTTAATAGCCTAGTTCGGTACAGGGTCAAGCATACATGTTGTTGATTTTGATGATTTAACGAGTTTAGCCAATTCTTCTTCTCCTATAGCAGTGAATGATTGTAATTTTTCCTCAGTGACACTACAATGCTCTGTCTGATGTGATACTGTAGTAGACGGCTGCATGGTTAAAATTTTCTTCCTAATATTATCAATCTTACATGTGAAGAAGTTCATAAAGTCATTACTGCTGTGCTGTTTACAATCATCAGAAGTTGAAGCTTTATTTTTGGTTAATTTAGCCACTGTATCGAATAAATACCTTGGGTTGTGTTTGTTTTCTTCTAAGAGAGTTGAGAAATAAGCAGATCTAGCAGTTCTTACAGCCTTTCTGTATGTGATCATGTGCTCTTTCCACGAATTACGAAAGCGCTCCATTTTTCTGGCTGCTGTTTTAAGGGCCCGGGTGTGCTCGTTGTACCACGGCGTTGGACTATTTTCTTTAATCTTCTTTAAGCGCAGAGGAGCAACTGTGTCTAAAGTACTGGAAAAGAGAGAGTTAATAGTTTCTGTTGCAACATCGAGTTCTTCTATGCTATCTCGGATGCAGAGGAGATGATACTGATGAGGAAGATTATTTAAAAAGCAATCTTTAGTAGCGGCAGTGGTTGTCCTGCCATTTTTGAAGCGAGGGGGCGGCTTTGCAACCTTAGCTAAATTAAGTATACAAGACTAAGTAATGATCTGAGATGTCATCGCTCTGCTGCAGAATTTCAACGGTATCAACATTTATTCCATGTGACAATATTAGGTCTAAAGTATGATTATGGCGATGAGTGGGTCCTGACACATGTTGCCTAACTCCAATAGAGTTTAGTGTATCTTTAAATGCTAATCCTAATACGTCTTTTTCGTTGTCTACATGGATATTAAAATCACCAACAATTAGTACTTTATCTACGGCCAGTACTAATTCTGATAGAAAGTCAGCAAATTCTTTGATAAAGTCTGTATTATGCCCTGGTGGCCTGTATACAGTAGCTAACACCAATGTTGAACGGGTTTTGTCATGTACACTACATAGTGTTACATAAAGCACCAAAACTTCGAAGGAATTATATTTGAAACTAGACTTCTGAGTAATACTGAAGATATTATTATAAATTACAGCAAACCCTCCCCCTTTACCTTTCAGACGTGGCTCATGTTTATAACAATAATCTTGGGGGGTGGACTCATTTAAGGTAATGTAGTCGTCAGGTTTTAGCCAGGTTTCTGTCAAACAGAGCACATCTAGATTATTATCTTTAATAATATCATTAACAATAAGTGCTTTTGGGGAAAGGGATCTAATATTCAGCAACCCAAGCTTTATCAATTGTTCATCTGTATTATATCTTTTGTTTATTTGTTGGACATCAATTAAATTTTTACTGTTGAATGGTTTTGATGTTTTTTTGTATTTACTAATTCGGGGAATATGATACGATCTCTATATGATAATATCTCGGTGAAAGAGTCTCTATGTGCTGGGATTTATCTGACTCCGGTGACGTGAGACAGCTAGCAGACGGTCGGTTTAGCCAGTTTGTCTGCTTCCTGACCTGGGCCCTAGTGAGTCAAGGTTTAGCTCTAAGACTATGTGCCAAATTACTAGAGAGAAGAGCAGCACCACCCCAGGAGGGATGGATGCCATCCTTCTTCAACAGGTCAGGTCTGCCCCAAAAACTTTTCCAATTGTCTATGAACCCTATGTTATTTTGCAGACACCACTTAGACAACCAGCCATTGAGTGATGATAGTCTGCTAACTATCTCATCACTCCTTCTAACGGGGAGCGGACCAGAACAATAAACAGCCTCTGACATCGTACTAGTGAGTTCAAACACCTCTTTAATGTTAATTTTGGTGATCTCCGACTGGCGAAGTCGAACATCATTAGTGCCGATGTGAATAATAATCTTAGAGAATTTACGATTAGCTTTAGCCAGCACTTTTAAATTTGCTTTACTTTAAGTGGCCTTCAGATTAGCTCAAGAAAAGTGGAATGGGATGGGTTTATATGGCCGAGCAGCTGCATCCAAGCCTTACATCACCAAGTGCAATGCAAAGAGTCGGATACAGTGGTGTAAAGCACGCCGCCACTGGACTCTAGAGCAGTGGAGACGTGTTCTCTGGAGTAACGAATCACGCTCCTCTGTCTGGCAATCCGATGGACGAGTCTGGGTTTGCCTGTTGCCAGGAGAACGGTACTTGCCTGACTGCATTGGGCCAAGTGTAGAGTTTGGTGGAGGGGGGATTATGGTGTGGGGTTGTTTTTCAGGGGTTGGGCCCCTTAGTATAAGGGGCCAAGAATAATGTCAGCATACCAAGACATTTTGGACAATTTCATGCTTCCAACTTTGTGGGGAGCAAGGTCCATAAAGACATGGATGAGCAACTTTGGTGTGGAGGAACTTGACTGTTCTGCACAGTAGGGATCGGTACTGAAATTTAAAAAATGTGACAATACCAGCATTTCTGTAGTACCGGTAGTATCGAGTATATTCGGTACCCGCAGCTGCGTTAAGTTGCTTCTGTGTTTATCTAAGCGCAGGGCTCCAGACTGAATTCTTTAATTTACTTTAAATTATCACATTTACTACTTTTTAATATGTTTATTCAACTTTATGTCATTCAATTCTGCATCATGTTTTCTACCTCAAATAAATACATTGAACTGGAATTAAAAATCATACTCAGTTTAATGTTTTTATTTTTTTAAATAATGCTTGACTATAAAGAAAGGTTGACCTTTCTGATTAAGCTAGTTAAAAAGCCTAGTGAGGACAAAAGCATCCGTTGTGGAATGCAATCGGAAATCCTCATAGTGGAGTGACTTGAACCAAACATGTCCAATAATACAATGGCACTAAACAAATAACAGCAAGCACTCAGGCACTAAAGCAAATAAATGGCCGCGAATTACAGAGCCCAATCAGAAAGAAGAGATCCAGAGGAGAAACACACAGCATGACACAAGCAGTAGAAAGGAAATAAAAGCTGTATTTTGGGAGCAATGCTATTTATATTATAATGAGCAGGAGAGAAAGAGAGAGACTGTCTAATAAATCTTTGGGGACGTTACCATGACTGTCAGTCTCTTTGCCGCTTTTCAACCATAATTAATTCAAGCTTCTGTTACTAATTAATTTGGCTCCGCTAATTAAACAAAAGAGGCACCTTGGGTTCCTGTCTTTCTTTCCCTCTTTCCCTTTCTGCTCTGTCCTGTCATTGTTCTGTATTTTCCCTTGGATTTTCTGTGTCAGTGGGATAATTCAAGTAACAAATTTGCTCTCTCCGTCATACTGATGTTATCATATGCATGTTTGCCTTTATATGTTATTTAAGGTCTAAGTATAATAAGTAAAATATAAGATACAAGTATAATACATATTTTTTGTTTCATCATAGAAATTATTATATATTTATGTAAAATTGGCAAGCTATATACAGTATGTCTATTTCAGGATCATCTTTGGTAATTGTGGAGAAAAAAATGCTGTGAATGTTGTATCATAATAATAATTTAAAAAAATTATCAGTGGATCATACAAAAGGAGGTTGGCATCTCAATAAGGTGAGCAATGACCTCGGTGACACTTACATGTCTCTCCAGTTGTAACAGGAAGCAAATTAACAGCATCACCCAATCTCCTTCTACTTGTTGACAGAGAAAGAGGCACTTTTCTGCTCTGAAGAATCACCTAGACAAGCACCAGATCACCCACACTTAGTATGCACATTTAGTTTACACAAAAAAAAAAACCCTCTAGGTTTAATATTCATCTACCTTTTCTGTTATTTTTCTTGCTGCAGTGATGTAAAATGAGGTTTTGTATGTGTCATCACGGCTAATAGACTCATTGCCAGCAGCGTGTCACGACACAACAGGTACAGAAAAGGATAGCAGGATAATGTGGAAGACTTCTTTTATACACACTGAGGTCATCGCCTAGTGCAGGACTATTAAAACTGGGTTCCGGGGACCCTCGGGGGGGCGCAAGGGAGTGCTAAAAAAGGTAAAAAAAATAAAATTAAAATAAATAAATACATTTGATTTAAACAAATATGAAGATTTGATCACAATAAAATAATATACATTTTGATTTAAATAAATAAATAAATAATAACAGTACAGTACTATAGTGAGAATATATAAAATAATATAAGATAAACTAAACATTTTCAAATTGATTTTACACATATTTATAATGTTGATTTGTCACAGTATAAATGTGGCCTTTATACATGAGAATATATAGCCGCCTTTAACATTTTACAATGGAGGTCCCTCACACAAGGATGATCATATTTGGGGGTCATCTAAATTTAAAGATTGAAACACCCTTGCCTAATGCAACCTAATAGTGCTGTCATTAATCACATCCAAAATAAAAGTTTGTGTTTACATAATATATGTGTATTGTGTATATTTGAAAATATACACACACACATACATGTATATATTTAAGAAATATCTGCATGTATATACTGTATATTTATTTGTATCACTTAAATTATATATGAATATAAACATTTTATATATAAATATACAATTTTTCTTAAATATATACATGCATATGTGTATTTATATACACATAATTATTATACACAGTACACATACAGTCACCTAAAGGATTATTATGAACACCATACTAATACTGTGTTTGACCCCCTTTCACCTTCAGAACTGCCTTAATGCTACGTGGCATTGATTCAACAAGGTGCTGAAAGCATTCTTTAGAAATGTTGGCCCATATTGATAGGATAGCATCTTGCAGTTGATGGAGATTTGTGGGATGCACATCCAGGGCACGAAGCTCCCGTTCCACCACATCCCAAAGATGCTCTATTGGGTTGAGATCTGGTGACTGTGGGGGCCATTTTAGTACAGTGAACTCATTGTCATGTTCAAGAAACCAATTTGAAATGATTCGAGCTTTGTGACATGGTGCATTATCCTGCTGGAAGTAGCCATCAGAGGATGGGTACATGGTGGTCATAAAGGGATGGACATGGTCAGAAACAATGCTCAGGTAGGCCGTGGCATTTAAACGATGCCCAATTGGCACTAAGGGGCCTAAAGTGTGCCAAGAAAACATCCCCCACACCATTACACCACCACCACCAGCCTGCACAGTGGTAACAAGGCATGATGGATCCATGTTCTCATTCTGTTTACGCCAAATTCTGACTCTACCATCTGAATGTCTCAACAGAAATCGAGACTCATATTTCAGAAACATATTTCCAGTCTTCAACTGTCCAATTTTGGTGAGCTCGTGCAAATTGTAGCCTCTTTTTCCTATTTGTAGTGGAGATGAGTGGTACCCAGTGGGGTCTTCTGCTGTTGTAGCCCATCCGCCTCAAGGTTGTGCGTGTTGTGGCTTCACAAATGCTTTGCTGCATACCTCGGTTGTAACGAGTGGTTATTTCAGTCAAAGTTGCTCTTCTATCAGCTTGAATCAGTCGACCCATTCTCCTCTGACCTCTAGCATCCACAAGGCATTTTCGCCCACAGCACTGCCGCATACTGGATGTTTTTCCCTTTTCACACGATTCTTTGTAAACCATAGAAATGGTTGTGCGTGAAAATCCCAGTAACTGAGCCGATTGTGAAATACTCAGACCGGCCCGTCTGGCACCAACAACCATGCCACGCTCAAAATTGCTTAAATCACCTTTCTTTCCCATTCTGACATTCAGTTTGGAGTTCAGGAGATTGTCTTGACCAGGACCACACCCCTAAATGCATTGAAGCAACTGCCATGTGATTGGTTGATTAGATAATTGCATTAATGAGAAATTGAACAGGTGTTCCTAATAATCCTAGGTGAGTGTATAATATTATGTAAACACAAACTTTTATTTTGGATGCGATTCATCGTTTGACAGCACTACAACCTAATGCACTACTTTACTAAAACATATTCTCCTATCCCATCTTGGTATGCAAAAAGTCAACTGAAAACTATTCAAATAAAAATAGAAAAATGTAGGCCTATACTCGCATTTATTCACAAAAAAGTGGGATTATTTGTGGTCTATCCAATATTTATTCTTTATTTGTTCTTAAGTATATATTAATAAGTGTTTCATCCATAGTGCTAAAAGGCACAAATGTTTCAGGTGTACCAAATCCATGCCAACTAATCTACATAGTAGGCTACATAAATAATAATGACGCATCAAGCCCTGGCCTAGCATTTACCTCTCAAAATGGGTGTTTCTATCAGGGGTTAATGTCCATTATCTATAAGCATGACAATGTCAGGTGCAATAACTACAATAAAATGACATTGGGATTGTAAAGGAATTGGCTTCCTGGTCTTACTGGTCTACTAGAAAGCCGTTTGACAGCAGCTATATTCCAAAGCACGGATCACATCTACTCTGGATCTCACCCTGGGCTACTAGCAAGGTCACTTCTCGCCACCAGCGGCGCCAGGGGGGGATCTTGGGGGGTCTCAAGACCCTCCTAAAAAACGCCTTGACCCCCCATTTGACACCCACCCTCTTCCTGATTAAAAAAATATATATATCCGGGATAAAGATTTAAAAATGTTTCTCTTCAAACTACGCAGAACAATAATAATTAATAATTTATTCAACATATAAAAAAATATAAACATAAGAATCACTGCGACGCCCCATGAACGTTGCTGCGCCTTGCAGAACCGTAACTTATGGCGGACCCTGGTGCAGCCACAAATATCATAACTAGCCTATCTATAGGCCTACTGTAATTAAGACATACATTCAAAAAAAATTATTAAAAACAGAAAGACGGGCTTAGACTACTCAAAGGCCAAGGAAACAGGCTAGTGGGTTCGTTACGCACGTCAATACATTCCCGACGATCTTGGTTTGCTTCTTATTTATTAAATATACAGCCATTTAGTGGATGAAACCTTGATCAAAATTAAAATACAATTTATAGAAAACGAAATTCACTTTAAAGAAATGATTTCTGCAAAACAACTCTCAATAAAAATCATGTCTGACTCCATGTCTCCAGACATATTGCACGTCTTATAGCCTATCTTACTCATGCTGTTCACTTTTCATCATCAACATATGAAATTAAAACAATAATATAATAGGCTAATATTTAAATATAGCCTAACTAGGAATCTAAATAGGCTACGTTTTGCATGTAGCCTACTCCACTCCAAACGCTTCAAAAATGTATTTTGTTTATTAAATGCAAAGTTTTTAATTTCAAATTTAATTTCTAAATTCAGTTAATATTTCCAACAAACGAAATTCTGAGCCAAAATAACGAAGTGATAAAAAAAACAACTAAAAAATATTAAAGAATTTGCGGGCACTTTCGTGGGGTGGGGTCAGACATGATTTTTATTGAGTGTTGTTTTGCAGAAATCATTTCTTTAAAGTGAATTTCGTTTTCTATAAATTGTATTTTACTTTTGATCAAGGTTTCATGAACTAATTTCCTGTATATTTAATACATTAGAAGCAAAATAAGAACGCCAGGAATGGACTGACGTGCGTAACGAACTCACTGGCCTGTTTCCGCGGCCTTTGAGTAAGGCTGAAAGCGTCTTTCTTTTTAATACATTTCTAGAATATATGTATTACAGTATAACATACAATATATTACAGTAGGCCTATTATAGATAGTTATGATATTTGTGCACCGGGGTCCATGATATCTAGGTTAAAGTTACGCCACTGATGCGAACATGAGCGGCCCATGGCACCTGTTACCAGTGGCTGTTATGAACTGTAGGCTACATCAATAAATTACAATACTTTCGTGCTATGGGCATTGCCACTGATACAGGCAGCGGAAGAGCCTATTTTACGCTGAGCTTGCTTCTGCTTTTCAGACATGGAAGTGTGACAAATGCACATGGGCTATATGAATTACCTAATGTGGATACAGGCATATTTTGTAGACATCACTGTACAACACATGTCCTTATTAGGATAAAATATATGTTGTTTTAACGACATAAGATGTCGTTATTACAAGAAAATGTCGTTTTTCCAACATATCTCGTTATTACGAGAAATGATGTTGTTAAAACAACATATCTCGTTATTATGACATAATTGAGTGAAAAAAATATGTATGTGGCAGCAATGCGTCACCTTAATGCGTCACCGTAGCTATAGACCTAAGGGGAAAATCCAAACTTCACAGTCTATTCATCATCAAAGTAAAAATGCAGTCAACCAAATCGAAAAAGTTATTTGGCACAATTTATATTTTTGTTGTTTAGTAGCAGTAATATGCAGTTATTAGCCGTGTCCACTGTATTTTTTGTTGTTTTTCATGAGACCCCCCTTGAAATGACCAGGACCCCACATAATTTCCCCCCCCAATCAAAATTGTCTGGAGCTGCCACTGCTTCTCGCCCACAGTGAAGGGAAAGACCTTATGGCCTTTATGGGCCACCTGCCACATTCTAGAGATTAATGCATAAACTGCAGCCTCACTAATGCTAAGCATCTGCTTACCAAGATGACGTCGTTGTTCACCTTGAGAGCTTGTAGGAATCTGAAAATATATTGGGACCTTTGCAGGGCTGGAGTGAGTCTTGGAGCTGTTAGTTACAAAAAAAAGAAAAGAAAAATCAACAATTTAACGTTTCTGAACGTAAATATGTGGTACCTTTAGATAATACCCGGTGAGGGCACGAGCCAGTGTTTACCAAGTAAGGAATAATTGACGACGGGCCATTGAATTATTAGATAAATAATACATACCCTAGGCGGTCACGACGCAAAGCGGAGTGGCCGTTACACCTCGGGTGTGCATTATTTTTCTAATACGTAATTCAAAAATAAAATAATAGCAAAATAACTAAAATAATCGTTTTCAGGAATTGAAATAAAATTAAATAAAATATAGCCTATATGCATGAAAAACTTAAAATAAAATTATAAATGTTACCTTGGTTGAAGTAGGCTACTAAATTACTCAAACGGAAGTAAAAATGAATTAATATATATATATAAAAAAACAAATTATATATATATATATATATGAACTAATATAATTGACAAAAACACATAAAACTACTAAGACTTTTTTATTTTTTTGCTTAAGCTCATTCAAAATATAAATAAATTAGTATGCAAATAATGCTTAAACTGCTGTGTGGGTAACATATGTGGACATGTGGAACCATATTCTGTCAGGACAACTCTTGGAGTGTTTGGCATGGTAATGGGTACCACAAAAGCCTGGTTTCCCATACAGATTACTTTTGCGATATTTTTATACTATACTTTATATACTTTATTATATACTTTATTATACTTTATATTAAACTATTGTGAAATGAAGGTGTTTCCATTACCCAATGTTATGCGACTAAAACAATTTTCCTCTTTCCTACTTTTTACAGTATTCTCGTAATTCTTTTGTCTTTTATAAGTTTAATAAAGAACTTGGTCCTGTTTTTGGTCCAAACATACCGCGCCCACTTTATGATCAACTTTTACATACGCCAGGTGACCTGTAAATGTAAAAAAACTGTCCATTGCAGTTTTGCTAAATATTCCTTTTTCAAATTGCCTGAAAAACCACCTCATGCAATTTGCGCAATTTGAAGGGTAATGGAAACACAGTTTGGTATATAATGTCGATATGTTTGGTCTTGGCAGAATAGATCTGCTGCTGCAGTGCAAGTACAGGACTTGCGACTGCCAATACATACACAACACACTGCTGTGAGAAGACATGATGCTGCTGTACAATATAGCGTTCATGAATTACCCGTAGCACATCTACACAGGTGGAGCTGGGGAAGGTGAATGGTTTCTGAAAACGTGCTGCAACTGCTTCAATGCTGTCAAGTATTTGAAGGTTAAGCAGCGAGCTCACTGGCTATGAACTTTGTATTTGATCTAAACCCTTGTTGAACAACCATCTTTACTGAGCAATTCTGTAATTTGTCAACAACCTATTTAATTTGTCTCTTAAATGTTTAATCTCTAAATATTCTGCTGTAGTATTCGCTTAGTTTATTTTTGTTTGTTTTCTGCTTTGTTAAACTGACATACATTCTCAAGCACATTTTGTAGCAGTGTAAATCACAATAGCTGACGCACTGTCCCAGAAATAATGACAGCAGCAAACATATCCATGATCCTCTCAGTTATATTACTGCTGTCACAGTGACAGATGTTTAAGAGCTCTGCGATTGATTTAGCCACAAAGTGAGTTCAATGATTTTTATAGTTTGTTTAGAGATTTTGTTACTTCATGGTTAAACATCACTGAGGGGATCAAGCAAGGTTGTTCTGGCCCCCAGGGGCCTCTGGTATCTATGGTGATGTACTTAATTGATTAATTGATTGCCTTGATTAATGGGGAGCAAGAGCAAAGACAGATGCTCAATGCTGTTGAGCACACCGACACACGCCGCTCAGAATCATGTGGGAGGAGCACCTTCATGAATGTAAAGTGATGAAGGCCTTATGTCAGCTTGTGTTAACCTCGCAATTCATTTTAAAGACGTATAGCTGACTGCATTTCAGGATCTGTTTTCAATTTCTGACTGCTGCGCTGGTCAGTCTTAGTAAAAAATCTGGGGTATGTTTTAATAGCTGTTTCTTTATGTTATTATTTTACAATAAGGTCTCAGTTGTTAACTACGTAATAATAAAGGGAGGGCTTTTGATTGCATGTATATAATTTAATTACAGATTATTTTCATGCTACTAAGAGAAACAATGTGAAGTTGATTCAGATGCATAAACAGCAATAAACTATTTTGAGACAAAATAAAATAACATGAACTAACAATGAACAATACTTCTACATCATTTATTAATCTTAATGTTAATTTTACCATTTACTAATACATTTTAAAATCGTGTTATTTGAATAGCAAATAACGGTTACTGCCCGCGCCACAACAGACTTTTAAAACTGGTGGTTGAAATAAAATGCTGCGTGGAGTCAACCAATCAAAATGCTGTGTGAACTCAACCAATCAGCATGTTCAAGTCCCACCTCGAAAGTTCGCGAGCAGGGACTTTCTGAGGGGGAACTTGCGGTCGAAACAAATTGAGTACCACCCTAAAGTCCCTAGTTCCTGCTGTGGAAACGTGGCTATAGCCCTTAGTTGAAATGTAACTACAATTAAATATATGTACAGCTTTGCTGCTCATTTGCATAAAGTTGAATTGTCAAATTTATTTGTCTATTCACAATATGCATTGTTTCAGAGCAGCTTCACAGGAAAATATTGCTCTTATATGAAATCCAATTTTTTCAATTGCATTTTTTCAATCCAATTTCAGTGCATTTTTTTATTCTTCTGACGAATAATGCTTATAGTTTAGCTGCCTTCCTGTTTGATGTTCATTTGCATCGTTGGAGGGCATTTACTCTGTGCAGCTGCGTTCCAGATGTGCGTCATTATGTATGCAGCAGCTGTTGACACTGAAATTACTGGAAAAAGAAGGTGCTACAAATTTATTCAGTTTTTTTAAGTGTGTAAATATGACTTAATCAGTCGCCCTCCACATGTTCTACCCCTCTCTCTCTGTCTCTCTATCCTGCTGTCTCCCTGTTCTCCAGGTAATCTAGGCACTAAAATAGAGCTCATAATTTCAGAATAAGACAGACTTAAACAGCTTCTGACAGCCATTTCCAGCATCTTTTCCCAAGATGCTTTGCTTCACAAGTAAATGGCCTCTATCTGACATTTACTGCCATTTACTCGCCTGTATGAAATGCGAATGGGTCGATCTCTCTACGTGAATCAGTGACAACCGCAGCAAGAAGTAAAGCTTGTTTTGGAAACCAAAGACAGGAAATAGGTCTCTCTCAGAGCCCGACAGACAGTCCGTATATTCAACCTAGTTTAATGAGTCTGCACCCAGAATAAAAATGTGTTATATACAGATATTTCAACAAATATCAGTCCTACATGGGAAATGTGGTGTCTTTGTACGTAAGTGTGATGCAATAAATGTGTTATTTGTTTGTAGGTAATACAGAATTATTATCCCTTGCAATTCAAGAGCATTGTCGTCTTTTATGACCACACTACAGCGCCGTAAGATGTTTTTCTTCTTGTCTTCTTGTTTCTAGGTCACTGTCTCATTGGTTGTTGCTATTCCAGCTATTAGGAGGTAGGAATATCATAAAGGGTTTGCTACTTCCTGCTGACATGGAAATCTCTCTCTCCACGAGTTAAGTCCTGCTTTTCCCCTTCCTCTAACTCCTCCATCTCTGTGACGTCTGAAATGTGAGCTGTAATTTCAACCGTGATTGTGAGCAGATCTCAAGGATGAGGAGCACCTCCTGTGACTTTTTTCTTTCTTTTTCTTTTTTAAAGAGTTAAAGAGTCATATAACCATCTAAAGGTTTGGGTTCAGTAAGATTATTTTTTACATAATCAATACTTTTTAAAATACTTTTTGAAATTAATAATTTTATTCAGCAAGAGTGCATTAAATTGATTAAAAAGTGACAGTAAAGACATTTATGTTGTTACAAAAGTTTCTTTTTCAGATAAATCAGTTCTATTCAAAGAATCCTGAATTTTTTTTTCCATTGAAATATTAAGCAGCTCATCTGTTTACAACATTGATGTGATAAATGTTTCTTAAGCAGCAAATCATCTAATGATTTTTGAAGGACACTGTGACACGGAAGACTGGAGAAAATTATTCAACTTTGCCATAACAGGAATACATTGCATTTTAAAAATACACTAAAACAGAAAACATTTTAACTAAAGAATATTTCACAATATTACTGCACATTAGATTCAATATATTACAGCATTTGTGTAACACTTTATTTTACAGTGTCCTTTTTTACATGTTATACAGTATGTACTTACCATAGTAATAATAGTAAATTATGCATCTAACCCTCAACCAAACCCTAATCCTACCCTAACCCTATAGTAAGTATGTAGTTAATTAATATTACTCAGAACTTAAATATATAATTACACTACAATGACACAGTAAAATAAAGTGTAACCGCCATTTGTGTCGCAGAAAAACATCAAGGACAGAATGAAGTTTTTGGCTGAATATGGGAAGTGTCTGGAATGATGAATCAGAATTGAAACACGGGTTGCATGGTGATGACTTTGAAAATCTGCTGAGGAATATAATAATAAATGCATCTCTAGCACAGTGAAGCATGGAGGAAGAGACTGTCATTGTGTGGGGAGCCTTTTTAGCTGCTGCTATTGGTGAGATACTTCACTGTGAAATGCCATTTAATGCTTTTAATGCTATATATATATATATATATATATATATATATATATATATATATATATATATATATATATATATATATATATATATATATATATATATATATATATATATATATATATATATATATATATATATATATATATATATATATATATATATATATATATATATATATATATATTTATATATATCCACATTCTCTCTGTCTGACCTTTACAATTGACTGTTATTTGTGACTTCGCCTTTAAGACATCTATATGTAAACACCCTATTTACATGCAAAATGAGTAATACAGCCTTGTTGTGGTCATTAAAAAAGTAGATTAGTACAATAAAGTACATTGTTAATTAGTAAAACCCGCATTCTTAAATTAGTAAAAAAGAAAATTAGTAAAAAAGGTTAGTTTAAAGTTGACTTTAAGGACAGAGGTGCAGTGATGTAAAATGCCTCACAACCGTGACCTCCCTTCTCCTTCAAAGAGCAAAAATGTAGTCTACATTCTCAGAAAAATTTTACCTTTAGGGGTACTAAAAATAGGAAAAAAGTCAGCACATCAATGCAAAAAGTTTTAATAGTGGACTCACACACAGGTTATGTTTCAAGCAACACAGCCTCTTCATCAGACAATTAAAAACTTTTTCAACAAACCTTTAGTTTATACTCACAGAATCACATGACCTTAAAAAGAATCATGGAACACAAAAGCAAAAGAAAATTATAAATGCGAAAGTCAAATTTTAAACATGCATTAATAATAATAGTAACAAAAATATAATAGATGCATAAACGAAGAAAAAAAAATCTAGAAATAAACGAAAGAAACGGACGAATATCTAAATCTTCATTTAATCCCATAGGTGCCATATAGGTCTATCTAATGTATAAATCCAAAAAGTCTTGCGTTTCAAAAGTAAATGATTAATGTCACCTCCACGCCGTGGATATTTGACTACTTCTATTCCTACATATTGTAAGGTAGAGACTGAATGTCTAAAATCAGCAAAGTTCTGAGCTACCTGACTTTTGAAATCTTGGTTTCATGGAAATGCGAGTTTTTAAAGGTCTACTAGTTTTACCCACGTAGCAGAGACACATTGGCAGTTTTTCATGAAATATTGCCTCTTATTTGAATTTTGTTCAGTATGTAGATGTTTGAAAGTTTGAGTTTTATAAGTAGGATTACATTGTTGACAGTTAGCCTACTGCATCTATTATTGTCAAAAGGCACACTATTTAAAAAATGTGGAGGGGTTAAAATCCGTTCAAACCAAAATATTGCGAAGATAGGCTACTACACGTGGTGGTTTTTCGAAACGTTTTTTACGATTAGGATCACTGTCCACAATGTGCCAATGCTTAAGTAAAAACACCTTTTATGTCTTTTGTCAATGGTGAGTATTGAATATAGCAATTCACTCAATGTTCAAAGATCTTCTGTCTTTTTACAAGACAGCATAAACACCCATAAAATCCTCCGCTTTAGTCAACAGTCCCTATGGTGGTTTAATGAGACATGCGCCAATTTTTTTAATTGAGATTGGGAAGTTGTCTCCGAATTTCAGGCTCATAATCTTGTCGATCTAGTAATACTAGAGCTCCACTCTTATCAGCATTTTGAATCACTATAGTCCAATCTTTTTTAAGTGATTCTAATTCCGCACGTTGCGGCTCTGTAAGGTTATGTGCCGATTTTATTTTATTTTACATTTCAACTTACTGTAGATGTAACAACACGTTTAACGATTCTGCATATGTATATCCAATGCAGTTTTTAATGTAACCCATGTGTGTGTCCACTATTAAAACCTTTTGCATATTTTAGAGCTCTGGTGTGTCAACAATTTGTTTTCTATTTTTATTATTTCTTTTGTCGAGCACCCAACTTTGAGCATATTTTTGCTGGTGATGTGCGTGCTTTGTTCCTGTTAGGGTACAACAGCTTGTCACTGCATGGGGCAGAACCCTTAAAAGGACAACTTTGTCCCTTTTCTACACCTAAAAAGTCTATTTTAGTACCTTAGTGTATGTATCCTTAAAAAACGTTTTACAGTGTAGCGAGTCCACAAACAGGAAAAGAATAACCACAGAGGACGTGTTTTTTGGCTGTTTTTTTTTTATTTACTTACCTCAAACTTTGTAACTTGCTTATAACCCTGTTCAGGAGTTGCTGAACATTGATAAATACAAAAACTATCAGCTTCTTCTGTGTACAGTGTGTACATCAGCAACGATTTTGTTTTGTTTCAAAAGTTTTATATAGTACTCTATAAAGCAGAAGTGCATCTCAATCAGCTCCCTAGTTCCGTAGTTAGAGCACTAATCAGGGATTCAGTCAATGGGCTGATTCCCTGCTCAGTGCCCTGACTACCGAGGAGCTGATTGAGACACCTCCCAGCCAGCCATCTCTCCAGCCATCAGCACCAGATCCACCCACTCTTTCACAATCACAGGAATCAAGTCACTTTCAAAAGCCACTGCTCCCTTCACCTCTTTGTCTGGTCTCATCCTATGAGACTACAGACTCCAACAGGCTCACCTGAGTTACTTACCGGCTATCCCAATCCGTCTTCTGTCTGCCATCTTCTGATCCCCATCGTCATCTCTGTTTACATCCCCGCTCTGCTCTTAACATCTGCAAATAACATATAAACTTATTATTTGTGACTTACCTTGTTTGTCCTTTTCTGTTTATGACACTTTTATGGAAACATGTCTCTCTTAAATGTTAAGCTATTCAGGCTACAATATCTTCATGAAAACACAATACCAAAACAATCCCATTGATTCATTGAGTCTAATTGAAGAATTACAAAAATGTCTGGCTGCATACTGGCTTTTAAAAAGCTAAATTTTATATTTTAATAATGAATAAGTCTGTCTTAGATAAATATTTTACTGATCTTAATAAATTATCAGTCTAATCAGAGAGCCACGAACGCTCAGGTTTCTCAAAAATGTCAGTTTGTCCCTGTTTCGCCGATGAGGAAAGAGAGTAGAAGTAAGTGTGAGAAATAGCAAGAGTGAATTAGGCTAGAAAGACAGAGTGATGTGAAATAGAGGTATAAAGTAATTGGGGAGTTGAGCTGATGGAGATGGAGGGATCAGGAGAAAGAGAGATGAGCTTGTTTGGCAGAGAGAGAGGGGGAGGAGTTTGATTACAGAGACATTTTCCACCCTCTCTCTCTCTCTCTCTCTCTCTCTCTCTCTCTCTCTCTCTCTCTCTCTCTCTCTCTCTCTCTCTCTCTCTCTCTCTCTCTCTCTCCATCTATCCATCCATCTCACACACTCACT
Source organism: Romanogobio albipinnatus (assembly GCA_023566225.1). Classification (NCBI taxonomy): domain Eukaryota; kingdom Metazoa; phylum Chordata; class Actinopteri; order Cypriniformes; family Gobionidae; genus Romanogobio; species Romanogobio albipinnatus. The sequence goes on from CM042240.1 coordinate 55,642,170, forward strand.
CTCTGCCAGGGGAGCCGAACAGACGTATCTGGGAAAAACAAACATGAGGGATTATATGTCACAGAAACACACACACACACACACAAACACAAATCAAAACAAACAAACCCAAAAGACGGAGAAGAAACAGGAAATGGATGCAGAAATTATGCATGATGGGGAAAGACTGAAATATAGATGGAAAGCTGGCAAGGACACCAGGTGGACAGACGCATATACAGCATCCTTGGTTAGTTAAAGAGTTAGAAAGTTTCAAATGAACAGTATCACACTCACATGATCAGCTTTTCTCTCTCTTTGCACCATTTTACACTTGTCTCTCCTTTTAGCCTTGTAAAACAACACCAACACACCCTCCCCCCTTTACGCCTTCTTTCCTGGACCTGGAGTCAAAAGTAATTTATACTGACTGACAGCTCCTGACAAACAGACTGAGAGAGAGAAAGACAGTGAGAAAAACAAAAAGAGGGGGAGGCTTGGTGGAGGTGAGAAGTATTGGTTTTGTTTGGTCACAAAAAGAGATTAGGAGAGAGAGCTGACTAAATGTGTACTAAAACTGAATTTTAATAAAGCTGAAATAAAATATAGATGTTAGATGAAAAACTTAAATGAAACAGACTAAAATGACTAAACTAAAATGACTAAAACTAAACTGAAATGGTTAAAAAGCTAATTCAAAATATGAATACATTCCCCACAATATTAAAATACTTAAACCTTCATGTACGCCTGTGACTGCACACCTTTTTCCATTATATATTAAAGACATAGTACTCCCCAAAAATAAAAAGGGTCATCATTTACTCAATCTGCCCTCACGTTGCTCCAAATCTGCAATTTCCTTTTCTGTGGAAAAGAAAACGAGAAGTTTAGCATAAATTCTTTAGCATAATAATGAGATGGTGTTCCAGTGGGTTAAACCATGGAACTGATACGCAGAGTGTTGCTGGTTTGATCCCAGCGGTCACCACCAGTGTGTCCTTGAGCAAGGCACTTTACTCCATGTTGCTCCAGGGGGATTGTCCCTGTAATAAGGGCACTGTAAGTTGCTTTGGATAAAAGCCTCTGCCAAATGTAAATAATAAGGTCATTTTTGATCCATTCCTTGCACAAAGTTATATGACTTCAGAGAAGGTTTAAACAACAGGAGGAAGAGTAAATTCGTTTTTTTCGATGATACACAGTTTGAGGCATTTAGTTTACTATAAAAAAATGCTTGTTTGGAGTATAAGATCATATGTTTTAAAGATATTTCCTTAATTGCTATATAAAAGTTATCCATTAACAAATTTATCACAGTTAACCATGCTCCACGTCATGCCTAATGGCACATTCACACCAAGGAAGATAAAAATAACTATATTAGCGTCCACACCGGTGGACGTATCGTCATGTACATTCTAAGCATGTGCTTGTCCGCTGTTTTAAATGCTCAAGCTCACTACAGCAGGGTTGGCAGTCAATGTTTTTATCGTTCATCAGCTGGATAAAATCGTTCTGAAAACGATTCCAACGGAATTGATTCTCTATATCATTATTGTCGTGGTGTGAACTCTGTTATTCTTGATATCGAGAACGATCTTTAGAACTATATCTTTATCGTTATCGTTCTTGGTGTGAATGGGCCTATACCCGTGCCGGGTGTCACACGGTAGAAATGTCCAAATAAAAATATGTGCTCAACAAGCTGAAAGAAGTCGAGCCATTTCTTTGTTGGGAACGTTTAAATGTAATTTAAGTTTTATTGTTGCCATTGTAAATATTCACTTTATGGCCAAGGAGGGGAATCAGAGAATGCGGGTCACATTCAGTGGACAGACTGTTTTTTATTTATTTATATATATTTATTTCAACAAACAACAACCAAAATCAAATCCCTAGAAGCTTGTGAACAGTTTTGCAGTGGCTGCATGCAAGTTCTGCTAATTCACGAGCCGATAAACTGTCATACTCGCAAAGGTTGTTATTGTTAAACCAAACAAAATACAAAACTTTCAAAAACACTCAATGTGATTATGGGTTTAATCAGTGATATTATTATTTGCTATCCGGCGTTTTCTCATCACCTCCTGAACCTGTTTCCCTTAGTGTTTTTAGGTGAAAAACTTATTACATTGTCCAGCTTTTTCCCTGAACAATGATGTGCGTTATATGGCAATTTCCGATGCAGCATGAATGACCTATAATGACAATTTGTTTTTGCCAATCACAACAGAAAATCAAAACACTGCATTAAACTTACTAGCAGAAAGGCAGTGTGATTCTCTTAACATGGCGTTTAAACGAGACATTACCCAGAACTAAACACAGTGAGATGTCAGCTTCACATTCTTTTAAACGGTACACTGAAAAAGATTTGTTTCTAGAAACAATTTTCACTCAGAAATAAATGTCACAATTACAAATGAACAACATGAATTAAACATGAAATTTTGAAGTAGAAAAACTGAAATAGTATATTCTTGTAAAAAGCACTCTAATAATCTTTTATTTAGGCCTACAACTTAAAAAAGTATTTTTTTGCAATGTAATGCACTGCCCCTTGTGGCTTATATGCTAAATGCCTTGCATTACAAATCACAGACCTGCAGAATTCAGATCCTGGAAGAGATGAACCGAACAGACAGATAAACACAAAGCAAATGGTTACATGGGATTATCCAAGGCTACTTGCCTCCATTTGAAAGAGAAATGGCATGATCAGGCCAGAGAGAGAAAGAGAGAGAGAGAGAGAGAGAGAGAGAGAGAGAGAGAGAGAGAGAGAGAGAGAGAGAGAGAGAGAGAGAGAGAGAGAGAGAGAGAGACAGTGTGTATCTGAAATGATTAAAGATAAGTTACCCCCGGCCTGAACGCTCATTGCCCCTTATTTCTCCCACAAGACCTCTGGACTCATCCGTTCCTTCCCCGTGGTGCCGAGAGCCGCTGCTGCACCACAGCAATAATTCAAAAACACAGACCCGGAGACTGATTTTGAGCACAAAGATGCTACGGGAGGAGAAAAAAAGAGAAATGCTGGGAAACAAATGATGAAATTACCAATGGCATGGGTTCAGTTTGCAGAGAACACCTTGAATGCACTGTAAATGTGATTGACTGTAAATGTGGATATGTATGTGATCAAAAGCAGTAAGACAATGGATTGCGTGAGATGAGTCCCCGTGGCCAGAGGAAGGCTAAGCTTCCGCCAGTCTCCGTTGGCCGCAGCCCATTTTCTGAAACATCAGTGCTGTAGATCAGCCTGTTTAAATGAGTCAGAAATATTTAACAGCAATCAGAGCTCACAGAGCCACCGGCAACCAAAACACTCAACGAAAACATTATCATGTATGCAAATGATTCTCTCCTTCTCTCTCTGTTCCTGTTGTTCTTTCTTTGACCTAATTTATTTTCTTGTCTCTGCTGCTTTTTATCCAACTCTCAATGGTTGAATCTTACGAAAGCCGACGGGAATGTATTGTTATGACCTTTAAGATTTGCATTGTGACAATATTTTTCATAATAGTTTAGGGTACTTTTACTGCTAGCAAAATGGGCTTTCAATAAAACTTGGCTGCCTATACAGTAGTAAAGTGTTGTTGTTGTTTTTTTTTTTTAAATTGGTGCTATCTGACTAGAGAAAAAATGCTGTTGTCTTCACATTTCCAAAATAGGTTGGAAAACTTCAACGCCCGTAATGCTGTTACCTAAGGGCACTCCCATCAGTCTGCTATGGATATGCTTTACCAGAGTCAAATACTGCCTTGCTTTAGTAGGAAATGCTTCTTAGCAAACTTGTATTCATAATGGTGCTGACTTGTATTGTTCCTGGGAAGAATTCAAAGAGTAAATGTTTAGCGCAAGTGAGTTACTTCCGGTTTCCAGTGAAGGAAAGTGCTTTGTAGGCAGCGGCTAAAGACAAATAAACATACACAATAGCTATAATTCCATCCAAAGTTGTGAATTAAACTTATAAAATGGGAATATCGCATAAAATATTTGCGAAAAAAGCAGTATTCCATCCAGTAGGTCGAAGAGAACAAAATCATCACTACCTGATAAACTGGTACTAAATATCACTAAGAACAGTAGAAGCCACTGTATATAATATTTTTCATATATACTGTAATACATTATGTGCATCTCAGAGCTCACAGACGAAGCGCACTAAATGCATTTCGGAGGAAGATGCCTGCCATTTGGGTACGTGGTCGTATACGACAGTTCTGGAAGGTATTTACCGAACCAATTTGTCGACACTTTGTTCAGGCATTTCAGGACAACCAAAACAACATTTTAGTTGTGCAAAAAGATCAGCCCACTGGTTGGTCCAGTTATGCCATTGCATTGCGCAGTTACAGGATTTTCTTTTGTAACTTCATTCAGTAAATGTGTTTCCATTGTAATACATGTCTGTGAAACCTAAAATATGTTCAATTTTGTTGCACTGTTTAGGAGACCTATAGCTTTACGAGACCCTCCATTTTTAGGAGCGTTGTTCTCCTATACTTCTGAATAAAATTGTATACAACTGGAAATATTATTTTCTTTGCTCTTTTAGATTAAAATATTCTACATAATTCTACACATTTTTGCTTTTACAAGAGAATTAAGACCCATCTTTCCATTTAAACCTTTAAATTTACTCTCTCCTCAGTTCATATTTCCCGTTCCTCTCTTTCGGCATTGCTTCCTCTCCATGATCCCTCTGTTACGTTAATCTCCTGCTGCTTCCTGCCCATCATCTCATGCAAACCCCAAAAGAGTGCTACACACACACACACACACACACACACACACACACACACACACACACACACACACACACACACACACACACACACACACACACACAGATCTGTGACCTGCTGTAAACACTGCTGCAGTCATCTGTTGAACCACAAGATTTCGAGGGAGAGAGACAGAAAGAAAAAGAAGCAATGGATAATTGACACAAGGGTATAGAATTTAGTAGGCAATCATGTTCCTATACCAATTTCCAGTGACTACTGAATTGTCCCTAGAAATGTTGGCCCAAAAAAAAAAAAAAAAAAAAAAAAAATATATATATATATATATATATATATATATATATATATATATATATATATATATATATATATATATATATATATATATATCGTCGCTGTCCGATGAAACTCACGTATGTCCAAAACGCTTACTTTTCAGGAAGTGAAAAAAACACTGTATTTCAAAAGCAGTTGAATGTAGCGTTGTCATACTTGGTACAGCATCTTTACATGTAACCATATTCTTGACAGTGTAATGATATAATCCACATTTGACCAAAATTGAGTTTAAATGGACATACGTGCATATTTTACAGTAACAGTGATCGATACGCGTTCTTCCGATCATTAATTAGAATGGCAAAGTCGCGTTTCAGCAGAGGAATACGTGAGGAATACAGAGGAATACATGCTGGATATTCTCAGCCTCTGGCAAGCGGTGATCGCAGTATGAGTGAGGCATGTTCTAGTGACAATCATGACAGTAGCATTACAGGCTATAATTTGATCAGTTTGACTGAGAAAAAAAAGGCTGAATCTTATCAAAGAGACCGAGTTTATTTACATACTAGCAAGCAAACTAATCTGTGAAGAACTAGATTAGAACTAAACTGTGGAGAGCTTCAATGTCGTACTTTCGGCTATCCAGTGCTGAGCTTCGATGAAACAATTTCACGAGACCGGCGAGACCAGCGAGATGCTTCCACAGGGCGGGAGATACGCGGCGTGATTGACAGCTTTGACACCAAATGGATATACGTGAAAATCAGATGACATGTTTTCACAACTTTTCATTGGCCATTTAGATATGTGACGCATACTGTATACGGAAATGAACCTGGACATTCAATCCGTCGAAAAATCTCAAAATCGGCAAAATGGACATACGTGGTTTTCATCGGACAGCGACGATATGTAACCACTGTTGTTGTCATTTGTCCGCATCTGAAATGATTCATACCACTGACATTACCTGAGAAGTTAAATCGGCATGAAACAGAAGTTGTGATAGTCTTTTCTTCTCTATTGTGACCTATATCCGAGAGAAACTGCTTCTCGAACAAGAAAAAATGTAAGGCAGGACTTGATTTTGTCCATAAGGAATTGATTGCCCCGCCCTCGCGTCAGTAAACACATCATCAGAGAAGAGATGTCACTGCACAACCCATTCTCACTCCCAGGGCGTCGAAAAACGAAGCATGGTCAAGTGCCTTCCGCGTCGCAACGAAGACGCTAAAGGCACCCCTAGGCGTCACTATTTTGACGCGCTGGGTGCTCCATTCATTTCAGTTGTTTACCCAATGCGTCAGATCAAGACGCATTTTATTCTTTGCATTTGTAAAAGCATACTGTGGCAGGGGGGGCGTGGTTTTGCGGAGTCTGCACAGACGGAGAGAGTGAGGAGACGAGCGGTGAGAAAGTAGGTCAAGTGCATAACAATGAACACCTGTGTCTGATTACAGTGATTGGCATGGAGAGACCGGATAAAGCCGCTCCCCAAACAGAGAGAGGGGAGAGAGAGAGCTGAGAGGACACGGGGACACGAGGCGAAGCTGCAGAGAGGAACTGCCTGACCAAACCGTTGGAGAAACAGAGAAAATAGTTTTGAGTGAAAGACGTGCGATGTGCACGCATATTTTGAGTTATACGACAAATAAACCTGAGAACCGTGTCCCATACAGCCGATCCCTTGCCTTCTTCCTCTCACACTTACGAACCTTATCACACTGGTGCCGAAACCCGGGAGGAAGAAGAGGGACGCCGCAATCATGCAGACTCCGCCGGCAGCCACGCCATTGGCGAGCCTAGTTCAATCGCTCGCGGGCCTACATCAGGAACATCACCAGGCCCTGCTGGACATGAGGGAGGACCAGGAACGGCGCTTCCACTCCCTCGTCAGCGCCCAGCAGGAGGACCGCGAGCTGTTCCGGGGCTGGTTGAGCCAGGGGGTTCGGACCGGAATACCAGCCGCCGCTGCAACGCCGCCCGCGCAGGTGCCATTGCTGAAAATGGGGCCCCAGGACGATCCCGAAGCTTTCTTGGACCTGTTCGAGAGGACGGCCGAGTCCTGTGAGTGGCCGAGGGACCAGTGGCCAGTGAGACTGATTCCCCTCCTGTCAGGAGAGGCACAGCGGGCGGCGCAGCAACTCCCGGTCCAGAACCTCCTCCGATTTGACGATCTCCGGAGGGCCATCCTCCAGAGGGTCGGCCTCTCTCCCGAACAACATCGTCAGAGATTCAGGTCCCTGGATCTGGGGGAGAGTGCGCGGCCCTTCGTATTGGCTCAACAGCTCCGGGACGCGTGTCGCCGATGGCTGGTGGTCGAGGGAAGCGACGTGGACCAGATCCTCGACAAGGTGGTGCTGGAGCAGTTCGTGGCACGGTTGCCACGAGAGACCGCGCAGTGGGTCCAGTGCCACCGGCCCGCGTCGCTGGACTCGGCCATCCAACTGGCGGAGGACCAGATGGTGGCGTTCCAAGGGGTCGGCGAACCTCTCCCAGCTGTCTCTCTCCCCTCTTCTTTTGTTTCCCCTCTTTCCCCCTCTCCCTCGCCTTCTTTGGCGAGACCTGTCCCTGCACCTAGGCTGCGTCGGGGCCCGCCACCGAGACCGGTGGCCCGTTGGAGATCGGGGGAAGCGTCGACCGGTCAGGGGACTCCGCCCCGAGGACCGGGATCCTGGTCTTCAGATCGAGCGACCGGGCAGTTTCCACCGCTCTCTCCGCGCCAATCCCTTGACCCGCTTCCCGCCACTAGAGCGGCGGGGAAGCCTGGGCCGGTCTGTTGGCGTTGTGGGGACCCGGGGCACTTCATCGACCGGTGTCCGGTGATGGAGGTGGGAACACTGGTACGGGTCCCCGACGCGCCACAGGCTGCCCCCGATCAAGCCGGGTTATACCAGATACCCGTGAGTATTGAGGGGGGTACATATCAGGCTTTGGTGGATTCCGGCTGTAACCAAACCGCAGTTCATCAAAGCCTGATACAACCTGACGCATTGGATAATAGCCGCCTGGTTACGGTAAGGTGTGTGCACGGGGATGAGGTGCAGTACCCATTGGTGCCAGTCATAATACAATTTCGAGGGGAAAAACATAGTGTGGAGGTCGCGGTTAGTCCCCACCTCCGACATCCGCTGATTTTGGGGACGAATTGGCCAGCCTTTGGGGCTTTATTGGGGCATATATGTGCGGATGTCTCTTGGGAGAAAAGAGGGCGGGGGAAGAGCGCGGTCGCGCAGCTTGGAGAAGCGGAGCTGGGACCACCGGGAACTGGGTCAGAGGAACGGAGCGCAGTAAACAGGCTAATCCTGTCGGAGCGTGATGATTTTCCTCTGGAACAGTCCCGGGATGAGTCGCTCAAAAACGCCTTTGAACAGGTCCGTTCTATCGACGGCCGGCTTCTTCAACCCGCGCGGCCGCTCTCCTATCCTTATTTTGCCGTGATTAAAGATAGGTTGTATCGAGTAACCCAAGATACTCAGACAAAGAGAGATACAACCCAACTGTTAGTACCGAAGAGCCGCCGGGAAGTGCTCTTCCAGGCGGCTCATTGTAATCCTATGGCTGGGCATTTGGGTCAAACGGGCACGTTGAATCGTTTAATGGCCCGATTTTTCTGGCCGGGTATTCACGAGAATGTGCGCAGGTGGTGTGCCGCTTGTCGTGAATGCCAGTTGGTAAACCCACCGGCCACTCCAAAAGCGCCATTGCGCCCTCTACCGCTTGTGCAGGTCCCCTTCGAGAGAATTGGTATGGACCTCATTGGGCCATTAGAACGATCCGCACGAGGGCATCGCTTTGCATTAGTGATAGTGGACTATGCAACGCGATACCCCGAAGCAGTAGCTCTCCGCACCATTTCGGCAAAAAGTGTGGCGGATGCGCTGTTTCGGTTAATCTCCCGGGTGGGAATCCCGAAAGAGATTCTCACCGATCAGGGCACGGCGTTTATGTCCCGCACCATAAGCGAGCTGTACGGATTATTGGGCATTAAATCTGTTCGTACCAGCGTTTATCACCCACAAACAGACGGTCTGGTAGAACGATTTAATCGCACATTAAAGACAATGATTCGTAAGTTCGTTCACGAAGACGCCAAAAATTGGGACAAATGGTTGGAACCCCTGTTGTTCGCTGTGAGGGAGGTTCCCCAAGCCTCCACGGGGTTTTCCCCCTTCGAGCTTCTGTATGGACGTCAGCCCCGAGGGGTCCTTGACGTCATGCGGGAGGCTTGGGAGGAGGGACCGTCGGAAAGTAAAAACGAAATTCAGTATGTCCTGGACCTGAGAGCAAAACTCCACACCTTGGGGCGGCTGTCAATGGAGAATTTGCTACAGGCCCAGGACACACAAAGCCAGCTGTACAACAGGGGAACCCGACTGCGAGAATTTACACCGGGAGAGAAGGTACTTGTGTTATTGCCCACGTCCAGTTCAAAGTTACTCGCCAAGTGGCAAGGACCGTTTGAGGTCACACGACGAGTGGGGGATCTCAATTATGAGGTGGTACGAACGGATAGGAACGGAGCACATCAGATTTACCATCTCAATCTCTTAAAAAAATGGAATGAGGCGGAGTCAGTGTTGCTGGCGACGGTAGTCACCAACGAGGATGATCTCGGGCCAGAGGCGAACCTCAAAGGCCGATCAGTCGCGCTGGCCCCGGGGGGAGATCACCTCTCGCCCTCCCAGCTCACTGACGTTGCTAAATTGCAAGCAGATTTTGCGGATGTGTTTTCGTCCCGGCCCGGGCGGACCAATCTCATACATCACCATATTGAGACCGAGCCGGGCGTGGTAGTTCGCAGCCGGCCATATAGGTTACCGGAGCACAAAAAGAAGGTGGTCCAAACAGAATTAGAGGCGATGCTGGACTTGGGAATAATAGAAGAGTCCCACAGCGATTGGGCGAGCCCGATAGTTTTGGTTCCTAAAACGGACGGCTCTGTGCGATTCTGTGTGGATTACCGCAAGGTGAATTCCGTGTCGAAATTCGACGCTTATCCAATGCCGAGGATTGACGAGTTGCTTGATCGGCTAGGTTCGGCTCGTTTTTATTCGACGCTGGATTTAACGAAAGGATATTGGCAGATCCCCTTAACTCCATTATCCAAAGAAAAAACCGCTTTCACAACGCCGTTCGGATTACACCAATTCGTCACGCTTCCGTTCGGGTTGTTCGGGGCACCCGCCACCTTTCAGCGACTGATGGACCGAATCCTTCGGCCGCACACTGCATATGCCGCTGCTTACTTGGATGATATAATCATCTATAGTAATGATTGGCAGCGGCATATGCAGCATCTGCGGGCAGTGCTGAACTCGCTGAGAGGGGCGGGGCTGACGGCCAACCCGAAGAAGTGTGCGGTTGGGCGGGTGGAGGTCAAGTATCTGGGCTTCCACTTAGGGCACGGGCAGGTGCGTCCCCAAATTAACAAGACCGCAGCTATTGCAACCTGCCCTCGTCCAAAGACCAAAAAGGAGGTGAGGCAGTTCCTGGGGCTGGCGGGATATTATAGAAGGTTTGTACCTAAATATTCGGACCTCACCAGCCCGCTGACTGACCTCACTAAAAAAGAGGCACCAGATACGGTCCAGTGGTCGGAGCCGTGCCAGCAGGCTTTTACCCAAGTTAAGGCTGCTCTGTGTGGCGGGCCGCTCTTGCATTCTCCTGACTTCTCTCTGTCATTTCTGTTGCAGACCGACGCGTCGGACAGGGGGCTGGGTGCGGTCCTGTCTCAGGAGGTGGAGGGTGAGGAGCGGCCGGTGCTGTACGTGAGTCGGAAACTCTCAAAGAGGGAGACCAAGTACAGCACCATCGAAAAGGAGTGTCTGGCGATTCGATGGGCCGTTCTCACCCTCCGTTATTATCTCCTGGGGCGGGAATTCACCCTCTGTTCGGACCACGCCCCCTTGCAGTGGCTCCACCGCATGAAAGATACCAACGCCCGGATCACCCGTTGGTATCTAGCTTTACAGCCTTTTAAGTTCAAGGTGGTCCACAGGCCGGGTGCACAGATGGCTGTGGCTGACTTCCTCTCCAGGAGGAGGGGGGGGGGGAGGCTGCAGGCCGGATGGCTCCCCGGCCTGGAGCGGGCGGTGGGGGTATGTGGCAGGGGGGGCGTGGTTTTGCGGAGTCTGCACAGACGGAGAGAGTGAGGAGACGAGCGGTGAGAAAGTAGGTCAAGTGCATAACAATGAACACCTGTGTCTGATTACAGTGATTGGCATGGAGAGACCGGATAAAGCCGCTCCCCAAACAGAGAGAGGGGAGAGAGAGAGCTGAGAGGACACGGGGACACGAGGCGAAGCTGCAGAGAGGAACTGCCTGACCAAACCGTTGGAGAAACAGAGAAAATAGTTTTGAGTGAAAGACGTGCGATGTGCACGCATATTTTGAGTTATACGACAAATAAACCTGAGAACCGTGTCCCATACAGCCGATCCCTTGCCTTCTTCCTCTCACACTTACGAACCTTATCACACATACATGATTTGATTAATATTTTATTCATATTTAAAGGTTACTTTTATATTTTGGAGCAGCTAACCTAACTCCTACCCTAAACCTACCCACTCCTAAACAATATAAAACACACAACAGGCAAACACAAGTACAGTCACAGGTATTTATTGCAAAAACTTACCAACAACAGTATAAAAGTATTAACTCATGTTGCATTCCAAGTCTTCTGAAGTCACACGATGTCTTCATGTAAAGAACAGAGTTGATCTTAATGTTTTAATCGCTGAGATTATGATCCCGCAGCTCCGTTAACGCACTCATTCATATCTCATTCAAATAATGCACATGCCTCCTTAGCATGACGCATTCGGTCACAAGACACACGAGAACCAATGACATTTTACAATCAAAGCTGACGTAATGACGCAATTAGTCACGAGACATACGAGAGCCAATTAAATTTCACTATGAAAACTGACGTAACGGGCGGCAATATTTGAAATTGTTTGTGTTCGTGATCTTCTGCGGATGGAGACGCTGATCGCTTTTGGGGATTTCCTTCACACAAATCAATCGCTTGGCCTCGGAATATTTGTATTTTTTTTTTATAAATTGTGCATGCAGTCGACTCTGCCTGTTATATCTGCGTTTTATACCACACAAATGGGTAAGTTTAGGGACGGAATAGGGTTGGGTTACATGTTAAAACGTGTCTAGATAGCGTAAATAAAATGATGCTGGCTGATTAAATTGAGAATTACAGTCCAACATGTCATAATGGCAAAATCATAACCCAATATATGATCAGCATGACGATAACGTTCCCATGCCCAACGCGTCTGTGTCTGACGCCGAAGGTTTCTCATTGAAATGAATGGAGCACTCAGCGCGTCGATATAGTGACGCCTAGGGGTGCCTTTAGCGTCTTTATTGTGACGCGGAAAGCACTTGACCATGCTTCGTTTTTCGACGCTTTGGGAGTGAGAACGGGTTGCACTGCAAGAGGGAGGGGAAAATATTTTGATTAAAGATTTCGAGGACAAGTGCATGGATAAATCGTTTTTAATCAATACTGCAATATTCATTCATCTTCGGTCCAATTCATTTCTAATATTAAAATAAAGTGATGTACAGAGCCATTAAGAAGCCCCTTAAAGACAAAAATTTTGGCATGAAGTCGAAATCAAAATTGACAATTCCTATTTTTTATGGAATATTACAGTATATATTATAAATGATTTATCGGTGCGCATCAATATTTCATAAAAAATGAATGTGTCCTCTTTAATCAAATAATCTTTCATCAAAGTAACTTCCCCTCTCTCTTTTCTGACGATTTGTTTACCGACGCGAGGACAGGACAACACAAATAACACCAAAGAAATAGCAAACCACAACCATCCAATCAATTCCCAATGGACAAAATCAAGTCCCGCCCTACATTTTTTATTGTTTGAGAAGCCGTTTCACTTGGATATGTCGCAATTGGGAAGAAAAGACTATTGCAACTTCCGTTTCATGGTGACTTTAAAGGCTTTAGTTGATGAAAATGTGATCAAAAGTCTATCATAAATACCAAAAAGGTTGGCATGAACTGCTTTGTATGCCCCCATCCATGTCAAAATCAAACCTAGCCCCTTGATTGACACACAAAAAACGGATAGCAGGTTGTGGAGACAGTGAGAGCAGATAAACATATGGCAAACAGGAGGCGGAACAGACAGAAACAGGGGGAAACGACAGGAATATTTTTGAACAGTGAGAACAAAACATGGGACAAAGGAGGGAGAAGGTGTCAATGACAGAGAAAAAAAAGGAAGAGGGGGGTGGGGGGGGGCGAGTCAGCAAACGAGATACGCTCATTCGCTCACGAGACAAACTGAGTGAGAGAGAGAGAGTGAGGGAGGGAAAGAGAGAGGGAGAGAGAGGGAGCACAAGCCACTATCATTCGTTCCTGACTCCACACGGGAACACACCATCCCTGGAACACGGAATCTGGCAGGCTCAGAACGGAGAAACGGGAATGCACTTGGACGAAAAAACTGAGGAGAATAAAGATTACCTGCCATCTGTTGGTCTTCCTCACTCATCTGTCATCCACTGTCACTTTTTCTTTTTCTGAGGAGAACTTCTTCAGAGCCTCCAGTGAAAACACATACATATAGCGATATATCTATAACAATCCTATACATATATCAATATACAGTATGCCTGTTTTCATAAACAGCGTATGGGTAAGCCGATGGATTCAGATTCTACGCTTCAGAAGCATTTCCTCCGTTGTAGGAAGCTGATCTGTTGCATTCTGAGACGTGTGCATCTGCACCGTGCATTTTGCCTCATCCACATGGAGAAAGACAGACATAGAGAGGGAGCTTAGTGCAGGTGCTTTGGGAGCTGGATTAGGTGTGCTGTTGCGACTTTTAGCATTTGTGTGTGTGTGTGTGTGTGTGTGTGTGTGTGTGTGTGTGTGTGTGTGTGTGTGAGAGAGAGCGTTTTGTGTTTTGTGTGTGGTTTCTAAGTGAAGAAACCGAGGAGCTGTAATGCTGAGACCCTCTTTTTCATTGTGTGTGTGGTAGATTCAGAAGGACAGCAAAAGGAAAGAGAGCAGCAAAATGATAGAAAAAACTGAGAAGAGGCCCCAAAGAAGCCACACAAACCCAGTGGACAATGTGTTGACGTCGCTCAGAGGTTGCTCTTTTATAGCTCAGGAGACTTCTCACTTTTGCTTGTTTGAGTAGCAACTTTTTCTCAGATGTTTCGGTTCAAATTCCTTTGGAGCAAGTGAAACAATGTGGATAGTGTAGCTCAGATCATTTTGATTTTGATTAGAAATTAGTTTGAGCTCATATTGAAAATCGCTGACTTTGGTGTCTTGGTCCAATCAGAGCAGTTTGAAACAATGTTGCGATTTCTTTAGAAACTCTCTTCAGGAGAAGCATCTGAGCAGCAGAATCCCTCCATTTAATGGAGACTGTGGTTTATAGGAGAAAGAATGAAGATGTTAAAGAGATCTCATTTGTGATCTCTCTTTCCTGTGGGGACTGCAAGTAGGTTTGTGAAGCAGAGAGAGTATGTGAACGAGAGAGAATATCTGATCAAAAGTGCCCAATGTGAGATACAGCTGCATGTTCACACATAACAGAGTTCAGCAGATCAGATATTCAAAAAGAACTGTGTTTTGGCTCCTAATTTATATAAAATGTATATCTATTCTATTATAATTTAGAGTTATATGTAATATATACCTTTATATTTATATATTTATATTTGTATCTATATATTTAGACATAACTATACATTCTGATTAACATTTACGTATTCAGAGTAAGCACAAGCTAAAATATTTGGGATGGAATATTTGTACTCAAACGTTATATATTTATGTAAAATTATATATTTGACCATGTATATAAAACATACTATATAACCATATTATATAACTTTTAGAACTTATGTAAATATGTACATACCTAGTGCATGAAGACATAATAATAAAAACTAGAGTCTAAAAACTAAAATTAGAGTGTATAACAATATGTTTGGTGTTTTGTCACAGGGGACAGAACTGAGCGGAAGGAAGACACCTTGATTGTGAAAACAAAAGCATCAGGGGGGACTAAAGAACAACAGATATTCCTCTGAGAGAACAGAAGAGTGAAAAACACTGAGAATGACTTGTAGATTACCTACGAACTGTAGTGTGACGCATCACTTCCTCGCTGGCATCACGCAATGTTCGGTAGGACAAAGATCACGGATAAGGCTTGATTCCAACGCTGTGATTCCTTCAGGATTCTGAATTGGAATTTTACCAAGTTTTTTTTTTCCCCGGGCCACGAAACAGTTTGTCTCAGGGTGAGACCCTGGAGTCTCTCCAAAGGGGAGGAATCTTGCTTGCTCTTGCTCTCTCCCTGTAGTGATGACAACAGCGAGCATGTTGTGTGCTGAAGTGGCGTGGAAAGCTCTCCGTCTCATTCACTGATGAGGGCTGCTCTCCCTGCATCAGCTTGTCGTTCTCTTAGGAGCCGGACAACAAGTCAGCAATAAACCTGCTCTAAACTTGGAGACATAACAATTTGCTCAGCAAACTTGCTTTCTTGGTTCACATTAACTAAACTCCATTGATTTAATTGTCCCCAGTGGCGTGGTTGCATTCTGGGATACGCATTGTGGGATTAATCGAAAAAGATTATGGCTGCCTCACACCTGTTTCTGAATGTGTTAACTGCTATTTTAGTGTTGAGCTACGTTTCTTACGGTCAAAAATCCAACACTGCCAGCACAGGTGTGCAAGCCACCAATCGGACGGCTGCTCCATCTGGTGCTCCGGAGGTCACTCTTGCGACCCCGGTGTCAGAAGCAGAAGAAATCCCGTCAGTCGGAAGCCGTTGTTGGGGTTACTATGACGTGATGGGCCAATGGGATCCTCCGTTTAACTGTAACGCTGGAATCTATCTGTTCTGCTGCGGCTCATGTTACTATCGATTTTGCTGCCAGTTCAAGATCCACAGCCTGGACCAGACGTCTTGTTCCAACTACGACACGCCTGTGTGGGCCAACACGGGCAAGCCGGCGGCTCCGGTGACAGATGTCCAAGAGGAACCGGATCGAGACCGCACTCACATGATCGTGTACATAATATGTGGGGTGGTGGCCATCATGGTGCTGGTTGGGATCTTCACCAAACTGGGCCTGGAAAAAAGTCAAGGAGGACAGACGGACATGACAAACTCCAGGTGAGTGGGTGATGCTCGTTAATGAAGTTCTCTGATATGTCTCATTTAGGTTTGCATTAGATGTTGCTTCACGAGCACTAAAAATGAGACAACTGTTGACATTCAGTTAAAGTACAGAGCTGTAAAAATCGAACATTTTGATCTTGGCACACTGAAACCTCTGACTTTTGCATCTTGGCAAATCTGAGCACAGTTTGAGATCTCTTCTGAATCTGTAGAGGAAACACGTGTGAGGGTGTTTTTCTCAGCAGAAAAATCTGAGGAGGAGATTCGGGCAAAATCACCATGCATTCTCTATGTTATCTAATAGCAGACAAGCTCTGTTCATAGGAGAACCATTTTAGGGCTTTTCACACTTTGCTTTACCCCGGGTTATCGTTGTTCTAAATACCGCTTTTAACCCTGGGTAAAGGAGCGTTTCACACTTGTAATTTAGATACAGGGTTAGCACCACTTTTTACCCGGGGTTATGAAACCCTGCTTTGGAGCAGGGTTAGCACCGCTTTTGCGGTGTCATATTTGAGTGCTTTGGACAGTCACAGGAATACTGCACATTGCATATAAACAGTAAATTCAGCGATTGAGAGGAACAATATCAAATGCTGACAGAAAACGCAACAATTTGAGTGAAGAAGAGATTTCTTTCTTACCTTTATAGTCCAAAATGTCCATTCAGTATAAACATGGTAGTACAGTCTGCAATAGGACGATGCGCATTGCTGGAGCTTTTATGTAAACACATTGCATGCTGCGTTCATCCAATCAATGACACTGGCAACGCAAATATGCAAATAAGAATGCTAACCCATGGTTTAGGAATGTACAATGTGAAACGTTAACTAATTGTTAACCCTGTGTAAATTATGACTAGTGTGAAACGTGAACCAAGATAACCCAGGATTCAGTTTTAGAATGCCCCAAGGTTAACTATTTCAAGTGTAAAAAAACACAAATAACTTTTTATCATCTCCAATCCACACATAAAGGTTCTTTACTTCCACCTATAGTTCCATAAAGAATCATAGAACATTTTTGTATTGGCAAGTAGGAGGTTCTTTAAATTATTAAAATGTTCTTTTGACTAAGAAAAAATTGTTATTTTAAGAACTGTTCACAGAAATGTTCTTTGGGAACTCATATTTTTTTTAATTTATTCCATTTGGAACATTTATTTTTCTTCTATAGTGTTTTTCTTTAGAAGACTGTCTCATGCCAACACGCCAATCTGAAGAACCTGTAATGTTACACCAAAACATTTTTAACCCCAAAGAACCATAAAGCCAGTTCAAGAACTTATATATAGTTTTTAGAACCTTCTTGATAAGACAAGATCTTTCCTGAATATTAAGGTTCTGCAAAGAACCTATGAACAATTAAAGAGAGGACCAAACATCTGAGACCACTAGTGAAAAGCTTCTATTTTGGCTATACAATGTTCTTTGTTTAAAATTATATTGTCAGAATAACAATTTGAGGTAAAACTTGGGGGGAGTATTCGTATTTTGTATATGCTTTAATTACAGCAGGATGAACTCTACAAATTCGTATAAAACCTTATAAATACACTCACCTAAAGGATTATTAGGAACACCATACTAATACTGTGTTTGACCCCATTTCGCCTTCAGAACTGCCTTAATTCTACGTGACATTGATTCAACAAGGTGCTGAAAGCATTCTTTAGAAATGTTGGCCCATATTGATAGGATAGCATCTTGCAGTTGATGGAGATTTGTGGGATGCACATCCAGGGCACGAAGCTCCCGTTCCACCACACCCCACAGATGCTTTATTGGGTTGAGATCTGGTGACTGTGGGGGCCATTTTAGTACAGTGAACTCATTGTCATGTTCAAGAAACCAATTTGAAATTATTCGAGCTTTGTGACATGGTGCATTATCCTGCTGGAAGTAGCCATGTACAGGATGGGTACATGGTGGTCATAAAGGGATGGACATGGTCAGAAACAATGCTCAGGTAGGCCGTGGCATTTAAACGATGCCCAATTGGCACTAAGGGGCCTAAAGTGTGCCAAGAAAACATTCCCCACACCATTACACCACCACCACCAGCCTGCACAGTGGTAACAAGGCATGATGGATCCATGTTCTCATTCTGTTTACGCCAAATTCTGACTCTACCATCTGAATGTCTCAACAGAAATCGAGACTCATCAGACTAGGCTACATTTTTCCAGTCTTCAACTGTCCAATTTTGGTGTGCAAATTGTAGCCTCTTTTTCCTATTTGTAGTGGAGATGAGTGGTACCCGGTGGGGTCTTCTGCTGTTGTAGCCCATCCGCCTAAAGGTTGTGCGTGTTGTGGCTTCACAAATGCTTTGCTGCATACCTCGGTTGTAATGAGTTATTTCAGTCAAAGTTGCTCTTCTATCAGCTTGAATTAGTCGGCCCATTCTCCTCTGACCTCTAGCATCAACAAGGCATTTTCGCCCACAGGACTGCCGCATACTGGATGTTTTTCCCTTTTCACACCATTCTTTGTAAACCCTAGAAATGGTTGTGCGTGAAAATCCCAGTAACTGAGCAGATTGTGAAATACTCAGACCGGCCCGTCTGGCACCAACAACCATGCCACGCTCAAAATTGCTTAAATCATCTTTCTTTCCCATTCTGACATTCAGTTTGGAGTTCAGGAGATTGACCAGGACCACACCCCTAAATGCATTGAAGCAACTGCCATGTGATTGGTTGATTAGATAATTGCATTAATGAGAAATTGAACAGGTGTTCCTAATAATCCTTTAGGTGAGTGTATATTCTCCTGCATGATTTAAGATGATTCAAAGTGCATATTTTGTGCTTCAATGGAAGGAAGAACATCTGACCGTCTGTACAAACAGTCACATGATCAATGTCACATTTATAATTTGATTAGAAACCTGACATATTACAACTTTTTTTGTCTTACATATTCAAAATGCAAAAACATCTCTGTTTTTAAAATAACAGATTTTCAATGTGGTCTCAGACATTTGCACCCCACTGTATTTCTAAGATCATATGCTCATGTTTATTTCTAGCTCAGCTTTTGCTATAGTGGAACTGTATGGCACTAGCTGCAATCAATTAAAAAGAAGCACATTGAAAAATTAAAATGTTTGTTCTCATCTGTTATGTGTTCTGACTATACCACGTCCATAAAAAAAGTATATATATATATATATATATATATATATATATATATATATATATATATATATATATATTAAAGCACTCAACACCATCATAATGTAAATAAAGTTGACACTTTGGTCTTTTTGGCGTGAGGGGAAGCGGAGTGCTGTCCTCTGGGGGTGGGAAGAGTGGGACGTCAGTCCAGCTATCTGTCTCTCATCTGTAATGTGGCATGGCAGACAGACACCACCATGATTTAATGAGGGCTATTGATAAGGGCTGGAAGCATGCCATGCCCAAGATAGAAAGTGAGTGCGAGAGAGAACGGATGATAGATTTTCTGCTGTTTGATGATTTTAGGGGGTGGGTAAAAACAAATCATTTACGGTTTGTGACGGAATAAAAAAGTCACATGGCAGAGACATATTTCTGAACGTATTAAAGTTTATGAGAGTTTCACTTGGTAAGGACGTTCTTGGGGTTCTGTACACACAGGAATTGTGTGTGTGTGTGCGTGAGAGAGATGTGCCCAATGACTCAGGGAGTGTTGGAAGGGCAAGCTAGCAAAGTTTATAGCCAGCTTTTTGTAATTTAACACGATTTATCATAGGAAAGCTTAATGAGGCTTGATAAATGGGTGCCAAAAGTAGCAAATAAAGTTAACTGGGTGTTGGGATGAAATACAGAGGCTCATTGAGGGAGTGATTCTATTGACCAGCTCTGAAAATCCAATGAGGCCAACATGACTGGATTCATCCAACACAAACATCAGCCAGTATAGAGCCTAACGTGCTCACACACACACATACACATCCACAAAACCCATCCTATGCCACTGACCTTATAAAATCGCAGGGTCAGAACAGTGACTAATGACTGGTGAAATGTCTAGAAACCGAAATGATGTGCTTCATTTGGGTGTGCGAATGCATGTGCGCTCTGAGCAAACAGACCGTGGTGGCAGTCCTTCAGGCTTTACGTTTTCATGCATAATCTGACCTTTAATAATTACCTTCAGTGTATTTGAAGGGCATATCATTTGTGAGTACGTTTGCAAACTGTGCGTTCGCTGCTAGTGCTATGGGTTTGTTTTTCATGTGTAAAATCAATCCAATTCAGCATGAAATGACGAGTGATGGTTGGACTGTACAAACGCGCTGCTTTCTACTTGTATTATATTTATGTGCATGCTTGACAAGTCTCTTGGTCAGACATGCCAAATTTGACCAAGACAGAGTACGTAAACAGAGACCAGGAGAATGTTTGAGGGCGTACTCACACCAAGCACGGTTGCCTGCCTTGTACTGCACACTGGCAGGATTGCCCCCCACCCCCCCTCCACTCCCCCGCTGGCCTGCACTCACATTGCACTTACCGTTCCGGGATGGAGCACGCTTACGTCATTTACGGTGCAACTTTTTGTTTTGAAGAAAACAGGAAGAAAAGCACTTTCCCTAATAGACTGCCAAATAGATTTATCATTTATGCCACGCAGTGATTCTCACTTCATTGTGTTGCACATATCAGAAGATCATTACGGAGGCAAAACTAAAATTCCACAGACATCTAATTAATTGAATTGTTATCTAATTAATTGAAAAGTGTACTTAGAATATGTTTGCTGTCGTTATGATGGCTAGTGCAAACAAGCTGTTCCGTGCTCTGGCGGGGTTAGCGATCACACTACATGCGTACCGTGCCCGAGCTCACCTCTTCAAGCGGGCTAGGGAACGGTTCAGAGCAATCACACTAGTCAAATGAACCAGACTTGGGGTGAACGTGCTCGGGCACGGTTCAGATTGCCTAGTGTGAGTATTATAGTGTGAGTATGTCCGTGTGTATGAGTGCTTCTGCATTACATGATCATCCCGACAATAATGGAAGTGGCTCCTTAATGTTTTTTTAATGTCTAAAACATGTGAACATGCAAAGAAAGATTCACATTGAGAGGCTGGGAGAAAAGGAAGAGCATTAGAAGGACAAAATTAAGGGTAGAAACTCGTAACTACGTTTTTAATGAGTGTGTCCTCAGTAAACACACATAACGCACCAAGATGCCTGCTTTCTATTTTAAACTCTGCATCAGATTGGACCTTATTTATTTTCTATGTACGTGTAACGGTTAGTAGAATTAGTACTACTTGCAAAGTTACTTATTAAAAAGTTAATTTTTACTTAACAGGTCCTCTGTTGGAGGACCATCAAAACAAAGCGTTTACAGATTTTAAACAGTCTACTAATACTCTAATGACTGGTAGTTGACATGTAGTTGCAAAGTTACTTATAGGTAGTAGAATCAAATGTCTAATAGTTAATGTTGTGATGCTCTTGAGGATGAACTTTTCCTTCAGCCTACATGTTCAGGTCAAAATTTCTGTTTTTGCAGGCAAATGAGAATGGGTCAAGGTTTGTCTGGTTAGCATGCTAGTTATTCCCTTGTGGTTGATGTCGTGACTACACCATCTGGTTAAAAAGTGCATCTTTCCCCATTGATGTCCATTCAAAAGTATAGCCAATCCTGACAAAATAAAATTTAGCAAGCAACATATTTCATTATATTATTGTAGATGTTTTTTTCCAGTGGCCAGTTTTTTGGTGTGCTCCTAAAAGTGTGAAAACGGTTGCAAATGGTGAATTTCATTGCGAGCACATTTTAGCAGCGTAGTGCACACATTAAAGATCTTCCAGATGGACACTGAATGTCTTATGTATGTGTACATTGGAGGACCTTGTGGTTCATTTTACGGATAAATCTCACCACAGATTTCTCTTTTTGCTAGTTTATATTTAGCTTTACTGACCAACACACTTGGGCCACAGAATACAGTAGTGTCCCATTAAAAATGCATTACAACTTCTGATAGAGACTATTCCCAAAGCTGGTCCTGGAACTATTAATGCGCTAGACAAACAAACTGAACTCCACAGTGGAGGCAGAAACCAGCGGGAGACGTCTCACAGGTCCT
Source organism: Romanogobio albipinnatus (assembly GCA_023566225.1). NCBI lineage: Eukaryota > Metazoa > Chordata > Actinopteri > Cypriniformes > Gobionidae > Romanogobio > Romanogobio albipinnatus. The sequence goes on from CM042240.1 coordinate 55,664,479, forward strand.
TCCATACAAACCTCATGAATACACTGAAACCTGCTGCACTTCACTCACCCACAGGTCAAAGACTCCTGGGTGTTTTTTCACAGCTTTTCAAAAAGGGAAGAAAGGACAAGAATGATGAGAATTGATGCAGAATCACTCTTGATACATTTGGCAGCGTAATGAGGAAAAAAATGAATCTCAAAGTGCAAAAAACAAAACAAAAAGCAATTCATGTTGGCCTAGAAAAAAATGAATTTCATCTATAAAATTGTTACATATTTTCTTGCTCAAAGAAGCTAAAATATTCCAAATGGTTAAATTATCAGGATATGTATAAATACAATTCTGGAAAAAGACTAAACTCTTTGATTCTTTCATTATCCGTAACAGTTTATTTCTGCCTCCTGAGGAGTTCATTGTATAGGCCTATGCTAAAACGTCTTGTTTACTCTTTTTATGAACATTCTAGTAAAGCCAATTGTGTGTTCGTAGGTCGCATGAACCTTCATGTTCTTTAACATGCTAATGTCACTAACTGGTTACGTTAATTGTTGGACAGGTTGATTTTTAGCATAAAACCTTCATTGCTAGCACATTAACGCAAAAAAGTAGACTATAATGTGTTGAAATCTTGCACACTGAAAACATTTCATAGCGAACATTATTGTCCTTACCAGTAATTAGCTTCCCAATTAACTGTAGCGTAGCCTCATCAGTGTCATTGTGATATTGTTTCCTATGTCCCAGCCCATGAGAATATAGTTTGATTAGTCATTGTCTTTGAAAGCATCTCTAGAGAAAAAAATATGTATGTAGATCGGGAGAAGGCTGTCAAATACTCTCTCATGGAAGATTACAGTCAAAAGCCCAATAACACAAATACATGTTTTCTTCAGCAGTGGCTTTGTTTTTTGGTTTCAAATATCTACAATAAAACCATCTTAAATTAAATTTTAATATCATAAGGTTTTTTCTATAGGTGTTGGGTAACAATTAAAATTAATAAAACAACACTGACATACATAGGGTCATAATCGTTAACTAAAACCAAAACTATTAAACACATTTCTGTTAGCTGAAATAAAGCTAAAATAAAATAAAATATGATTAATAAAAAAAATAAAAAAACAGTTGCCTTTCCTTAGCAACTAACTGAAAAACGTTTAAGTTGAAGCAATACATCGTTCCAATACGTTCCAATACAAACTGGAATGAATGAATGAAATAAAACTTGATGAAATTTTTATTAGACATAAATGGCAATATTTAAAAAAAGATTTACAATTTTTTTTTTACTAAAATGAAAACTGAAAATATAAAAAAGCTCATTTAAAATATTAATAAAAACTATAATGGTATATAAATAATACTATATAAATATTTGTGTATATTTTATCAATTACAATATCTGCTAAAGCAATATTTGCATGGTTTGATTTTTTTTTACATTTAAAAAAAATATTAAATGGCCTATTAGCAGTTCCCACTGTAAAAAGATACTCCACGTCGTGTGACAACATGCCCTGCTAATGTGTTCATTAATGTGTTCTTTTTTTTCGTGGTCAAAAATAGTGGAAATGTTCAATAGTGTTTTTTTTTTTTTAATAGCCAAGATTTTAAAATCTGTTGTCTATACAGAAAACTCACTGTCTACTAGCCCTGGTCGCCTTTACAGTTCCTCTACTGAATGTCCTGTTAGTTGAAGACATGACCTGTCAGTTATGCATGCTTGGACACATTAAACTGTGGTGCTCATGCAGGTGACAGAACATGGCAAAATCTCATCTCCTCGTAATTTCCTGTCAATTTTATTGACTCTAACTATCATCAACAACTGCACCCTATAATGCCACTTTAGCACCCCTGACACACCAATACCCCATCACACAGATGGATACGCATGTTCACACACACATGTCCTGTTCTGCTTCACTGAAGATTGAGAGGGTTCAGAGGGCTCGTGCTATCAGAGCCCTTTGAGATTTGCAGTTTCACTGCATGTACCTGTCTATCAATGCCTCGTGAGGAAGCTGAACTGCACGTCACACACGGACGGTCATCATTCCGGCTATAAAGGTGACCGTCTTGTAAAGCTACTAAATGGACCATTGCGCCCGTTATTGTTGCAATTCCTCTAGGAAACTGCCTCCCTGAGCTCAAGATCAAGGATGTCAGTGACGGATGCTGCCACTATGGATGGATTAGACACCGATTACAGAGCTTCACCGCAGGATACTGCTCTGCCCCAGATTTCATTTTGACTCAAATACCATGAGGAGTAAAAGGCTAAAAGCAAAAAATGATGTATTTTGCTGGGGCGACATAAAAAATAATGTCAGAAGGCAAACTAGTCTAATGGCAGAAAAACATTACTTAAAAGGACAAAAATATGTCATTTTTTTTACTGTCATGACTTAGATTTTCGAGAAAACTATGGAAAAAAGCACAACATTGTGGCCATTCTTTTTATTTAAACAAACTAAATGAATACTGGACAACCCAGATAACGTGAGATAAAAATGAATTTTCAAGCAACCATTCTATACAAGTCTTTGAGCATCTTTTGTTGATACTCGTGCTTCACGGGACTTGTTTTTGAGTGCAACGCTATACCAGATGAGCTACCAAGCAAGTTTACTAAGTCAGAAAAGCCATATGAAGTTATGTGATGCAACGTCAAATTGCATTTGTTTATAATTAAAGCAATGAACAAGAAGAAAACAAGTCTTTATGATCTGCCCCTCTTATCATAATTGGTGTGAAAATAATAAAAGTTGTATGTGTCTTACATTCAGTGTTCATTTCAGCTGGAAACTTGCAGTGAATTGTATAAGCGTGTAACGGTACATCCTGGACTGTCACGGTACAGTCGGTCACAGGCAATCCACACTCCAATCTATGCACCAACCCAAAACAAGAGTTCAGATGGCACGCAAGAGCTTGCTAGTAGCCTAAAGGCTAATTATAGGTTTGTAAACATTCAGGATGCGCGCAAAATATGGTTGTAGTAAACCTGATTGCCTTGGCTTGAGAATCAGTGATGCGCGGGTCAATGTATAAACAACCCGCACCCGACCAACGTTTTCAACTAACCCGCCCGCAACTCGGAACTCAAAAAAAAAAGAAGAAAATATTGTACCCGACCCGCTTCCTGATCCGCATTTTTTAAAAGTAGTAAATGTTCATCGTAGCGTCATTGGGCCATTGAGGAAATGCTTCAGGCCCTGACGTGGTGCGCTCAGAGGTGCAGCGGCAAGAGCAGGCAGTTCTTGAGGCGGTCCATCATTATCCATTTCAGCTTTCTAGATGCATATTATTGATGAACGCTATGTTTATGTTTCGACCCTGCTTGAAGAATTCATCAGCGGATTAGTCAACTGAGAGAAGGCCCACTTTTGGAAAAGTGTGAAAGCCCTTAGGAGCGCAAACGGTTCTTTTTCTGAATGCTGTATGATATAGCCTAGCGTTATGTAATAAAGGCTTGATTTATTCATTTAATTCATTTCATTCTCTTAACAATTAAGATGCTGCATGTGTTTATCCAGTCTAATCGAAGTGTGCGTCTCTCCCCCGACTTTCCCAGCAAAAATCCCGCCCCCTCTCAGAAAATACATAAAACGGACTTTACTGAGCTATATGCGTTTAAAAGTAGCCTGTTAAAATGGTACAATGGCATTTCTCAGTTCAATGTGTTGGGAATTTGTGCATTTTGTCCCGCGTCAGCATTTATTCAAAAGTTAGTAACGCTCAACATTCAAAAGGTAGATAAAGATTTATTGACGACCCGACCGACCGCAACCCGAATATCATTAAAAATATTTTTGGATGACTCGTAACCGCGGGTGACCGCAGGCACCCGCTCATTTTGGATCAACAGCATCACTGTTGAGAATTACACGGATATAGAATTCACTATAGTTAGACTTATAAGATTATAGTTTATATTGATTAGATGTTATTTTCAAAATGTATACAACAGCTTGTCACCCGGCGATAAGCACTGTTATTCAACGAAACTGACGTGAGTGGGATACGTTTCATAGATCCGTTTGCCATAGCACCTTGTCAATGGTTAAATGATGAAACGAAATAACATCTTTCCATGATTTCTTGAAAAAGCGTAATATTGAACTTTGTGCATCCATCATTGTCACCGCATGTTAATGAACTCTCACCCGCAAATAAAATGACAGTGTAGGCTATGCACAACACGTTAATCACACCAAAATGTTTGAAAACAAAGTTTTTTATTGCGCAGCACTGGTCAGTCTATCAATTAGAGCAGGGATGGGCAACTCCAGTCCTCGAGGGCCACTGTCCTGCAGAGTTTAGCTCCAACCCTAATCAAACACACCTGAACCAGCTAATCAATGTCTTCAGGATTACTAGAAGGCTACAGGCAGGTGAGTTTTATCAGGGTTGGAGCTAAACTTTGCAGGACAGTGGCCCTCGAGGACTGGAGTTGCCCATCCCTGAATTAGAGTAACAAATCATCAATTCTGTAATTTTTGAATTACTAACCGTGACCCCAAAATAGAGGTAATTACCGAACCACCCCTAATATATAGGTAGGCTATGTTTTAGAGTTTTGCAAGCACACTTTTTCAAAGGAGCCTACAGTGGACTGGGGCTGTCAGGATCCAAAAATAACACAACAAATATATAATAAATGTGGTCTATTCAACTTGTGCAAAAAAATTCAGAATATTCTAAAGTGGTAGATCTGTGTAAGGAACAGACCACAAATCATTATTTACTATTAATATTAGCTCTTAAGATGGACTGTATGGACAACAAAAATGGTATATTGTTGCCATTTGATGCCACTGATGGCACTGATACATTAGTTGATTTGACCAGGATCACTTTTAGGATGGTTTTAAGGTTTTATTTTTATTAACTTTTTTAAAAAATGTTTACAGCCCCTGCAACTATTCACTTTCATTATGGAAAAGGGAGGCAAGGATATATATATATTTTTTTTTTTTACAAATTATACAAAGAAACACTTTTTCTGAAGAAAGAAAGTCATTGTGGTTTGGAATGACATGAGGACGAATACATTTTCATTTTTTGGGGTGAACTGTCTCTTTAAATTGGACATTTCTTTTCACTCAATCATGTTATCTGAATAAAAATAATTAAAAACTGTACTCTATGCTGATTCAGGAGACTTTTAGCTCTTAAATCTAAAACTATTTGGCTTCAAAATCTAAATCTCCTTTTTAGGCACAATCATAAAATGGACACACTGAACCATGCCGACTTCAGTTTAAAAAGCCGTAGATGCCTGTGGTGCATGTGCGTATGTTCTGTTTTCGGCTTCCACCGCATGCTAAGCATATTTGTGGTCCCCAACTGTTTAATGGTAACACACACAACACATACAGCCATTTTGCAGCATTACATAACGTGGGGTGATATTGAATACACCCGGGGCACAGTGTGTGACATCACTTAAATGCATCTCATTTCCCACCCTTGTAATATAGCTAATGAACAGCAAACTTAACACACACACACAGTATTCATACATGCTCCGTTCCAAAGCCTAGTAAACTGCCTTGCTGATACATAATGAGCACTGAATTGGAACTTCACAACGACGCTCTAGGCTAGCATACATGTACCACACAAATCGAAGTGCATGGGAGATCCAACTCACAATTAAATCCAGTAGTTACACATTAGCATCCCAGCCAAAAGGGAAAATTCTCAGAACTTTGGCTAATGTTCTGGAAAAGGTTTAAAGTTATGAACAAACATTCTAATAACATTAAAAGTTATCTGGTCTCGTTCAAAGACAAAACGTAAGCACAACAATGTTATTTACACATTGTTCATTTAGTCAAAAAAAAAAATGCTTTAGTTGGACGTTCATCTAACATTTTTTAAATGTTACTACTTGTTTGTCATTTAAATTTTTTTAATACATTTAAAAAAAAATTCTGTTTTGAATGTTTCAGAAATAATATTTGTATAACTTAATGGGAACAAAACTGTCATGTGGCTGTAGCTTAGCTAATGCTGCTATAGTCAAATAGATTTTAAAAAGGTATTTTATTTTTGCTATGCATTCTGGGATTGCCTTCTGTGTGAAGAAAACATGCATTTTGAAAGGAGGTGTCTTAAAAGGTACAGTATCTTTCATATCAGGAGCACATATGAATGTTGGACATGCTTGAAAAAATAAGGAGAGAACGTTTTGAGAGTGGTTATAGCTACACATATGTGGTTTATAGAAAATGTATAGAAAAACATATTGAACCGCTAGTGTGTGAGTATGTATATATATATATATATATATATATATATATATATATATATATATATATATATATATATATATATATATATATATATATATATATATATATATATATATATATATATATATTAATCTGTGTGTATGCTAAAATACCACATAAATATTTGTTTGGTGGTCACATGTATTAACGTAACTTCCTCAGGGCACTTGTGAACTTCATACCTCAAACGTCTGCAGACAGAGAAACAAGACAGAAGGATCAAAAGATGAAGGGGTGCTTGGTTTGCTGTACACCATGTATTTAATGAGATAATTTTTCTTTAGAGTAAAACTAACTGTATTTGTGGATTTAGAGCCAATATAGATACTCAGGTCATAACCAGGTGCGACAAGCTATTTTCTGTGTTTATCTCCGAACCAGCCATGACCGGAATATGACATTTTGGTTTCTATGCCTGTGGCGTTGGGCTACACAGTAAAAAAGGTTTTGTATGGTAACATAAATTGTCTTGCACAATTATCTTTTTTTATATTTTTTATCTAAAACCAGTTTATTGGAGATTTTTAACTAGTAACTAGTAAAATTACCCACATTACCAACATGGGGTGCAAAGATCCACAAATATTAATAATCACAAAAGGAAGAATATATTGATCAAATATGTACTTTTTAGTATTTATATGTTAGTGATAATTTTTGAACCATTTAATCTGAGCAAAAATATTATGTTAATGAAGAAAGAATAAAAATGACCAAATTCAATTCTAATACTTTGAAGTTATCTTCCAATACTTTCTATGTTAGCTCAGCATGCAATTGGTTTTAAGGCTATTTGATATGACTGAATCAACCTGACTACAGTAGGTTACACAAAACTATCCAATAAAAGTAGTTCATTATAATATAAATCCATTTCCAGTGTGGGTAGCTCCGCCTCCAGTGAAATGAAATTGGCCATATAATTGTATTTATAACTGTCGTGCAGTAATTTTGATTTCAATTTGATCAAAAACTACTTGATGCTGGAAAATTGCCCCGTTACACTGGGATAAAAGACAACATTTACGGTGCTCAGTTGAAAATGATCCAAACAGAGGTACTGTTTAGAATGTAAAACAGTACAAGTGTGTTTGGCCTTCACAGTGAGTTGTGTGTTTGTACATGTGCTTTGGGCCTTAATCACATTGATGGAAAGTCGATGGCTAATTTGCAATTTGTTACAGAAATTGAGTACTTTACCTTCTCCTCCCTCTCTCTCACCTTGATCCTGAATTACTGCTGCACAGTGTCCTGTTAATCCAACATAACAAAAAGAATGTGAAAACACAAAACAGCATAGCCATAAGTATCTCCAATGAATGAGCTGCTCAGAGCTGAAGCCCTGCGGGAGGAGCGATTCTTTCCCTCTCCGCTGTTCATCCCTCATTTCAGAAGCTCAGCGCTGCTCAGTCATCCTGAACAGACTTGTTCCAGGAAGGGATGGCAGGATTGGGTGGATGGGGGGTTTTGTCAAGGCCGAGTGTAGAAAGAGAGGACCTGATTGAGTCCAGGGGGTGTGGGGTAGGGATTGCACAGATATTTATCTTGATCTCTGTCCTGTCAATCAAGCTACACACACTGGGGACAGCCGATGGGAAGATGAGGGAGATCGAGTAAGTGAGTGGAGAAAGGACAGAGTGTGAGAATGGGGGAAAGAGAGGGATATGTATTGTTCATTTGACTGATGAATCAAGTGGAATCAAAGAATGAAGATTTATTCTGACAAACAAAGGGTATTGAGGACATCTAATTTAACTTGATACACCACCTCAAAAAACAAATGTTTATGATGCAAGATGCTAAAAAGAAAAATCCTTCTGATACATACAGTATTTACAAATGCCAGCAATTAATAATAATAATAATAATAATAATAATAATAATAATAATAATAATAATAATAATAATAATAGTAATAATCCACTCCATTGCCCGTCTTTTTCAACCCTGACTTGGCAGAGTTGTGACAAAACTACCAAATTGCACATCCCCAACAGTGTTATTATTGTTAACTAAAACAAAAAATATTAAAATGTGTTAATTTCAAAATAAAGCTGAAATAAAATATAAATATTAGATGAAAATCTTTTAAGTTGAAGTACTAAAATTACCAAAACTAAAACTGAAATAAAAATAAATTAAAGATACAGTATAGAGAAATGTAAAAAAAAGAAGACAAAAGCACATAACAAAATTACTAAAATGAAAACTGAAAATATTATATTATAAAATCCAATTCAAAATATGAATAAATACTATAATAGTATATAAATAACAAGAATATTAATTTGAACAAAACACCTGCAGACATGCTTCATTTCTCCTCTATAAAGCATGCAGGTGCAGTCTGACCTTTACAGAAGGAGGTGCAGGTCCACATGGAGGTTCAGGTCATTCATCTTGGAGGTGGAGAGCGGTTTTCTCTGCTTCCAGAGAGGGTGGCGGTTGGTGTGCCAGTTGGTGCTGTGGTGCAGGATTGATGTTTTTATAAACCTTCACCCAGCAAAGGTGCCGGTGGTTCATCATTTCTTCCTAATTGCACTGTCTTGGACTGTGGTGTGTGCACCAGTTAAGTCAGTCGATGTTTGTGTGTGAAAGAGAGAGGCAGTGGGGTTTTTTTTTCCAAGTGGATTAAATACCTACGTGAAGCATTCATCCTCATAAGGGAGTGATAAATGTGTGGATTTATTTTCTCTCTTTAAAGCCCCCCCATCACATTCAGCCACTCAGTTCACTGAACCTGGTCTAACAACATTCTGGTCCCTTTGGTGTTTCTTCCACAAGCACATTAGTTCAAGTACAGCTGACCCAAATTGAAGTGCTTGGCTCAAACCACATGTCCATTGTGGATGTGTTTGGAATTCTCTGTGCGGCCGTACCCCAAATGGCTGTTGGTTTTCAGACAGTAGAGCCGATTAACTTGATTTGGGATTAAATTGCTTGCACAAAATTTCATTTACTGCGTACCTCTGGCTGAATGGCCCACATCACAAGCAAACATACACACACAGACCCAGTGTCCTGTTTGATGTGCAGTGTTATCTATGTTTATCAGAAAAAGTGACCATTTTTAACATTTATAATAATAAGAGATGTTTCTTGAGCAGTAAATCATCATATTAGAATGGTTTCTGATGGATCATGTGACACTGAAGACTGGTGTAATGATGCTAAAATTCAGTTTTACAGCACAATAAATATTTGGTAACACTTTACTTAAAGCCTTTATATATAATGCACTACAAAAGTATTTTTTAATACTTGTATAATGCGCACCTTGCAATGCATAATACATTATAAACACACCTTTATAAAGTATAATGCATTAAAACACATGACAGACATCCAATTTTATCTGCAAATATTATAATGCACTTAATTATTTACGAAAATATATAATGATAATAATGTACTATCTTTATGATGCACTATACATAAAAGTTTTAAGTGTTACCAAATATTTTTGTGGCATGTTTTTATACATATACACATATTGTGTAAAAACTAAAATCCCCCCCAGAGCAGTAAAATCTCAGTCGTCCAAAATATTAAACATGAACATTACATTATGTACATTAAACATCAAATATGTCCGGATTGGCTGTGACTGTGTAACGTTGCACTACATTTTCTCTTCTCTTTTGGTGTGGACAGTCAAATTACCTGTTGCTCACCAGATGGAGTATTTGCATACAATACAGTGAAAAAGTAAGTACACCCCATCAAAATGACAAGATACTGGATTACCATTCATTAACCTTACAAGATAACATCTAATAGAATTTAACAAATGACACTTGGAATGTATTTTGTAATTACTTGAACAAGATAAATACACATAAATGCCACTTTTATTTACAACATTCATTAGAATCAAGTGCAAATTAGTTGAACATCATTAAAAAATATGTCTGGTTTGGTAATAATCTTTGCAATGCATCAAAAGAGCCCAAGCCCCTTAAAGGGAAGGTCGTTGAGACTTATGAATTTGGAAAAGAATTTAAAGCCATTTCCAAACTAATGCATTTTTATTTGTTAAATTATATCACCCTTGCCCATTAATATGTGCATTTCACAGTGGGTACTTACTTTTTCACTAAAGCACTAAATTCTTATCTTGAATCTGCTCACGGCCTACCAGCTCTTACTTTTTAAAAATGTATTCCTCTTCTGACTCTCTCTTTTAAAAATATCCCAGAATTCTCTCTCTACCTCTTTACCTAACACTTTCATTACAATTTACGCACACACATTCTCAAATCTCTTGTGCGTTCAGACTAAAAGCTCTGTCTCCCCTCAGTAAATACTCTCAAATCGCTCATGGATTTTATCTGAATCTAGTGTTTTATTTCTCACCTCTCTCTGACATCTCTTAGGAAAGTGTGAGTATGTGTGTGTGTGTGTGTGTGTGTGCGCCTCCACAGGCATATAATGCAGTGCTCGGTTTAGCCAAGTCAGCTCTACAGATATTAACACAATTTACACAGTTATAGCAATGCAAACACTAGGATCAAAGTGACGCAACCATAGAAGAACACAGAGACACACACACACATTCATAAAAAGCGAGAGCATGTGCCCTTGGAGGCAAGTGCAGTATATAAACCTAATATTCCCGCTGGCCCAGTTTAAAAACAGGCAATCAATGAAAACTGACCTGTTCATTTGAAAGCGAGGAGGTATGACCCAGCATTTCGCCCTCTGAGTGTGTGAATCTCTCTCTCCATCTCCTTCCTGATAAGGCCATAATGAAACGTGCCGTTATAAAACAAAACGAGTTGGTCCAGAGGAGAGAAAATGAGTTCCTTGATGGAGTTCCACAGGGGACGAGATCACAGGACGTCACTATGTGAAAGATCAGAACACAAACTCAGCAAAGCACAGAAAGAGACATGAGAAGGAGAAGTGAAGCTCTTTAATGTGTAGTTTTTTGCGTCGCTCACTCAAAAATGAACATCCTTTATGTCATTCCAAGTAGGAGTTTCTTTTAGCAGAATCATACTGGTTGCACTTTCCCATTCAATTACAACGAATGGGGACAAAAGTAAAAAGAAAGCATCATAAAAATATCATAAATGTGCCCATATCGCAGCTTTGTGAAACAGACATACGTTCAAGTTGTTTACATTACAGCCTGGTAAAAAAACATGGTTTGATACATGCTAGTAAACGCCCACTGCTATGATTGGATAACATTTTTGCATATTATAATGAGCTTAGGCTCCAGTCATTACACGTGAGGAATTGTTTTTATAACTTCCAATGTGGAGAAACGGCAACCGTAATGATTCGCCCACAGGGCTCGCAAAATGTCTTTATCAAACAAACACAATGATTTATCTCTCATTCACCCGCAAATAATTGGAATGTTATTTTTTATTACTTGGCCGGCCCGATCGGTGGATATAACCATGAACCGTGCATAACTAACACACACACACCTCAGACTAATCAGTATGTTCAAAACTTCCGCGATTGAAGTTTTCCTTCAAATTACCAGTCAAGAGAGTGAACAACGCACATCAAGAAGGGAATGTTATTTCACTATTTAAGAGCCCTGGCCCATACATGTCCGAGTCTGATCACAAATCGCAGGACAATGAAACAACACCTCAAATACAAAGGACACTCCAGCCTGTGACAGTGTGGAAGTTATGTTTAGTTAGTTAGACACGTACACATAATTAGTAGATATCAAACATAACAATGCAATACTATCACATATAAAAAAACACTTTTTACTCACATAAGTGTGTTGCATCATTCCTGTCAGATCCAGAAGCCACAGCATCATTTTTTAATCTCATCCTGTCTGCAAATCCAGTCTCTTGTTTACCAACGAATCCAGTGAAATGAAGTGAACAAATGCAATGTGTTACCCATGTGAGCTGGATCTTCATTAAAAATAAAGTTCAACCATGCATTGCTAATATTAGAATCCAAAGGAATTCAAACATGCTATAAGCTTTATTGCTTGGAAGTTCGATCCGGTTTAGCTCCACGTAGGCCTATATTATTGATCTAACATGTCAGCACAGGCACGAGTCGGTGGGCAGGGCTATAGGTCGTGGCTTTTTTAAAAAACTGTTGCGAGGTTCGTTCTGCGTTCAGTAAATATCAGTCTTGCTCTTTCTGTCCGATGGCGATGGTCTCAGCAATCGCACGTTCAATGTCTTTAATAGCTGATAATAACATGCATTGTCTTTACAAGCTTTCAGAATATGCTTTAGTATCAGTGCTGATTGATTTGAAGTTTTGGCCTTTCATTTTCACAACAACAGTGTTTTACGGACCTGAAAACACGCAAACTTTGAAAACAGGTTTCAAAGTGCACATTTTGAAAATGTTACCGTCATTGTTTGCATGTTAACTACATCGGTGAAAACGGTGGTGTTATGCATGTGTATTACGTGTTCAGTCTATAGGCACGTAATGTTTCTTTACAAAGTGACATCGCCAACTACTGGCCTGGCATGAATAATACATCGTTTTTAATTGTTTTCGCAGATCTGTGTGAACAGGCATCATTTTGAAAATGTTGCCGTCTGTACGTGAAAAACGCAAAGGAGATCCTTTCCGATTTTTAGTACATTGTTGTTGTGTAAACATACCCTAAAACAATAACATGACATTAATATTGTGAAATATTACAATTTAAAATAACTGTTTTCAATTTTAATATATTTTAAAATGTAATTTATTCATGTGATGGTAAAGCTGAATTTTCACATGATCCTTCAGAAATCATTCTAATATGCTTATCATGAATAATTTCTTATGATTTTTTCAACAGTGAAAATAGACCAAAAAAAAAGAGAAAAAGAATCCAGCCTTTGTTTGACTCTTTTTGATTTTTCATATCAACCCTTACATTTTCAGTGAAAGATTTGGCAAATATTATTTGTAAGGATGGCAATAATTAGGAAACCTTTGTTTCGCACTGCTAAATAAAGTGTGTGCATGTGTTAAAAGCACATGACTCATATTACTGAGCCCAAAATATGTCTCATGGTATCTTTGTTTAATTTAAATGGTCCCATTTGCTCAATTGCACGAAGGGTGCCAATACGTCTTGAGTTGCCTTTAGACTTCATTAATCTGCATTAATCTGACGGCAGACTGTTGATAAAGAGAGCGAGAAAGCAAAAGAGAGAGAATTGCCATAGGGATTGACGTCTTGCTAGTACAGCTTCAAACCTTTTTATTCTGATTGATACATGAATTTGCTTATGCGTGTATACGTGTAATAGGTGAGGCATATCAGGGTGAGACATAGGACATTTCTCTTCTTTTTTTTTGTATCAGCCAACTCGTACAATCACTTACAGCTTTTCAAAGTGCCTTTATACATGTGAAACACAGGTGTCTTAGGCATAAAAACAGATACACACGATTGATTTTGCATTGATTCACTAATATATTCACTAAGTTATTTTGATTAAAGATTGAGAGGACACATGAAGATTAGATGCACGGATAAATAATTTTTAATAAATACTGCAATATTCTTTATAAAAACAAAAAAAGTCAATTTTGATTTGATCATGGTAATGCGTTGTGAACAGTGTTACATGTTAAAGGCATAACGTTCATCATAACATCATATACGTCATATACAGGGTGTGATTTGTAAAAAAAAAAAGGGGGGAGGGGGTATGTTTCGAAAAAAAAATTCCATTTGAAAATTTATCAAATAACAGTGGAGCTATCTAACCTGTAGACTATTTTTGGCAGCTGTTACAGTTTTTTTTTTTTTTTTTTACAATAAATGTTCAGATTTTGCTTTGAAGTATTAGATTGAGTCGCGTTTCCACCGCAGGAACTTTCCCCAGGAACTAGGAACTTTGCGGTGGTACTTGGTGTGTTTCGACCGCAGGAACCAGGGTCTAAATGAAGTTCTGGGTAAATATTTCTCCCTCTAAACGGCCCTGCTCGCGAGGTAGTACTTTTTCAAAATTCAGGAACTTTCGGGGGTGGGACTTGAGCGCTGAACATGCTGATTTGTTGAGTTCACGCAGCATTTTATTTCAACCGGCATTTTTAAAAGTCTTTTGCGAGGTTCATTCTGCGTTCAGTAAATATCAGTCTTGCTCGGTCAATGTCTGTAATAGCTGATAATAACATGCATTGTCTTATTTTAAATCTAGCTTTACAAGCTTTCAGAATATGCTTTAGTATCAATGCTGATTGATTTGAAGATTAGTCTGATTTTGTTAATTACATCTTTAGTAAACCAATACATAACTACCAAAAGCAGCGCTGCTTGCATCTCCTCCATACTTGTTATTGTCTTGTAGGGCTGCGAGAACAAAATTACGCCATTTTGTTCTCACAGCCGTGGGTGCGAGAACTTTTTTCTCTGTTCTTGTGGAGTATGTAATGGCCTTTATCAGACACACCCAATTTAGTTCTTGCAGTCCCTACTAATGAGCTGATGAGTTGAATCAGGTGTGATAAATGAAGGAGACACACAAAATGTGCAGGGCTGGGGTGCTTCCAGGACAGGTTTGAAAACCAATGCAATAGAGTGAGCAGAAACATTGCATTAATCTCATATTGTCACTCTGAAATAGATTAATGGTGCACGCAGACTTTATGAAAAGCTCTGCATGAATTGAGGGGCATGAAACAGGATCACGAATCCCAAAAAGCGGGAGCGCTAATAGTTAAAGTCCATTTCTGATATTATTGTTGTTTGTATTGTCATGTTGCAGTGTTTTATATTAATATTTTTGGGTATTGTATATGCTCTGTTGGTGGTTTGTGGAGTAGCATCCTCCTTTTAAAAATAAAAATAATCCAGCAGAGGCATAGAGCAGTAGGGGGGAGATCCCCCAAATCGCACCCTGGTCATATACATAATTCACCCATTATATTTCTAAATCTACCTGATGTTTCATATCAACAGAAAAATATACTGGGATAACCTGGCTTCTCTTGAGATTCCCCTGCTTGCGCAGTCATAGTTCCCTTTCGTTCAGTCACTACGACGTAACATTATTGACTAACGAATGGGGGTTTTGCTTAGAAGCCAATTACCTTAGAGGAATTTAACAGCGCCCAATGGCAGTGCCAATGCCATGGGCATGCGGAATCTGCATGCGTAACTCTAGTACGCTGGCAACATCGCATTATGTTTCTGCTTTGGAGCCAAGAGCATCTCTTCACTCCTACAAGCCTGAATTCTGAAGTCTTCTCTTCAGTCTTCGAGACGAGCGGTTTTCCAGGGTTTTGGTGTGACGGCGCGTTCCAGCGATCTCACATTGCCTGCCTGCTGATCTGTGCAGTGATCTGCAACAGCTGTGTGTATTTTCCCTGGGCGCTTCGGCACTCTGCAGAGCTTTCCTCTCACAAAAAGAGCTTGCGCGTGGCACATCTTTTTCAAGAGGGTTCGCCCGTGCACTTCCGGGTGCGATCGATCTCCGTTGATGTCTATGAGCACATTCACTGCTCGATGTGTTTGGGCTTCAGCACATTCGGGCAGTGTTTGTGGATGTGTCATGTTCCCACTGCGGAACATGACCATCGCGATGTCGCGGTCGAGACTCAGTGATCTCCGTGAGGAGAGAGAGTCCCCTCTGCCACACCCCAATCTACCATCTCCGAGAAAGGTGGTACTTTGGCTGGTGGCCAGGGTGACCTAAGGGTGGTGCCGTGGTATTAAGAACCCCGACGATCATTCCTCGGGCCACGCCCCCCTCTCGCACATCGCTTCCCGCGAGTGCTGGACTGAAGCGACGGGACCGTCTCTGACGCCCCGTTCATTTTGTTCACATTCCAGATAGCAGCGAGATGTCGATCGCTGCATCTCAAGGTGGGCTAGAGTCCTTTGGGGATGACGATTAGGCTGCGCTCCGCCTTCGGGTGTGTCAGCGCTGCCTGATCCAACCTAGAGTTGACAGCCATGTTATCTAGGGAGGCCGCGAGCCTCGGGCTGGTGTGGAACTCCACTCTGTCACGAGCGCTCGTGGTTGCGCGATTGGTTTTGGTCCCGAGATGCATGAGGAGATTACGCGGTCCTGGAAGTCCCCGTGCTTCCCGTGACCGTTCGGTGGCCTCCTCCGCCTTCTCTGCCCTTGATGGGGCCGCGGCCAAGGGTACACTGGGGTCCCCCCACTGTTGAACACTCTGTTGTACACTACGGTTTCCACGGAGGGCTTCGACGTGGCGTGGCTATCCTAAGCACCTCCCCCCCCCCCAAGCCTGTGGGCTCGTCTACTTCGGTGGCGTGGTTCTGCCGACCCAGGGCTTCAATGAGTTGCGTGCCGCCACTGATCCCGCCCCCCGGGAAGTGAAGGTGGCCACACGCTCCCTGGGTCGGGCGGTGTCAGTTACTAAAGCTTGTCCACACGTTGACGTGATTGGTTGCAAGGTACAGTGCATCCGGAAAATATACACAGCGCTTCACTTTTTCCACATTTTGTTATGTTACAGCCAATCCAAAATGGATTAAATTAATTAATTTCCTCAAAATTCTAAAAACAATACCCCATAATGAAAACGTGAAAGAAGTTTGTTTGAAATCTTTGCTAATGTATTAAAAAATAAAAAACTGAAAAAAAATTCACAAGTACATAAGTATTCACAGCCTTTGCTCAATACTTTGAAGAAGCACCTTTGGCACCAATTACAGCCTCAAGTCTTTGAGAGTATGATGCTAAAAGCTTGGCAAACCTATTTTTGAGCAGTTTCTACCATTCTGCTTTGCATGATCTTTTAAGCTCCATCAGGTTGGATGGGGAGCGTTGGGGCACAGCCATTTTCAGATCTCTCCAGAGATATTCATCAGGTTCAAGTCTGGGTTCTGGCAGGGCCACTCAAGGACATTCACAGAGTTGTCCCGTAGCCACTCCTTTGTTATCTTGGCTATGTGTTTAAGGTCGTTGTCCTGTTGGAAGGTGAACCTTCGTCCCAGTCTGAGGTCCAGAGCGCTCTGGAGCAGGTTTTCAGCAAGTATGTCTCTGTACATTGCTGCATTCATCTTTCCCTCGATCCTGACTAGTCTCCCAGTTCCAATAACTGAAAAACATCCCCACATCATGATGCTGCCACCACCATGCTTCACTGTAGGGATGGTATTGGCCAGGTGATGAGCGGTGCTTGGTTTGCTCCAGACATAACACTTGCCATTCAGGCCAAAGAGTTCAATCTTTGTTTCATCGGACCAGAGAATTTTATTTCTCATGGTCTGAGAGTTCTTTAGGTGCCTTTTGCCAAACTCCAGGTGGGCTCTCATGTGCCTTTTACTGAGGAGTGGCTTCCGTCTCGCCACTCTACCATACAGGCCTGATTGGTGGAGTTGCTGCAGAGATGGTTTTTCTTCTGAAAGGTTCTCCTCTCTCCACAGAGAAACGCTGGAGCTCTGTCAGAATGAAAGAAGTCCTGGAGCTTCCAAACTTCTTCCAGTTATGGATGAGGGGGGGTATTGTTTGTAGAATTTTGAGGAAAATAATTAATTTAATCCATTTTGGAATAAGGCTGTAACAACAATATTTGGAAAAAGTGAAGCGCTGTGAATACTTTCAAGATGCACTGTAGTTTTCGAAAGAAATACTGGCGATTTCAAACCGCGTTTTTGAGACTGTCTTTGGTTCAATGCAGTTTTAAGGAGAAAAGACTCAGCAAAGGTGTTGGCTTATGAATTAGCATATGGTTTGTCTTAAAGCATATTGAAACATTAAATAACATTAAAATCTTGATTTTCAATGCAGGGGGTCTTTAACTTTAATAATGTACTCTGATACCACACTCATGATGCTCTAGTCAAGCATTTGTGTCTGCATTTGCACATTGATGTAGTATCTTTTTGGCCTTAGTTTTATCTGTGCATGCATGAGAGACTAAGACTTTAAGGGCTTAAAGAGTCGGTTAAAAAATTGAAATTCACAGCCAAAAATTATCTATAAATGTTTATCTGTGCATGTGATTGTACGTATGAATCACTGGGAATTTTGGTATACGTATTTCAGCTTTACAGGGATATGAGCTGACAGGTGTAGCTAAGTGCAGCTAAACGGCCCATATAACACAGGGAGCGAGAACAAGAATCACATAAACACGCACACAAATTTTATGCAGTGCACATGGTCTTTTGATTTATGTATGGGTATGTGTGCGAGTCATTATTCAGTAGCGGCATGTTAGTGGCGTGGTCATGTGATCACAAGAGGGCATTATGATGCTGGGATGTAGATTTAGATATTCTGAATTCAACAGCAGAGCTCCAGTCAATAGACATGAACTGTTAATAGGTCGCCACCAATCTGCTCAGCACTCAGTACAGATGCAACTGCAATGAGCAAATAAGAGAGAGAGAATGCATCTCACAGAAGCTGTAAAAAAATGTTCTGGTCACAGTCTACCTCTAAAATAATAAAATGAAATGAAAAAAATATGAGCGCTAATGAGTGTGCACTAACTTGGATTATACTTGGCCTTCTCATGTCACTTTACTAGTTAAATATGTATAAATCACATTCTATTATTATTATTATTATTATTATTATTATTATTATTATTATTATTATTATTATTATTATTATTGCTGTAGTGTAGTGACTATTTATTAATAATAGAGTCTTTATTAATAACATGTGTAGCTGTAATGCTAAAGTTTGAGTGCACTTGAAACAAACAATCCCGGACTCTGAACAGAGGAAAAGGAGGAATTTAAATACAGAGATGATTAACTCAAATGACAAACAGCTGTGATGATTAGTTAGTGTCCATGGTGACTGATGAGTGGCGGGAAAATAGAACAAAGAAACATGTGATGAATGAAAACAAACTGAAAGTCCAGTATAATGAAATGAAACTGAACAGACTTGCGACAAAACGCCACTCCCCGAAAAGGCGCGACCTCGCACTGTGATGAAGGTGATGAGTGAGGTGGTTTCGGAAGAGGACGACGATGACGGTGATGGTGGAGATGGTCCGCAGGTGCAGACTCAGAGCTTCCCAGGGCCGACAGCTCACACATAGACGAAGGAGGGAGGAGCCAAGATGTAGCTTGGTTTATGACATCTGGGGGACGACCGACGGAGACAGAGCCAGTGGATCCGTAGGCACAGACCAAGGGTCGAGGGAGCTGAGTGACAGAGTACCCGAGGGCTGGGGAGACGACGGTGTGAATGAGGACAGAGGTGATGTCGACGAGAAGGAGGAACCTGCTGCAGCAGAAGGGGTGAAGGGACAGAGCACAAAGGATGGCCCGTAAGTCTGTGGCAGAAGAGGTGTGACGACTGACCAAGAGGGAGCCGGTGGGACAAGGGAACATGGAAGAGCCACTAGGCTGAGGGTCTTTGGTGGAGCCGAAGGTGGGAGGAACCCAGAGATGGAGCCCATTTTTTGGGGGGTTTATTTTTTTGCATTTGTTTCTTCAATCTCATATGCTCCATGTTTGTTGTTGAAGCGCACGTGCAATCTGAGAAAGCAGATTCCGTAAATTCCGTAATGCACTTTCATTATCATTTTTTCACCCCTAAGCGGTCCTCTTTCAGACCTTTTTCACTCTCATAGCCGTGTTAAACAGCCAATAAGGGTTACGAAAGAGAACTCTGAATCTTCACTTGTTGATGGAAATTAAGCTACTGTAAGTTCAGAGAAATGAAAACAGTTATGCTAATTATGTTAGTAAATTCATGGAATTTTGAAGTGCCTACGGTAACAATATTGTGCATTAATTACCATGATAAACAGTATTACTGAATGAAAGAATATATATACTTAAATGACAGGTTTTAAAAAATATATATTTTGACATGGTGTGCCAAATCAAAGTACATCAGGGGCCCTAGTTTGGGCATCTCTGGTATGTATATACAGTATATGCCTTGAAACTTTAAACTTTCAGGCAAAACTTCATCACATCAACAACAAAGTTTGTTCTATCAACTACACCAGAGAACATTCGAAAGACAATATGTCTTGAGCATACATCAAATACATTATTTTTATAGTATGCCACATCTGCTGAAAACTCTACTGTATTTCGCTAAAAGCACTTCATCTCTGACCACATGTGCCTGCCTTCCAGCAGTGTGTGATGGGGTGTCTAGAGTGTAATCACATAAAAAACTAACACACTAGATCTTCTCCCTGCGGTCTGGGTGTTTTGATATTACACTCAATCGTGTTCTATCGTGTGAATCGTCCTATTTTGTGTGTGTGTGTGTGTTTTTGTGTCTGATGATTTAGCATCCATGGTTAATTGTTTATGTGTGAATATATACACACAAGCTCTACTTTACAGCATATGTTCACATGCTGGGTGCGTGTGTGTGTGTGTGTTTGATGCATCACAGTGACGTCAGTCATTTAGTTTTGCCCTGGGGCCTCGTCTGTTCTGGAAAGTGCTTTGTATGTGTGTGTGTGTGTGTTTACAGTGACGTGCAGTGTGTGTGGCAGAATGGGGGAAGCCTTTTGTGAAGTTTTCATTCAGATAATGATGAGTGGAATCTGATATAAAGAATAGATTCACAAATCTGACTGGCAGCAATCTGATTCAGAAACTAGCATGCATGTAAAGAGCACTATACCTGAATATAAAAGTTATAATAAGCATAACTCTGATGACAATCTGATGACAAAGGCCTAAAACAAGCACAATATGTGAACACAAAGCTCAATATCACATATTTTTGAATTCAGAAATGTGTCTGAATGCAATCCATAATCCATTAGTTGAACTGTTGACATGTTTAAAACCAGCTAGCAAGAAGTTAACACATCTGTGTTAGCTTCTATGCATTAGTGTGGAGTATTTTTGCATCAAATACAGCAAACTGCATGATAAATACAAAATAATAACAAAAACGTTTCCTTGTAAAACTATTGTTCCCCAGAGAAACAGTTTCCGCTCCCACCTCATATTATTTCCATCACAAAAGTTTTGTGAGCGAACACAAAAGCATGGAATTTTTTCTCCCATGTATTGGGCTTTGCACATTTCATATCACGCAAAAAGGAATATAAATGGAATAGAGCTTAAACCAGTGTAAACAGGAATATTATTTTATTTATAATAAGATCAATAGTGTTTGCAGTGCTTATACACCCTGGTTGCTGACACACAAACACACATCACCTCCTTCTGCGTTTCGGGACTGTACTTGGCAGCTGTCAGGCTCATTAGAATTCGAGAGAGGGATCATAAATAGAAAGGGAACCATTTTTAGAAGAAGAATGACAATTGAGTACAATCGACTGCATTCATGTGCAGATAACAGAAAGACAGACACCGAGAGAGAAGAGGACGGCTGCTGGAAAACAGGGGTAACTTGTGCAGTTTGCTGAACTGTGAGTGTGTGCATGTGTGTTTGAAAAGTCTGTCAATTCTAATAGGTGATTAATATCAGTTCATCCATCAAAACATCCACACAAACACCCCCAGTGACAAAAATTCTGTGTGTGCAAGTTTCATTTCCTCAGGGTTTGGAGTGGCTTTCATGAATAATCTGACCATGTGTTTTTAAGGTGGTCCTCAGTGGGGTAACTTGAAAAGACAGAAAAGATAAAGTCAAATTGCAATTGTGTCTCCATGTAAAGCATATCAAGGACAAAACCACAAATGTAGTTGGTTAAGTCAAGCTCACATTTACTGTATGGTTAGATGGTTTTCAAAATCCTTTGTATTCAACTTCTACTTGTTTAAGCTACAGATTTAAATCCTACCTATCCTATCCAGTTGAGGAGAGGTGTATTATTACTTTTTTTATACTACGGGGCTGTTGAATGCTTGAATCTGATTGGTTGACGAACGTTCTAAGGTGTGCAATTATTTTCAGGGAAACGCACAGCTAAAGTAGTACCAGGCGGGTCTTGACCGCATTATTAATTCCACACCACTTGCCAAATGATTTCAGTAATTTTGAATGAACCAAAACCCACAACGACACTGACCAAGCAAATAAATATAGTAAACAATAGGATAAAAATGACAAAGTTTTGCCACTAAATTACGTTTGATTACGTATAGGCTACTCTCTTTTTCCTGCTGTTCTCACTCAAACACACAGTTTCGTATTAGTAGACGCTGCTGCCTGAGGTAATTCACATACGTGCCCCCTGCTCTCGCTCTCTCTCTCTCTCTCTCTCTCTCTCTCTCTCTCTCTCTCTCTCTCTCTCTCTCTCTCTCTCTCTCTCTCTCTCTCTCTCTCTAGCTCTTTAATAACTGCATTAATAACAGCATTAGCCTGCTATCAGGCTCAAGCCTCCATAACTAGCTCTAAAATGACGTTTTAGAATTAGCAACGGAGGCTTGGGATGAGATGCGTAAGACATTAGTCCTGCACACAAGAGTGTGTGTCTCTGCACACAAGACAAAACCTGACAAATCTTGAAATACAACATCTGAACAATGTTGTGAAGTGTGGTAACCGTAGTATAAGTTGAATAATTGATTGCGTTTGGAATTATTGAAAAATAATGTGCACCCGAGGTGTACTCCGCTTCACGTCGTGACCGCATTACCACCTCGTATGTGCATTATTTTTCTAATAATTCAACGGCCCGCCGTCAATTATTCCTTGCATAAGCAATCATAAGACTTATGATTTTCCAAAAAATTGCAGAAAAAAATACTGTACACTTGAATGAAAGAAGTCATATCTAGAGACCAGAAAATCAGACCTGTATATATACATATATCATTTTTTGTATAATTTCCCCACAATGCTCTTGTCAGTTGAGTTAATAAGCAGATAGTCTATAAATTCCAGGAGTCAGCAGAGAGAATCTGCTGCTGTCAGGCGTTATTGACTACAGAAAGTCAGTCAGAAGGGGAAGGATGTCAAACGTCATTGCTTTTCCGTTACCCAGCAAATCGTCCCTTCCCGCCCATAGATTACTGCAACAGATATACATGCACTGACATCTCAATGATTTTATATCCCAGCAGACAAACTTGAACAAGATCACATGATTTCTCATGTAAACGATGAGGGTTGGGGGGTCTAAATGGTCTCTATTATGCAGATTAGTGTGCAAAGACAGACACACACATGCACACAGACTCTGTTTGCTGCTAACCACATCTGAGGCTCTTTGTAGTGTGTCAGGCACATCAGGGCCAAATATTTCCCCTACTGTGATATCGCTAATGGCTAATGCACCAGAAACACACACGGGTACACATATTACCACACACACAAACATACAGTCTCTCCCACTGGAGCAGCATTAGCCCTGCGGCTAATCGGGCCACTATGAACCATCTGCCTCACCAGCTCAAAGTTTGAACTAACTGATTCCCAATGCATGACAAGATTTAAAAAAATATAAATAAATAAAAATATCTGGTGAAACATATTTTGATATTATTTTGTGCTCCAAACTTCACTGAAACAATGCTTGTATGTCAGGCACCCTGCTGAAAATAAGCTGGTTTAGTCAAGCGTAAATGACCAAGTTAAATGACCAGCTGCAATCATATTATTGCATAATAATGTAAAAAGAATGTTTTGACCTCTTTCACGCCTCAATTTTTCATGGCTGCAATAGTCAATACGCTGCTTAAGCTGGTGCCAGTAACAGACCAGCATTGCCTGTCTACTATTGCATAAAGGTCATTACTGACAAAAAAAATGCTTATTGACAGCCAAAAAGATGCATCATGATGAAAACGTATTTATTATAATTGTCAAAAAAAAAAAAAAAAAAAATCTATTCAAAGAGCTGAACACTGCCTGAACTTCTTTGCTAGCTAGTTAGCTGAAATGAAAGCAAGTGAAGTTGAACAGTTACATGCTAGTCAGAATGAATAATTCACACTGTTTATACTGCAGTAGCAACGTGCTACTCATGATACATTATCCTAAAAATTAACTAAAAAACATGACACAACTCAGTATCTTCTACAAGGTTAATACTTCAGTATATTCATATGCTATTATCACAACAAGAACAGTTTTCGCATTCTATTGTATGCTTTTATGTTTAATCCTCTGGTGGTGGAGTCACTCTCATACTCCTTCCAGTTAAAAGAGGCTGAACACCTCAAATGTAACCAAGTTACAAAATGTAATATTTAGAATTTTGAGGGAATTTTATGGTACAAGTAATATATGTAATACTTATTATCCATTTGTTTCCACAATTTGTACAATACAATCAGTAAACCCTATAGTGAAAAATAAATATACCAAAATGTATTTGAAAATACTAACATTTTAGGCTTAATATTATGAAATGTGCATTATGCAATAAAGAAGAAAAACAATTGGTAATTATAATATTTATATCAGTATGGATTTGTATACTTAGTATGAAATGAATGTATTTTAAATTCATTTTGATATAGGGGTTTTTTTCCACAAGAGAATCCATTCATTTTGAATGAATGTGTGCTTTTTTCTGCATCACTGATGTGTAGCTGATTGTACACCACAAAAAGTTTTGTTTTTATTATTTCATTTTTTATTATGATTTAATTTCCATGGCGGTAATTTTTGATGTGATTAGTACAAGTGTGACTATTATTTTGGGAACATTTAACTTCAAATCATTGTTCACTTAGCAAAACAAAAATCAAAGTATAAAATATTTCAGTCAAAAGAGCACCGGAGGGTTAAAAAACATTTTAATAAATAAAAAATTATTAATAAAAAAAAATAATCTGTGAAACATTTTGAATTTATCATATTATTTTTGTCTAATAAAAGTACTGTACACTCACCTAAAGGATTATTAGGAACACCTGTTCAATTTCTCATTAACGCAATTATCTGATCAACCAATCATATGGCAGTTGCTTCAATGCATTTAGGGGTGTGGTCCTGGTCAATCTCCTGAACTCCAAACTGAATGTCAGAATGGGAAAGAAAGGTGATTTAAGCAATTTTGAGCGTGGCATGGTTATTGGTGCCAGACGGGCTGGTCTGAGTATTACACAATCTGCTCAGTTACTGGGATTTTCACGCACAACCATTTCTAGGGTTTACAAAGAATAGTGTGAAAAGGGAAAAACATCCAGTATGCAGCAGTCCTGTGGGCGAAAATGCCTTGTGGATGTTAGAGGTCAGAGGAGAATGGGCCGACTGATTCAAGCTGATAGAAGAGCAACTTTGACTGAAATAACCACTCGTTGCAACCGAGGTATGCAGCAAAGCATTTGTGAAGCTACAACACACACAACCTTGAGGCGGATGGGCTACAACAGCAGAAGACCCCACCGGGTACCACTCATCTCCACTACAAATAGGAAAAAGAGGCTACAATTTGCATGAGCTCACCAAAATTGGACAGTTGAAGACTGGAAATATGTTTCCTGGTCTGATGAGTCTCGATTTCTGTTGAGACATTTAGATGGTAGAGTCAGAATTTGGCGTAAACAGAATAAGAACATGGATCCATCATGCCTTGTTACCACTGTGCAGGCTGGTGGTGGTGGTGTAATGGTGTGGGGGATGTTTTCTTGGCACACTTTAGGCCCCTTAGTGCCAATTGGGCATCGTTTAAATGCCACGGCCTACCTGAGCATTGTTTCTGACCATGTCCATCCCTTTATGACCACCATGTACCCATCCTCTGATGGCTACTTCCAGCAGGATAATGCACCATGTCACAAAGCTCGAATCATTTCAAATTGGTTTCTTGAACATGACAATGAGTTCACTGTACTAAAATGGTCCCCACAGTCACCAGATCTCAACCCAATAGAGCATCTTTGGGATGTGGTGGAACGGGAGCTTCGTGCCCTGGATATGCATCCCACAAATCTCCATCAACTGCAAGATGCTATCCTATCGATATGGGCCAACATTTCTAAAGAATGCTTGCAGCACCTTGTTGAATCAATGCCACGTAGAATTAAGGCAGTTCTGAAGGCGAAAGGGGGTCAAACACAGTATTAGTATGGTGTTCCTAATAATCCTTTAGGTGAGTGTATATCACATAAGTATGGGTTAAAATAATTATTTGGCAATTTATATGTAATATTTTTGTTTTTAATATTTTTGTCCAAATGTGACAAAGTAAAAGTGTAACTGAAATGTAAGCTGGTCCAAACTGTTTTTTTTTTTTCTTTTTTTTTCATTATGGCATTGACTACATTGATTAGGAGGGAATCTAGTTTAGGCCTACGAGTTCTTGTTCAAGTGCCCCCAAACAAGTCTTTAAGTAAGTTTAGGAGTCAGTTGGGGGCACTTAAGACTAATTTGGGACGCCTGCAGTTAGTCTTTCCACCTGTGATTACCACCGGAGCGTCTTAATAAGAATTCTGCTGAAAAGTAACAGTTTAATGAAAGGCCACATGTTTCTGTAATGAAAAGGGAACATGCTGAGAGAACAGCAGCAATCATTCTCTCACATAATTTCACCTAATACACACTCACACAAGCCAATCCAGTATATACGGCCAATCAGAAATGTATTCATCACACACATTAACAACTCTGAAAGTTAAGACCATCAGCGTGATTAACGATCATTTTCTGTCAATAAACGACAGATTCAAGCCGTTTCAAATATGTAATTGCTGAACAGAAAAGAGGGTGAGCGGAGATGTTCTTGGGAAACACAGCTGGGAGCCAATGAACTGAGCATGTATGTAGATGTTTCTCAGATTCCATGTTTACATGCACTGTGCATGAGAGCGCGACATAGGAAGCATTCTCCTGAGAGCAACGGTGAAAGTGAGACCTGAACACAAGCTCTGAGGTGCATGTAAAGATCATGTCGCCACATTCCTACAACCTTGATCCACCAGAGATCAATACAAGTGTTTAGTTTAGGTTTAGCACAGTGCAGATTTATGATCAATATAATTGGCATGTCAGTTCAATTATCGTGTCAGGTTTTGTTTTAAATACATTCTATTTATATTTTTCTACCTAAAATACCTTGTAGCAACTCATAATGTAATGACGGCACATAATGTAAAAACTACACATACTGTAATAAGTATTACATTATTATTGTAATGCAATGTTCATAATGTAATAATTTTCTCAAAATGTAATAAACTCTTGATACATTATGAGAAAATTATTACATTATCAACTCACCAAAAACATGTCATATTTTCATTATTGTAATAGCTTTTAAAACATAAAAATAGCATTCCCTTACAATACATTTTTAAAAATCTAAATCCAGTCTTAAACTACCCGTGAAATGCAGCATTTAAATATTCATGCAATTATTATTATTATTATTATTATTATTATTAATTATATGTTTATTAAGCATAAATTATTGGTATTCCTTTAGAGTACATTTTAAAAATCTAAAACTAAGTCTTAACCTGCATACAAAATCCACCAGATTACTGAAACTGCTACTATTATTACTCCTCCTCCTCCTCCTCCTCCTCCTCCTCCTCCTCCTCCTCCTCCTCCTCCTCTTACTACTACTATTTCTGCTATCTCTACTTCTAGTAAATTATGGTATACTTACTGTTAAATTACAAACAAACAGTGTTAAAGTACAACACTGTGTTAAAATGTTGAAAAAAAGTAGCATATACCAATGTGTGTGTGTGTGTGTGTGTGTGTGTGTGTGTGTGTGTGTGTGTGTGTGTGTGTGTGTGTGTGTGTGTGTGTGTGTGTGTGTGTGTGTGTGTGTGTGTGTGTGTGTGTGTGTGTGTGTGTGTGTTAAAATACAGTACAACACACCCCTGCTAAAACATTTAAACTACTAGTAGTAGTACTGTACACTCTAAAAACGTTTACTATGATTTACTTAATTACATAAACCGTATGAGCTGAGCAAATGCAAATAAAAAAATTAAGTAGATCTGTGTAACTACATTTGGTACATTTACAAATAAAATTGAGTAGAACAAATTGGAAAAAAAAAAAAAAACTATATTTATGAGTAAAATTAACAGTTTTTATTTATGAGTAATATTAACTCTTATAGTATAACTTTAATATTAACTTTAATTTCCTCTAAACCTTTGTAAAATACTCAACCACACTTATACATGACATTGGCCTTTTACAAATAAAATAAGACATAAGGCATTTACAAATAAAATTGAGTAGAACAAATTGGGGGAAAAAAATTTAAATACCAATATTTATGAGTAAAATTAACTGTTTTTATTTATGAGTAATATTAACTCTTATACGTAGTATAACTTTAATATTAACTTTAATTTCCTCTAAACCTTTGTAAAATACTCAACCACACTTATACATGACATTGGCCTTTATTGTCGATGAGTAAAGCGATACAGCATATATTACAGTTTTGACATGTATACAATATTTTACAACATATTTACAACATTTAAACTCATGTAACAAACATTTTAGAAGTAAAAATTAAACATTTAAAAGTAATTCAAGTGTAATCAACCTGTCTGTTATCCAATTTCCACCGTATCAACGCCGTTTCTCGAGCCTGAGATGGACTCGCGCTCTGCAGGTGGACTTTGAACTTCAGGCTGCCATCTTGAGTTTCACTCGTAGCCGAAAGATGCTGCGACACGCCTGACTCCATAACCTGCCAATAAACAAACAGTGCACAGTTTTAAGAACATTTTATCATACAAATTAATTATTTTCATTATCTTAAGGAATAAAGTTGTGTGTTTTGAGCAAGGCAGTAGCACCAGGGGCTTCAAAGACAGATGCAGCACTCGTTTACTCACATTGCGTCCCTGTATGTTGTTTTGCATTAAATAAAAAGATTTTAAGCTCAGTAATGATTTTATAGATAAAATAAAACACACAAACCTGAATTTCACAGAGGAAATGTTCCAATTCTGCGACGTTGAGAAGAAGGAACTGCTCTGGAGACTGAAGAGAATTCAAACAGCCGACTCAATCAACCGTCGAGCTGTCATCACGTCAAGGGGCGGGGGAGGGGTGCATTGTTTTAATCAAGTAAACTTACTAAATTTCTTCAGTGCGTGTTAAATATTAATAATCTTGATTTGAATTAAGTAATATTTGTGGTTCCCCTTTCGTTCAGTCACTCCGAGTAACGCCAGTGACTGACGAATGGGGGTTTGCTTAGAAGCCAATCGCCTTTGAGCTCTAACAAAATGAGCCAATGGCATGAAAATGGCATGGGTCTGCGGAATTTGCATAATGCAAGCCCGCCCAACCGCGTGGTATAAAGGGCGCCGCATAGCAATCTCGCATCATGTTTCTGCTTCAGAGCCGACATTACAGCCTGAGCGTGTTTACCTCTTTCAAGACGAGCAGCTCCCCAGAGTGTTGGTGTGATGGCGCATTCCAGCGAGACTCGTAATCCTGTCTGATTTGTGCAGTGATTAGCACAGCGTGCATTTCTCCCAGGGCGCTTCAGCATCTCTGCGCAGCAAAACTCCTCACAAAAAGAGCGCAAGTGGCACGTCTTTTTCAAGATGGCTAGCCCTTGCAACGTTTCTGGGTGCGGTCACATGGTTTCTCAGCTTGACGGGCACGGACGCTGTTTAGCATGCTTGGGCCTCGTGCATGCTGAGCGTGCATTCGTGGATGACTCATGTTCTCACTGCGGGGACATGACCATTTCAGTGTTGCAGTCGAGACTCAATGATCTCAGTAATGGAGGGAGGGTCCCCTCTACCACACCCCAATCTGTTCCCACCTCGTGTGGGACCACTTTGGCTGGTGGTCAGGGTGACTTGAGGGCGATGGTGTGGAACAACCCGACGAATATTCCTCGGGCCACACCCCCTTCTAGCACACTGTTACCCGTGGTGCTGTCGGATGATGGCGCTGGTGTTTCCCATCCTGGGCCCAGCGTGTCATTCAGCACACCGGTGGATTATGCTATGTCAATCGTCGCATCACAGGAAGGGCTTGATACCTCCGAAGATGATGATTCGGCTGTGTTGCCTCCTTCGGGAGCGTCAGCATTGCCCGAGTCGGATCCGGAGCTGACGGCCATGCTCTTCCGGGCAGCTGAGAGCCTCCGCCATGTTCCTCAAGGCTGGACGATTGGTATCTGGGAGCGGCCCACGCTGAAGGCGCCCGCCAGCCTCCGATACCTTTCTTCCTGGAAGTGCATGAGGAGGTGACGAAATCGTGGGAGTCTCCCTTGACTTTCCGCGATCGCTCATCATTGACCTCTGCCTTTACTGCCCTTGACGGTGGCGCGGTGAAATGGTACACTGGGGTGCCCCCTGTCGAACGGTCTGTTGTGATGCGGGAGAACTGAATTGTGCAGCCAACGAGCTGTCACATGTTCAGACGCTGCCAGGGGAATGGCGTCTCCATCCCCAGACGGTTCAGCTGATTTGGGAACAGTTCGGGGATGCGCAGATAGATCTGTTTGCCTCCCACGACTCTTCCCATTGCCGCTGGTATTATTCCCTGACCGAGGGGACTCTCGGCACGAATGCACTAGCGCACAGCTAATATGCGAACACAAATATGCGTTCCCCCCAGTGAGCCTTCTCGCACAGGTCCTGTGCAAGATCAGGGAGGACAAGGAGCAGGTCCTCATGGTCACTCCGTATTGGCCCGGCCGGACCTGGTTCTCGGAACTGGTACTCCTTGCGACAGCCCCTCCCTGGCCTATTCCTCTGAGACAGGATCTTCTGACTCAGAGACGGGGCACCCTTTGGCACCCGCGTCCTGACCTGTGGAACCTACACGTGTGGGTCCTGGATGGGATGCGGCAGGTTTGAGTACCCTACCACCTCAGGTGGTGGCTACCATCACTTCCGCTAGGGCCTCGTCTACAAGACAGGCCTATGCATTGAAGTGGAACCTCTTCGTCACCTGGTGCTCTTCTTGCCGAGTAGACCCCAGGAAATGCCCGATCGGGTCCGTGCTCTCCTTCCTCCAAGAAGGGTTGGAGCGAAGGCTGTCTCCCTCCACCCTGAAGGTTTATGTGGCCGCTATTTCGGCCCATCATGACCTAGTGGATTCTAAAACGGTTGGACAGCATGACCTGGTCAGCAGGTTCTTGAGGGGGGCGAGGAGGCTAAATCCGCCTCACCCTCCTCAGATGCCCTCTTGGGACCTCGTAGTGGTCTTATCAGCCTTACAGAGAGCTCCCTTTGAGCCTTTGCAGTCAGTTGAGCTTAAAATCCTGTCAATGAAGACAGCGCTCCTGATTGCATTGGCCTCCATCCAGAGGGTAGGGGACCTGCAGGCATTTTCGGTTGACGAAGCGTGCCTGGTATTCGGGCCGGCCAATTCTCACGTGATCCTGAGACCCCGGCCTGGATATGTGCCCAAGGTTCCCTCCACTCCCTTCAGGGACCAGGTGGTGAACCTGCAAGCACTGCCGTTGGAGGAGGCAGACCCAGCCTAGGCACTGCTTTGTCCAGTACATGCCCTTTGCGCTTACGTAGGACGGACCCAGTGTTTCAGGACCTCAGACCAGCTCTTTGTCTGTTACGGTGGGCGGCAGAAAGGGAAGGCCCTCTCCAAGCAGAGGCTGTCTCACTGGATAGTGGACGCCATTGTCCTGGCTTACCAGGTTCAAGGCTTGCCATGCCCCCTTGGGGTAAGAGCACACTCCACTAGGAGTGTTGCCTCCTCTTGGGCTCTAGAGCGTGGCGCCTCGCTGACAGACCTTTGTAGAGCTGCAGGCTGGGTGACACCTAACACATTCGCCAGGTTTTATAACCTCCGAGTGGAGCCTGTGTCCGCTCGTATACTCGCCCCAGATGGCCCGTAACTGGACAGGCTCAGGTGTCATCGCTTGCTGCACCATTCCACTCCACGGACTGGATGTGTGCGCTATTTTACTCAGGTGAGCTTCTCAGTAGGGCCTGAGCTCCTCCAGCACTTATGACGTCGACGCCAGAGTGTTTGCCAGAGTGGTCAGCTTTCGCATTCGGCTAGGTGCTGCCGTGTGCATGGTTCCCCCGTTGGGCAACCCCCACATGTGTATTTCCACGGTAAGTCTCCCTGAGCACGTGTCTTCCCTTGGCAAGACACCTTGCCACGCCTGGGGTTTAAAAATGTTCCACCCGCGGCTGGATACCCCGGTATACTCCATATGCAGTTCCTTGTAAAGGTCATATATGTATTTGGTAAGTCCCCCCCCCTTAGGGTAGGCATTGTGTTGCATTTCTCCACGTGGGATATGCTTCCCAGTGTACATTGGTATTCCTGTGTTAGTGCAGTCCTTCGTCCGCTTACGACAGGGAGCTCGCACTACGCAGGGCACTGGAAGACAGCCGAGTGGAGTGATTGAATTGGGACCCCCATTCATCAGTCACTGTCGTGGTTACTCGGAGTGACTGAACGAAAGGGAACGTCTCGGTTACGTATGTAACCCTCGTTCCCTGAGAGAGGGAACGGAGACGTAACATCCCTCAGCCACTTCAGCTGTACCGCTGGAACGGCCGGCCACTCAGGCATCGGCTCTTCAGCAGGTAACATAATGCGAGATTGCTATGCAGCACCCTTTATACCCACGTGGTTGGGCGAGCTTGCATTATGCAAATTCCGCAGACCCATGACATTTTCATGCCATTGTCTCATTTTGTTAGAGCTCAAAGGCGATTGGCTTTTAAGCAAAACCCCCATTCGTCAGTCACTGGCGTTACGTCTCCGTTCCCTCTCTCAGGGAACGAGGGTTACATACGTAACCGAGACGTTCTTCAAACAGATCGATTTAATTATCCTTTCTCAAATATTTTGATAGAAATTCCACAAATGTATTAAGTATATTTGAAATAAATAATTGGTTATTCGCACACGTAATTCTTTTAGTGAAAAAACAAAACGTAAATATAACTTTAAATTTGAGACAAAATTAACTTTTGGATTTTTAGTCAATTATTTTGGTATGTTCAACTCAAAACATCAAGTAAATTATATTTAGAAATTGTATTAAGTTAATAAAGTTAATTATTACTGTGATATTTACTAAGCCACTGAATTATTTTTTAGAGTGTAGCAGTATCAGTAATCTGGTGGATTTTGTAGGCAGGTTAAGACTGGATTTAGATTTTTAAAATGTACTATAAAGGATGTAATACTTATACATTATGTGAAGTTTTTACATTATGTGCATTTATTACATAATGAGTTGCTACATACCTGCATTACATTTTACACCAAGAACAAATTGTGCCCACTGATTACAGTGAAAAATGACTTAGGTCCTCTACTGCCTCTGTTCTGGCTCACAGCCCATTTTTATAATTAAAACTCAGTTAAAAAGAAAATGCATTTTAGTTGACAAATTCTGTAGTTGAAAGAGAATTTTTTAAACTGACATTAATGTTTAATTACTTTGCAGTTTGTGAAATGCAGTCTAATAAATATGTGGAATAAAACCACTGTGGCTTTCCACTGTCTGCAAATTGGTTGAATTTGAGATTTAAACAGCAAAGAGTCAATTATTTTTGTCTTATTTTCCTGTTAAAATATCTCAAATTCATAATTTTTTCTGAGAAGCAACACTGAATAAAATATTAAGATTCTTCCTGCCTGCTGATCTGCACGGTGGTCTGCTAGACAGCTGGTGTGTGTTTCCCTGGGCACTTCGGCATCGACTGCGAGGTTTCCTCTCACAAAAAGAGCTTGCGCGCGGCACGTCTTTTTCAAGACGGTTCGCCCGTGCACTTCCAGGTGCGACCGATCTCCGTTGCTGTCTATGGGCACATTCACTGCTCGACGTGTTTGGGCTTCAGCACGTTCGGGCAGTGATTGTGGATGTGTCATGTTCCCACTGCGGGAACGTGACCATCGCGATGTCGCGGTCGAGACTCAGTGATCTCCGCGAGGAGAGAGAGTCCCCTCTGCCACACCCCAATCTACCTTCTCTGAGAGAGGTGGTACTTTGGCTGGTGGCCAGGGTGACCTGAGGGCAGTGCTGTGGTATTAAGAATCCCGACGATACGTTCCTCGGGCCACGCCCCCCTCTCGCACATCGCTTCCCGCGAGTGCTGGACTGAAACAGCGGCCCGTCTCTGACACCTCATTCGTTTCGTTCACACTCCAGATAGCAGCGTGATGTCGATCGCCGCATCCCAGGGCTAGAGTCCTTTGGGGATGACGATTAGGTTGTGCTCCGCCTCCGGGTGTGTCAGCGCTGCCTGATCTGACCTAGAGTTGACAGCCATGTTATCTCGGGCAGCCGCGAGCCTCGCGCTGGTGTGGAACTCCGCCCTGTCGCGAGTGCGCGATCGGTTTTTGTGGGCGGCACCCGACAGCTGTTGGGCCCCGCCCCCAATGCCTTTCGCTCCCGAGGTGCATGAGGAGATCACGCGGTCCTGGAAGTCCCCGTGCTTCCCATGACCGTTTGGTGGCCTCCTCCGCCTTCTCTGCCCTGATGGGGCCGCGGCCTAGGGTACACTGGGGCCCCCCCACTCTTGAACACTCTGTTGCGCACTACGGTGTCCACAGAGGGCTTTGACGTGGCGTGGCTGTCCTAAGCACCCTCCCTAAGCCTGTGGGCTCGTCTACTTCGGTGGCGTGGTCCTGCAGTGCTATGGGGTAGGCCGGCCCTCCACTTTGCACATGCACAAGGGTGGAGCGGACCCAGGGCTCTTTTTTGAGCTGCGTGCCGCCACTGATCCCGCACTCTGGGTGGTGAAGGTGGCCACACGCTCCCTCGGTCGGGCGATGTCCACAGCTGTGGTCCGGGAGAATTTTCTGGCCTTACCTGGTAATATGGGGGGGTTGACTGAGCCCGCCTCCTCAACTTGCCCATATCCCAGGCTGGCCTCTTCGGCGGCGCGGCTGAGAACTGCGCCCAGCGGTTCTCGGCCGCCCCAGAGCAGACTGAGGCTGTAACACGTACTGCCCTCGTACTGCAGCACTTGGAAAGAACTGGTGTCCCATCTCTGAGGTCACAGAGACCGGTGATGGCAGAGTGTGCCGCCCCCCGGGCCGCGCCGCTCTCGTCCCTCTCTGTCGCCAGCCTCCTCTCAGAGCAGACCCCAGTGGAACGTGTGTCCTTCCCTGGTCTCCTCTGTCAGGACGCAGCCGTTAACCGTGCCCCCACACCGGGACGCTACGCCTCCCATGTCCGGGCTGATAACGCTGCCTCGCTGCCCCACCCTGGGTATGTCTGTGGTTTGAGCGACCCCGTTGGTCAGTTCCTGGAGCCTGGCTTCAGCTTCAGGGGCTGTCCGCTGGGTCGCGAAGGCCATCAGGCTCGGCTACGCGATTCAGTTCGCGCAGGCTCCTCCCCGCTCAGGGGAGTTCGCTGTACCGAGATCGGGGCCAACGCCCCCGTCACGCGTGCGGAGGTTGCCACCCTACTGGCGAAGGGTGCAATCGAGCCTGTCCCTCCAGCCGAAATGAAGTCGGGCTTCCTTAGCCCTTACTTCATTGTACACTAGGAAACTGGTGGGTTACGGCCAGTCCTGGACCTGCCCGTCCTGAACCGATCCCTTCACAGGCTTCCGTTCAGGATGTTGGTAGTGAACGCCTCCTCGGACGCGTTCGTCCGGTAGATTGGTTGCAGCGTTCAACCTGAAGGATGCTTACTTTCATGTCTCTCCTTGACCCGGACCGTTCCTACGGTTTGCTTCGAGGGGCGGACATCCAGTACGCAGTCCTCCCATTCGGGCAGCTCTGTCCCCTCGTGACTCTACGTAGTCTATCGAGGCAGCCCTTGCGCCACTCAGGCAGCACGGGGTTTGCATCCTGAACTACTGCGATGACTGGCTCTTACTGGGTCACTTTCGTAAGGAGGTCTGCGGACACAGAGTCCAAGTGCTCCGGCACTTAGCCCGTCTGGGCCTTCAGGTCGACTGGTCAAAGAGCGACTCTGCCCCATGCAGAGGATCTCTTTTCTCAGTATGGTTTCCGACTCGGTCGCCAGGTGCGTGCTGCTAACCAGCGAGAGCGCACGCAGTCTCTGCTGACTTGCCTCCGTCAATTCGAGAGCAAGAGTGCAGTTCCACTGAAACCTTTTCAGAGGCTCCTGGGGCATATGGCATCTGCAACCGCAGTGACGCCGCTCGGATTGCTTCATATGAGACCGCTTCAGAATTGGCTTTGTGATCGAGTCCTGAGGTGGGCATGGCAGTCTGGCGCGCTCCGGGTACAAGTGACTCTGGCCTGCCTTCAGACACTCACCCTGTGGTCGAACCTCAGTTTTCTATGGGCTGGTGTGCCCTTAGAACGAGTTTCCATGCATGTTGTCGTATCGACGGATGCCTCTGCCACGGGTTGGGGTGCCATGTGCAATGGACAAGCAGCCGCTGGCTCCTGGAAACAGGACCCCAGCGCCTTCTGCATGTCAATTGTCTCGAGTTACTGGCAGTACGGTTCGCCCTGCACCGCTTCCGGGAGTTGCTGAGGGGTCAGCATGTGCTTGTCAGGACAGACAACATGGCCGTAGTAGCGTACATCAACCACCAGGGTGGTCTACGCTCCCGCCGTATGTCTCAACTCGCCAGCCACCTCGTTTTATGGAGTCAGAAGCGCCTGAGGTCCCTTCGTGCTGTCCTTATTCCAGGAGCCCTGAACCGTGCAGCCGACGAGCTCTCACGGTTTCAGCCACTCCCGGGAGAATGGAAACTCCATCCCCAGACGGTCCAGCTGATTTGGGAACAGTTCGGGGACGCGCAGGTAGATCTGTTTGCCTCCCACGACTCTTCCCACTGCAGCCTGTTCTATTCCCTGTCCGAGGGCACGGATGCACTGGCGCACAGCTGGCCGCGGGGCCGACGCAAATATGCGTTCCCCCCCAGTGAGCCTAGTCGCACAGCTCCTGTGCAAGATCAGGGAGGACAAGGAGCAGGTCCTTCTGGTCGCCCCGTACTGGCACGGCCGGACCTGGTTCCCCGAACTCTTACTCCTTGCGACAGCCCCTCCCTGGCCTATTTCTCTGAGACACTCAGAGATGGGGCACCCTTTGGCACCCGCGTCCCGATCTTGGAGCCTCCACGTGTGGCTCCTGGATGGGACGCGGCAGGTTTGAGTGGCCTGCCACCTCTGGTGGTCACCACCATCACTTCCGCTAGGGCAGAGTGCACTCGGCATGCCTATGCGTTGAGGTGGAACCTCTTCGTCACCTGGTGCTCTTCCCCTGGAAATGCCCGATCAGGTCTGTGCTATCGTTCCTCCAAGAGGGGGTTGGAGCGAAGGCTGTCTCCCTCCACCTTAAAGTTTATGTGGCCGCAATATCTGCCTACCACAATCTCTTGGGGGACAAAAAGGTAAGTCAGCACGACCTGATCATCAGGTTCCTGAGGGGGGTGAGGAGACCGAATCCTCCTCGCTCTCCTCTCGTACCCTCTTGGGACCTCGCAGTAGTTCTAAGTGCTCTGCAGAGGCCTCCCCTTGAGCCTTTGCGGTCGGTTGATATTAAGTTCTGTCGTTGAAAGCGGCTCTGCTGACCGCATTGGCCTCGATTAAGAGGGTCGGGGACCTGCAGGCATTTTCGGTTGACGAAGCGTGCCTGGAGTTCAGGCCGGCTAACTGTCATGTGATCCTGAGACCCCGGCCTGGATATGTGCCCAAGGTTCCCACCACTCCGTTCAAAGACCAAGTGGTGAACCTGCAAGCGCTGCCTTTGGAG
Organism: Romanogobio albipinnatus; assembly: GCA_023566225.1. Classification (NCBI taxonomy): domain Eukaryota; kingdom Metazoa; phylum Chordata; class Actinopteri; order Cypriniformes; family Gobionidae; genus Romanogobio; species Romanogobio albipinnatus. The sequence continues at coordinate 55,702,164 of CM042240.1, forward strand.
GAGGCAGACCCAGCCTTGGCATTGCTCTGTCCAGTACGCGCCCTCCGCGCCTATGTAGACAGCACGCAGTGTTTCAGGACCTCAGACCAGCTCTTTGTCTGTTATTGTAGAGAGCGGAAGGGAAGAGCTCTCTCAAAGCAAAGGATGTCTCACTGGATAGTGGACACCATTGTTTTGGCTTACCAGCAGCAAGGTCGACCATGTCCCCTTGGGGTCAGGGCACACTCCACTCGGAGTGTGGCCTCCTCTTGGGCTTTAGCGCATGGCGCCTCGCTAACAGACATCTGCAGAGCTGCAGGCTGGGCGACACCGAACACATTCGCCAGATTCTACAATCTCCGAGTGGAGCCAGTGTCCAGCTATTTACTCGCCCCCCGAGGGGCCGGTAATGGGCCAGGCTCAGGTGTCATCGCTTGCTCGCCATTCCACTCCTCGGACTGGATATGTGCGATATTTTCCTCAGGTGAGTTTCCCCGAGAGCCCTGAGTTCCTCCAGCACCGCTTACGCCGATACCTGTGTGTCTGCCCTCTCACGAGCCCAGACCCTCGTGTCCGGCCAGGTTCGTTAACCCCCATTCGTTAGTCACTAACATACGTCGTAGTGACTGAACGAAAGGGAACGTCTCGGTTACGGATGTAACCCTCGTTCCCTGAGGAGGGAACGGAGACGTACGTTCCGTTGCCACATCAGCTGTGCTACCTGGAATGCGGGAGTTCAGTCTTGGCTCCTCAAGCAGGTAACATAATGCGATATTGCCACGTACTTCCTTATATACTCACGCGGTGAGGCGGAGTTACGTATGCAAAATTCGCATGCCCCATGGCATTGACACGCCATTGGGCATTTTCTATATGCTCGAAGATGATAGGCTTCTAAGTGAAACCCCCATTCGTTAGTCACTAACGTACGTCTCCGTTCCCTCCTCAGGGAACGAGGGTTACATCCGTATCCGAGACGATTCTTTTCAGGATACTTTGAAGCTTTCCTAGAATAAAAAAACAAAACAAATCTTTTGTAAAAGCCTTTACTGTCATTTTTTATCAATTAAATGCTTCCTTGCTAAATAAAACTACTAATTTCCTTATTTTTTTTCTTGAAAAAAAAAGAAAAGAACAAGATCTTACTGACCCCAAACTTTTAAACGGTAGTGCACCTAACCGTTTAACATAACTTAACCTCACAATCACCTGAGTGTAAAAGAAGTCACATTCAGGTTCACCAAAGGACCGAATATTATACAGTTCACCCATAGACAGTAAAAGAAATGGACAGAGCTACCCCATAGACTACAACAGATTTAATTGAAGTCAGATAGAAGCACTCACTTCCTGATGGCTGATGTACTGCTCAGCCTCGGACTGAGCTTGACGACGTAGATGTGACGTGAGCAACCTGTCTGACAGTGGCAAGTCTTCTAGTAGTTGTGCAAAGTGAAATCTGAATCACCGAATCTTGCAGAGACAGAGAGGGTGAGCAGGAGCAACTATTGATGAATGAAGCAGGATCTGCAACATCTCGATCTGCGTTTATGCCTCCACGTCCCCCCGATTGTCTCATAGACAGTAAAAGATTGCCTACGAGCTTGTCCTCGGGTCTATACGGTAATTTGCTCAACAGCGCGACACAGTCACGTGGTTATGACGCAATCATTAGCTTATATTTTACAAAAACAGCTTCAACAGGGCGATAGTGTAAGATACACGGTAATGGAGCTTCTTATACATTGTCGTGTTTGTTTAGAAATAAACAATGGACAAATGGAGTCTTTAAACGCCTCAGATGTAAAGATATCCACTGTCAAATGGTAAATGGACTGCATTTATATAGCGCTTTTAACAGACCAATGGCCATCCAAAGCACTTTACACATCGCCTCACATTCACCCATTCACACACCGACGGCGGTGTCAGCCATGCAAGGTGCCATCCAGCTCGTCGGGAGCAGCTGGGGTTAGGTGTCTTGCTCATGGACACCTCGACACTTGGTCAGGTGGAACCGGGGATCGAACCAACAACCTCCCAGTTTGTAGACAACCTACATGAACCACTGAGCCACTGCCGCCCCAATATTTGAATAAAATACTTCTCAAATACTTGTCAAAGTGAGGCCAAAATGGATGAGAGTCAATGGGATGCTAACAGCAGGTGATGGCTTGGTTAGCAATGGCTGCGCTTTCCGTTGGCTGGATTACCCCCTTGGGCTCACCTAGCAGGTAGTTTGTGGAAAGCCATCTTCCTGTGTGGCCTATAATGGCTTTGAGGAGACAGTAGCAGTGATTCACAGGGCAGCACATCAGTCGAGCATTATGCCAGGGGCGTAGTTTATGGGGGGATGTGGGGGGGGGGGGGGGGGGGGTAACTCCCCCCCAATAGTCAAATCCATCAGTTACAACCCTGGATTTGAAATATTGGGCCCCCCCCCCGCCCCAATATTTCAACATGAAAGTCACAGTAGATCAAATGAAAAATATGTAGAATTAATTTATTTTGTAACAATAATTTTGTTCCTAATCAAATATGAGTTTGTCATAATAAATCAGACAAAAAATACTCTCCCTCCATTGAACCGATTGGTAACGCCCAACCAATGAGTCGCACTTTCACCAAACAACACGAGTGGTGTTTGAATGGGAGAGCATACGGGTAACGTTAGCGCCAAAAAAGAAGAGAAGCGCTGCACAGCAGACTATATTTAACTGCTGGTCAGAGAGAAATGCAAAACAATTTAAATAAAGCATGTACTGAGAATGAGGTATGAGAATGTGTAATAGCTAAGTACACACCAGATATATTTTAGCTAGCTAATCCATTGCAATGTATTTAGCTATAACTATCATTATAACAAGTTACCAAAGCAGCCGTCTGTTTTGCTAGTTCATTTTTCAATACTGTCTGTAATTATCAATGATTTACAGTTGTTCAAGAGCCGATGTGTTAAAATGCATTAAGGTGGAATGTAAAAATCTTAAAATATATGTCTAAATGTTGTCTCTTTCATTTGTATATGTTGAATTTGTAATCAGTTAATGCATGGCCTAGATAGATAGATAGATAGATAGATAGATAGATAGATAGATAGATAGATAGATAGATAGATAGATAGATAGATAGATAGATAGATAGATAGATAGATAGATAGATAGATAGATAGATAGATAGATAGATAGATAGATAGATAGATAGATAGATAGATAGATATAATTATCCAATAACAATATACATAAACAAAATTAATAAAAAAAAAAAAAAAACAGGCAGCATACCAACGTTCAAAGTTCATACCCCCCCCCCCATCCCCCAATGTTCAAACCAAATCTACGCCCTTGCATACAGCAGAGAGCTGGCCGGAGTGGAGTGCCTCATTCTCCTGGTCGTTATCATGAAAGACACAGACCCTTCTCGTATTCCTCAGCCCAATGTTCCTGGCAACTGTTGCTTTAGAAATGTCCCAAGGTTCCATCCTGCCCTGAATGTCTGCCTGTGGTACAGAGAATGTTGAGACAATGACGTCACAAGGGAAATAACGGAACCTTGAAGACCAGAAGTATTTTCAATGGCACTGGAATCAGGTCACGTTCGCACTTCCTGTGCACCTACACAATTTTAATGCAACCACTGAAGCACTTGCCAGTAGGGACGGATGAGTTGAGAGGGTTGGTTGTTAGTTAAGTGTTACTGAGATGCTATGGCAGCACTGAGAGTTCAAAGATGGCTCAGTCCTGGGTGATCGGTGAAGGTTACTGTCACTGATGCTCCCAGTGAGGGATTTGGTTGCATTCTTAAGGTGCAAACAGGAGTTACTGAACAAAGGGATGGGAGAGATTCAAGGACGGTTGGGGCAGTGATTGAAACAGCCTTTGAAAGCATAAAGACAGAATGATCGAAGTGGTATGGGAATAGAAGAAATAATTAAATTAAAATACAGATGAGCGAAACTACATAAAATAAACATAATGCACAAAAAGAGGGCATAGAATCATAAGAAGCAATACATAAAACATTAAAGTCTAATATAAAAATAAACCAGTATATGGTGTGTGGTGACACTGAGTTCTATTCATTGTAACAGCATTCATTTTTAGAGATTTTCTTATACCATTGGAATGATTCCTGTTTAATAATGGAGTATGATATGCAAGGGGTAATGGACAACCAGCAATTTGTTTTAAACCCCAACAGCGTTATAAGTAAATAACAAAATATTGATTTGAGTATTACCTCATTAAATGCTTCCTTACCAGTTCTTAGCAAGCAGCTTGAAGCCTACAAAAGAACAAGTTCAAACAAGATGGACATATAAGGGATCATGCACAGTCCTATCACTTAATACAAGGGTTTTACCACATAAATGAAAGATGGGGACATAAAATCATTTTAAAATCATATCTGTTAATTATTTTATAATCCGTTACAGTGTACAAAACAATTGTTCTAGCAACAAGACAAACATTTATTACCATTTAGGCCTAGTATTAAAACTATTAATACAAGTCCTCAGGTTTCAATATTATCAGGAAATACATTTAATTTTCATTGTTTCATTTGGACATTTAAGACAGTCAATAAATGAGCATTTCAAAGACTTGAATCTCAAGCGCCAACCTCAAATCCCCTGATGAACAGACATTATCGTTGCTATTGATTATGATCATCATAACTGACCACAGAATGTCACGACTGACCAATCAGAATCAAGCATTTCATATGCAATAAAATGGAATATGGGGTGCATCTCAAACGGATGGCTGCATCCCAATGAGGCTGTGTCCTTCCTGGTTCTTCAGAGGCTTGTAGCCGTGAATTGGAATGTGTGTGAAGGATTGTGGGTGAGTGAAGGACATGACGGATACACTTGATGCATCCTTCGAAATGAGCTGAATGATGGATGCAAAACAAAGGCTGCTTTACAAGGATCCTTCAAATTGAGTCTGCCTTCAGCAGCACTTGATGAGATATGCAGCCTTACTAGGATGCAGACTTCCGTTTGAGAAGCACCCATGGACTCTTCGCTAAGCCCGCTATATGCAGGATTCAGAAATCCTTGTTATTAGTGACAGCGGTGGTTGTTAAGTTAACAACGTATTGCTCACAAGAGACTGAATGAGATCCAATGCCCTGATATATTCACGCCACGATGAAGTTCTCTTTTGTTCTTTGTTTAGTGATGCACGATATGACAATGGTCAATAGCAATAACTGATAATTCTTTATATTTGAAAGCCGATAACCGTTATATTGGCAGATCTAAATCCAAATTTTTATATAATTTTTGAGAGCCTAAATACAAAAATAAGTCTCACCATTAAAAGCCATGTCCCAAACACACAATGTTCTCATTGTAATTTTATGTAGCCTATATGACAGACTTGCACTGCACATGTTGCACTTAACTGTATTTTCCTTTAGTCATTATTTATCGGCTTTAATATATCAGCCAAATTTTCTTATTGGACTGATAACGATAACATTAAAAATGCGCATATATCAGCCGATACCAATATGGTACCCGATGTATTTTGCATCTCTACTTAGAACAACTTATTACTTGTGCTTGCACTGTACACACGTAACATACATGAGACGGAACATGATTCAATGTCCTGATATTATTCGTTCTTTACTTAGAAGTAAAAAGTAGTACCTTTGCAGCACTATACTGTTAATGAACATCAGGATGCTGTCCACACTGCTGAGAGTGACATTTACACGAATATGTAAATGGCTGCACGCTTTCGTCTCAATAATAAAATAAACACACAACAAAAATGACAGCAGTTGAGAAAGCATCTGATCATAACGATTTGTAGATATGTTTGCATGAGCTCTGCAATTCACCGGCATCATGCCGACAGGTGAGGTAAATTAAAATGACACTGTTATGATAGGTGGTAATGTGCGACTATAGTTTTCTTTTATGTTTAAGTTTTCTTTGCATGAAACATTGACATTGCAGTACAGAATAGGTCTTTCGGCATTATCCTGAACATTTAAGCATTTGTTTCATGTGTCATTGAACTGAAGAGAGGCTCTCGGGGTGCACATAAATGTCACATCCTTTTAATTTTCCCAGTAAAAACGTCCCAAGTCCTTAATATAAAAATCAGTCTACAGGCTTTCGTAGACAACCTAGGAAGTTGAGAAAAGTTTTGTCTCTTAAGTTCAAGCTGTTCACACATTGGCAATAAAAAAGTGATTAGTACATGAACATCCCTTACATATATCCCCTTTAAAAATGTACTGACCAATCCAACTTTACCAACTTTTGTAACAAGCAATTGCTCTTTTTTTGAAGGATCTGTATGTTTGGATTTTTTAACTCTTTGCCCGCCAGTGTAAAAAAAAAAAATGTTGTATGAATATCTGAGTATGCATATATAAAAAGAAAGAGGAGACCCTCTGCATTTAAACAAAAGCAAAAACGTTTTATTCTAGCTTCATGCATTCATTTTTAATCAACACTTAAATATGGGTATAAGTTTCATTAAAAAGGCAACATTTTGAACAAAAACCTGAGAAAATCACGTTTTTGTCAAAGATTAGGCCTACATCCAAGTGATGATCAAACACAGATGGAGTAGATCGAGTCCATCAACATCCCTAAAGCTTGCATTTACATTTATGCATTTGGCAGACGCTTTTATCCAAAGCGACTTACAGTGGACTTATTACAGAGACAATCCCCCTGGAGCAACATGGAGTAAAGTGCCTTGCTCAAGGACACACTGGTGGTGACTGCTGGGATCGAACCAGCAACCTTCTGCGTGTCAGTTCCATGGTTTAACCCACTGGACCACCATCTCACGCTATAGGACTTGCACAGTCCTATAGCTCGTTCTGGGTCGATATTTCATTCAGTAACATTACCCAGTATTGATTTATATGATGTTTAATGCTGATGATCACGTTATTTTACATATGCATCTGCTTTCATACGATATCATGTTTTTTTTTCGTCTTCTTCATCTGTTTTTTTAAATTTTATCAGGAGATTCTGTACTCATTCAGAAGATGCGTAATAGCGCCCCATAGTGTATAACAGTGAAAACATGTAAACCCGGAAAATCCCGGTGTTTAGCAGGGAAGCGTTTTCTCACAAATAACGGAAAATTCTGTGTTCGGCGGGGAAAGAGTTAAAACATTTTTTGCAAATTATTCACTTACAGTGTTCAAATAAATTTGCATTTACTTATTGATTCAGGTCATTGCATTGTTAAAAGTGAACGTGCTGCAGAAACGTTAGCAACAGTTCTGTCCACTTACACTTAAGTGTCAAATGAGTTTTTTTCTCTTAATTGATGTATTAAGTATTAATAAGTATTTTACTCAACTTCAATTTGCAGTCTCGGCAGTTTTTAATCACATTACAGCATAATTTCAACATTTATTTTTGAAAACAGATCAAAATACTTTGCAATATCATAACTGTTTCCTAAAATTAATCTTCAACACTTTATGAACACTGCTCACAAAAATCTCATGTTCATTCCTCACTTCAAGACACGTCTTGCTAGGTTTCTAAGACTTGAAGACAAATGACTTGAAAAAGTGTGACGTGACTTGGACCGAATGCAAAACGTTGGTGTGGGATCACGTCTGGTTTGTATCGCTCACCCTTGTTTGCCAAGTGCCCTGTTGAGAAACTGATGGTGTGTAAACCTGTCTCTTTTTAGGGCCCTGACAGAATTGCTGAAACAGCCAGGCGAGGCCGGGGGCGTGGACAGAGGAGGAGGCCACCACCCGATCGGTTCTAATGGCATCTCTGGCAGGTCAATGCGCACCAACAACGGTGAGTCAGAGGCCAGACGTACAGCTACTGGAGAGTCTCTGCTGAGCTCAATCACATGGGCTCACAGATAAAAAGAACATCAACTGAAATATAATGAACATCAAACATTCAATGCTGGGGTAAAAAGGGACCTTCATAGGTTTCTTGCATTTCTCCTTCCGTCGCCAATTTCTAAGATATGAGCCCTGTAGATTTTGGCACATGAATGTGAATTATTGATCATGTAACTATTTAAATATGTGAGTTAAAATACTTTCTCTATCCCAGCTTAAAATGCAGTATGTAGAAACATCACTCTGTTTGTTTGAGCAGTCTTTCTAAAACTAAAACTGTCAAATCATAAAGATTTACAAAATGAGAGAGCCGAGTCATACTTGCAGAGCAGAATATCAACCTAAAGTTGGGCTCTTTTGAGTTATACCAAAGTTTTTTAAGGCAAGTAATTTCACTCTGTGGCCATCTTTGGAGCGCCTCTTGGGCAGCTATTCCAGTCATGCAAACGCAGCTCCTATCTCTTTGAATGGGGAAATATCAGATTATCAAAAGCAGTTCACCAAGCTTATGATGAAAGTTCATTTTTAAAATCACCAATGAAATCTGACAACAACCGTTCCATAAATAGTGTTTCCAAATGCTCAATTCACACGTCTCTGAAGCTTCTAACAGCAGCTGCCGTGACGCAATGACTTTGCCAGTTGGCTCTTTTATTCCACCATATTGGGCGTTGCAATTTCTCCTATTCATAGTAATACGAGTGTACCATTTTTCTACATGTAAAGTCTTTGCTTATGTTGTTGATGAAACCTTAGCAAAAACACTGAGGCTTTAAAGGCTATCACCTTTTGACCCTGTGAGGGTAATGAACTTGAATGAGGGAGTAATAAAATTTGCAGATATGAGAGATCCTACTGCTGCTCCCTCTCAGCCTTGCAAGAAGGAAGTGGCTCAAGTGTGCTAATTAAGGCATAATTAAGAAACTTCAGCCAATACCTGCTGATCAAGAACACACTGTCCTTCTGTCTTAGAATTAGGGACCCATTTATCTCTCTATCTCACACACACACTTCATCACAGGTGTGCGTATTTCTTGAGGGTGTGAGAATTTCCACTGTGTCAGTGTTTCTACTCGTACTTCTTTTATCTTCTTCTTTTTCTAAATCCACCTCTTCATTGAGTGTTTAATTAAATGCTCATTAAACCAGCTTGATCACACAAAGAGTCACAAGGGTCTAAGAATGATCCATCTGCATACGCACACACACACCCATAGAGTCGTGACAGGTAAACCCATGTCGAAACAGGTGGTCAGGAAGGACGGATGGATGGATGGAAATTAGAGAGGGAGAAATGCTGTGATGAAGATGGAGTGGGATGATAAACTCCTAGAAAAGTAGTTTCTCAAATAGATCTGTGAAAGTATCCAAGATTGACTGCTAAAAATAGACCTAAATAAATATAATTATAATTGACAAAGAGCACCAACATTTCATTAATTCTTTGATTAATATAATCATAACAATGCATTCAATAATTATGTTGACATTATTGTGTGATAAAGTCTCATTTCGGTTCATTAGCTTAACATAGCAATCTAGTTCATTTCAACAAAACAAAAACAAAACAGCAGTCTGGAAACATTATGCATAGAAAAATATATAATAAATATCTATACATAGAAAAACTAATTATTTATATTTATACTATGGGGCTATGAATGCTTGAATCTAAATGGTTGACGAACATTCTAAGGTGTGCACATAATTTCAGGGAAACACATGGCTAAGGCATTACAGTTCCATATCACTACGCCAAATGATTTCAGTTATTTTGAATGTCTTTACAGCCAACAACAACAAAAGAACCAAAACCTGCAACAACACTTACTAAGCAGATACATGGAAATAATGTGACATTTTTGTCCTATTTTTTACTCTATGGTTTTTTTGCCACAAAATTATGCAGTTTCTTCCAATCTCATGTTAATCTTGAGTACCTATAGAGTAGTATTGTATCCTTCATCTCCGAAGAGTCTTTAGTTTGATTAGATTTATGAAAGACAGATACACTGTACCAATTATTTCCCAAAACAGCCGAGCCATATCGTTCCGACACCCCTTCACTATTTTCCACTGTAGAAAAGTGAAACCGGCAATGTCCGAATATGGCACTGACATCTTGAGCTAATTTGGGACCTGCGTCTGCACAGTAGAGAGCAGGAAGTAGAGCTGCGATATCAAGACCCCGCCCACATGCCCGCAGTATCTGTTAGTACAGTTTACTGCAGAACAACTCATTATGTCGCTGTGAAATAAACAGCTTTTTTCTCCTCCCGAAAAAAGTCAGTTGGTGCCTCAGTGACAACTTTGCTCAGAGAAGCTGTCAATCAAAGCTGTTAATCATGATGTCACACCCCTGTTTTTGTAGCATCAAATAACTAACTAAAACCAAATTTAGTTAAAGAACAAACACTTTAACTAACATCATCGTGATAAAAACGACCTAAAATGACAGAAAAAAAATTATTTTAAGTGTAATTTGATTGTTTAGTTTGTCTTGCGTCCCATTAGAATACATGGAGGAGGTGGGGTTTATGAACTATACTGGGACTAACACCCTGGGGGTGATCAAGACTCTTTGGCTTCACTTTTCAGGACGTGTGTGGCACACTTGTACGTTATAAGTTTGTGTTGTTTACATTGGCTGCGTTCCACTCCACTTTTACATTTATGCATTTGGCAGACGCTTTTATCCAAAGCGACTTACAGTGCCCTTATTACAGGGACAATCCGCTCTGGAGCAACATGGAGTAAAGTGCCTTGCTCAAGGACACACTGGTGGTGACCGCTGGGATCGAACCAGCAACCTTCTTCTTACCAGTTCCATGGTTTAACCCACTGGACCACCATCTCATCACCCCGCCCACTTTTAGATACACACGTGCAAACTTCCCTAAGCACTTCCCCTCGAGGGAATCCCTGTCGCCATTTTGAAGTGCGTTCCACTTCGTGAAGTGGACGAGGGAAGTTTATATGGCAGACCCTCACTCCCTCGATTTTGACAAAGGGAGCGAGTCTGCTTCATATGTACACTTCAGGCAGCTCCATATATCGCAATGCAACACAATTGTGACTTAGGACGTTCCAATTCAACCCACTGCAAAGGGTCCGCCAGTAGTGGGCACTCATCCAACGTAAGCAATGACGCACATCCAAGTGAACAAGATGGAGGGAAGTTAGCCTGTGAAGGGCGTAATAAAAACAAACTGGAACACAGCCATTATATGCACTTACGTGCCGATTGCCAACAAAACACAGAAATTTGATGCAGTTTCACTTACCTCTTGCGTTTTCGACTCATGACCTGTACATTTTAGTGCTGGGACTGATCCATCTTTCAGTTTCAAACAATCTGCAAATCCAGTGTCGAGCCAGGCCATGTTTATAAAACATTCAATATAAAAAAACATTTGAATGTTGAATGTTTTTAAAAACATAAAAAATATTCAACTAACACTCTGCACAACTCCATTGCTGCCCGCAAAAACAGCAATCCACTGTTCCTTACTGGATTCTTTGGGAAACTGAACAAGGTTAACTTCCCCTCACAACAAAAAACACACTTCTTTGGTGACATTGTTGATTTCGTGGTCTAAAAACAAATTGACAGCGCTGCCGACGGCTTCCGTAACCTGAACAAAGCTTGTTGATGGGCATGCTCTTGCTCTTATTGATGTCCAGGAGAAGTGCCCATACAAGGAATTCTGCCCTTTATGATGTAATACAGGGCAATACTCTGAACAAAACTAATAATTGCATTAATCTGCTATCAGTGGCTCAAGCCTCCATCACTAGCTCTAAAATTACATTAATTTGCAATGTAGGCTTGGGATGAGATGCGTAAGAAATTAGGGTCCCACTTGTTTATGGGTAAAGTTAGGGACAGGTGTGATGGTATGGGTAAGTTTAAGGGTAAAGTTAGGGACAGGTGTGGAGGTATGGGTAATTTTAAGGGTAAAGTTAGGGACAGGTGTGGTGGTATGGGTAAGTTTAAGGGTAATGTTAAGGACAGGTGTGGTGGTATGGGTAAGTTTAAGGGTAAAGTGAGGGACAGGTGTGGTGGTATTGGTAAGTTTAAGGGTAAAGTTAGGGACAGGTGTGGTGGTATGGGTAAGTTTAAGGGTAAAGTTAGGGACAGGTGTGGTGGTATGGGTAAGTTTAAGGGTAAAGTGAGGGACAGGTGTGGTGGTATGGGTAAGTTTAAGGGTAAAGTTAGGGACAGGTGTGCTGGTATGGGTAAGTTTAAGGGTAAAGTTAGGGACAGGTGTGCTGGTATGGGTAAGTTTAAGGGTAAAGTTAGGGACAGGTGTGGTGGTATGGGTAAGTTTAAGGGTAAAGTTAGGGACAGGTGTGGTGGTATGGGTAAGTTAAAGGGTAAAGTGAGGGACAGGTGTGGTGGTAAGGGTAAGTTTAAGGGTAAAGTTAGGGACAGGTGTGCTGGTATGGGTAAGTTTAAGGGTAAAGTTAGGGACAGGTGTGGTGGTATAGGTAAGTTTAAGGGTAATGTTAAGGACAGGTGTGGTGGTATGTTTAAGGGTAAAGTTAGGGACAGGTGTGGTGGTATGGGTAAGTTTAAGGGTAAAGTGCGGGACAGGTGTGGTATGGGTAAGTTTAAGGGTAAAGCTAGGGACAGGTGTGGTGGTATGGGTAAGTTTAAGGGTAAAGTTAGGGACAGGTGTGGTGGTATGGGTAAGTTTAAGGGTAATGTTAAGGACAGGTGTGGTGGTATGGGTATGTTTAAGGGTAAAGTTAGGGACAGGTGTGGTGGTATGGGTAAGTTTAAGGGTAATGTTAAGGACAGGTGTGGTGGTATGGGTATGTTTAAGGGTAAAGTTAGGGACAGGTGTGGTGGTATGGGTAAGTTTAAGGGTAAAGTGAGGGACAGGTGTGGTGGTATGGGTAAGTTTAAGGGTAAAGTTAGGGACAGGTGTGGTGGTATGGGTAATTTTAAGGGTAAAGTTAGGGACAGGTGTGGTGGTATGGGTAAGTTTAAGGGTAAAGTTAGGGACAGGTGTGCTGGTATGGGTAAGTTTAAGGGTAAAGTTAGGGACAGGTGTGGTGGTATGGGTATGTTTAAGGGTAAAGTTAGGGACAGGTGTGGTGGTATGGGTAAGTTTAAGGGTAATGTTAAGGACAGGTGTGGTGGTATGGGTATGTTTAAGGGTAAAGTTAGGGACAGGTGTGGTGGTATGGGTAAGTTTAAGGGTAAAGTTAGGGACAGGTGTGGTGGTATGGGTAAGTTTAAGGGTAATGTTAAGGACAGGTGTGGTGGTATGGGTATGTTTAAGGGTAAAGTTAGGGACAGGTGTGGTGGTATGGGTAAGTTTAAGGGTAATGTTAAGGACGGGTGTGGTGGTATGGGTATGTTTAAGGGTAAAGTTAGGGACAGGTGTGGTGGTATGGGTAAGTTTAAGGGTAAAGTGAGGGACAGGTGTGGTGGTATGGGTAAGTTTAAGGGTAAAGTTAGGGACAGGTGTGGTGGTATGGGTAATTTTAAGGGTAACGTTAGGGACAGGTGTGGTGGTATGGGTAAGTTTAAGGGTAAAGTTAGGGACAGGTGTGCTGGTATGGGTAAGTTTAAGGGTAAAGTTAGGGACAGGTGTGGTGGTATGGGTATGTTTAAGGGTAAAGTTAGGGACAGGTGTGGTGGTATGGGTAAGTTTAAGGGTAATGTTAAGGACAGGTGTGGTGGTATGGGTATGTTTAAGGGTAAAGTTAGGGACAGGTGTGGTGGTATGGGTAATTTTAAGGGTAAAGTTAGGCACAGGTGTGGTGGTATGGGTAAGTTTAAGGGTAATGTTAAGGACAGGTGTGGTGGTATGGGTAAGTTTAAGGGTAAAGTGAGGGACAGGTGTGGTGGTATGGGTAAGTTTAAGGGTAAAGTTAGGGACAGGTGTGGTGGTATGGGTAAGTTTAAGGGTAAAGTTAGGGACAGGTGTGGTGGTATGGGTAAGTTTAAGGGTAATGTTAGGGACAGTTGTGCTGTATGGTAAGTTTAAGGTTAAAGTTAGGGACAGGTGTAGTGGTATGGGTAAGTTTAAGGGTAATGTTAAGGACAGGTGTGGTGGTATGGGTATGTTTAAGGGTAAAGTTAGGGACAGGTGTGGTGGTATAGGTAAGTTTAAGGGTAATGTTAAGGACAGGTGTGGTGGTATGGGTAAGTTTAAGGGTAAAGTGAGGGACAGCAGGTGTGGTGGTATGGGTAAGAATGGTATGTATGGACTTATCTAACTCTGGGGAACACAGTTAATAAGCCAAAGTCCCAAAAAGTTGGCTTTTTCCTTTAAGGGTAAAGCTAGGGACAGGTGTGGTGGTATGGGTAAGTTTAAGGGTAAAGTTAGGGACAGGTATGCTGGTATGGGTAAGTTTAAGGGTAATGTTAGGGACAGGTGTGCTGGTATGGGTAGGTTTAAGGGTAAAGTTAGGGACAGGTGTGCTGGTATGGGTAAGTTTAAGGGTAAAGTTAGGGACAGGTGTGGTGGTATGGGTAAGTTTAAGGGTAATGTTAGGGACAGGTGTGGTGGTATGGGTAAGTTTAAGGGTAAAGTTAGGGACAGGTGTGGTGGTATGGGTAAGTTTAAGGGTAAAGTTAGGGACAGGTGTGTGATATAGGTAAGTTTAAGGGTAATGTTAAGGACAGGTGTGGTGGTATGGGTAAGTTTAAGGGTAAAGTGAGGGACAGCAGGTGTGGTGGTATGGGTAAGAATGGTATGTATGGACTTATCTAACTCTGGGGTACACAGTTAATAAGCCAAAGTCCCAAAAAGTTGGCGTGTTCCTTTAAGGGTAAAGCTAGGGACAGGTGTGGTGGTATGGGTAAGTTTAAGGGTAATGTTAGGGACAGGTGTGGTGATATAGGTAAGTTTAAGGGTAATGTTAGGGACAGGTGTGGTGGTATGGGTAAGTTTAAGGGTAAAGTTAGGGACAGGTGTGCTGGTATGGGTAAATTTAAGGGTAATGTTAGGGACAGGTGTGGTGATATAGGTAAGTTTAAGGGTAATGTTAGGGACAGGTGTGGTGGTATGGGTAAGTTTAAGGGTAAAGTTAGGGACAGGTGTGGTGGTATGGGTAAGTGTAAGGGTAAGTTTAGGGACAAGTGTGGTGGTATGGGTAAGTGTAAGGGTAGGGTTAGGTGTAAGGGAAGTGTCAACAGAGTAATTATAAATGTAACTACAGAAATGAATTACAGATGTATTACATGCTGGTAATTTTTGAAATGTAAGTAAAATGTAAAAACATGTACACAATAAATGCATTGTATCAAATTCTTAATTTAAATGTTAGTACATAGTAGTTAAGGTCACCTAATATAAAGTGGGTTTGAATTTAGTCCTGCACACAAGAGGATTTAAGGACAAAAACCTGACAAATGTCTTGAAATGCAAAATCAGAACAATTTATCAAACTGTGGAAACCCTAGTATAAGCGGAATAACTGACTAATATATATATATATATATATATATATATATATATATATATATATATATATATATATATATATATATATATATATATATATATATATATATATATATATATATATATATATATATATATATATATATATATATATATATATATATATATATATATATATATATATATATATATATATATATATATTTGGCCTAGTTTTGAAGTTTAAAGTGGTCTGCAATCTGTGGAAGAAGTCCACCACCTGAAGGAGTTTAGAACCACTTTTCCTTGAGGGAGGAAAATGAAATTTGAGGAATCAAGAAAACCAATAGGTGAGGGAACCTGGCAGAGAAAAATATAAGGAAAATGAGACCAAGTTTGAATGAATAAATAGTGAGCGAGAGAGAGAGATGGAAGGGAAGGAAAAAGACCTGAGGGGAGGAATAAAGAAAGAGAGAATGAGACAAGAGGAAAGATGAATGAGTGTGGGAGAGGAATGGTGTGGGTGTGATAGGCTGTCGAATGAAAGGAGAATTAGAGTGATGTTTAGAGAGGAGAATGAGAACTGAATGAAATAACTGTCTCTCCCTCTTTCATCATCCTTCCATCCCAGTTTGCGATGGCTAGAATCACAGTTTAATCATACCTCAGGTTAGTAATAAACAATTAATTAAAACCTAAAGGATTATTAGGAACACCATACTAATACTGTGTTTGACCCCCTTTCGCCTTCAGAACTGCCTTAATTCTACGTGGCATTGATTCAACAAGGTGCTGAAAGCATTCTTTAGAAATGTTGGCCCATATTGATAGGATAGCATCTTGCAGTTGATGGAGATTTGTGGGATGCACATCCAGGGCACAAAGCTCCTGTTCCACCACATCCCAAAGATGCTCTATTGGGTTGAGATCTGGCGACTGTGGGGGCCATTTTAGTACAGTGAACTCATTGTCATGTTCAAGAAACCAATTTGAAATGATTCGAGCTTTGTGACATGGTGCATTATCCTGCTGGAAGCAGCCATCAGAGGATGGGTACATGGTGGTCATAAAGGAATGGACATGGTCAGAAACAATGCTCAGGTAGACCGTGGCATTTAAACGATGCCCAATTGGCACTAAGGGGCCTAAAGTGTGCCAAGAAAACATCCCCCACACCATTAAACCACCACCACCAGCCTGCACAGTGGTAACAAGGCATGATGGATCCATGTTCTCATTCTGTTTACGCCAAATTCTGACTCTACCATCTGAATGTCTCAACAGAAATCGAGACTCATCAGACCAGGCAACATTTTTCCAGTTTTCAACTGTCCAATTTTGGTGAGCTCGTGCAAATTGTAGCCTCTTTTTCCTATTTGTAGTGGAGATGAGTGGTACCCGGTGGGGTCTTCTGCTGTTGTAGCCCATCCGCCTCAAGGTTGTGCGTGTTGTGGCTTCACAAATGGTTTGCTGCATACCTCGGTTGTAACGAGTGGTTATTTCAGTCAAAGTTGCTCTTCTATCAGCTTGAATCAGTCGGCCCATTCTCCTCTGACCTCTAGCATCAACAAGGCATTTTCGCCCACAGGACTGCCGCATACTGGATGTTTTTCCCTTTTCACACCATTCTTTGTAAACCCTAGAAATGGTTGTGCGTGAAAATCCCAGTAACTAAGCAGATTGTGTAATACTCAGACCGGCCCGTCTGGCACCAACAACCATGCCACGCTCAAAATTGCTTAAATCACCTTTGTTTCCCATTCTGACATTCAGTTTGGAGTTCAGGAGATTGACCAGGACCACACCCCTAAATGCATTGAAGCAACTGCCATGTGATTGGTTGATTAGATAATCGCATTAATGAAAAATTGAACAGGTGTTCCTAATAATCTTTTAGGTGAGTGTACATTAGCATCATGGTGGTTAGTTTTGCACAGGCAAGAACATTTTCATAAGATAAAATGCATCCAAGCATCCGTAAATAATTGAAGTATCTTATTTTTCTTCTAGTCAGCTTTGAAGACAAATATAAGACCACAGCAAAATTATTTTAATTTGAACTACACATCTCAAAAAATGTGTATGTGTGATTGACAGCTTGCCTGTGACAGATGGAGAAATGTTCATGTTCATCTTACAGTAAATCTTACAGTTCATCTTTGCTGCCTGACCGAGCAGTCAACCGCCTCTAGAAGCGCCTTTAGGCAAAAACACTTCCGTGTTTCTTTTTTTTTTCTTTTTTTTTCTCACCTGCTCTGGCGAGATGTAGCCGACGATTTTACTGCTGATATAAGCATGTTTTCACTGGATTTCTAAAAATGCAGATCTTACGGGTCTGGCTGAGTGCAAAATGCTTCATATGTGCAGCTAATGAGTGCAACAGCATGAGTTGTCACACTGTTTGCATTTGATGATGAGACATTGTGTTGTTTGTGTGCGTATACGAGAGAAAGACTCTGTGCCATATGTGCCAATCATGTTCTTGGTGTGTGTGTGTGGGGGGGTGGGCTGAGGTGGGTTGTACTACAGACCACCCATGAAAGACACATCCATCACATCAAAAATGTGTGTGTGTGTGTGTGTGTTGAGAGCGACATGCCTCTCCATATGTCTGGGAGAATATTTTGATCAGTGTTACTGTAAAAGCAGTCTAGCATTGGTTGTATGAATAACGCTTCATAAATATGATACATCTGAACAGAAATGGCAGCAGAGTGAAGAAAAATGTATATATGTAGTATATTTTTTGAGAGACATATCGGAGATCATAGATTTGATATTTTCTGCTTTTGACCTTGAGAATTTGCACCAGTGTGATTGGCCCAACATTTACTGTGCCTGCATTATGTGCCTTTGTATGTGTGTGTAAAGTGTAATGAAGTGGAAGTTTGATCACACCCTTCTTACCAACTGGTTCCAGCGGCCTTCCGCTGACCCCAGCAGCTGTGGGCACAATACACACACACACACACACACATACACACACACACACACACACACACACACACACACACACACACTTCATGGTCTCAGACCTACGCAGTGGACAAACAGCAGGACACTATCCCAATCTTCCGAGGCCACAGCAGGACAGAGCATTAATTTCATCGCTGCACATCTCTATAACAGGGTTAAACTGATCTGAGGCCTGTACTAATGCTCACTGATCTGAGCTCTTTTGATGTTTCCACAGAGCAGAGGTGATTTCTGCAGTGAGCCTGAAGCTAAAATGGTTGCAGAACTAGTAATAAGGATCCGCTAGCAGCCATGATGCTCTCTTATGGAGAATCACCGCTGTTCTCACCAGTTATTTTTGTTGTATTTCTTGTGTCAAAACTACTTGCAACAATATGTGTTGAGAAGCAACATTGCATAAGACATTAAGACTTGTTTTCAGAGAAAGTTTTGTCTTGTTTATTTCATTTTTAAAAAAAGTGAAAATAATCTGCCAGAGCAATAAGACACAACACACTTATTTTCAAGATGCAAACTATGAAAACAAGTTTTAATATTGCATGCAGTATTGCTTCTCAAGTACATTTATCTTTTTTCAAGTATTTTTAGATATTTTGACTAAAATATGAGACAAAAATAACCTACATTTTTACGATATTTTACTGGAAAATAAGATAAAAAAAAGACTCATTTGAAAATGAACGTCAAATCATGTGACTGGTTGAGAAGTACTAATATATTAAGCAATCACCAAAATAAATATTTTTTTTGTTGTTGTTTTTTGCTAGCAAACAATCACCCAGAACACCATAGGAACTAGATAGCAATGTGTTAAAAACACTCCAAACACCTTAGCATCATCCTTACAACATAGCGACTTTTGCACAGGCAAACACCACTCACATTTTCTTCTCACATTCTTTAAACTTCTACTGTAAGTATGGTAGGATGTTAATTCTTTCCTGTGATGTTCTGCTCTAGCAGGATCTAAAAGCCCTTTGAATTTCTCCTAATTAAGAAGATTATTACAGCATGACCTTCTGCATGCAGCCTGTAACCGCTGAAAGGTTATCTGAGAAAAGGTGGAATCTCAAGAGGGACAAAAATCACAAGTGCTTCAGAAAAAAAAAGATCAAATATAAGGTTTGAAGATCTCTTGAAGGTCAGAAAAAAGGGAAATGTTTGGAATTAGCTGTTTGTGTGTTGTAGCAGGAACATATTTGAAATCGTTTATTTAAATGTTGCACACCGTGGAAGTGCCCTCCCCTTGATACATTCACACAAGATACGCGCCAACCACCAAATGCATTAAAATGGGCTATGTAGGATAAATAAAACAATAAAATGAATAACAACAGACTGTATAGACATAACAGGGATGCATGATTTAAAGTGATGATTCAAATCAAGGTCAACGGTCTAAGGCTTCTTAATATTTTAACTAGTATAAGAAAATCTGCGCTCTTTGCCTGTACAAATGTAGTGTTTTTGACATGTTGCTATGTTCCTATGGTGTTCTGCGTGGTAGTTTACAGGAAAGATATAATTAGATTGTTTGAAACAATTTTATAAAAAAAAAAGATATATATATATATATAGTCAAACCTAAATTTATTCAGACACATTCAACATTTTCTCACATTATCACTATTCGCTATAGTTTAGAAAATGGTAATAAAATATGTCAAGAACTCAGAGTTAAACTGTGTCAGAACAAGTTCATCTTGATAATGTCAGATAACGTCTCGGTTACGTATGGTAACCCTCGTTCCCTGAAGGAGGGAACGGAGACGTACGTCGGTTGTACCGACGAATTGGGATCACTTCAGAGAGCCCCTATCAGCTTCGAGATTTAGAGAACGGGCCAATGGGCCATTGGCGTGTGAGATTTGCATCTCGCACTCCGCCCCGCGGGTATAAACAGGAAGCTAGAACAACGCACTGACGTTTTTCACTGAGGAGCCGAACTAGTGACTCGGCCATGCAGTGATGGTACAGCAACTGTGGCGGCGGGACGTACGTCTCCGTTCCCTCCTTCAGGGAACGAGGGTTACCATATGTAACCGAGACATTCCCTTTCAGTCGGTCACTTCGACGTACATCGGTTGTACCGAAGAATTGGGATCCCTTTGGAAAACGCCACAGTTACTACCACTTCCAGCGCCCAGCGAGAGCCCCTCAGACCCCGTTCTGATGCGGGCGGGGAAATTCACGCAGGGAGAGTCACACTGCTGTTCCGCAAGACCCACTCAGCAGACTATTGGATAACGCTGGGAAAGTGTGCCCGGAGGGACGCTGCGGAAGCCGCATCATGCCCGGAGGAGTTACCATGTAGAGAATACACGTATGGACTGGCCTTGGGCAGTGTAACATACGGAAGTCCCAGGGGTGGCCCTGGCCTGTTGCAGGCGGGGGAACGACACCATACTGGAACGGCAGAGGAACTCTGCCGAGGGAAAGACACAAGCTCGCCGTAGGGAGCTGTACCGTGGAGAATACACATATGGGACCGCCGTAGGGGTCACAACATACGGAACCCAGCCTGACACAAGTTCCACCAATGCATACAAGTGCCAGACCTGGCGTCGGACGCTCCGCCACATCCAACTGCCGGGGGGTTGCGGAAGACTCAACAGGGTTCGCCATTTCCTGGGGAACTCAACTGGAGAATATATGCGCACGTATCCATTCCATGGGGAAGGGAGTGGCGCAGCAAGCCGACACTTGGAACGGGCACTTCAGTGTTGCTGACTATGGGAAGCGAACACACAAGAAGCAACCGGTTCCACACGTAGGCAATATAAAAACCTAGCGAACGTGTTAGGTGTCGCCCAGCCCGCAGCTCTACAAATGTCTGTCAGCGAGGCGCCACGAGCCAGTGCCCAGGAAGAAGCTACACCCCTAGTGGAGTGAGTTCTAAGCCCAAGCGGGCAGGGCACGTCTTGGGATTCATACGCCAAGACGATGGCGTCCACTATCCAGTGGGCTATCCTCTGCTTGGAGACAGCCTTTCCCTTCTGCTGGCCTCCATGACAGATGAAGAGCTGCTCTGAGGTCCTAAAGCTTTGCGGTCTGTCAACATAGGGCGCGAACTGGACAGAGAAAAGCCAGGGCCGGGTCTGCCTCCTCCGAGGGCAGTGCTTGCAGGCTCACCACCTGGTCCCGAAAGGGAGTATTGGGAACCTTGGGCACATATCCAGGCCGGGGTCTCAGGGTTACCTGAGAGTTACCTGGCCTGAATTCCAGGCACGATTCGTCGACCGAAAATGACTGCAGGTCCCCTACCCTCTTAATCGAGGCCAATGCAACCAGGAGTATTGTCTTTAGAGACAAGATTTTCAGCTCAGCTGACTGCAAAGGCTCGAAGGGCGCCCTCTGCAATGCGGTTAGCACCAGAGTTAAGTCCCAAGAGGGTATAGAGAGAGGACGAGGTGGATTTAGTCTCCTCGCCCCCCTCAGAAACCTGACGATCAGATCGTGCTTGCCTAAGGACTCACCATTTACCAGGTCGTGATTTGCGGCAATGGCGGCAACGTACACTTTGAGGGTGGAGGGAGACAGCCTTCGCTCCAACCCGTCTTGAAGAAAAGAGAGCACAGATCTGACCGAACACTTTCCGGGGTCTTCTCGGTGAGAAGAGCACACATCGACGAACAGGTTCCACTTCAACGCATACAACTCTGGCGGAAGTGATGGTGTCAACTATCGCTTGTGGTAGGTCACCTAGAACCTCCGCGTCCCATACAAGGACCAGACATGGATTTTCCAGAGGTCCGGACGTGGGTACCACAGGGTGCCCGTCTCTGAGTTAGGAGGTCCTTCCTCAGAGGAATGGGCCAGGGAGGTGCTGTCGCGAGGAGCACTAGTTCCGGGAACCAAGTCCTGTTGGGCCAATACGGAGCTACCAAGAGGAGCTGCTCCTCGTCCTCCCTGACCTTGCTCAGTGTCTGTGCAAGAAGGCTCACTGGGAGAAATGCATATTTGCGTAGACCCAGGGGCCAGCTGTGTGCCAGGGCATCCGTGCCGAGTGTTCCCTCGGTCAGGGAATAAAACAACTGGCAGTGGGTCGTGTCGATCTGTGCGGCCCCAAAGCGACTCCAGATCAGCTGGAGTCTCCACTCTCCGGGGAGCACCGGTAACAGTGACAGCTTGTCGGCCGCACGATTGAGTGGGCCCGGAATGTGAATGGCACGAAGGGACCTCAGATGCTTCTGAATCCACAGGAGGAGATGGCGGGCGTGACTTGAAAAAGATGCAGTGTCATACCCGTGTTGCTCTTTTTGTTCGGAAATGCTCTTTTCAGAAGTGCTGAAGCACCCAGGTAAGACCGCGGCAACACACAGGAGATAGTGCAGCCTGTGTTTGCACTCAATGGAAACACCCACCGAACCAACAGGTTGCTGTGAGAACAGCAGTTGTTTCACAGGAAGCAGCTGAGTCTCGCGGTTGCGCTGGATATTGCCGTCACACCAGCACAGCGTCCCTCTTCTCGTTCTCTGCCTCTCTATACTCGCTCTTGCTGAATAAACAAGTAGGCAGTCTGCAACTCTTCATCAATGCCGTTAGGCTATGAAGTGAATGACGTCAGTGCGTTGCTCTCACTTCCTGTTTATACCTGCGGCGCGGGGCGGAGCGCGAGATGCAAATCTTGCACGCCAATGGCCCATTGGCCCGTTCTCTAAATCTCGAAGCTGATAGGGGCTCTCTGAAGTGATCCCAATTTCGTCGGTACAACCGATGTACGTCGAAGTGACCGACTGAAAGGGAACTTTGATAGAAAGGCATGTCATGGACTACAATCAACCAATCAGCTGTTAAATTTAAGTGCACAATTAGATAAAACCAATTTAGGTCAACCAATGCCCAAGCAATGCTCAGTTTTGTTCAGTCTGTGGTGTAAAAGATTTAATTAGCAATTAAAGAAAAAACACTTAAGCAAAAGATGGTCAGGTCAAAGTGTCTGAATAATTTTGGGCCCAAATTTTACTGGTAGTCCACTGTATGAAGAATCTTTGTGTATAATATGTCACAATTTACTTTATTTTGCTATCCTCACTTATAAATATCATAATCAATTTAAAATAATAAAAAATGAAAATAAAAAATACATGGCCAATAAGTTATATTTGTCAAGTATAATGATAAAATGTGTAAATAATAATTAAAAAACAATCTCTCCAATCTTTTTACAAAGCTAACAAGATAATGTACTGTACGTTATTGTGGTCAGACCCATGATAACCTGGTGCAGTTCCTTCACTGCACTTTGGAGGGATCGAAGTTGGCATTTCAATTTAACACCAGGAAGCTTTCTTCCTGCAAAAGCACCATCATAAAGCAGTCGTAGAATATGTCAATCAAACAGGCATTGATGTCTGTGTGAAAGGAGTATGATTAAATGGAAAAGAGAAAAGTACAATGGTGAGAACGAGTGAGAGAGAGAGAGAAAAAGTGAGACATCAAGTTGAGATATGCTTTTTAGGAAATGGAGTGGAAAGCCCGAAAATACGAAAAACTCAGAACAGTGGAAAACATTGCCCTTTCAACCCCTCTCCTTCCATCTGAAAGAGGTTTAAATGTCACAAGGCAGATAGTACATGTGGTCTGAGCAGAGACACTGAAATGTCAAGCATAGCAGGATGACGTATTTATGCGCGTTTTTGTTCATACATGACTTTAACCCTAGAATGCATGTGGTGAGTTCTTTTTCTCTTCTTTTTTTGCTGTATTTTTCATATGAAGTGGTCTTTTCATCAAAATGTTTGTTAGATAGGGTTAGATTAGAGTTAGATTTACTCAGAAATTAAAATTCTGTTGTTTTTGATGTTACTCACACTCATGTCCTTCCAAACCATTTGTGGAACACAAAAGCCTGTCAGTCTTTTCCATGCAATCACTATGAATGAGGAACTGAGAGTTTAAAGCATCAAAAAGGACACAAAAGTATCATAAAAGTGTTCTTGAAGTCATACGATATCCTTTAGCGTGTTCAACCTAGAAATGATGCCTGACTTGACTTACAAATGAATGCTTGACAGCATTTGAACAGTATGAGGGTGAGTAATAACAAAATTTTCAATTTTGGGGAACTATCCCTTGAAGGTGTCCTTGATTATTTGTTTTCATATTTAGTTTGCTATTACTTACATTTAAAGTAAGTGTGTAATAATACCCTTTGTTTCTATATGTGCGTCCTATGAAATTCAATGCAATGGTTTGAAAAGTGTGTGCATGAGTGAGTTTAAGTTAAAATCTAATCTGGTATGCGACTTTCCAAAAATGTTATGTATTGCGATAGATAAGCTGTAGGCGGGATGTGTGTGTGTGTGTGTAAGACTCATCTAGTTTGACCTTCGTATATGTGACAGATGTTTTCAGATGTCCTCAAATCCAGCTGCTTTTCATTGCTCTGTGGAAAACGGATGGTCAAATCCTGCAAAAGCTGTCAGAAGAAATGCTCTGCTTTAGATTTATGTGCATGAAAAAGACTTGACTAGATCTAAATTCTAAATTTCAAAGAACATTTTTTTTTTAAAATGTATAATTTACAAAACCTCATGTCATTCCAAATTACACAATCATAAAAGTGGTCCGTACGAATTGCGTGCTTCAGAAAACTTGGAATATAATGAAGCCCCTAAAGTGCATGATGAAAAAATGATGAGACGAAGGGTAAAATTATATTTAAATATATAAATATCAATTTATATTGCTTTCATGTTCTCTCGCATTCTCTCGCAAAAGTATTGCATTCCACCGATAAGCTGTGCATTCTTTCGCAAAACTGTTGCATTTTCTCACAAATGCTGTTTCACTAAACGAGGTTCGGGAGGAACATGTCAGATAATTGACACAGGTGGAGAGTACTCAGCTAATCAACAAAGAGGTATATATACGCAGCCGTCCTACCTCCATTTTGTTGACAGTTTTTTCAGCATCCCTCCACTACCCCTTCTCCACATCTTGCCCTATCTTTTAGTTCTAAACCACTTACATACGGGGGGTACTCTGGGTTCGGGCCAAAGTCCGAGCTCGAAGCCCTCCCCCCCGGACAGCACGCCAAATACGCAATTCAATTAAACTCTCTACAAATTATATGTAAGTGTGAACTCGTGAAACATATTGCGTTCCCATGAGAAACTTTGTGTTCGTTTGCAAAACATTTGTGTTCTCTCGCAAAACTATTGCGTTATAACTATAGCAAACTGCAAAAAAATGTTTTACAAGAGAACACAATACATTCATTTTAATTTTTCCTCCTATCCACCATCTGTTCGCCCATGGGTGTGTGTTCAGACGCATTGTTGACACGTTGCTATTTTGAGGCAACTGAAAACGACTGCGACATTGACCAACAAAAACCTAAAGGTTGTCTAAAGCCAATAGTGCAGTATTTTTTTACACACACAAACATTTTTAAATATTAAAAATAAAAGGATTCCTCTCTGGAGAAGCTTTAAGTCTTTCCGCTCACAAATTCTTCCATGTAAATAACGAATCTGCCATGGCGCGAGCGCAAATGGCTTTTAAAGGGAATGGGAGATGAGACTCTGATTGGTTTATTGCACTTTACGCCCAAAACACACCCATGACTCATTAAGAGACTAGGTACAACCCTTTTAGACCATGTGCCGGTTGCGCAGACGATTTTTCCCATCGTTAAACTAGCAAAAGTGGATTCGGACACATCCTAAGTGCACTTGCGCTGTGCGCTTTAGACTATGCGCTTAGATCGTTATAATTGGACCCCATGTCTGCTTATGGGTCTGTAGAATATAGACCCACGTGGACTACTTTCATAGGTTATTTGTGTCCTTTTTGAAACTTAAAAGCTAGTCTTGCTTCATTGTAATTGCATAGAAAAATGGAATCTTCAAAAATTGTTCCACAGAAGAACGTAAGTCATAGAGTTTGGCATGACATGAGGGTGAGCAAATGATGACAGAATTGTCATTTTTGGCTGAACACTCCCAGTGCACATTGTCTCTCATTGCTTGTGCAATAATAACCACCTACAATCATTGTAACTAAACACATACACACCAGTTTATCTCTAAATAACCACAACAAACAACCCTATGATATGCACACACTTCTTTTGAAACATGCAATCATAGTGACAGCATCAGCACATCATGAGAGAGAGGCATAAGAAAAGAGGAAAAAAAGAGTGAGGGTTATTTAGTGTGACAGTAGAGCAGCTGGTCTCTGTGTTAGACATGATACATGCCTTCATCTCTCTCTCTGTCCTGTCTTTTCTCATCCCTGTCTTTTTTCCCCTTTCATTCATCGCCATTCTCCAAAAACACAAGTAACTGCATGAATAACTCAAATGTGACTCAAAAGGCCTTAGAAACCCTCTCATCTTTCCTTTGTTATTCAATTTCTGCCATTTTCAACAATATTTTCTGCTCTTTTTTCGCCTTCATTCTGATTCTTTTATGCAGCCCATTTAGAGAGCTGTATGAGTGTTGGTGAAAAACCCCTTCTCTACAGGTAATATGACCCATTCCTCCTGTGCTCTGATAGGGATGGAGCAGGGTCGTACCATCTGAAGAGCAGGGAGGGGGGAAGTGGATTGGAGGTGGTTTGAAGGTCAGAAAGCTGCCGGTGTGTGTAAGAGCATCAATCAGGTTTAATTGAGCGCGTTCAGCCAAACACACACACACACACACACACACACACACACACACACACACACACACACACACACACACACATTCACAATTGCTTCGCAAGCACTTTGTAGAGATTGGGTCAGGCTGTGCAGCTGAGTGAATGAATTGCATTGTACTGCATGCACACCGATCTCTTTAACACACACACAGACTGTACGTATGAATCGTGTTGGTCCATCAGTGTTATAAATGGCTGGGCTGTACTTACCGCTGATTGCTGTATCTCCTATATGGGATCTGATGAAACATACGCATGAAGTCTGGGGAGACTCTCTAATTTCCTGTGCTGATAATTTTGGTGTGTGTGTGTGTGTGTGTGTGTGTGTTTTCTGTATGTGACTTGTGGATCTAGTGGAATATGTGTCATTAAATTAGTTCCAGTCCATTGAGAAGCGGAAAAATAAAACCTTATTGGCTCTGGCAGAGCGCATGCAGCCTGTGTATGTGTGTGTTTGACAATCTACTAAATTTACCCTTGGGGATCAATAAAGTGTCAGTCTATCTATTAATCAAAATGAATAAAAATGTACTATGGTTTCAGACCTGTTATTTAGGTATTACATACACTGCTGTTGACGGAAATTTCCGGCAATTTATGTTTTCACTGTTATTCAGTAGGGGGCGCTATTACACATCTCCTGATAGAATACAGAATCTTTGAATCTAAACACAGCAGAAGAATATGCAGAAACAAGCAACAGAAGCATTGCTTACGCACATGTTAAATAACTCGATCATCAAACATTAAACATCATATAAATCAAACCTGTCTTTTGAAATTCCAGCCATTAGTTGATCCGGTAAGCGCTCGTTGTCACAGTTGTAAACACGACGGCGTTCTTCTTCCACAAGGGATGTTGGCATCACGGCATTTGTTTTTAAGCGGACCGTTAAAGAACGCAACACACACCTCTCGCGGACATCCTGTAGAATTCAACCAATCAAAGGACGACTTCAAAACTCCTGAAGTGTTTCCAAATAAGTGTGCCATATGCATCAGACGTTCAGCCAATGGTCTGTGGGTGTGATGTCTGAGGCTGAGACTAGGGTGTTGATGGATTTAATAGCTGTGTCTCATTTCATTTAATTTCAAAGGCTGCATCCTCCGGAGGACGCACCCTGTGAAGGATGTGGTATACGGAGTGTCCTCAAACAGAATTAAACGAGACGTCCTTCGTAGGACACACGGGCGGAAAAGGAAACAGGAAGTATCACGTTGCTATGCCAACATGTTCACAGCGTTGTTGCACTTTCACGCCAGTTAAATGAATTAAAATGATTTATAACTTGAAAATTACTATGAAATGTTTCTTGCCTTGCCAGCAAAGTACTGTTCTAAACGTCTAAAAACCACTAAACACTTGTAATCCTGTTTACCACAACTAGCTGGTAATACAGCTTAAAAAACAAAAACAAGCTTGAAACTACTTACATTTAAACACCACATCATCGCTTGCATGTATATCTGCCGGCGCCGCCATTTAAATTTTTTTTTTTTTTTTAAATATGACGGTTGTTAACGGCGATGAAAAGAATTGTGGGTTATCTGCAGCAGCGAAGGATACACCTCATGCACCCTCCAAATTCCTGTGAAAGAAGGGCACATTTGAAGGTCACATTCGGATTGTCCTACTTACTTTTCTGAAATGAGACAGCCTTGATGACGCATACAGTCTTCGAATGCAACCTCTGGAGGATGCAGCCTTCGAAATGAGACACAGCCTATGTTTTCCATTATCGTTCTGAATCTGATCCATATGTCGTCTTTGACTAAAACATGGTACATACTTTTTGCTTTATGGTTGCTAATTGGTTTAAACATGGTACATTGGTAATATTTTTATATCCATTATTTTTTTGATGACATGTTGATTTTGTTGGGACATGTACCATAGCAATCTTTAAAGTACCTTAAAATAAATAAATAAATAAATAAATAAATAAATAAATATAACAATATAAATACATGTCAAAAGTTTTAGGTCAGTGGGATTTTTTTTTTTTAAATAAACAAATATTTCAGATAATTCAGTTAAATACTTTTATATTGTTACAAAAGATTTATATTTCAAATTAATGCTGTTCTTTTGAACTTTCTATTTATCAAATAATTCTGAAAAAAGTATCATGGTTCCCAGAAAAATATTAAGCAGCTCAACTGTTTTCAACATTGCTGATAATCAGAAATGTTTCTTGAGCATCAAATCATCATATTAGAATGATTTCTGAAGGATCATGTGACACTGAAGACTGAAGTATGAAAATTCAGCTTTGCATCACAGGAATAAATTACATTTTAAAATATATTAAAATAATCAAAATGTATATTTAATTGTATAATATTTTTACTGTATTCATATCAAATAAATGTATCTTTTGTGAGAATAAGATATTTCTTTCAAAAACTTAAACTAGCCCTAAACCTTTGAACGGTAGCTTATATTCATTCAACCAATTCTTTGAGCAACTTGCATCAAGAGATCACATACTGATACACACACATACAGTTCCTCTTGCTCTGTCAGTTACATACTTCAGTTTCGTGCTTTAAATCCTCGGATGTGCATTACAGTATCTCACTGAAGCCCTGATGCTCGAAATATGCTAACTAATGCAAACATCTGCATACAACCTTGTCCCAATTGATCTGTCCTGCTTGATTTTGTTCCATATTGTTCAAGCTCTCTAAGTCGGTGTGCCTTAATGCACATTTTCCTCTTACTCTCCCACACTAATAACGAAACCGTTCATGATAACCTACTAATGATAAGACAAGCGAAATTAAACAACCTAGATGTTTAGTTTTTCTGAAGAAAATATGAGTGGTGCTTGTCAATGGAAAACTCACCGCCATGATGTAGAGTGTTCTGGTTGGTTTCCAGGGTGTTTCTATGCAGACACTAGAGTGTTCTGGTTGGTTTCCAGGGTGTTTCTATGCAGATGCTAGGGTGTTCTGGTTGGTTTCCAGGGTGTTTCTACACTGTCAGAAAAAAAGGTACTGCTGTCACTGGGGCGGTACCCTAAGGTACAAAAGTGTAAAGGTACATCTTTGTACCTTACTCACCCCTAAATGGTACATATTAGTACCTTAAAAGGTACATATAAGTACTTTAAGAGTGCATATTAGTACCTTAAAGGTACATATAAGTACTTTAAGAGTGCATATTAGTACCTTAAAGGTACATATAAGTACTTTAAGAGTGCATATTAGTACCTTAAAGGTACATATTAGTACCTTTTCGGTTTTGTACCTTAGGGTACCGCCCCAGTGACAGCACCGTACCTTTTTTTCTGACAGTGTATGCAGATGCTAGAGTGTTCTGGCTGGTTTCCAGACAGTTTCTATGCAGATGCTAGGGTGGACGGGTAGTTTGCAGGGTATTACCAATGCTAGGGTGGTATTCCTGGCGTTGCTATGCGGTTTCTGGGGTGGTCTAGATGGTTTCCAGGTTGTTGCTATGCAGCTGCTGGGGTGATGGAGTGGTTGATTAATGGCCCAAAATCAAAAGAGCCCACTGTCAAGTCTCTATGCAGGATGAAACATTTAACATTTAGGGTTAGGAATTTGAACAAAGTATGATCAACAGTAGCAAGTAGAGCTATTTAGGGAAAGACATCAATTTCCGTGGGAAATTCGAGCATGGCTTTGCGTCATTACGTCACATCTGTATACATAAAGAAGGAGTCCGGCTAGTAGTAGTATCACATGTGAGGATGCTGCAGGTGGTGGATCATTTAGCCTTTTCTCACAGCAGCTGGAATAATTAAACATATCATTTTGATGGCAGATTGTAAATCAGAAAGGTCCAAATGACAATCATCAGATTCACCCGTAGTCAAAAGCAAAAGATTAGACTGTACAGAAATTGAAATCTACAGGTAACGCTAATACACACTAAATACACATAGTCACGCAATACTGATGTTGTTAACAATGTGAGAATTTTAAGTATACCAATAATAATCATTTGCACGGTTTGATGTGATAGCTATATTTAATCACCGTTGGTAGTGTGATTTATTGTAATACTTTTTTTCTCAGTCAGTCAGAACAAAAGTAGCATGTTACTTACTTATTCTGATGACATTTTCCAGTGAAACTTATTATTGTGGTCACACTTCCAAGGCGTAGTATCTGTAATTCCGAAGTTCAGTATACACACCGGTGCGCTGACAGCCTACACATATTACTCCTCAAAACATTAGATTCATCCTCGCTGAGGAGGCGTGACAACGTACAATCCATGTAAAGATAATCATTCCGCAACTAACTGCAATTGCAGGTTTCAAACAAAGATGACGACAAAGAGGCAAAACTTCTTTAAAGTAAACATGACATTTTGTAGTCTGAAATAGTATTTTCTTGTGAAACATAATCTTTGTTTTATTTACTATTAAAAAAAAAAACATAATGGCATACTCTCAATGTTCTTTGAGTCACTTTCTCTTAGCTTCCTCTCTCTCATAATGGTTTGATGCTGTACTCTTGTGTGATGCTGTTCAGTACTTTATAATGATTTTATAAAAAACATAAAATTAGCAAAGCACACTGTGTTTGGCAGTAAGCAAGATATGCAACACACAGGTATCACATAAATTAGTGTTTTTTATATTGTTTTTACAATTTATGTACAGCACAATGGTCAGCGACTGTTGGTTTATTATGCTATATAAATAAATAAACAAAAAAATAAATATGCAGGCACACAAACACGCACGCACGCACGCACGCACGCACTAATATGTGGTTTACAGGGACTCTCTGTAGGTGTAATGTTTTTATCCTGTACAAACTGTAGATTTTATCTCCTAACCCTAAACCTATCCATCACAGAAAATATACTTGCAGAATATCTGGGCTAAATTTAAGATATGACCACAAGGCAGAAGCAGCATTTAAACTGGTTAATTATGCCAAAATGTCATGAAGTTCAAAAAAATTATTTCTTTAGCAAATTCAGCAACTTTTTTTTCTCAGAGGTGCTCACTAACTTCTAGACAAATTTAAAAACACCTGACAAGGTACACCCGATTGTTTCTATTTTATTGTTTTGTTCATATTCCATATAATTTTGCAATGTTCAAAGGCTTTCAAAGGCCATGTAAACTGCCAATGCATTTTTGGCTATGTAATGGCATTGTGTCTGCTATGGGTTGGGGAGGCAGTCCATGTTGCATACACACTTCTACAAATGGATAGTTATGTCCTTTGTGTGTGTGTGTGTGTGTGTGTGTGTGTGTGTGTGTGTGTGTGTGTGTGTGTGTGTGTGTGTGTGTGTGTGTGTGTGTGTGTGTGTGTGTGTGTGTGTGTGTGTGTGTGTGTGTGTGTGTGTGTGTGTGTGTGTGTGTGTGTGTGTGTGTGTGTGTGTGTGTGTGTGTGTGCGTGCGTGTGTGCGTGCGTGTGTGTGTGTGTGTGTGTGTGTACTGTATGTTTATGTGTGGTAACTAAATTAATGTTGACAGCAGTAAACTGTGTCAGGTTGTGTGTCGTGGCACAGATCTGGGGCCAAATGTAGTTGACAAAAAAAAGGTTTGTGTCTCTCTGTGTGTGTGTGTGTGTGTGTGTGTGTGTGTCAGTACAGTCGCACAAGCCATCACTGTCACTACTGATTATTCGTCAAATTATATCAGTCAATTCAAGTAAATTCTAAGTGTGTACTTGGAGAGGTGTGACAATTAGGAGCTGATCTTACACACACACACACACACACACACACACACACACACACACACACACACACAGACACCGCACAAACTCAATTCCACTTCTGAAGCGTTAAATCAAGGCAATGTGTCCTTGACTTAACTCTCTCTTTCCCTCATGGCAGTCAATATTTCTTTTGCCTATTAGGTTATTTTATTCTTTCTTTATCTCTTTTTTCCCCGTCTTGTTCTCTCTTTCTCTCTCATCCTTGCCGTAAAATGCTCTTCAAAGCCTTAAAGGGCTGGACAGTAATATTTAAAAAGCTAAATGAATATGCATGTTGATTGCTCTTTCTTCCTGAGCGGAATGATGCATTATTAATGAGAAGTACTGCGTTTTCTGTGGCGAGCCGTGTGTGTTTGATTGAATTCGATCCCGAGGGACTGCCTGCCCTCAGAGAACAAAAATCTCCAACTCCATTGGAGCGGATCCACGGATAGATATCAAACGCTTTTCCTGCCGTACACATTATTCTTTAGTGAGAAATCGCTCTACAAAATTTGTCTGCCATAAAAAGTTAAGCCGAATCTCCTGTGGATGCTCAAAAACAGCTTGAAAACTCCTTCTGTATACAGCAAATGGAGATTATTTAATCGGCAAGGTTCAACATGCGTCTCTTCAGTGTGATTCTCCATTGATACCTGGGCCTGGTTGCATGAAATCCCTTAAGTTAAGAAAACTAAAGGGATCAAAACATGTCCCTTAAGTCATCAGCTGAACTCAATTGCGATGGATGATGTCATGTTAATTGAGTAGGATGAAGTACCGATGTGCATTTTTAGCAATCAAAAATAAGTCTGTTGAAAGTATGACGTGAAACAGTGTGTTTTGTCAAATAAATCTGAATAAACACCTAAGTTGTAAAAAATTTTCATCACTTCCACTCTGCGCTTGAATTAATTATCCCATGCCAGGCTTTCATCCTGTGCGCAAGATTGACTGATTATAGTCGACTTGGGTGTTGCCCCTATGTGGGCGAACTATGTGGTGCGGCAGGATTTTGAGCACTCTCTGATGTCGTAGCTGGACTCAAAGAAACTATGTGCTCGAAATTTAGGTTGTCTGTGTCTTCATAACTCAAATACTGTAGTACAGCTGTATAGTTTAGTAAATGTTAAACTTGTTTCAAAGTCAGTGGTCCGTTAAGTTTATTGTGTGAGATTTCATAACTATAGCAACCACTTCTCCGTTGCTTTGTTTTGCCACAAACTATTGTGAAATGCTTAGTATAAACACTTAGGTAAGGGTGATGGTTAAGATGTTTGTTGTAAAGAAATCCCTTGCCTCAGGGATTTTTCCCCCCTCAGGGACACCTTTAAGTCACACCACTTAAGAGGTTTCATGCAACCGGGCCCTGACCTTTACTTTCAGAAAACGCTACCGGTTTTAGCTCCCACACGCTTGCAATTCCAATGTGACAGTATATCCATGATTACTCCCTACTTTGTCCAAACAGAAGCACAGTTATTTCATCTCTGGATACCATTCACCCTTAAATAATTTGCAGAATGCAATTATTTTATATATTGTTTAGATCATAGCTCAACTTTTTAAAGTCCCTCTGTAGTTAATGTTATCCCTTAAAATTTTTAACACCAAAATGACATATTTCCATGAATATGCAAATGAGCCCCACCTCCACTCACTCTCGATGTATCAGTCTCAGAATAGTGTCAGAATAGTAATGCGTTTTATGTAATGCTATCTACAACGTCTGACAAATAACGGTAATTAATATGGTTAGCCTTTGGCTTGACTACATCATCAAACAGCTAATAATGAGTTGCTAATGTTACACAAACCATGTTCCCGTTCGCCACCTCAGAGTCAGACAGCTGCAGTCTCAAAATCAGCATCCTTAGAAACGCATTGAACATCTTAGGCATATAGTTCATCATAACATCGTAATGTCATATAAATAATTCACACGCTATATTGCTAAATGTACCCGATTTTTCATATCAACAGAAAAATATACCGGGATAACCTGGCTTCTCTTCTACTCCCCTGCATCCCAGCATAGTATTGATGATATGCTAATGCCAGCCCTCAGGGTGACGTGATTGGTTACAAGGTAGTTTGTGACATCAGAAACACTGTTGATTTCAAACCACTTCTTTTTTCATTGCAGTTTTAAGGAAAAAATACTCAGCAATGGTGCAAATGACTTTGCACATCGTTTGTCTTAAAGCATATTAAAAACACCACATAGACATATAAACAACATTAAAAACTTGATTTGAAACTGCATTTCAGTTATCGGACACTTAAGCATAAAATAATTTTGTGACTATTTTGTGATATCACTGTGAATCTATTGTAAATCCACTGGAATTCTATTCATTGTTTCCTTTTTGTCTCTGTTTTACTTCCACTATGACATCATTGTGACTCCATACTGTGACTTCCCGCTTTAACTCTACAATGTGACTCTCGAACTCATTCCCTAATGAGATTCCCTCATGCACCTTCTCTAAGCCAGCGATAAAAAATAAGTGGAATGAATGAGGCGTGCATTAGTCAATTGAAGAACAATTTGTGAACTGATTTATACCAATCAACCCTGACTGATATCGATCAATAGCTGATCCATAAAAAAGGGGAACATAATGACAGAGTTTGAAGGAACAAGCAGCCGAAACCATTTAATCAATCCATGAGCAGCAAAATCTGATTAATAATCTAAAACACAAGTTATTCTCCCCTGTTTGTCCTCACTAGGTTAGAGTCAACAGGGTACCAGATCCCTGCAGTTATTGTCCTGCAGTTATTATTAATTATGACACAAACGTCAGACTCCCATTGGGAAAAGGGGCCTTGACAGGGAGCTACAGTTCGATAACCATTTAGCAGTTCATTAAGTTACGCAACTCCAGACTGAGAGGAGCACAGGTTGCCCACTCATCACTCTATCATCTACAATAAGGAACGATGTGGAGAGAGAATAGGGGCAAGCAATATATTTTTTAACCGTTAACATGTCACATGATGTCAGTGCCCCCATCCCCCAATGGTTTGTAGTATCAGTTGGGTTAAATTGTGACCTTCAATTCTTAATTTCTTGCTGATTAATTAATTTCACAGGAATCAGTGGAGATAAAAAAAAAGGAATAACATGCAAACGAATCAAGACAAAGAAAGAGTAAGAGGTTGGGGTGAGGGGCAGATTCAGTGTGAGACACTATACTGTATGTCTGATTTCATCAGAGTCTAATGCGTGTAATGGAGTTTAGATTATTAGATTACAACTTCAGCCTGACCGCAGAAAAATAGCTTAGAACTTTGTGCACGAAATGTCAATCCACCAGCGCAAGATCTCGGAACAGCATGGACTTCCAGGCATTGTGCACAGGCAGACCAGGAATTCTCTCTTCAGGCAGAAAATTCACCCTCACAGCCGATTTCAGACTAGTCTGTAATATCATCCTATCAATAAACGTCATCAACGGCTACTGTACATGGACTGAAAGGTCAAATTTATGCCATGTAAAACAGCTTTCAGATTAAGTTTCAGCAGATATATGCATTTATAAGCAAAAATGGACAAATGAAAAAATGGACCAAAAATATTGATGACTCATCCTGCACTACTCATTTTTGTCCAATCAAATGCTTTCTAGAATAAACATGTCTCTTCGTCTGCATCTAACTAGCAAGAAGCTAATCATAGTTCATGGTTCTGATTTACTCACCCGCAAGCCATAGGTGTATTTGACTATGTATATGATCTTCTTTCAGACGCACACAAACAGAGTTATATTAAAAAATATCCTGGCTCTTCCAAGCTTTATAATGGTAGTGAATGGCGGTCCTGATTTTGAAGTCCAAAAAAGTGCATCCATCCATCATAAATGTAATCCATACTACTCCAGGGGGTTAATAAAGGCCTTCTGAAGCGAAGCAATGCGTTTGTTTAAGAAAAATATACATATTCAAAACTTTATAAACTAAAATAACTAGCTTCTGGCAGATCGCCTATGCAAGTCGACTCCAAAAGAGTAACTTGTGACGCGATGCATGACGTAGGACATAAGATGTAGGAGTAGCGTAAGCTTTGCGTTCGTCAATACGTCATGCGTCAGGTCAGAGGTCACTCTTTCACTGTAAATCGGTGCATACGGTCGTCTGTCGGAAGCTAGTTATTTTAGTTTATAAAGTTTTAAACATGGATATATTTATTACACAAATGCATCGCTTTGTTTCAGAAGGCCTTTATTATAGAATTCAGTAACTTCAATAAGCAAATTGTGCATGAACAGAATAACAAAGAACCTTCATCTTTCTGTAACTAGCCATTATAGCAGGGATGAAGGCCAACCTTCAGAGTTTAGCTCCCCGTATTAAAAACATCTGGACCAGGTGATCAAAGACTTCATGATCATTAGAAATTTCCAGGCAGACGTTTTTGAGCAGGATTGGGCACTCCTGCTTTGGAGCATCACTTCACATGCAAGAGGGAGGACCCTTTGCCCAATATCAGTTACAAACTGACATTCTTTATTAAGCCATTGAACGGAAGAGTGGCAAATCTGTGCTGTTAATTAAAGAATCTCTCTGCTTGACTGACAGATTATCCGTTTTTCCACAACATAGCCTAGCGAACAGAGAAAAGAAAAAGAAAAGGAAGAAACGGAAAAAAGGATTCCGTTGTAATTTAGTTGGAGTCTGACTCTTCTATTCTAGAACAAGCCTCTAGAGAAAAACACTAGATCTCTTATTCTATACAGTATGTTCTTAAAGAACACAGTCTGTCTAATGTATATATTTAAATATAATGTGCTATTAGTTTAAAGGGCCAAATTGTCCCCTTTTTCAGCAGTTAATTTTTTTTACAGTTAGTTTTACATGCTCATGGCTATGATGATAAATGGTGTTTTTTGTTATGAAGGCTAGAGTATGTTGTTTGTTAAAAAAGTAATTTCAGGTGGGTGAGCATGACCAAATTACATCTGAGAATTTAGTTTTGAAACTTTTGCTTGTGAGTGAAAAAAGGAATGAAACAGACAGACAGAGAGAGATGAAAGCGAATTACAGTGGAGGAATAGACAGAGATCTCCTGTTGTGAATGAGATTGGGTTGGCCTTGAGTTTGAAGGAACATGGGTCTAAATCAGCCAGGTTTTACTGCAAAGACTAAAACTGTGGGGGGAGACCAGAAGAAATTAGTCTTTTAGTTGCATAAAACATGATGTATATAAAACATATAAAGTATTTTACATATTTTAAAACAAATAGCTCTGGTGCTGAATTCTTATTGGTCATTACAATGCTGCAGAAGCATACACAATGAAGAAACCGCTCTTTATCTGTGACTATATTCATAATACATAAATGCATCAGTCAGGTCCATAGAGCATTTGATTTAAAAACATTTAATCAATAGCATACGGTTCTGTAGAAGTCATCAGCATTTTTTCAACTTAAAGGGTTCGTTCACCCAAAAATGAATTCTGTCATTAATTACTCACCCTCATCTCGTTCCAAACCCGTAAGACCTTCGCTCGTCTTCAGAACACAAATTAAGATATTTTTGATGAAATTCGAGAGCTCTCTGACCCCTCCATAGACAGCAAAACAACGACCACTTTCAAGGCCCAGAAAGCTAGTAAAGACATGGTGGTGGTTCAACCTTAATTTTACGCAAAAAAACTAAAAAAAATTATTCAACAATCTATTCTCTTCCCTGTCACTCTCTTACACTATTCACATAAGCACCACAACATGCATGTGCTCAATAGTGAGCCGGCAAACACATCAAGAGAGCTTAAACTACACTACCATTCAAAAGTTTGGGGTCAGATTTTTTTTATGTTTGAGGGAAGTGTCTTATGCTCAACAAGGCTGCATTCATTTGATGAAAAATACAGTAACTATTGTGACATATTGTTACAATTGTTACAATTCAGGGTATGTTTACACAACAATGATGTACTAAAACATTCTTGCTTTGCGTTTGAAAACTTTTGTGTACAGATGACAACGTTGTCAAAGAGATCTGCATTCAAAAAAACGCTGTATTATTCATGCCAGGCCAGTAGTTAGCGATGTCACTTTGTAAAGAAACACTACACGCCTATAAACTCAACATATAATTCATGCGGACCATGTGACGTCACTGTGCTTTATCGCCGCCATTTTTATGTCCGGTCACAGCTGCACGACCTGTTCCAGTCTATTGGCACAGCGGCCACAACCAGGAAGATCAACTACTCACAGAGGGTTCACAACAAGGTTAAAATATGCCCGGAATATGTTGTGCTGGTAGCTGTTCTGAGAAACACCAAACTATAATTATTTTCGATCCCAAAGGAGTTAACGTTAAATCAGCGGAATAAATGGTTGACTTTAATCAGAAGGACCACTGGCAGCCAAACAGCACAACATTAATAACTACTGGGACTGCCATTTACATAACATTATAATGAGGACACTATTGTAATAAAACGTTGTGAATTTTGGGTTTGGTTGTTGTTTCAGCGCGTTGTTGTGGGAAGAGCTTTACGGCTTACACATGTGATTAGCACATAACTAAGTTCAAGCTTCACTTTTGCAGATATAAGTTGTAATATTAAGTTATGTAGTATAAATATCTGATTAATCTCATATAGATGCATTTTGTCGAGGTAAATAACCTGTAGCGCTTTATTGTACCTGATCACCTTTAGCTTCAGTGGAGCGCACGTGCTCAAACAGCAAAGAAAAACATTAATAACTATGATTGGGTCATATTCATAACATTATAATTGTATACACTATTGTAATAAAACGTGAATTAGTTGCCACGTTTCAGCGTGTTGTTATGGGAACGTAACCACAACAAGCTCTTCAGTTTACCAGTGTTATTCTCTTCAACTTCAACGCTTGGAGCAATGATGTTATTTCAAACAGTAATGTTAAAGATGTTTACTATTACTGTAGTATTTAAAATGCATTTTTTTTAATTCAAAAACATTGATACATTACTTTTAATAACTAGCACTTGTATTGTTCTCATATTATTTTCATCAACAACATTGTTTGATTAAAATCATTTCCTTATTGTCCGTGTGGAGGCAATTTTATTTAAAAAAAACACATGCATTTTTTTATATGTAGCCTAAGTAATATTGTCCAATGACTTGTTTGTATTTAGGTATTTTATTGTATTGCATTTTTATGTTAGGCAATAGATTTTTTGGTAGCACTTTCTCCGTGGATGGTGATGGATTAGATATATTCACTTTATTCTCTGGGCGCAACAGTAGAAATGTCCGGAAAAGTCAGTTGGCGTTGCAAATTTTAAGGGACAAAACACAGTTGGAGGTAATAAATAAGGATCACAACCAATAACAAATGTAACGTCTCGGTTACGTATGTAACCCTCGCTCCCTGAGAGAGAGAACGGAGACATAACGCCAGTGACTGACGAATGGGGGTTTTGCTTAGAAGCCAATCGCCTTTGAGCTCTAACAAAACGAGCCAATGGCATGAAAATGCCATGGGTCTGCGGAATTTGCATAATGCAAGCCCGCCCAACCGCGTGGGTATAAAGGGCGTCACATAGCAATCTCGCATTATGTTACCTGCTGAAGAGCCGAAGCCTAAGCGGCCGGCCGTTCCAGCGGTACAGCTGAAGTGGCTGAGGGACGTTACGTCTCTGTTCCCTCTCTCAGGGAACGAGGGTTACATATGCAACCGAGACGTTCCCTTTCGTTCAGTCACTCCGAGTAACCACGTCAGTGACTGACGAATGGGGGTCCCAATTCAATCACTCCACTCGGCTGTCTTCCAGTGCCTTGCGTAGTGCGAGCTCCCTGTCGTAAACGGACGAAGGACTGCACTAACACAGGAATACCAAGGTACACTGGGAAGCATATCCTACGTGGAGAAATGCAACACAATGCCTACCCTAAGGGGGGGTCTTACCAAATACACATATGACCTTTACAAGGAACTGCATATGGAGTATACCGGGGTATCCAGCAGCAGGTGGAAAACATTTTAAACCCCAGGCATGGCAATGTGACTTGCCAAGGGAAGACACGTGCTCAGAGAGACTTACCGTGGAGATACACATGTGGGGGTCGCCCAACGGGGGAATCATGCACACGACGGCACCTAGCCGAACGTGAAAGCTGACCACTCTGGCAAACACTCTGGCGTCGAAATCATAAGTGCTGGAGGAGCTCAGGGCCTGCTGAGAAGCACACCTGAGTAGAACAGTGCACATATCTAGTCCGTGGAGTGGAATGGCGCAGCAAGCGATGACACCTGAGCCTGTCCAGTTACTGGCCATCTGGGGCGAGTACACGAGCGGACACAGGCTCCACTCAGAGGTTATAAAACCTGGCGAATGTGTTAGGTGTCGCCCAGCCTGCAGCTCTACAAATGTCTGTCAGCGAGGCGCCACGCACTAAAGCCCAAGAGGAAGCAACACTCCTAGTGGAGTGAGCTCTCACCCCTGGTAAGCCAGGACAATGGCGTCCACTATCCAGTGGGACAACTTTCTGCCGCCCACCGTAACAAACAAAGAGCTGGTCTGAGGTCCTGAAACACTGTGTCTGGCCTACGTAAATTTTTTTTTAAAAAAATTAAAAAGGCGCGTACTGTACAGAGCAGTGCCAAGGCTGGGT
Organism: Romanogobio albipinnatus; assembly: GCA_023566225.1. Lineage (NCBI taxonomy): Eukaryota > Metazoa > Chordata > Actinopteri > Cypriniformes > Gobionidae > Romanogobio > Romanogobio albipinnatus. Next base: position 55,743,354 of record CM042240.1, read on the forward strand.
CTGCCTCCTCCAATGGCAGCGCTTGCAGGTTCACCACCTGGTCCCTGAAGGGAGTGGTGGGAACCTTGGGCACGTATCCGGGCTGGGGTCTCAGGATCACGTGAGAATCGGCCGGCCCGAATTCCAGGCACGCTTCGTCAACCGAAAATGCCTGCAGGTCCCCTACCCTCTTGATGGAGGCCAATGCAACCAGGAGCGCTTTCTTCATTGAAAGGATTTTAAGCTCAACTGATTGCAAAGGCTCAAAGGGAGCTCTCTGTAGGGCTGATAAGACCACTGCGAGGTCCCAAGAGGGCATCTGAGGAGGGCGAGGCGGATTTAGCTGACCAGGTCGTGCTGTCCAACCGTTTTGGAATCCACTAGGTCATGGTGGGCCGATATAGCGGCCACATAAACCTTCAGGGTGGAGGGAAACAGCCTTCGCTCCAACCCTTCTTGGAGGAAGGAGAGCACAGACCCGATCTGGCATTTCCTGGGGTCTTCTCAGCGAGAAGAGCACCAGGTGACGAAGAGGTTCCACTTCAACGCATAGGCCTGTCTCGTAGACGAGGCCCTAGCGGAAGTGATGGTAGCCACCACCTGAGGTGGTAGGGTACTCAAACCTGCCACGTCCCGTCCAGGACCCACACGTGTAGGTTCCACAGGTCGGGACGCGGGTGCCATAGGGTGCCCCGTCTCTGAGTCAGAAGATCCTGTCTCAGAGGAATAGGCCAGGGAGGGGCTGTCGCAAGGAGTACCAGTTCCGAGAACCAGGTCCAGCCGGGCCAATACGGGCCGACCATGAGTACCTGCTCCTTGTCCTCCCTGATCTTGCACAAGACCTGTGCGAGAAGGCTCACAGGGGGGAACGCATACTTGCGCAGGCCCCACGGCTAGCTGTGCGCTAGTGAATCTGTGCTGAGAGTCCCCTCAGTCAGGAAGTAATACCAGTGGCAATGGGAAGAGTCGTGAGAGACAAACAGATCTATCTGCGCGTCCCCGAACTGTTCCCAAATCAGCTGAACCGACTGGGGATGGAGACGCCATTCCCCCGGCAACGTTTGAACACGTAACAGCTCGCCGGCTGCACGATTCAGTTCTCCCGGGATGTGAATGGCACGAAGCGACCTCAGATGCTTCTGACTCCATAGGATGAGATGGCGGGCGAGTTGCGACATCCGGCGGGAGCGTAGACCACCTTGTCGGTTGATGTACGCTACTGTCGCCGTGTTGTCTGTACGGACCAGTACATGCTTGTCCTTCAGCAGGGTTCGGAAGCGGTGCAGGGCAAGACGTACGGCCAGCAACTCGAGGCAATTGACATGCCATGTGTGCTGGGGTCCTCTACAGGAGCCCGCAGCAGCATGTCCATTGCACATGGCACCCCAGCCCGTGGCAGAGGCATCTGTTGAGACAACAACTCATTCTAAGGGAACACCTGCCTGTAGAAAACTGAGGTTCGACCACGGGGTGAAGGCCTGATGGCAGGCGCGAATGACTGGGACCCGCAGCGTGACCTGTTGCCATGCCCATCTCAGGACTCGATCGTGACCGCCGCTGCGAATGCCATATGCCCCAGGAGCCTCTGAAAGTACTTCAGTGGAACCGCACTCTTGCCCTCGAAATGACGAAGGCAAGTCAGCAGAGACTGTGCATGCTCGCTCTTGAGCTGAGCATGCATGGTGACCGAGTCGATTTCTATACCGAGAAAAGAGATCCTCTGAGCCTGATGGTGCGAGTGAGCCAGCTGGACAGATTGGGAAGCGCTAGCCACTCGTCCAAAAACTGAACCAGCGGGGTCAAGCGAACCACAGGCGTACCCCCGATGGGGCAGCAAGGCGGAATGACCGGCCCAGACGTGGGAGGCGTGGGAGCGTCCCAAGGTGTGGGCGTGGTCAAATTCCACACCCTGGCAGACGAGACCTGGGGAGGCCAAGCGTCCCGCCGTGGTATCGTCTGCCTGGGGGCTGGCGACAGAGGGGCTGAGAGTGGCAAGGCTCATGGGCGTCGCGTGGGTGTGTTTGGTTCCTTCTTTAACCATTGTAAAGGTACCGCCGACCATGAGGCCGGCGGCAGGGAATGGGGAAAACAAAAGATTCTCCCCCCGGCCCTCCACCGGGGGAAGGAGTGGTCCTTCTACCATCTCCGGAGGAAGAACCGACATCACCTCCAAGCCGCCTGTCTCAGGCGTGGCCGCCTTCCTGCGACGTCCTCCGCGCTTCGGCCCGGGTGAAGGCTGCTGCTGGGGCCGGGTGGGAGGGGCGGGAGTCGCTGGAGGGCAGCCTCGGTGGGGAGCAGGCTGAGGCACCTGAGCCGGCAGCTGGGTGGAGGCAGCAGTGGACCGCCGGGGCAGGATATGCTTAATAGCCTCAGTCTGCTTCTGAGCGGTTGAGAATTGTTGGGCGAATCCTCAACCGCCCCGCCAAATAGCCCAGCCTGGGATATGGGGGAAATTGAGGAACCGGGTCTGCTCAGCTTCCCGCATATCGGCCAGGTTGAGCCATAGATGGCGCTCCTGGACCATCGAAGTGGACATCACCTGACCTAGAGAGCACGCGGTCACCTTCGTCGCTCGTAGAGCGAGGTCGGTGGCCGCACGCAGCTCTTGCGTTAAAGCATGGTCAGTACCACCCTCGTGCATGTCACGGAGTACCTTGGCCTGGTAGACCTGCAGCACAGCCATGGCATGCAAGGCGAACGCGGCTTGGCCCGCCGCTCAGTAGGTCTTCACCACCAAAGTAGACGTAAACCTACAGGCTTTGGACGGGTGCTTAGGGTCACCACGCCATGTCGAAGCACTCTGCGGACACAGTTGCATCGCAACAGACCATTTGACAGGGGGCACCCCAGTGTACCCTTTCACCACGCCACCATCAAGGGCAGTAAAGGCGGAGGTCGATGACGAGCGATCATGCAAAGTCAAGGGAGACTTCCACGATTTCGTCACCTCCTCATGCACTTCCGGGAAGAAAGGTATCGGAGGTTGGCGGGCACCTTCGGCACGGGCCGCCACCAGATACCAATCGTCCAGCCTTGAGCGCTCGGGACATGGAGGAGGGTTCCACGCAAGCCCGAGGCTCTCAGCTGCCAGGGTGAGCATGGCCGTCAGCTCCAGATCCGATTCGGGCAATGCTGGCGCTCCTGAGGGAGGCAACACAGCCGAATCCTCATCTTCGGAGGTATCAACCCCGCCCTGTGATGCGGCGATCGACATGGCATCATCCGCCGGTGCGCCGAATGACACGCTGGGCCCAGCACGGGAAACACCAGCGCCATCGTCCGGCCGTACCACGGGTAACAGTGTGCTAGAAGGGGGTGTGGCCCGAGGAATATTCGGGCCACACCGTCACCCTGACCACAAGCCAAAGTGGTCCCACATGGGGTAGAAACAGATTGGGGTGTGGTAGAGGGGACCCTCCCTCCTTTATGGAGATCATGGAGTCTCGACCGCAACACTGAGATGGTCATGTTCCCGCAGTGAGAACATGAGTCATCCACGAACGCACGCTCAGTATGCACGAGGCCCAAGCATTCTAAACAGCGTCCGTGCCCGCCATGCGGAGAAATCATGCGACCGCACCCAGAAACGTTGCAAGAGCAAGCCGTCTTGAAAAAGACGTGCCACTTGCGCTCTTTTTGTGAGGAGTTTTGCTGCGCAGTGATGCTGAAGCGCCCAGAGAGAAATGCACGCTGTGCTAATCACTGCACAAATCAGACAGGATTACGAGTCTCGCTGGAATGCGCCGTCACACCAACACTCTGGGGAGCTGCTCGTCTTGAAAGAGGTAAACACGATCAGGCTGAAATGTTGGCTCTGAAGCAGAAACATAATGCGAGATTGCTATGCGATGCCTTTTATACCACGTGGTTGGGCGGGCTTGCATTATGCAAATTCCGCAGACCCATGGCATTTTCATGCCATTGGCTCGTTTTGTTAGAGCTCAAAGGCGATTGGCTTCTAAGCGAAACCCCCATTCGTCAGTCACTGATGTTACTCGGAGTGACTGAATGAAAGGGAACCAAAATATAATTTTTTTTTCTTTCTAAAATCGTCTCATCTAGAATGTGCTCATTGTGCTGTGTTTGTTGCCATATCGGACACAAAAATGGCGGCGAGCCTAGCGGAAGTAACGTCTTTGGTATCCATGAATATGCATGCGCATGACGTCACCGTTTTCACAAATTTCTAGTACACAGAGAGAGGATAATGATATCATTCTCAAAAACTGGCACTCTGAAACCCATTTTCAAAAGTTTTCATTTTCAGCCCCCCAAAACACAGCTGTCATGTAAAAAAAATGGCAAAAACACATAAAAAGTTTTCCGGTGTTTTTAATATGAAATAGCAATCTTTTATCACAATATAAAGTCTTTAGTCACTTTTGATCAATTTGATACATCTTTGCTAAATAAAAGTCTTAAGTATTATTAGTAGTAATTTCTTAAGTATTATTTAAAGTATTAATTAAATATTATTTAAAGTATTCATTCTTTCAAAAACGACCCTAAACTTATAAATATTATATTATACATTTTTATATAATTATTATTTTATTATTAATATTAAATATTATAAATGTATAATGCCTATAAATGTATAGTTTTATATTGTGACATTATTTTTTTTTTAATTTCATCATTCATAATGCTTCATGAGATTGTAGTTTAATCATTACAAAATTTGAATTTAATATACTCTTTAGCTTAAAAATCAAGGTTTGTAAAGTTATGATTTATCTTGAAGATTGCATTGGACGATTTTACTGAAGAACTGTTTGTAAACCCTGAGGAGAAAATGAATGGGAAAAGCACTTCAGGAACCAAAATAAGTCAGAAGTCAGCATTGTGCACATATCACCAGACATAAAATGTGTCAGACAGTGTCGATAAACGCAATGCCTGTCATGTGCACATGATCCATCGTCCGTGACCTGCGTCCATTTTCTGGGGATTTAATTGTAACTGGACTGCATGTGTGAGTGTTAATGTATGTGGAGTAACGATCCGTCCTGCCACACTAAAAGTGCACATGCACTTACACTAACATACATACGTTAAGTGCATATACACACACAGTGTAGTGATCTGACAGAATCGGGTCAGTGTCCACACACCCCAGCCCAAAGGGGAGGACACAGGATGTTTGTCCTAAAACCTATAGTGACCTCTGCACAACATATAGACCACAGATAATTGCGTATACAGGAGTCTACCAAACATCCGCCTCAGAAATAGACTTAAATTCAGAGGTGGGTAGTAATGAATTACATTTACTTCGTTACATTTACTTGAGCACATTTTTTGGGTAACTTGTACTTTTAGAGTATATTTAAAGATGGGTACTTTTACTCTTACTCAAGTACATTTCTTTTACTTAGTTACATTCGGTTGCGTTCCTCCGCTACTGTCAAATGGTAATAATTATATTATATATATATTTTTAAATAAGTTAATATGACTTTCGCAAGTCTCGCGAAACGTTGGAAAGGCTGCTTCGCGAGAGGTGGCTACGCATCACCCGCTTATCAGTCCCTCCAGAAAAACGCAATTATGCGATCGCATGATTTAATGCATAATCAGCCAAAGTCCGCATATTTATGCGGGGACCGCATTTTTTCAAATACGCCGCACTTTCGCCGCATAAATTGCCTATTTCCGCGTGCAAAATATGCGGGGCTAGCATGATTTCATAATCCCCGCATTTTCGTTGCAAAAAAGTCATATATATTAGCAGAAAGTTGAAAAATGTTCGTTTACTTCACACAAGAGCCGCCATTTCCCCCTATTGCCATGGGAAAAATGGGAAATCGGTGAAACCATGATGAAGCACGCAAATTCCCATTTGCCAACAAAAATAACAGCAAAAGACCGCCCAAAGCAGTTTCCCGGTGTGCTGACCGATTTCAAAACACAGCATCATGAAGCTTCGAAGCGTATTTCAGCAGTTTGACACGCGATCCGAATCATGAATCGACTCACTGATTCATAATGCTTCATGATGCATTGTTTGGAAATCGGTCCAAATTGAGCCATGTGTTTATTAAGGTCTTCAATAAAACAAGATGAGAACTTAAATACTCAATTAAAAATATTCGCTTTTTTTCTCTTTTTCATCAAACCGCAGTTTTTGCAAGTTTTATCGCATAAAATTGCATAAATATCCCGCATTTTCCATCGCATTTTTTAAGAAAATGTGCCGCATAATCAAGGATTTTTGCCCGCAACAATCACAAAAAAAGCTGCATTTTTCTGGAAGGACTGGCTTATAATTAGCGTGCGTTTAGTCGGAAGATGATGGCCGAAGCAGAGGAATATGTGTGAGCTACAGGAGGCAGATCACTCGTGGCATCAAGTTCAGTCTATGTTTTTTCAGTCTATGTTTTTTTTTTTTCAGTCTATGTTCAGTCTATGTTTTCATATATATATATATAATTTTTTTTTTTTTTTACAATAAGGTTCATTAGTTAACATTAGTTAACTACATTAGTTAACATGAACTAATAATGAACTGCACTTATAAAGCATTTATTTATCTTTGTCAATGTTCATTTCAACATTTACTAATACATTATTAAAATCTTGTTAACATTAGTTAATGCACTGTGAACTAACATGACTAAACCATGAACAGCTGGATTTTTTATTAACTAACGTTAACAAAGATTAACTAATGCTAATGTGCATGGTTAGTTCATGTTAACTACAGGGAGTGCAGAATTATTAGGCAAGTTGTATTTTTGAGGATTAATTTTACAACATTAATAATTAAACAACAACCATGTTGTCAATGAACACAAAAAACTTATTTTTGGAAGTGGTTTTTAGTTTTAGCTATTTTAGGGGGATATCTGTGTGTGCAGGTGACTATTACTGTGCATAATTATTAGGCAACTTAACAAAAAACAAATGTATACCCATTTCAATTATTTATTTTTACCAGTGAAACCAATATAACATCTCAACATTCACAAATATACATTTCTGACATTCAAAAACCAAACAAAAACAAATCAGTGACCAATATAGCCACCTTTCTTTGCAAGGACACTCAAAAGCCTGCCATCCATGGATTCTGTCAGTGTTTTGATCTGTTCACCATCAACATTGCGTGCAGCAGCAACCACAGCCTCCCAGACACTGTTCAGAGAGGTGTACTGTTTTCCCTCCTTGTAAATCGCACATTTGATGATGGACCACAGGTTCTCAATGGGGTTCAGATCAGGTGAACAAGGAGGCCATATCATTAGATTTTCTTCTTTTATACCCTTTCTTGCCAGCCACGCTGTGGAGTACTTGGACGCGTGTGATGGAGCATTGTCCTGCATGAAAATCATGTTTTTCTTGAAGGATGCAGACTTCTTCCTGTACCACTGCTTGAAGAAGGTGTCTTCCAGAAACTGGCAGTAGGACTGGGAGTTGAGCTTGACTCCATCCTCAACCCGAAAAGGCCCCACAAGCTCATCTTTGATGATACCAGCCCAAACCAGTACTCCACCTCCACCTTGCTGGCGTCTGAGTCGGACTGGAGCTCTCTGCCCTTTACCAATCCAGCCACGGGCCCATCCATCTGGCCCATCAAGACTCACTCTCATTTCATCAGTCCATAAAACCTTAGAAAAATCAGTCTTGAGATATTTCTTGGCCCAGTCTTGACGTTTCAGCTTGTGTGTCTTGTTCAGTGGTGGTCGACTTTCTGCCTTTCTTACCTTGGCCATGTCTCTGAGTATTGCACACCTTGTGCTTTTGGGCACTCCAGTGATGTTGCAGCTCTGAAATATGGCCAAACTGGTGGCAAGTGGCATCTTGGCAGCTGCACGCTGGACTTTTCTCAGTTCACGGGCAGTTATTTTGCGCCTTGGTTTTTCCACACGCTTCTTGCGACCCTGTTGACTATTTTGAATGAAACGCTTGATTGTTCGATGATCACGCTTCAGAAGCTTGGCGATTTTAAGACTGCTGCATCCCTCTGCAATATATCTCACTATTTTTGACTTTTCTGAGCCTGTCAAGTCCTTCTTTTGACCCATTTTGCCAAAGGAAAGGAAGTTGCCTAATAATTATGCACACCTGATATAGGGTGTTGATGTCATTAGACCACACCCCTTCTCATTACAGAGATGCACATCACCTAATATGCTTAATTGGTAGTAGGCTTTCCAGCCTATACAGCTTGGAGTAAGACAACATGCATAACGAGGATGATGTGGTCAAAATACTCATTTGCCTAATAATTCTGCACTCCCTGTAATGCATTAACTAATGTCAACTAATACAACCTTATTGTGTTATCGAGAGGTGTGTGAAAGCTCTCCAAGTAGTCTGAAATTAGAGTTCCTTTTCGTACGTTCAACGTACGTCGGAACTGACCGACAAATTGGGATCTATTTTCAGAGACCAATCTACTTCGAGTGTATAGAAACGAGCCAATAAACATTGGCGGTTCACGCACCGCCCCGCAGCGCGGGTATAAAACACGGAAGTGAACAACGCATACCACTTTCAACTTCGGAGCCGATGGTTTTGTTGCTTACCTGCACAAGACTGTTTCTACTGAAGAGTGTTCGTGAGCGAGTCTGGAGAAGCTGCTCTTCCTGGTGTTGGCGTGACGGCACGAGTCAGCGAGTGGCTGCAGAGAGAAAAAAAGAGTTCCGGTGTTGGTTCGTTGGGCGTTTCCTTTGAGTGCTCACCCGCGGGCTTGCACTATCGGACCGCGGGGAGCCGCGGCCATCTCCCTGAGTGCTTCATCACTATAAAAGAGAAGTTTTCCACTCCTAAAAGAGCATACACGGTTTGACCCTGCATCTTTTTCAAGATGTCATTCAAACCGTGTGTTTCTGGATGCCGTCGTTTTCTGTCCCCAGTTGACGGTCAGGATCATTGTCTCACGTGTTTGGGCGTTCAGCACACTGAGGCAGTGTTCGTGAATGACTCATGTTCCCACTGCGGGAACATGACCATCGCAGTGCTTAGGTCTAGGCTCGAATACCTCAGAAGGGGTGGAGTCCCATTGCGCATCCCCCAATCTAGTGGTCCTCCCGCTGCAAAGCAGAGGGCTGCTACTTTGGCTGATGCCTTTGGTGGAGATCTGAGGGTGACGGTCAGGGCTTCCCCGACGGGCCAAAAACCCCTTGGGCCCCTCCCACCCTCCGCTGCGCCGGTGGAGCTTCCGGAGGAGCACGCTGGTCCTTCCCATGGGGGGCCAGCCGTTTCCTTTGGGGCTCCGGCTGAGGACATGATTTCGCTGGCTGCATCGGAGGATGAGCTAATGGGTTCTGGAGATGACGACCCGGCTGCGTTGCCCCCTTCGGGTGGGGTAACGTTGTCCGAGCCGGATCCAGAGCTTACGGCTATGGATCCCCTCTACGAGGTGCCTCTATGCTTTGAAGTGGAACCTGTTCGTTGAATGGTGTTCTTCTCGCCGCGAAGACCCCCGGAAGTGTTCGATTAATGTTGTGCTTTCTTTCCTACAAGATGGGTTGGAGCGAAGGCTGTCTCCCTCCACCCTGAAAGTGTACGTCGCAGCAATAGCGGCGTATCATGATGTAGCTGAAGGTAAATCCTTAGGGAAGCACGACTTAATCGTCAGGTTCCTCAGAGGTGCAAGGAGACTAAATCCTCCTCTTTCTATCTCGCTACCCTCTTGGGACTTAGCCCTGGTGCTCAGAGCACTTCAGGGCCCTCCTTTTGAGCCTTTGCAGTCCATTGAGTTAAAAATCCTGTCTATGAAGACGGTACTCCTGACTGCATTGGCCTCAATCAAGAGGGTGGGGGACCTGCATGCATTTTCGGTCAACGAATCGTGCCTAGAATTCGGGCCCGGTAACTCTCACGTCATCCTGAGACACCGGCCCGGATACGTGCCCAAGGTTCCTACCACTCCCCTTCGGGACCAGGTGGTGAACCTGCAAGCGCTGCCCCCGGAGGAGGCAGACCCAGACCTGGCTTTGTTATGTCCCGTCCGCACTCTTCGCGCTTACGTTGACCGGACACAAAGCTTTAGGACCTCAGAGCAGCTCTTTGTCTGTTACGGAGGCCAGCAGAAGAGAAAGCTGTCTCCAAGCAAGGTTAGCCCACTGGATAGTGGATGCTATCGTCTTAGCGTACCAATCGCAAGACGTGCCTTGCCCGTTCGGGTTGCGAGCGCACTCCACAAGAAGTGTTGCTTCCTCCTGGTTGCTGGCTCAAGGCGCCTCGCTGAAAGACATCTGTAGAGTTGCGGGCTGGGCGACACCTAACACGTTCGCTAGATTTTATAGCCTCCGTGTGGAACCGGTTTCTTCCCGTGTACTCGCCTCCAACGGCCGGTAGACGCAAGTACCCACAAAAGGCCCCACAAGCTCATCTTTGATGATACCAGCCCAAACCAGTACTCCACCTCCACCTTGCTGGCGTCTGAGTCGGACTGGAGCTCTCTGCCCTTTACCAATCCAGCCACGGGCCCATCCATCTGGCCCATCAAGACTCACTCTCATTTCATCAGTCCATAAAACCTTAGAAAAATCAGTCTTGAGATATTTCTTGGCCCAGTCTTGACGTTTCAGCTTGTGTGTCTTGTTCAGTGGTGGTCGACTTTCTGCCTTTCTTACCTTGGCCATGTCTCTGAGTATTGCACACCTTGTGCTTTTGGGCACTCCAGTGATGTTGCAGCTCTGAAATATGGCCAAACTGGTGGCAAGTGGCATCTTGGCAGCTGCACGCTGGACTTTTCTCAGTTCACGGGCAGTTATTTTGCGCCTTGGTTTTTCCACACGCTTCTTGCGACCCTGTTGACTATTTTGAATGAAACGCTTGATTGTTCGATGATCACGCTTCAGAAGCTTGGCGATTTTAAGACTGCTGCATCCCTCTGCAATATATCTCACTATTTTTGACTTTTCTGAGCCTGTCAAGTCCTTCTTTTGACCCATTTTGCCAAAGGAAAGGAAGTTGCCTAATAATTATGCACACCTGATATAGGGTGTTGATGTCATTAGACCACACCCCTTCTCATTACAGAGATGCACATCACCTAATATGCTTAATTGGTAGTAGGCTTTCCAGCCTATACAGCTTGGAGTAAGACAACATGCATAACGAGGATGATGTGGTCAAAATACTCATTTGCCTAATAATTCTGCACTCCCTGTAATGCATTAACTAATGTCAACTAATACAACCTTATTGTGTTATCGAGAGGTGTGTGAAAGCTCTCCAAGTAGTCTGAAATTAGAGTTCCTTTTCGTACGTTCAACGTACGTCGGAACTGACCGACAAATTGGGATCTATTTTCAGAGACCAATCTACTTCGAGTGTATAGAAACGAGCCAATAAACATTGGCGGTTCACGCACCGCCCCGCAGCGCGGGTATAAAACACGGAAGTGAACAACGCATACCACTTTCAACTTCGGAGCCGATGGTTTTGTTGCTTACCTGCACAAGACTGTTTCTACTGAAGAGTGTTCGTGAGCGAGTCTGGAGAAGCTGCTCTTCCTGGTGTTGGCGTGACGGCACGAGTCAGCGAGTGGCTGCAGAGAGAAAAAAAGAGTTCCGGTGTTGGTTCGTTGGGCGTTTCCTTTGAGTGCTCACCCGCGGGCTTGCACTATCGGACCGCGGGGAGCCGCGGCCATCTCCCTGAGTGCTTCATCACTATAAAAGAGAAGTTTTCCACTCCTAAAAGAGCATACACGGTTTGACCCTGCATCTTTTTCAAGATGTCATTCAAACCGTGTGTTTCTGGATGCCGTCGTTTTCTGTCCCCAGTTGACGGTCAGGATCATTGTCTCACGTGTTTGGGCGTTCAGCACACTGAGGCAGTGTTCGTGAATGACTCATGTTCCCACTGCGGGAACATGACCATCGCAGTGCTTAGGTCTAGGCTCGAATACCTCAGAAGGGGTGGAGTCCCATTGCGCATCCCCCAATCTAGTGGTCCTCCCGCTGCAAAGCAGAGGGCTGCTACTTTGGCTGATGCCTTTGGTGGAGATCTGAGGGTGACGGTCAGGGCTTCCCCGACGGGCCAAAAACCCCTTGGGCCCCTCCCACCCTCCGCTGCGCCGGTGGAGCTTCCGGAGGAGCACGCTGGTCCTTCCCATGGGGGGCCAGCCGTTTCCTTTGGGGCTCCGGCTGAGGACATGATTTCGCTGGCTGCATCGGAGGATGAGCTAATGGGTTCTGGAGATGACGACCCGGCTGCGTTGCCCCCTTCGGGTGGGGTAACGTTGTCCGAGCCGGATCCAGAGCTTACGGCTATGGATCCCCTCTACGAGGTGCCTCTATGCTTTGAAGTGGAACCTGTTCGTTGAATGGTGTTCTTCTCGCCGCGAAGACCCCCGGAAGTGTTCGATTAATGTTGTGCTTTCTTTCCTACAAGATGGGTTGGAGCGAAGGCTGTCTCCCTCCACCCTGAAAGTGTACGTCGCAGCAATAGCGGCGTATCATGATGTAGCTGAAGGTAAATCCTTAGGGAAGCACGACTTAATCGTCAGGTTCCTCAGAGGTGCAAGGAGACTAAATCCTCCTCTTTCTATCTCGCTACCCTCTTGGGACTTAGCCCTGGTGCTCAGAGCACTTCAGGGCCCTCCTTTTGAGCCTTTGCAGTCCATTGAGTTAAAAATCCTGTCTATGAAGACGGTACTCCTGACTGCATTGGCCTCAATCAAGAGGGTGGGGGACCTGCATGCATTTTCGGTCAACGAATCGTGCCTAGAATTCGGGCCCGGTAACTCTCACGTCATCCTGAGACACCGGCCCGGATACGTGCCCAAGGTTCCTACCACTCCCCTTCGGGACCAGGTGGTGAACCTGCAAGCGCTGCCCCCGGAGGAGGCAGACCCAGACCTGGCTTTGTTATGTCCCGTCCGCACTCTTCGCGCTTACGTTGACCGGACACAAAGCTTTAGGACCTCAGAGCAGCTCTTTGTCTGTTACGGAGGCCAGCAGAAGAGAAAGCTGTCTCCAAGCAAGGTTAGCCCACTGGATAGTGGATGCTATCGTCTTAGCGTACCAATCGCAAGACGTGCCTTGCCCGTTCGGGTTGCGAGCGCACTCCACAAGAAGTGTTGCTTCCTCCTGGTTGCTGGCTCAAGGCGCCTCGCTGAAAGACATCTGTAGAGTTGCGGGCTGGGCGACACCTAACACGTTCGCTAGATTTTATAGCCTCCGTGTGGAACCGGTTTCTTCCCGTGTACTCGCCTCCAACGGCCGGTAGACGCAAAGTACCCGTTCCTGTGCTGGCTTGCTACGCCACTCCCGCCTGTGGCCGGATACGTGCGTTTATCTTCTCCAGTTGTGTTCCCCAGAAATGGTGAACCCTGTCGAGCTCCTCCTTCACCCCTGCGGTGTCAGATGTTGCGGCCGTCTGACGCCAGGCCTGCACCCGTATGCTTGTGGAACGTGTGTGTTAGGCTGGGTCCATATGTAGCGGTCCCCTCACAGCGACCCCATATGTGTATTCTCCACGGTACCAGCTACCCTACTCGGCTAGCCCCGTGTCTTTCCCTTGACAGAGCCCGCTCTGTCGTCTCTGGGTGTGTTCTTTCCCCCCTGGGACCAAGTTGGATCCACCCCAGAGACTGCCATATGTTGTTACTACCCAGATAGGTTAGTCCGTATGAGTATTCTCCACCTCTCCTCCTCCGGAGGACGTGGCTCCGCAGCGTACCATCTCCCGAGACGGGCACGCTTTCCCAGCGTTATCCAAAAGTCACGCTGAGTGGGTCTTGCAGAAACAGCAGTGTCGGACCTCCCTGCCTTAAGCCCTGTCTGCTGCTCCAACTGGGAGCATCCAGTGAGCTTAAGCAGGACGCTGGAAGGGCCAGCACCCTGGTGTTTTTTGTAGGGATCCCAATTCGTCGGTCAGTTCCGACGTACGTCGAACGTGACCAACTGAACGGGAACGTCTCGGTTACATATGTAACCCTCGTTCCCTGAAGGAGGGAACGGAGACGTACGTCCCGTCGCCAGGTGCTGTGCTTCAGCTGCAGGCCCGAGTCACATCTCAGCTCCTCAGTAGTAAAAGCGGTATGCGTTGTTCACTTCCGTGTTTTATACCCACGCTGCGGGGCGGTGCGTGAACCGCATGCCAATGTTTATTGGCTCGTTTCTATACACTTCGAAGTAGATTGGTCTCTGAAAATAGATCCCAATTCGCGGTCAGTTCCGACGTACGTCTCCGTTCCCTCCTTCAGGGAACGAGGGTTACATACATAACCGAGACGTTTTCGCTTCTTATCAATCAGATCGAAAGTAACTAGTAACTAACTACTTGAGTAGTTTTTCATCTAATACTTTTTTACTCTTACTCAAGTAAATAATACGATTGTTACTTTTACTTTTACTTGAGTAAATATTTCCGTAAGTACTTGTACTTTTACTTGAGTACAGATTTTGGCTACTCTACCCACCTCTGCTTAAATTGCACGCATGCACAAACATGCCCATAGGAAAGAAAAAACGTGATCCCTTTATCTTAGTTGTTTCTACTACACATCAATGACATTTGCTCCTAAGAAATAGATCTCCTTCAGTTTCAGAAGAGATCGAAACAATGTCTAAATTACACTACCCACAATCTGATGAAAGAAATCAATTTTACTATATGGAAGTGGAAATCAACAGAGCTCAACGATGACTGCTCGCTCTCATGAAGCATTACAAATGACTAATCAAAATTTTCTCTCTACACTTTCAATAAACATTTATATGTTATGTTTTTTGTTTTTTTTTGTGCTGGGCAATCGATTAATCATGATTAATGGCATCCAAAATAAAAGTTTGTGTTTACATAATACGTGTGTGTACTGTGTATACTTATTAAGTATTTATAAATACACACTCCTTTATGTATATATTTGCATGTATATACATATTTATATAATTCATCTTATGTATAAATATTTTATATATAAAGTAACATATTTTTCTTAAATATATATACACATATCAATAAGCAATGTAAAAAGTGCTAAAAGTGTCTTTTTTATACTTATAGTCATTAGTCTTATATTAAATTGTCATTTCTGTTTTGATGATGTAATCTGCCGTGCTTTATATCATAAGTAACACTTATCTAGCGAAACGATCGTCATTCTATCTATCTATCTATCTATCTATCTATCTATCTATCTATCTATCTATCTATCTATCTATCTATCTATCTATCTATCTATCTATCTATCTATCTATCTATCTATCTATCTATCTATCTATCTATCTATCTATCTATCTATCTATCTGTCTGTCTGTCTGTCACAGTAGCATGATATAGGAAAATATGGAGTTTTAGGAGGAAATGCATTTTATTTTATTTTATTTTAGCAAAAATATGCAATTTGGTGCCGTTGTTAATATTTATATGGCAGCCATTCTGATAGCTTTATACATTTTAAAAATTCATTTAGCAAAGCTTTGATCATGTTGATAATTTAGAGACCTTAGAAATGTGTGTATCAAATGATACAGGCTTTATAGGGTAAAAGACACTGTTTATTCTCTGAAATCTTGTCTTAATATCTTATGTTATGCCGCTTCATTTTTTAAGGATTTTTAGATGGGAAACAAGTAAAAAAAAAAAGACCAAA